>JASDDO010000019.1:482440309-483640309 GCA_030015575.1 Agapanthus africanus
CCGACACTAAATGTCGCGTTGTTAGGGGTCCGACTTTATCCACCCCCTTAGACTCGATATGCGATACTCTTAGACGAACAGACCAGACTGTACGGATATTATCACTGACAGGCTCAGTAGGGGTTCAGGATGAGTTTGCTCGTCGGCCTCCGTTTTTCTCAATGCCTGGGTAGCCGTTACGTACAGCTAGTGCCGCTGACGTGCTTGTGGTTAAACCCACTACCAGTGTATTGATGAGTCTTTAGAGTTCCACACAGAGGGTTTTCACGGTTCATACGATATGGTGTACATGAGGTATGTTGATACATACAGATGTCCGATTAAATATGTGCACTTGCTGCGCAGACTTTAATTGGAAGGTTGATAATACTAGCGGCTTAGGATTAAGCCAGTTTATTAAATCAGGTTTTGATTTAATAATTTATATATGTATTTGTATATACGTATTCTAATATTATTTTTCACTATTCGTTTTCTCTCTCGGCTATTCGTATTTTGGTACGAATACGCATATATGTATTTCGGTACATGTACCGGGAAGTATTCCGTATTTTGTACGGAATAGCTTCTAGAAGAAGTTTCCACCTCATTTATATGATTTCCCTTTTTGGAAAATCATTTGTTTTATAAATGAAGTGGAAGGAATGATGTGGAAAAGGCATGGGTCAAAGCATGGTCTTTAAGTATGGTGTGCAATTGTTTATTCGTAAATTGGAAATGATTTTTTTGATGGGAGAGAGAGAAGGGGCCGGCCACTATTGGGGTGGGGGGTTAATTTCATTTGTGTTTTTGATATGAAACATTACACTAGCCTCCTCCTCTCTCTCACTCTCATGCTTCACCCAAAAAGACTTTGCAAAAGTTTACATCCTTCTTTCATCTTCTTCTTGAGTTTCTAATTGAGCTCATGGTTTGAGAGAAAAATGTAGTGACACTTTCATACACCCCCACTCTCCATCGCTAGCGACTTTGGAGCGTCGGTTACCTCGTTCGACGAGGTTGGAGCTTGCGCCATTTCCCTCGGGTGGATCATCGGAGATAGAGGATGACCGGCAACCAAACATCATCAAAGGATCGCTAGGAGCTTGGAATGAAGACTGAAGGACACGGATCAACTCGGTATAAAAATTCTAACTCTTGGTTAGTTTGGTAGTTTAGGGTTTAAAGTCGATCCGTAAATCGGGTAACGGTAGCGCCGGTTTCAGAAATTTTTGTTCCGCATTTTGGCTGCATTTTGATGGCCGGGGAGCTGCCGGGACCCTTCAAGTAGTGCCAAACTTGTCTTTACTCATAAACTGATCTGCTATTTATAGAGAAATAAAAACCAGAAGTTGCATATACCAATGAACTCATAAAACCACTAGGGGCCACAGAACTTTTTCGAACCATTTTGACACTGATATGGCCGCAAATTGCGGCCATAATGGATAAAATTGCGGCCATATTTTTGAAGATTGGGTCCACCTTTGGTCAGCAGTCTAATAGTCACTTGGTCATCTCAAGGTAATTGCAATTTGTTGTAATTTACACATGGGTGATTTCTCAGGGTGATGAACAGTGAAGAAATAAGATCAAGTTGCAAAAGTTCATGTCACATCAATACTTTTTACTACTCATTGCCATGCCACTTGCACCCACTTGTAAAAAGGCACCATGATGGTGTTTGCCTACTTGTGTACTTAGTCAAGTCTATTTTCACACTTGTTCTCATGTTGGACCAAATCACAAATTCTTTTTGTACAAACACTTTATTTGTTGCAAAATCTTGATCTGTATTCTGTCTCGTTTGCAGTTCCGGCTAAAAAATTATTTTGTGCATGTTGTGTACAGCATTCGGTGTTTTCGCTTGTGCATCTGTAATCTGTATAAATGAGAAGACATAGATTAAATAGCACTGTTTATTGATAAAATGACAAAAAATGGTTGGTGTTGTAATGTAATAAATCGTGTCGAACACCTACGATTCGTCGGTTTTGAAAATAGGTATGACTCGAGCCTAAGTTAACCTATATCTATGCAACTAAAAACTAAACTAAGTATCTAGTCGAAGGTGATGAGAAATCTATAATATCCCAAGTCGATATATCTAATAGTCGCCGATCCAGCCTCATATCATCACGTACGATAATAATAAATCATACGACTTCCTCGAGTCAAAAGTACGGATCAATCATCATATACATCTCGTACGGTAAAATCCATCGTACGACATCCTCAAAAATTGAGGGTACGGGTCATATATCATATATATCATCAGTCGTACGGTATCATCATCGTACAAATCTATTATCAAGGTGTACGGATCTAAACTCTCGTACAAATCTATTATCATCAATTCACATGTTATCGTATGTATGAATACATATCGGCCAACGATCCATCATAATATCATATCATATACGGTGTTTCGACTCAAATACAAATCATATCCTCACGGTATCATGCTCGGTCATATCGACTCAAATCTATATAGCATATACTATCCTCATCTCACGTGTATATGTGTGTGTGTGTGTGTGTGTGTGTGTATATATAAATATATATATGAACACACACACACACATAGATATATTTATATACACACACACATATACACACCAACATGTATATACTAAGTGTATGCGTGTGTGTGACTAAGTAAACTGACGACTAAAGTCTATGGAACTAAACTAAGAGTAAACTATCCTACAGGTACGCCAATTCTAATCTATAGTCTCCTAGTAAGCCTATTTACTAGGTATCCAACTCTCACATAAACATATATAATATATAACCTATTCTACGGTTGCTGGGGTGATATACGCCATCCACCCGACTTCCCCCATAGATATACATCTACTCACCTTGATCCTCGCTTGCTGAATTCGATGATGCCATGCTCTCCCTTATCGTACGAAGTCCACGCGTGGTACCTAGAGTTTTTTAATACATTATATCATAGAGACGAATCAAATACGAAAACTAAAACGGCACACGAAACATATATAGGTTAGAACCTATGGTCTACGCATGCAAAAATAGCCAAATAACCCTCGCTGTTGACGTACAAACGTCTAACGACATAATCCGTGTTCAAAAACCATAAACCAAGTTTTAGAAATGGGAATACATAGTAAATTCCAACCCAAAATGCTTCCAGATTTTGCCTCATATCAAATGGGACAAAACTAACAACACAGAGGCTAAGTCATAGTGTATGTGAGCTACAGGAAAAAACTCCTGCACCAACACTAAAAATTGTCCCAGAGAGATATCAATTTTGACCGGTGTCACCGGGTGAGTATGGGTATTATGTGCTCGTTTTCTCGTGGTGGTCTTATAGTGGTATATCTAAATCATTCTACTTGTTTGATTTTCTTACAAACACCTCAGGTTGCTCCAGATTCCCCGTAGTCCTCATAATATCCACAAAACCGACATTTGAAATATCTAGACTCAAGTTTTAGGTTTTCTACATTATGTGTTTGACAAGAATTTACACTAGAGGGGTTGTAGTGATGGCTAAACCTTAATTACACCTTTACAAACCATAATATACCCTAATTCCTCTTCTTGAAAATTCTAATAACGCTAATCTAGACAAGTTTAACTTTAAACTACACTAAGATGTTGGAAAGTCTAAAAACTTAACTAAAGAAATGGGATTTACCTCATTTGGCAACTAAGGAAAAACCCTAGATGTTCCCAAGTGCTTAAAGTCAATTTTGATTCCACCATGGGATTTAGGATGGGGTTTAGGTCAATTTTTGTGAAGGGGAGATGAGGTTATGATTGAGTTTTTGAGGTGATTGTGGGTGGTAGAAAGGAGCTGGAGGAAGTAGAGAAATGAGATGAAGAGGACGAAGAAGAAATAAAACAAGAGCCATGAAAAGTATAGAAGGTGTTGGATATGTATGCCCTAGAGGCCATTACTGTATAGTACTAGTTTGTATATTACATTTTAGAAGCTTGGGATATATACACGGATTGACGACAGTCTTGCTCGATATTATAGTATGCTACTTGGTTTGTATCTATCTTTATATGTGTATATGTTTCTTTTAACATATCGCTAATACATATTGATGGAGCCCTTAGGATCTTTGCTTGACTACCAGCGTTGTGATGGCGATTACACTAGTGGAGGCTGGGTAGTCTACAAGCATATCCTTATACAGGTCCCTAGTCATAGAATTATCGAGACAGGGCATCGATACTCCAGAGTAGACTAGTGTATACGCTTTTCATCCCTGCAGGGGAGAGGTCTTTCCCATAGCCATCAGTACGTCGTACTAGAGATAGTATGCAGGTGCTCATTAGGTTATGAGTTTCACAGGACGGACTCGTCGGGTACTGCTGGTTGGTACTATACCTATCGTCAGGTAGCAGTTCCGAGGTGACATGAGTACAGCTTAGTCCGTTGACTTGACACTGCTACTTCACCTCAAGTGTGTTCCCACTGTTCTTAGATTGCTACCCTACCACGGCTCTATTGAGTCGTGCAAACAGGTAGTAGTTGGGTGCAGTCCCGAAGCAATTGGAGGTAGTGGCGGTTAGAAAGGATTCGTCTCTCCCGGTATTGGTGGTTGATATCGCGCTGTGTTTGGAGAGCTATTAAACAAAGTCCCTGGCCAGGGCGAGTGAGATTTACTGGTAACTGTTTCGGTAGTTTCTCAGGGTGTTCTGGGCTACACTCCGACACGACTTATACCGCTATTAGGGGTCTGACATTTACTACCCCTAGGCCCGATATGCGATACTCTTAGACGAACAGACCAGACTGCACGGAGATTGTCACAGATAGGCTCAGTAGGAGTTTGGATGAGCTTGCTCGTCGACCTTCTTATCGACAGATACCTAGGTAGCCATTACGCACAGCTAGTGCCGCTGACGTGCTTGTGGTTAAACCTACTGCCAGAGTACTGTCGAGTCTTTAGAGTCCTACACAGAGGGTTTCCCAGCTTCGGGAAAAACGAGTAGAAGTCGTATGGTTTTACGACAGGGTTCGATCACATACGTGTACTTGTGCGCGTGTGGTGTTCGAGCGGACAATAATAGTGGGCTTTGGTTTAAACCGGATCCTAGTATTTGATTATTAGATTAACTTCATCTCATAGTATTCGTATTTCTCGGAACACGGATGCGGGTATGTATACACGGATGAGAGGAGGTATAGAAGTAGATAACCTCATTAGGGTTTTGACCATTGACTTGGTCAAAACAAATAAGAGGTAAAGAAAAGACCTTGTTTTTTTTGATAAATAATAATTTTAGTGGCATGGCTACTTATGTTGACCTTTTGACTAGGCTTGACTTGTTAACTTTAGATATTTGGATAAGATATTTTGAGACCTAGATATTTTTGTTAAAATATTATTTTCATGCCATGCTTATTATCATATCAAGGAGCCATGCCATTTATCTATTATCATTATCACAAATACTTTCTCTTTCTTCAAGCTTGCTCTCACCTTCTTCCTCTCTCAAACCCTAGTGTATCGTGTGTTGATAATCAAGGGCTAATGAGACTTAGCTACTCTAAATCACACTCTACTCACTCTAGTCTACTTAGATTAGCAAGCTAAGAATTCTAGTTACGTCAACTTGGAGGTTTAGCTCAAGGTTGGAACTCTCGGGTGGATCGTTGTTGACACAACGAGGCCGAAGTTCAAACACGATCCATACTTCAATCGAGGAGCTTAAGGAGAGGATCGAAGACCCAAAGGACTTGTTTTCTTTAAGTATACATTCTATCATAGTAGATAGAACCCTAACATGCTAACTAGGTTTATGGTTAAAGATCTGGTTTAGGTTTATTCTAGCGCCAAGTTTGGTATCGTTGTAAAATTTTTGTTCCGTATTTGACCACGGAAGTTGGCTGAGGCGCTGGTGTAACCCTTCAGAAGGTACACTCCTCTCTCTCTCTCACTCACATGGTCCCACCTTTCTCTCTCGCTCTCTCTTATTTTTCTTTTTCTTTATTATCTCATTTTCTTGTAAAAACCACAAATGGAAAGAAATATATTGAAATGAAACCATGCATAAATAAGAATACAATGTGTCATGGTGAACAAAGCTAAATAAAATTGAATTTGGCTTAAACATGATTAGTAGTGTACTAATCGGGTTTAATATAAACTTGCACATAATTAGTTACATAATTATGTATAAAATACACAAATCCAATAAATACCTTCAAAATTAGTAATTCATTTTGATTTCCTAAATATTTTCCAACTATCGGTATATAATTATGCCATTTCATTTAAAAACAATCTCTATATTTTATAATATTTATAAAATTAATTATTTTATTTAATTAAATTCAAAAATAATATTTTATTTTTCTGAAATCTTACAATAGTGGAGATATTTGAAGCATGGATGAAAGCATGGCTATGTTATTTGTTTATTCATTTGCCTTCACTATTCAAGCATGGTTGCTTATTTTCTATGGAAAGATAATCCATACTTGATCATTGCAAACACTTAACCATTCTCCCACCTTCACAGCACTTAGCTCATTTGCATTTGCTCTTTCTCTCTCCAAGTTTTCTCCTCCATCTTCCTCAAGCCCTAACCCCCACATGAGCTGTAAACCCTAGGCTTTTGGGATAAAAATACTCCATTCATCTTTCTCTATATCTTCTAAGTTGTATAGTCTAGCAAACTACACATCTTGGTTACTTCATACTTGAGGTTGAAGTTTGAACCATAGGCTCTCGGGTGGATCATCTTCGACAAAGAGGAGACCAGCGATCGAGTTCCATTCAAGCTACCTAGGAGCCAAGAAGAGGAGAAGAAGCTTCTGGCAACCAAGGAGCTAAGAAGACAACAAGAAGATCCGAAGTACTAGATCAACGAGGTATAAACTCTTACCGAGTAGTTAGAATCTCTTCGTAGTTAGTCTAAGCTAGTTATGGTTTAATAAAGATCCAGGCTTGTCTTGGTCGATGTTGCAAAACCACTCTTTTTTGATAAAGAAAAAAACGTTTTTTGTGTATTCCGCCTCCCTGCGGATTCGCGGGATGCGCGACATCGACTTACACCACGGCTTAAAGGAGTTGTGCAAATAGGTTTTTGTTGGGTATAATCCCGAAGCAGGTGGATGCAGTGAGCAGTCGAGGGGATTCATCTCTCTCAGTATAGGGAGTTGATGTCGCATTGTATAGGATATGACTATAACCATAAGTCGATGGCCATCATAGTGGAGATAAACTGATAAATATTGTCAGTTGTATCTTCGGTTGGTTATGAGACCTCTGTCGCATGACTTATCGAGTTATTAAGGTCTGATAAATTCCAAACCCTAAACCTGATATGTGATACTCTTAGACAAAGAGACCGGACTGTATGACGATTGTCACCGATAGACTTTGAAAGGTTCATATAAGCTTTCTCGTTAACCTTCTTTTAATAAATACATGGGTATTCGTTACATGCAGCTAGTACCACTGACGTGCTTGTGGGCTATGGATATGATCCTAACCTACTGCCAGCGTATTGTTGAGTCTTTAGAGTCCTACACAGAGGTTTCCCAGCATAGGCAAAACGATGTAGGGCACATATGAGGATACATGCAAGAATTCGATTAAACACGTATTTTAATCGGGTGCTTAAAGATATTGGCCGGTACATATATGATATAACAAGATTATTAAATCAAGTGTTGATTTAATAATTTAATACATATTTATATATTAATAAATATCATGCTCACTTTATTATTTTCTTCTCTTAATCAATATTTATATTTGATATAAATATTATATAATGTATGTTGATACATTGGTGATGGTTGTATGAGACTCATATGGGTTAAAATGAGAACATTTTATTCTTTTTTTTATTTCTAAAGGGAAATGAGTCATGATAATTGGATAGTTGTAGAATTCATGGGGTGTATTCTTTAATGAAACATTTTAAATGGATATGTTCTTATCTTAAGTCGTTCTATTCTTCTTACACTCTCATCCTCCATGGCTATCTCTCTTGATTTTCTTCAAGTGATAAAGTGGAAAAAGAGAAGAGAAAAATTAAATGAGCTAATTATTATACATCTCCTACTAATCAACCTTAGCAAGTTTAAATAGTGGGTTACTTCATTTTGATAAGATCAATTTGAAGCTAAAACATGTGGTGGAGTTATCTCAAGATGGATTATCTTCGGTAAGGAAATCATCGAGCAAGCTTGTTTCGGGCTTCGTGGAGACTAGCCGTAGTCCAAGAAGAGATGGCTAACACGCCACAAAGGTTGTAACCTCTAGACTTTGCTCTCTTTTCTTTTTGCAATTACTTGTAAATGTTGATCTTGATAGTAATCAATGCATGCCTTCACTTGAAAATTTAGAATTTTTGCTTCCTCTTTGCATGCAATTGTTGTGACCATTGCACCGCATACTTTCACAATAGTAGGAATAGAATAAGAGCACGCAAAACCCATGAATAAATCAAGGATGTTAAGCCTACGAAGAAATAAGTACCAAGCACTAATACCAACTGAAAATAAGCGGAAGCAAACACAAATAGTCCTAAGGGGCGTGAATAGAACTATGCTCACAATATGACCAAATTAAAAATTATACTACACTTGCTAATAGAGAACACAGTTGCAAAACTTAACTAATGATACACAAATAAAATAAAAGGCTAAGAAAATTACAATTGTGAAACAATGAATAACAAGCAGGCAAAAATATCAAGCTATGAGCATATAAAGCAAGTAAGAAACAAGCATGCAATTTCTAATTTATGGATACTTGCAAGAAATTAGATACAAATATAAATGACAAGTAATAAAAGAGAGATATAAAGAAATTACACACTAAAGGCATAAGAGATTTTTAGAGTGGTTCGGGAGATCCCCTAATCCACTTTCTTTAGGTGCACGAGCCCGTTCCACTAAACACGTTTCCACCGAGACAACACGTTACTCGACACACGAGCAACTCTTCGCTTTACAAGCTCTCCTCTTTTATAAAGGCATCCTTACACTTAAGGATCCTCACATAAAGAAAAGAAAAACTTCTCTCACTCTTCTCTCTTACAAAGGACTCTCTTGTACTCAAGATATCCACACACAAAGGAAAAAAGAGAGTTACAATTAAACATAATTACTCTCAAAGCAGTTTCTCTGAAAGCGCTCTCTCTCTCTCTCTCTAATACTCAAATAAGCATGGATAATCAAATGAAAGCTTTAGATTTTGTATGTGAGAATGAAAAGATAATCAAGATCAATTTTTCCCCCATAAGAAATGAGTTTTAACGCCCTTCAAAAGATAGCAAAATACTGAGCTCAAGAAGTAGTGAAAAACCCAAGCAAAAAGCAAATAACACTAAAAAAACTAGTCGTTATGGGTCAAAGTCGGCAGAAAACACCCACAGCAGACGTCTGAAGAAAATCGAGTCAGACGTTTAAGGTTTAATTAAAAAATCCCACTAGCTTTCTTTTTGAAAACATTTTAAATGTAAACGTCTAAAGCTCAAAATAGGCAGACGTCTGAACAAGAAAGGTGTTGGAAAATATATAACATCAGACTTCTTTCCTGATGAACTGTAGACGTATGAGTTCCTTACTGAATAACACAAAGCCAAAGCCAGACGTCTGAAACACAATATGCAGAGGTCTGAAGCTTTAAAAATCTTTTAAAATTACCTTATGCAGACGTCTGACAATAAATGACATCAAACGTCTGACCTTCGTCAAAAACAAATATCAAATAAGCTATAGGAACCATACGTCTAAGGCATCAATGAGAAGACGTTTGACCTGGCACAAAACAAAATATTTTGGGCCTTTAAAACATAAGCACTTTTAAATCTTTTTGCTTAATTTTTAAATAATTTAGAATTTTTTTATGCATGAGTGTTCAAGAGCTACAAATGATATAACCATAATCTATAAAGTACTTATAAGGATTCCTACTGTCAGTTTCACAAATCATCGAATCTTGAATTCTTGAACTCTTGAGCTCTCGAAACTTTGGCGAAGCTTGAACTTGGTTGTCGATTGATCTTCAATTGGTTTCGACACTTCAAATCTTCATTGATCTTCGCCACTTAACTCACAATCGTCTCGAAATCAATATTTGATCTTCAAATCTTGGATTATCTTGGACTTCAACTTTGATGCTTCAAATTCAGACATGGCTTCTAACTTCTTCGCTATCTGTAGGTTGAACTCTTGAATCCTTTGAACCATGGCTACTTAGTATCATTGAAGCTTGAATACATAAATTGTGAAGCACTCTTCTGTATCCTCCAACCTCCATTAGATATGACATTGTAGTTCAATTTCCTCCGTCCTCCATTTGATGCTTGTGCCGTAAGATATCTGATACCCTGAAAAATCAATATCAACACGACTAAGCTTATCATATACAGTGTTATGAAAATAAACAGGATAGTAAACACTAGTATATGAACATTCATTATTTTGATATCAATCGTATATCAATATCAAGATATAACTCAAACTCAAGACATGAGATATTGATATACTAAATATATATATATGGTATATGAGAAGGAAGAAATAGATCATATGCATATAAAAATTCATATTATGAATTATCAAAACAATGAATGAGAGTAATATATCGATATCAAGGAATAAAACACAAGTAAAACATGTCTATATCTATATATAACTCGGTATACACAAGATATAAGAAAAGCAAGTGTATACAAGTTTAGTGTTTAAATAGCAAAGCAAGATAAGCAAGAGACACTAAATGAATTATTCATGTTTAAGCTATCATCAAGACCAAATAAAAGGATTATCAAAAACCATAAGCTATCAATGAATACGGATATATATATAAATATTCTTCTAGATACAGATATAAATACAGATATTCGGATATATGAATTCGGATACCGATACACATCCGGATATCCTCAGAAAAATACAAAAAAAATATATATCTTTTAGAATTAATTTTTCTGTTAATAATGCCTATTTAAACCATAAGATTTTTACTCATTCTATATACTATGCATTTAAAAGAATATTATAACATGTTATTTCATCAACTTTTTTATAAATTTTTTGAAAAAATACGCTAGTTATATTTAGTATATTTGTTAGCATATTTCTTTATTCATTTAAAATTCATTTTCATGCAAGTTTTGTTGGATATAGTGCCCACAAAACAATTTTTGTGATCACAAGTAAGCGATTATGATGATTAAACCCACTGCCAGCGTATTGTCGAGTCTTTAGAGTCCTACACATAGAGTTTTTCTCGGTTCAAGCGACAGATGTAGAAGCCGTACGTCGGTACGTGCAAGGGGTCCGATTAAATACGTGTACGGGGTACACGGACTTTAATCGGATGGTTAATAATACTGGCCGGCTAAGGATTAAGCCAGATTATTAAATCAGGTTTTCATTTAATAATTTATATATGTATTTTGATACATATATTTTAGTATTATTGTTCACTATTCATTCTCTCTTTGGTGCTATCCGTATTTTTGTACGGATACGCGTATGTGTAGCGTTATACCGAGTGAAGTATTCCGTATTTATACGGGAATGCTTCTAGAAAAAGGACACCTCATATTTATTTTTCTATTTAGAAAAATAAAAAGGAAATGAGGTGGAAATGAGGAGTTATGAAGCATGGTGCAAATAATGTAGAGAGGTATGGTTTTACTTTTAAAATGATTTAATCATTTGGATGCACTATTGATGCATAGTTGTAAAAAGAGGAAGCCATTCACTTTTCCACACTTGATCACCTAATGTTTTTCTTCATCTCCTCCAAGCTTGCTTCATGCTCTCCTTTAGCTCTTATCCTTCTTCTTCTTGCTCTTCATTTTTTAGCATGGTTCAAGAGAGAAATTTTTAGTAGAGTATTCCTACATCATCGACCATCCAAACCTAGCGAGCTTGGAATGTCGGTTAGAGCCTCCTTCGAACTCCCTCAGGTGTATCGTCTTCGGCAAGGGTGGTCAATTCTCAAGCACGATCCCGGCGGCTATGAGCTTTGAGTGGTCTTCCATGCTTGGGTGGACACGCGATAAAGGTTGTATTTCTTTAACCATTGTACTTATAGATTAGCTAGTTTAGGTCTATGGTTCAAATCTTGGGTTTTACGGGAGTCCGGTGCTCATTAGAATTTTTTGTTTTTGCTTCCGCCTCAGCAACGGCTTCCACGGAGCGGGGACCGGATACCAACATGGTATCAGAGCCACCTCATAAGCCTTTACTAGCTAGTTTACACAAGTTTGAAGTCTCGATTGAAGAAATTTTCCGAATCACATTTCCGATTACATACCCGCTGTCCGAATTTGAAAGTTGTTCAAAAAATCATTTAAATTGCTTTAAAATTATGTGCATGTAAATGTAGTGACCCGGAAAAATTTTGGGCACATAATCCCAAACTTTGGCCACGGAATCGCCGCGGAACATGCCATTTGGCAGCGGTTCCGTGGTCGAATTTTGGTCGCTGTGCCTGAAAATTTTTCTGGTACTCTATGGTATGGAAATGTGATTTTTAGGATATTTAGTTTTGCCCCAGATTTGTTTAAATGCTGGTTTGTACTTGGGGCCAATGCGAAAAGTTTTAGTCGATCGAAATTTTGAATTCATGTTTATCAGTGCAAATGTTAGTTTCTAGGACCGTGAATATCATAGAGCGGTACAATCCAACTGGTTGCTATATGTACAATCAGACGGGTTTATGAACATGATATTCACGTTGATGTTCTGTATTGCACTGATGTTATGGATGGATTTTAATGATGGATAGCCATGTGTGCAATGTTAGATGTACAGTTCGGATTCATTTGTATATTGATTATTGCGGGGCGAACGTCTGACATGTAGACTGTCGTTTCTGCCAGTATGTATATTCTTTTATTAGGGCACGAGCGGGTTGAGGTCGGTGTCACCATTGTATATATTTATTCTTTTATGTAGTAGGATTACCCTGCGGAGGAGTGCTCGAATAGCCAGGTTCTAGAGGGCAACGGGCTTGCATCTCATGGTGTTGAGACCGGGGGGGCCTTACTCTAGAATTGGCAGACTATTCATCGCACTCGTAGGGGTTATAGGTTGACCCACGGAGGGATGCTCAAGTTACCGGATTCCATGAAGAGCTGGGTGGCCTACTCACTTTGTTAATTGGGGTTGCCTCACTTCGGCGATTGGCGGGTAAATTCCTGCACTCATAGGGGTCTAGGATCTTCATTGCACTGGCCATCCATACGACCGGGGAACGTCGCGTATTATTTATGGCTGAAATGAAACGCGGGGCTCCTAGATTATCTGCAATTTCATATTGTTGTTCGCATACTTGTGATGATTTTATCTTCTTGTAATGACTATTATCTGCCTGCGATGTTGATATTATATATATATATATATATATATATATATATTTAGTAGATGTTTCTATATGTTTTGCATCCACGCTAGTCCTGCCCCCGCTCTGCCGTTAGTTAAGTAACCTAACGGTGCATGACGGAGCCCCATGGCGAATACGAATGGCATATAAAAAGCACGTTATTTTGGTTGTTTCTTATATGCCTTGGAAACTTAAAATGATAGGAACACATTGTATGAATAATGAAAGGAAAATAAACCCAAATGATGTTGTCAGAACTAATTTTAAAACTACTCTGTTTTCTTCAAAACTTATATTCGTATTCTTTTGCATTGCATAGAGGAATTCGGTTAGGAATATCCCGCACCTTATTCTATGAGGGAAGAGCCTTGATCCCTTCATTGGGAGTTCGCTCATAAGCAAATGTTTATGTTACTAGATTTAAAAAGTAGAGCTTAAGCCGCTCCATTTCAAGCCAAAAACCAGCCGTAGCTCTCCGTCATTTCAGATAGGTGGTGCCTAGTATTCGTGCTATGTTTGTTGGCAAGCTTCAAGGCATAGTGTACGGTAGCTGAGTGCTAATTATTTGTTGCATGGATATGCGATTGATCAGGACAGTCGCAGTGCTTTGTTGGTAAGCATTAAGGGCTAGTGCGGGTGGGTTCGATGTAATTAAGATAATGACAAGTTGAACTTGACTAGGACCCTTGATTTGTTGGCAAACGTCAAGGTCCTTGGGTCCTAGGGGCAAAAACCATATCGGCAGTTTCAAACATACGGGAAACTTTCTAAGCATGCGCATACCGTTTGGAGTGTGGTGAGTTGAGTGCATTCCGTCAGGTTATCACATGATGATAGTTGGGTCCTGATTCCTACTGATGAGTATGTATTACTCCTCGGGAGATTTTTCACTTCACAATTAGCTAACCTATTAGGTGTCTAGAAAGTGTTAATGAGGTTACACCTCTGCAGAAATGGGTTTATTAATTGGGTCTGTGCTAAAGCACGAGGGACCTTCCTCGGAGTCCAACACTGGCATGGCTGAACAGTTAGCGAAATTGTAAAGTGTAAATGATCCCGATTAGTTCTCCTTTTAGGGTTTTGTTCAAAGCCGGAAGATGGACCGGGACGTTGGGACATCTAGCCTGAATTCTAGGATCAGATGCTATTTGGATTTATCCGTCCACCTCTCCGAAGATGCCAAGTTGATTTATGGCACCGTATATCATAGGTTTGCACGGATGCGACCGTTGTAGCAGACTTTATCGGATTCCCCTCATTTTATGAGGGGTATTTTTATTGTGGGGATGCTCTTTCCTGCAGGCGCAAGCCCCTACAGTTAATTACGTTACCGTATAGCGATAACCAGTTTCTCCTGCTACGGAAGTTGACTTCGTGTCGTGTGTGTTTTTGTTAGTTTTGGTTGCCCGTGGATTTTATACGGAGACTAGTTTGCGTCGTCGCCTGTAGGGCGCGGATCAGTCCAAATCCGTATATTTTAGACTTGGGCTTGAGCTGATTTAAGGATCATTAATCTGGTTTGAGATTAAGATCCACTTAAAACATATGAGCATTTAGGCTCAATTATCTTAGTTTAAAGACCTCACGGTCCATTATCGCCATGTTCGAGGCGAAATTTTAGTTTAGGGACATTTCGGTCCATTATCACCGTATTTATGGGCGAATATTAGTTTAAGGAAATTCCGGTCCATTATTCACCTTGCATGCACGTGTCTTTGTTATGTGACAGAGTGAACATCGGTGATATGAAATGCACCCAATTTAGGGTGTGGTCTGATTTGAAGTGTTCACATCAATTTGGGGGTGGATCAGTATAGGATGAAAGGAGTTGTCGGTTGTCGGGACCCGCCACCTCTCTGAAGACGTTGATGAATTACAACAACATATATCAGTGGTGTAGAAGGATGTACCCTTGAACCAAATCCCGCATTTGAGAGAAAAGGGGTTGTGATGGACCTAAGAATCGTTAATCATATTTGAGACTAAGATTACATTAGGAAATATAGGATGAATATCAATTTTGATATCTTCAAAGAGAGATCATTAATCAAGATTGAGACTAAGATCGGTTTGGATATCAATTTGGTTATCATAAATATATGCTTAGCCAATTTGAGCTATGATTAGGTTTCTGTAACACCCAGCAGTGCTTAGCACTCATTTAGGCTCTATCTGTTCAGCTCTTCTCCTTTTATGAAAAAGTGCTAAGCACTTATTTGACGCTCTAACACTCACATGGGTGTCATGTGAAGTATTTAATTATGTGTGCCGCCCAATGAGTGCTGAACACTCAGCCATTTTGGCTGTATGTTGAGAGCTAAGCACTTTTTCTTTTCTTTTCTTTTTTGTTGGCGCCCACGTGAGGAACACGTAAGGCGCTGCCCAATCAGTGCTAAGCACTTGGCCATTTTGGTTGTATGTGAAGTGCTAAGCACTTTTATGTGGCACACGCGTGAGGAGCACGTGAGGCGCTAGGGCGCTGCCAAATCAATGCTATGCACTTACCCGTTTTGGCTGCATGTGAAGTGCTAAGCACTTTTATGTGATGCCCGCGTGAGGAGCACGTGCGGTGCGTGGCGCTGTTAAAGGGGGTACCCACGTGGGAAGCACGTGATGCGCTAATTTCTTTCATATGGAGATTTAATCTTTGTTGATGTTTTTAGAGAACTTAAATCTCTGTTAATGGTATTTTGACTATTAACGATCACCAAGAACATTATTTTGAGGATCTGGGATCATGTTCTTTTTAAGAACTAAGTTCTTGATTCGAAGGAACTGAGTTCTTGGAGTATTTTGGACTCCATATTTTTTCTCTTTTAAATTTGTCCTCCCCTAAATCTTTGATTCTAAAAAACTGGATCTTCCCGATGAGAATTAAATTCTCAACTTGTGGGAGACTTGTGTTGTGGATCTCAGATCCAGAGAAAGAACTAAGTTCTTTTGATCTCGGTGTTTTCTTTACCTAGGGTTTCAAGAATGGAGCTTTCCTTTTTTCTTGAGAATTTAATTAACTTTTCTTTCTATCTATGGTCTCTGTTCCCCCCCTCTCTCTGTATGTATTTCTCTTTTTTTTAGACTTGAAGTCCCAGGTCCTTTATATAGGTAAGGGAAATTATTGATTAGTTTTGAGAAAATCTCTCATTGAGTGATTCCAACTGATTTAATTGGTCTCAAAATTGATTTGGGGAATTTTACCCACAATTGGATCTTTAATCCAAAGACTTCTGCTTTTACAGAATATGATTTTGTGTTTTTAACGAGACTGGGGAAATATTTTCCCTATACAGAATTTATTCTGTAAAATGGTGATTTTTAATCACCATTAGATTTTTAATCCAAAAGTTCTCTGTTTTATAGAGAGCAATATTTCTTATTTAGAAAGATTGACGGAATATATTCCAGAATAGAATTTTATTCTACAATTGGATCACTGATCCGACCGAGAGTACCTTTCTTATTTCGGAAAGATTTGGGAAAATTTTTCTCCCAACAGAATTTAATTCTGTATTTTGATGATTTATCGTCTCTGTTGGATATTTGATCCAACGGCTCTATTTAACAGAGAGTACTATAGAATTTTAATTCTACCTGGGCACTGGCGCTCACGTGTCGTTCACGCGGGCACCACTTAAGAATTTAATTCTTAAGATTGGTATTCCTGTGCTTTGCATATTGGCGCCCGCGTGAGGAGCATGTGAGGCGCCACCATTGGATTTAATCCTATAAAATTGGCTCTGGCGCAGGCGCCCTCATGGAGAGTACGTGAGGCACTACCTTATTGAATAGAGCTTTGCTCTTTTATTAGGTAAAATATTAGGGGAACAAATGCCCCCCACTGTTGTGCTCACGTGGGTCCAACGGTGTCACCTTTTCCCCCGTTCGTTTTCCTGAGGAGTTGAATCATCGCTTCATATCGTATAAATAGGGCCTTTGGCCCTTGAGATGACTGTCGTTTCATCATCCTCTTGAGTCTTCTTCTTCCTTGAGAATTTAATTCTCTTTTAAGACCTTAGATCTCTGTCCCCAGAATTTTCTCAGAGTCAAACTCTGTTAAAATTTGGTAAGAAATATGATCATGATTTAACTCTTAATAAATTTTTAGAAGAACCTCTTCTCATTTTGGGTTTTTAACCTATTAACAGAGCTTTGCTCTTTTCTTGGAACGATCACTTAGAGATCTTAAAACTTTGAGTTAGGTAGACCATGGGTCTTAGAGATTTTAGGGTTTTGCCCTGTTAGTGACTTTGATCTTTGAAGGTTGTTTGGAATTTAATTCGACGTGGGGATTTATGGGACTTCATCCCCTTATCAGAGGAATTTAATTCCAGTTTGTTCTATAGAGCTTAGCTCTGAGAAAATTCTTTTAGGAATGTTATTCCCTTTTCTTTTTTTTAGGTTTCTTCTTGCAGATTTGAATCTGTTGTAGAACTCTTTTTTCGAGGGTATTGGGAATTTAACTCCACAGTTTAATGAGACTTTTCATTAAATGATAATCCTTCTGGATTTTTACAATGAGTGCCTTCTTCATCATTAATGGGGGCATTACCTTGATTTTGTGAGGTCCATTATAATTGATTTTGGTATTTTGGTTGCTAACCCTTTACTAGTTATTCTTTTCAGATACTATGGCTTCTCATCTGTATGATCTTGAAGAGTTCATCTCATATAAGGACATTCGCGTCCAAGGTCGTTGTTAGGACCAGGAGTTTACTGACGCCCAATGCGCTAAGATGATGCGTCACTTCGACGATTATAACGGTCGATTGCTCCCCCGCCGTTCTGCCCTTTTGAAAATTATCGTTGGGTCAATTTAGGAAGCAAATCCTGTGCTTGATGAGGCCATGCCGCTCGAAGTACTTGATGATGCTAAAGACAAGGTGCATTCAGTATATCTGATGGGCCTGGTCACAAAGAAGAGGAGAGATGATCTTGTTGCTATTTTTCATCGCGTCTTCCAACAGAAGGCGACAATATCCGCATACCAGAGGATTGAAAACATCAACGGCACTTCCCGACACTTGCATTCGTGAGAAAATGCGTAAGAAGTTGGTCAACAAAGCTAGAAGCGCCTTACTCAAACTTGCCTCTAAGTGTATGAATCCGTTTCCGGAATTCAGCGTCCGGAATTCAGCGTCTTGCCGTTGTAAACATTTTGATGATGTTTTTTTCTATCACCAATGTATAAATTTCTTCGAAGTATGAATGACAAGACTCCCCCTTCCCTTTTTTCCAATGCTCATATATGCCTCACGTGAAGGGTCATTATACATATATAAAAATTATTGCCAACGCCTGCTTATCATACACGTGAGGCACTGCAGAGGATTTTAATCTTGAACTAGAGCCGGCGTCACGCGTTACGCACAAAAGGCGCCGTTACAGGTTCTAAACCTGCAAAGAATAAGCGATGGCGCTCACGTATCATACACGTGAAGCGTTGTTGAGGGGATCGTTTCACCTTCTTGCTCTGTTTTCCATGAATCAATCATTTCTTTTCCTATGCCCCTTGTTGTTAAGACTTAGAAATAGTTCCACCATGCAAAACATTTTATGTGCCTAGAATTGAATGCTTCTCTTTATAATCTGAATCTATGTTTTCTTCTTTCTTCACAAGGAGAGTGCTATTTTTTAACAAACCAAGAGTTATGGCTTGCAATCGTCCGCATGCTCGTCGGCAACCATGAGAAGTACCTATCAAGGGAATTGTTCCACATTTCACTGCACGACTAGTGGATCCCATTCTTATTAATGATCAGTGTAACTTGGTGATGCATGAACTTTTGGCTCGTAGGGGCTCTCCTCTTCCTGTCGGTTCCATTTGGCTCAGGATGATCTTCTTGTCTGTGCTCACTGACATCCCCCATCATCCAACGGAGATGACTTCGGCGATACTCGACGCAGCGGAGGACAAGATCGAGGGCTTTTATGAGGCGTATTTGATTTCCCAGCCCCTGAAGGACCGCTCTGTTCAGTTTCTAAGTCAGATGCGGGCTCGGCGGGCCGTCATGTCCGCCTTCGCTGATATGTATAGCGCTGACCGATAGGGAGCAACCCCCCGCGAAGATCGCCGCTTTGACATGGTAGAGAAGGTGGAGAGAGGGTTAGAGAATTTTGTTTATTGTTTTATTAACCCCTGAATCTCTGATCCCATATTTGGTGATCTTTTTCCTGCGGAATAAATAAATAAAAATTTGTTGGCTGCTGAACGTTTCATCCCCAGCACATATTCATGTGGGCATCTTGCCTCTGCACATATACTTTGTATTTTAAACTTTAGAAGTTTCTGATGAATTCATCTAGACATAGGTGAGTGCTGGACTGATATGAACAAATTCTTCGTCATGCCACCTTGCTCATGGTGGTATGCCCGTGAGTGAAGCGTCGTCGTCCATACTTAACTCAGGTCTTGATCCTTAAGGAACATAATCTCGAGCCCTGAAGCCTATGAGTTGTGCCTTTCTGTTCCTCGATGTCTAAATTCTAGTGCACATTAGGTTACTTACTTGTTTCGGAGCCTGTAGTTTATTCACTCATCTCGGAGTCTCTAATTTATTTACTCGTCTCGGAGTCTCTAGTTTATTCACTCATTTCGGAGTCTCTAGTTTATACACTCGTCTCGGAGTATCTAGTTTATTCACTCGTCTCGGAGTCTCTAGTTTATTCGCTCGTTTTGGAGTTTCGAGTTTATGTAGTCATTTCGGAGTTTGTAGTTTATTTACTCGTTTCAGAGTTTCTAGTTTATGTACTCATTTTGGAGTTTGTAGTTTATTTACTCGTTTCGGTGTTTCTAGTTTATGTACTCATTTCAGAGTGCTTTTAGTTTACCTCCCTTGGGTATACAGGAAAAATTATCCTGACGTTATATGCAGATAACCTCCATTCTTTACGACAGAGGTCCGTTAGGTTTGTGGTACTAGGGTTTTAGTATGTGGTACCGTCGTGTTGGATGATGTATTTCTCGATATGCGTTCTTTAAGCCGTTGTACGAGTAGCCCCGCGACTGTCGTGTCTCTGATCCCTTTGGGGGATGGACAAGACGTCTTCAAGTAATCTTCTTAGCTCATATTACCGTCGGAAGAGCAAACGTTAGGAATTTTCCATGACGGTTTTTACTTGAGGTTAGGCTCAGTTTGGAGCCCCGATGAGTCATAACCACTCCGCACTGGTGTGGGATGATCTCCGATAGCCTTTTAGGCTTTATATGAGTTGCCTTCAAGACCCGAAGTAGGGAATATGCCGTTGCTTCATTTTTTGTTTTGACGATGTCGCGCCGATTCTTTGCTGAAGTAGGGTAGACATCTATAAGACTTCTATGCTATATATATCGCAGTTGAAGTCCGGAGCTAGGAATATGCCATTTCTCCAATTGCATTTGATAGTTGTGTTCGCATCCTGCTGAAATGAGGGGGGACGTCGAGATAGTCTATGGGTTGTATATGAACCGTCAAGACTTGGAGCTAGGATTTTTCTGTGACTCCATTTTTGTTTGACCCTTGGGTCTTTGATGATGTTGCGTCTACATCCTACAGGCATGAGAAGCACGTCGAGCTGGAGTTAGGATTTTGCCGTCACTTCTTTTTTATTTGTCTCCTTGGAGCCTTTGTTGACATCGCATCTGCATCGAGAAGGGACATCGAGCTGGAGCTTGGATTTTTCCATTACTCATTTTTTTGTTCGACCCTTAGGTCTTCGTGGACGTTGCGTTTGCACTGAGAAGGAACATCGAGCTGGAGCTAGGAATATTCCATTGCTCCTTTTTTGTTCGACCCTTAGGTCTTTGTTGGTGTCGCGTCTGCACTGAGAAGGAACGTCAGGCTGATCTCTAAGCTGTAGATGTTGCTATCGAGCTCTGGAGCTAGGAATATGTCGTTGCTCCACTTTATTTTAGTGATGTCATACCGATTCTTTGCTGAAGTTGGATAGACATCCAAATGACCTTTATGCTGTATGTATCGCCACTGAGGTCCGGAGCTAGGAATATGCCATTGCTCAAATTTCATTTGACAGTTACGCCCGCACCCTGCTAGAATGAGGAGAACGTCGTGTTGGTCTCTAGATTGTGTTTGAACCGCCGAGATCAGGCTCTCCTTTTGACGAAGCCTGGTGGGAAAGTATGGTTCCCTTTCTTTCATTTGTGCTCATGGATCGTATACAAGAGGCAATATGGACCTACTTGCAGCGCAGAAAAGTTTCGTTTTCATTTTTTTCTTTCCACGATACCCTATTATTTCAGCTTTTATGTCGCGAAGGTAGTGATTGCCTAATCATTTTGGCTTTTTATCGCGGTGCCCAATCATTTCGGCTATTTTTTTTTTACTTGCTTCATTTTATTGCGAGCTGCCCAAACATTTCGGCCATTTTTATATGCATATTTTTTTGCTCACTAATTTTTATTGCGAATTGCCCTGTCATTTTGGCTTTTTCATATGCATTTTTTCTCTGCTACTCGCTGTTTTTTTAGCGAGTTTGGAATCTGATACCAACCTTCGCATCAGCATCGCTATGACTGGAATATTCCTGTCGACTATGGCATCATTTGCCGTGAAAGGACATGGAGTTTGACACCCATTTAGGCATCAGTATCGCTGCGATTGAGATATTGCCAGGAGCGAATCATCATTTCCTTGAAAGGACTTGGAGTTTGATACCTTTTTAGGAATCATCATAACTGCAACTGGGATATTTCCAGGAGCGAATCATCATTTTCCTTTGCTGATTTGAACAAAGGTGGCTTAGTAAACAGGGTTAGAATCCTGTCGACTAAGGCTTTTTGACTTTATGAGTCGTAAGGGTCTTATAACGGTATTTCTCTCTATGAGTCGTGAGGATCTCGTAGGTGTATTTTCTCCTTAGGAATCATGGGGATTCTTAAGTGTATTTTCTCTTGTAATTCGTAAGGATCTTGCAAGAGCGTTTTCTCCTTATAAGTCGAGAGAACTTACAAGTGTCGTTCACAATACGGGGACATTTCTCGTCGTTGGTGAAACTTGGTGGGGGAATGTTTATTTGTGCCTATGGATCGTATACAAGGGTCAATATTGGATCGCCTGTAGGGCAACCTGGGGGATACGATTGCTTAAGAACAGGTTCAGATCCCTGTAGCTTAAGGCTTTCGATTCCTACGAGCCGTGAGGGTCTCATAGGAGAAAATTCTCCTTACTGTTAGTTGTATGTATGCCCTAGAGGACATTATTGTACATGAGATGTATATTATAGTGGATGCTGGTACATATATATGGAGGACTTTCTTTCTCGACATGATAGTACGCTATCTGGTTGCTTTTTTATCTTAACATGTACACTTACTGTCTCTCTGTTACATGTTGATAAAGCCATTTGGATGTGTACTTGACTTCTAAGATTATGATGCAGATCATACTAGTGGGGCATGGGTAGTTCATGAGTTCATCCTTCAATGTTCCTCGTCGTGGGAATATCGAGACATGGCATCGATATTCCAGAGTAGACTAGCGTATATCATCTCGACCTATATGATGGGTGATGGATGATCACATATCCATTGGTGTTTGACATCAGAGATGGTATACGGGTGCTCAGTGGAGACTGGGTACACTAAACGGACTCGCCGAGAACTCCCAGATGGTATTATACCTCACGTTAGATAGCAGTTCTCTGGTGACACTGGTACAGGTTAGTCTGTCGAACCGAGATCGTCATAGAGTCTTGTGTGTCTCCCATTGTGCTTTGATTTCCACCATACCACGGCTCTACTAAGTCGTGCAAACAGGTGGTTTTTGGGTACAGTCCCGAGTCACATGAAAGCAATGAGCGATAGGAGGGGATTTGTCTCTCCCGGTATTGGGGGTTGATGTTGCGCTATACTCAATTGGCCATAACTGAAATCCCTGGCAAGGGTAGATGAGATTTACTGATAAGTGTTATCAGTAATTTCTCCCCCGTTATGGATCTTACATCGGCATGACTTATCAAGCTATTGGGGTCTGATGTTTACCATACCCAGGCGAGATATGCGACATATCAGACGAAGAGACCGGACTGTACGGTAGTGTTACTGATTGGATTCGCAGGAGTATGAGTAGGCATGCTTGTTGATCTTCTGATCGCTCAATACCCGGGTGGCTGTTACGTTTAGCAGGCCTCTCACGGCTTGTGGGTGTTTGATATGATCATCACCTACTGCCGGCATATTGACGAGTCCTTAGAATCCTACACAGAGGTTTCCTGGCTCAGGCGAAACGGAGGAGGAGGACATATGAGATATGTGAGGGACCGAGATTAATACGTGTATGTGATACTGTATTCTATTCTCGCATTTTGTGTCATCGGTCGGTTTTATGAGATATAGCCGAGTTATCGAATCAAGTGTTTATTCGATAAATTGATACACATGATATTAGTCGGTTATATGTGATATAGCCGGATTATTAAATCAAGTGTTGATTTAATAATCTAATGTATAATTATATATTTGATATATTTATTTACATTAACTAGTATTAGCTCACTTAACATTTCTTTTCTCACTTGATTGTGCATTAAGTATAAATGTGATATATATTAGTGTACATTGTTTTGTATCATGCTTGTTGATACACATGACATTGGTATATGAGACTCACACCATGCCACATGTAACGAAGGGTTTTATTTATCTTAAGTTAATCAAAATTAGTTGGAAATTGGATTAATGGTTGAAGCTTTGAGAAGCTTATGGAACCATTGACCAAGTCCACTAATTTTGTTTTTACTTAAGATATTTTTTAACCTAACCATTACATTAGCCATAGTTTAGTCTCCACAAGGGTTAATATGGGATATTAACTCACCTATCTGTTAGTTGTATGTATGCCCTAGAGGCCAGTATTGTACAGATGATGTATATTATATTGGATGCTTGGACATATATAGAGATGACTTTCTTGCTCGACATGATAGTATGCTATCTGGTTGCCATTTATCTTAACATGTACACTAGTCTCTTTATACTGTCTTATAGTTACATGTTGGTAAAGCCCTTAGGATTTGTACTTGACTACCTAGACTATGATGCAGATCATACTAGTGGGAACATGGTAGTCCATAAGTACATCCTTCAAGGTCCCTAGTCGTGGGTATCTCGAGACGGGGCATCGATTTACCAGAGTAGACTAGCGTATACGCTTCTCGACCCATGTGATGGGCGATGGATGATCCCATATCCATTGGTGTTTGACATCAGAGATGGTATACGGGTGCTCAGTGGAAACTGGGTACACTGGACGGACTCGCCGAGAACTCCCAGATGGTATTATACCTCACGTCAGATGGCAGTTCTCAGGTGACACTTGTACAGGTTAGTCTGTAGACCCGAGATCGTCATAGAGTCTTGTGTGATTCCCACTGTGCTTTGATCTCCACCTTACCACGTCCATGAGGGCGTGCAAAACGGTGGTCTTTGGGTACAGTCCCGAATCACATGGAGGCAATGAGCGATAGGAGGGGTTTCGTCTCTCCCGGTATTGGGGGTTGATGTTGCGCAGTGCTCGATTGGCCGTAACAGGGAAGTCCCTGGCCAGGGCTGATCAGAGATTTGCTGGTAAGTGTTACCAGTAGTTTCTCGACCCGTTACGAGCCTCACATCAGCACGACTTATCGGGTTATTGGGGTCTGACGTATACCACCTCTAGACTTGATATGCGACGTATCAGACGAAGAGACTTGACTGTATGGTAAGTGTTACTGGTCGGATTCGCAGGAGTGTGAGCGGGCTAGCTCGTCGATCTTCTGATCGCTCAATACCCGGGTGGCCGTTACGTTTAGCAGACCGCTTGCGGCTTGTGGGTGTTTGATATGATCATCACCTGCTACCGGCGTATTGACGAGTCTTTAGAGTCCTACACAGAGGTTTCCTGGCTCAAGCGAAACGAAATAGGAGCGCATATGAGATATGTGCAGGACCTAGAATGATGCGTGTATGTGATACCGCATTTCATTCTCGTGACATATGTTTCGAATGGTTATATTCGATATGACCTAGTTATCGAATCATTGATTCGATAAATCGATGCATTGAATACTAGTCGGTTATGTGCGACATGACCGGATCATTGAATCAAGTGTTGATTTAATGATTTAATGTATAATTATATATTTGATATGTTACTTTACATTAACTAGTATTGGTTCACTTTAAACGGATTTTTCTCACTTGGATTGCACATTGTATATGTGATATACTTTCGTGCACTTTTCTGTATCATGTTTGATGATGCTTGACCATATTGTTAAGTGTATGGAATTAAACCATAGTTAACTTGAGATTAGGGTTTTATTTATGCATTTATTCATTTAATTGTTTATTCATTTATTTGGATAAAGTTTTGGATGAGAATGGTGGCATTTCTTGTTTTATGTTGAAGCTTCAAGAACCCTTGACTTATGCAACCATTCTTGTCCTCATGCTTAACCCTAACCCACTCATTTGACCATGGTTTATTCTCTACACTTAACCCTAGTTATTGTTATGATAAGTATTGATTTATTATTCATTTTGAATAACACTTATCATAATTCTAGCTCTTCTTCTTCTTCATCTTTAAAAGAAAAGCTCAAGGTCCATCAATGGCATCTTGAGTTATAGTGAGCTAAATCCAAATCTAAAGTGAACCCACCTCCTATTTCTTCACCCTCTACCTCTTGCCAAGTTGTTTTGGGTGTTTTCTTCACAAGTTTCACAAGTTTGTGAAGTCGGAGCTTGGTTTGTGCAACCTCGACGTAGATCGTCTTTGACACAAAGCCGACGAGTTATTCCGCTTGCTTTCCCGATAAAGCCGATGATCGAGTCGAGGATTCATGATGGACAGCGAGGACATGACGTTGCGGAGCCGTGGAGGTGGAAATCCGGATCTACAAAGGTTGTATATCCGTATCATAGTAGTTAACTGTTAACTAGCTTTCTATTTCGCCTAAACATCTAGTTAAAGATCCGTAGTCTAGGGTTTCTCGGCACTAAAAATTTTAATTTGGCATGTTCGATGCCTTGTGAGAACCCACTAGGGTGCCTAGGAACCTTTCACTGGTATCAGAGCCTAGCTAGAGCCTTAGGCGAAGTCCCGACGACGTTTGAAGTCCGAACGAACTCGAAACCCTAGAATTTTAGAGCTCTCTGGACATTTTCATAAATCTGGGATTTTTCAATATTTAAAATGTCTAAAAAATTCAGCATAGAATTCTAAGCATTACTGTGCAAAACGATCCTATCAACTGTTCATTCAGCCGCGGAAGCGCGGCAGAAGCATGCTTTCTGCCGCCCTTCCGCGGTCAAACAGTGACGTCATCCCATTATTTTTGCACAGTAATACCTGATAAATTCTTGTGAGTTTTATGGATATTTTTAAATTAATTTAAGGGTTGAGTGCTCTGGAGTTATATTGGGAATCGATGAATTCGATCGGAATATCAAACTTTGTCTAAGTGTTTTTCCAGATAACTGTAGAATATGTTAAAGAGTTCGACCGGATAAAAATACCCAGGTTTTCCCCTGCCAAAATATCCAAGTGTTGGATTATTGTGTGGTTAAAAGACGTTCTGAGTAGTGCAAGTAACGCGATGGTCCCTCTAGAAGACACAAACCTTAACTCGATTATGTGACCGTCTTGAACTGCCCTTTGAACCTTCGGGTTTGGGGCAGTACGGCGTGCCACATGTGAGGCGTTGGCTTGACCCTTCTACGGCTGGACCGTTGGTACTGAGGTATGAAGTGAATGTCTTTGAACCTATTTCATGTGTTGATCGGTGTCGGGAAAACTTGGGTGTTCGAAAGTTCGATCGGAAAGTTTGATATATTCTATTTATCCGGAATTGGATACAATAATTGGAATTCACAAAAGGTTATGAGATAACTGGATGAATGTTATAGATCTAGCAGTTTAGTTTCACAAGATATCGAAAAGAGTTTTCGATGATGGGACTAAAATGCGGGATTTATAACTGTTAGGCATGTGATGTCTAAAGAGATTGCGGATTCCAATTGTTGTAGTTTTACACTTTCTTTTCTGTGACCGTAAGTGTAGTATGTTCATATCGCCGGTTTCGTTGCTATACGTCAACGACAATTGGGGTATGCATACTTACTTACGTTGATGACATGTGTTGTTATGTGTTGCTGGATATGTTATATTGGATCGTCGTATTTGAATAGCCGGGGGTTTTTATGTGAGATGAGTGTTTTTCATTTTCATTCATGTAAAAACTTGTATGTAATATTCTTTTATTCGGGGCACTTCCAGGATGCGGGAGTTGTCACCCTTTGTATATTATTTACTTTTCTGCACTAGGATAGACCCAAGGAGGGGAGCACAAGTAACCGGGTTCTGGGGTCCAGTGGGAGACCAACTCGAGGAGTCGAGTCCGGGTCTCCTAACCCTAGAATTGGCAGGGTTGCTTGCCGCTCTCGTAGGGGTCTGGGGGTGTGGGATTGGCTATTCATCACGACCGTGGAATCCGTGTTTTATACTGGCTCGTATTGAAAACACGGACGTCCTAGTATATCCAATATTTCATATGTTTATTCTGCTGCGATATCTGTGTTGTGATTCTGAGATGGATATAGTATATAGTATATATGATATATTATATAGACGTTACTTATGTCTTACACCCGCGCTAGCCCTGCCCTGCTCTGTCGTTAGTTACCTAACCTAACGGTGCACGAGGGGACATCGAGGCGAATGCGGATGGCATAAGTGTACGTCATATCTATCTGTGATGTTTAGGTATTTAAATGATGGGACTTCATTAATGTGATTAATGAAAGATAAGAAACCTAAGATGTTGTAGAATCGAATTTTAAAATAAAACAGGTAGCTACAGTTCTTGCTTTGCATAGCGGTATATATGATATACCCCGCACCTCATTTGACGAGGAAAGGACCGAGATCCCTTCACCGGGAGTGACTCCTTTAGCAATAACTGGCAGATGCTGCACACTCGGTTTGGCTTTGATTGCTTTTAAGAGTTTTTGCTTTGCACAGTGATATATATGATATATCCCGCACCTCATTCGACGAGGAAAGGACCGAGATCCCTTCGCCGGGAGTGACTCCTTTAGCAAAACTAGAAAAGCCTCAAAATCACTCCATTTCAAAACATCATTTGATTCTACAACGATATCAAGTTCATTACGCTCATGGTTTTTATGAAAAACCTGCGTAGCCCTCCGTCATTTCAGATAAATTACATATAGTATTCGTGCTACATTTGTTGGCTTTCGTCAAGGTGTAGTGTGCGGTAGCTATGTGCTGTTTATCTGCTGCATATGATGCGACTGGATTAGGGTAGTCGTACGGCTTTGTTGGCTTTCGTCAAGGGTCGTGCGGGTGGGTTTAATTCAGTCAAGAAATGTACGGGTTGAACTTGACTAGCGGGCTGTGGTTTGTTGGCTTTCGTCAAGGTCATAGCACGCTAGGGGCAAAATATTATCGGGAATTTCAAGTGTTGAAATTTGCAATGAGATTGCATACCTTCTATGAGATAGTTGGATCCCGATACCCGCTGCGAGTAAGAGTTACTCCTGGGAGAGTTTTACACATTACAATTAGCCGATTAAGTAGGTGTCTAGAAAGGTGTTAACGAGGTTATGCCTCTGGGAAAACGAGGTTTACAGTAATTAGGTTCGTGCGAAAGCACGGGGGACCTCCCTCAAAGTACCGACACTGGCCTGGCTGAAAGATTGGCGAACTTGTAGTGTGTAATTAATCCCGGCTAGTCTTTCCTTTTAGGGTTTGGAGGAAGATTTGATAAAAAGCAGTGGGAGCCATCCTGATTAGATAAGATAATAACCAATCTGATCTTACACGAGCATACGCTAAAGTGTTTTCTTCTCTCTCTCTCCAGGTAGCGACCATTTCATGCCTTAATAAAGATAATAAAATGGATGTATTGACCGAACCCGCATGTTATACTGTGCTGGGGAACGTTGGTTCCGTTCTTTCCTATAAGAGTTATAGGACTGAACAGGAAATAGGGGAATACCAGGATTCCCATGCCACCCGAATGAAGAAAGTACATGATGATGCATTTTCTTCGGGTGTGTTCGTTACTGAGAACTGTTTCTCCATTTGCTCTACGTCCTGGGTATTGGATACCGGGTCAGGATCCCATATATGTAATCAGTTACATGGGCTAAGGAAAGGTAGAGAACTTGGAGGGAAGGTGATAAAGACATTAGAGTTGGAATGGTGCAATTGTTGCAGCTAAGACTGTCGGGGAATATCACCTTGTATTACCAACTGGTAATACAATTGGTTCTGAACGAATGCTATAACATGCCGAACCTGATATGCAACATTATATCGGTTTCTTTGCTAAAGTAAAGAAGGATATAATTTTGTATTACAGGACAATGTTATGAACATTTTCATAACCAAAAGTTGGTTGGATCAGGCACGTTGTGCAATGGCATTTATGTTCTAAACAATCAACAGTCCTGAGCATAACAAACACACACAAGAGGAAGAGTTCTGAACTCAACGAATCCTTTTTGTGGCATTGTAGACTGGGTCACATCAATGTGACACGACTGGCTAAGTTGCATAAAGATGGATATTTGAAACCTTTCGAATTTTCATCTTATGACACTTGCCAGTCATGTCTCAAAGGCAAGATGACCAAGACTCCGTTACGGGACACGGAGAAAGAGTTACCGAACTCTTAGGACTGATACATAGTGATGTATGTGGTCCCATGTCTACACATGCCAGGGATGGTTCTTCGTACTTCATTACATTCACTGACGATCTCTCAAGATACGGACATGTGTACTTGATAAGACACAAGTCTGAAGCATTTGAGAAATTTAGAGAATATAAACAAGAAGTCAAAAACCAAACCGGAAAAAGTATTAAAATCCTTCGATCTGATCGAGGAGGTGAATACTTGAGCAATGAATTCTTGGAATTCCTAAAAGAGAATGGGATTCTCTCTCAGCTGACTCCTCCAATATACACCACAGCACAACGGTGTATCAGAACGGAGGAACCGCACCCTATTAGATATGGTGCGCTCTATGATGAGCACAGCTGAGTTACCTATTTCCTTCTGGGGGTATGCGCTTGAGACAGCCATACATCTATTGAATATGGTCCCCACCAAATCTGTGCCTACCACTCCATATGAGATATGGAAAGGGAAGAGACCATGTCTTAACTATGTTAAGATATGGGGTTGTCCAGCCTATGTCAAACGACAAAATCCGGACAAACTCGAGGCACGGTCTGTTCTATGCAAATTTGTAGGATATCCCAAGAATTCTCAAGGGTATATCTTCTACCACCCTGAGGAACAAAGAGTGTTTGTTTCTCGGCATGCCACCTTTTTAGAAAAGGAATTTCTTGAAAAAGAGATTAGTGGTCATGAGGTAGAACTGGAAGAGGTTCCAGCTGCAGAAGCTACAACAGAAGATCTGGTGGAACCAGAGGATTCTGTAGTTCCCGACGAACCTCAGCCTCTCCGCCGGTCTAGTAGGGTTCCTCGCCAACCTGAGAGATACTACGGTTTTCTCATTGATGGTGGCAGTGAGGATTGCATCATGGAGGATGATGACCCAACTAGCTTCGAGCAGGCCATCACTAGTGGGGACTCAGTGAAATGGCTGGATGCTATGCGGTCCGAGATGGATTCCATGTACACCAACAAAGTATGGACTTTGGAAGTTGCTCCTGAAGGGGTAAAACCCATTGGGAGCAAGTGGATCTTCAAGAAGAAACTTGGTGTAGATGGGAAAGTGGAGACTTTCAAAGCTAGACTTGTAGCAAAGGGTTTTCGTCAAAGACCAGGTGTGGACTATGACGAGACCTTTTCTCCAGTGGCTATGCTTAAATCCATCCGAATCATGCTTGCCATTGCTGCCTTTCATGACTACGAAATCTGGCAAATGGATGTTAAGACCGCCTTTCTAAATGGTGATTTAGAAGAGTGCGTGTACATGACTCAGCCAGAGGGCTTCGTAGACAGTGGGAGCAGCGGGAAGGTGTGCAAGCTGCTTAAATCCATTTATGGATTAAAGCAAGCATCGCGGAGTTGGAACATCTGCTTTGACGTCGTTATCAAAGAGTTTGATTTCGTCAAAAATCCAGATGAACCTTGTATCTACAAGAAGGTGGCAGAGAGTAAGGTTGTATTCCTCGTATTGTACGTGGACGACATACTCTTGATAGGAAATGACATTCCTATGCTGCAATCGGTCAAGCTCTTCTTATCACAAAGATTCTCAATGAAAGATCTTGGTGATGCCTCCTGCATATTGGGAATCAGGATCTATAGAGATAGATCCAAACGGATTTTGGGATTGTCCCAATCCAGGTACATTGACACCGTACTAAAGAGGTTTAGTATGGAAGAGTCCAAGCGTGGGAACTTACCCACGATCTCTGGAGTCACTCTCTCCAAAGAGATGTCTCCCAAGACTGATTTGGAGAGAGCTCGCATGCAAGGGATACCCTATGCTTCGGCAGTAGGCTCTATCATGTATGCGATGCTATGTACCAGACCCGATGTAGCATACTCACTAAGTGTAGTGAGCAGGTATCAAGCTGATCCTGGAGAGAGTCACTGGACAGCTGTGAAGAGCATTCTCAAGTACTTGCGAAGGACTAGAGATATGTTCTTGGTGTATGGTAACGGAGAACTCCAAGTGGAGTCCTTTACCGATTCGAGCTTCCAGAGTGATAAGGACGACTCTAAGTCGCAGTCGGGTTTTGTCTTTACCCTTTACGGAGGGGCGGTTAGCTGGAAGAGTTCCAAGCAGGAAACCGTGGCAGACTCGACGATAGAGGCTGAATACATCGCTGCCAACGATGCTGCCAAAGAGGCTGTCTGGATCAAGAAGTTCATTACTGAACTTGGAGTGGTTCCATCCATTGAGCATCCAATACCTTTGTATTGCGATAACAATGGAGCGGTGGCTTTGGCCAAGGAACCCAGGTCCCATCAGCGGTCCAGGCATATTCTGAGGCGGTATCACCTGATCCGGGAGATAGTTGATCGCCGGGAGATCGAGGTCAGGAGAGTTGACACGAAGAACAACACGGCGGATCCACTCACGAAGGCCATTCCCCAGATACAGTTTGAGAGACTCTTCGGGATGCTCGGTATGAGATACTACAGCAGCTGGCCCTAGTGCAAGTGGGAGATTGTTAGTTGTATGTATGCCCTAGAGGCCAGTATTGTACAGATGATGTATATTATATTGGATGCTTGGACATATATAGAGATGACTTTCTTGCTCGACATGATAGTATGCTATCTGGTTGCCATTTATCTTAACATGTACACTAGTCTCTTTATACTGTCTTATAGTTACATGTTGGTAAAGCCCTTAGGATTTGTACTTGACTACCTAGACTATGATGCAGATCATACTAGTGGGAACATGGTAGTCCATAAGTACATCCTTCAAGGTCCCTAGTCGTGGGTATCTCGAGACGGGGCATCGATTTACCAGAGTAGACTAGCGTATACGCTTCTCGACCCATGTGATGGGCGATGGATGATCCCATATCCATTGGTGTTTGACATCAGAGATGGTATACGGGTGCTCAGTGGAAACTGGGTACACTGGACGGACTCGCCGAGAACTCCCAGATGGTATTATACCTCACGTCAGATGGCAGTTCTCAGGTGACACTTGTACAGGTTAGTCTGTAGACCCGAGATCGTCATAGAGTCTTGTGTGATTCCCACTGTGCTTTGATCTCCACCTTACCACGTCCATGAGGGCGTGCAAAACGGTGGTCTTTGGGTACAGTCCCGAATCACATGGAGGCAATGAGCGATAGGAGGGGTTTCGTCTCTCCCGGTATTGGGGGTTGATGTTGCGCAGTGCTCGATTGGCCGTAACAGGGAAGTCCCTGGCCAGGGCTGATCAGAGATTTGCTGGTAAGTGTTACCAGTAGTTTCTCGACCCGTTACGAGCCTCACATCAGCACGACTTATCGGGTTATTGGGGTCTGACGTATACCACCTCCAGACTTGATATACGACGTATCAGACGAAGAGACTTGACTGTATGGTAAGTGTTACTGGTCGGATTCGCAGGAGTGTGAGCGGGCTAGCTCGTCGATCTTCTGATCGCTCAATACCCGGGTGGCCGTTACGTTTAGCAGACCGCTTGCGGCTTGTGGGTGTTTGATATGATCATCACCTGCTACCGGCGTATTGACGAGTCTTTAGAGTCCTACACAGAGGTTTCCTGGCTCAAGCGAAACGAAATAGGAGCGCATATGAGATATGTGCAGGACCTAGAATGATGCGTGTATGTGATACCGCATTTCATTCTCGCGACATATGTTTCGAATGGTTATATTCGATATGACCTAGTTATCGAATCATTGATTCGATAAATCGATGCATTGAATACTAGTCGGTTATGTGCGACATGACCGGATCATTGAATCAAGTGTTGATTTAATGATTTAATGTATAATTATATATTTGATATGTTACTTTACATTAACTAGTATTGGTTCACTTTAAACGGATTTTTCTCACTTGGATTGCACATTGTATATGTGATATACTTTCGTGCACTTTTCTGTATCATGTTTGATGATGCTTGACCATATTGTTAAGTGTATGGAATTAAACCATAGTTAACTTGAGATTAGGGTTTTATTTATGCATTTATTCATTTAATTGTTTATTCATTTATTTGGATAAAGTTTTGGATGAGAATGGTGGCATTTCTTGTTTTATGTTGAAGCTTCAAGAACCCTTGACTTATGCAACCATTCTTGTCCTCATGCTTAACCCTAACCCACTCATTTGACCATGGTTTATTCTCTACACTTAACCCTAGTTATTGTTATGATAAGTATTGATTTATTATTCATTTTGAATAACACTTATCATAATTCTAGCTCTTCTTCTTCTTCATCTTTAAAAGAAAAGCTCAAGGTCCATCAATGGCATCTTGAGTTATAGTGAGCTAAATCCAAATCTAAAGTGAACCCACCTCCTATTTCTTCACCCTCTACCTCTTGCCAAGTTGTTTTGGGTGTTTTCTTCACAAGTTTCACAAGTTTGTGAAGTCGGAGCTTGAGTTTGTGCAACCTCGACGTAGATCGTCTTTGACACAAAGCCGACGAGTTATTCCGCTTGCTTTCCCGATGAAGCCGATGATCGAGTCGAGGATTCATGATGGACAGCGAGGACATGACGTTGCGGAGCCGTGGAGGTGGAAATCCGGATCTACAAAGGTTGTATATCCGTATCATAGTAGTTAACTGTTAACTAGCTTTCTATTTCGCCTAAACATCTAGTTAAAGATCCGTAGTCTAGGGTTTCTCGGCACTAAAAATTTTAATTTGGCATGTTCGATGTCTTGTGAGAACCCACTAGGGTGCCTAGGAACCTTTCACTATCGTTGATATTCTTCATAATCTTCATTTTTCATGGTTGCTTTCTTCATCTCTTTCTTTAAGCTTTCTAGCTCCATGAAACATGATGAAAAATTGTGAGAAAATAAAATCTAAAGTGAGCCAATTTCCTACTTCATCATCCTCTACTACTTTCCATTTAGTTTAGGGTGTTCTCTTCACAAAGTTCATCACCAAGTGAAGAGGTAGCTTGGTTTTGAGTCTTCTCGACGTAGATCATCTTCGGCCTCGAAGACTTCGAGCAAGCTTGTTCTTTTCTCCAAGGGAACCCATACTAGAGTTCGGGAGATCTTCACTCGCAACGAAGGGACTACTAAGGAAGCTTTAGAAGTGAAGGACCGGTCTATAATGGTTGTATTTCTCATTCACTTTGTATAATGGTTCATTACATGTTTCATATTGTCTATTCACTCTAGCTAGATCCTAGGTTATGGTTCTTTAGCACTCTTGAAAATTTTAAATTGGCATGCTTGATGTCTTGAAAACCCAGTAGGGTGCTAAGGAATCCCAACACTTACGAGTCGTGAGGATCTTGTAAGTGTATATATTTTTTATATATATATTTTTACGAGATTGTGCCCTATTCGGGTTTTCACAAACTCGCCGACAGTCCTTCTGTTTTTACTCACGGCGTCCTCTCGGATTTTCATCCGTGCCCATTTTTCTTATGGACATACCTTCTTTTTGGAAGTAGATTCGTCGCAGGTGACCCATCTGTTTGCCGGTGGGGTTTGGGGGTGGTTTCATCGCCGGAGTAGCTGTGTTGCCGGTAGGATTTAAGTTGTAATCCTCGCCGTCGAGATTTCTATTGCAATATAGATCTCATGGGAGCGTATTGCCATATTTAGGGAGATGCGCTAGTTTGGGGACATTTTGTTCTTATATCGCCATGTTTGAGGCGAAATTTTAGTTTAGGGACATCTCGGTCCTGTATCGCAATGTTTGAGGTGAAATTTTAGTTTAAGGACTTCTCGGTCCTATATTAGTTTAGGGACATCTCTGTCCATATTTGAGACAGATTATTAGTTTAAGGACTTTTCGGTCCTTTGTCACCATGTTTGACATGAATTTCTAGTTTAAAGACATCTCGGTCCTTTGTCGCTATGTTTGATGCGAATTTCTTCTTTGCATACTACTCTCAGAGTTCTGACTCAGGAAGTTAGCGTGCGGACACGAGCGTCATCACCTATCATGGACCTAAGTCGTGATTCATCAAGCGTAGTATTTTCTTAGCAATCGGCCATTTATTAGCCGAAAAGGTCTTTCGCCATGCATATCCATAAGCATGTAGGCTCCACCTTGGCAGACTTCGTCAAGCGTTGTTTGTGAACGTTGTTTGCGTTCTTTGTCCTATTTTTGTCTCTATTTTGGGACTTTTACCTTTTGTGAGGATATACAACAGACTGGGGATAAAGGAGATTATAGTCTTCTTTCTCCACAGATTGCTGATTGAGGCGCTGCGTCCTGGCCTTCTTATAAATGGCCATTTCGCGGCTGTGATTATTTCTGCTCCTTTGACAAGCTTCTTTTATTAGCTTGTCTATTTGTTCTTCAAACGACGGACTTAACATTCTTAGAGCGGAATTTCTCTCTATTTCAACGTCATGGCCATTTGGAAGATTGCTTTCCTCTTCGCTGGAGCTGTTTATGATGCGGCGACTATGGAACTGCTCGCGTTTCTTGGACCGAACGTATCCTAGCCGGTTGTCTCTATCTTCCCATTGGGTATCTTTCGTTGAGTCCCGGGAATATCCTAAATCTTATTATAGAATTGGGCTTGTCGAAATGTTTGTTTGAGGGGTACACCTTGGCATCTTAACAGCCTTTTCAATCCCCCCGCATAGTATCTTGGCAGATGGATCGGTTGAAACCTGTCGAGCGCAAAATCGACACCATGCCAAACTTCTTTTTCTACTTTGGTCACCATCGATTGGTAGAAGAGGATCGCCGTTTCACCTATTAGCCTAAGAAGGACATAGAAAGTCTGTAGTTCTTGTATGCTGTATGTATCGAGCGCATCAAGTTCCTTGCAATGCCGAGACGGAGCCATTATGATTTGCAGACTCTGATCTACTTCATCAAGGGTTTGCACTGACGGGCGGATGGAGAATGTTGTGTTGGCCTCATCCTTAGAGTCGCTGCCAAAGACCAGAATAGGGGTAAATGGTCCTGGCATGTTGTTTTCTTTCTGGGGTTGCCCCGAGTATATTATTTTTTCATCTTCCTCGGAATTGCTCCTAAAGATCGGGATAGTGGTGATGGACTTCTGTTTATCCTCTGGCTTATGACACCTTTCTGTAGCTTCGAAGTCTGGTAGGAAGTACATTGCGTCTTCATATTTCTGAACCTCGTTTATGGAGAACGGATTCATCTCCCCTGTGACGGTGCGTTCCAAACCATCCTTGAAATACTTCATACACTGATGTTGTGTGGAAGGGGTGTGTTTGTACTCATGCAGCCAGTGCCTGCCGAGTAAAGCGTTATAGCATCTCTTGGCGTCAATGATGTGAAATTTGATGTCGGTGATGAGCAACCAGAAGTGTAACGTCAGTATTACGGACCCAAGCGTCCGTGAAGACTGTGATTCGAACCTGGAGATGGTAATTTTCTCTCGGGCTAAGTGCTGAACGTTCATGCAAATCTCCTTCAGCAATTTCACGTTAAGAAGGATGATGGAGGATCCGTTGTCGACAAGGATTTTCCCTATCTTGATGTCATGGCAGTACCCGGTGACTTATAATAGATGGTTATGCTTGCACGTATCAAGGAGGAGGTCTTCATCGCTGAATGTAATGTCAGCTGTGTGAACCACCATCAGCTCATCCTTCATCTTCTCTTCTGTGAGGAAAGCTTGGAACTGATCGGGCTCTTGTAATACCTTGATCAGAGACCCTCGTGCTTCTTTGGACAAGAGGAGAGCATCCAATATGCTCAGTTGTGAGGGGATTTTCTTCAAATGTGCCAGGACGTTGTAATCCACCTTATTTTTCTTAGGCGGGTCCCTCACTGTGAGCTCTTTGACAACTCCACCGTCGAGGGCAATTTCCCCAGGGATTTTTTCTTTACCTTTGTCTTTTTTGCTCAAACCATTATTTGTAGTGAACGGTTACCTAAGAAGGCAACAAGGTTTTGGGAGGCATCGTCTATGCCAAATTAAAATTTTGCCGTTTTAGCTAACCCTAACTTGAATCGTTTACTAGAAATAATACGGAATATGAAAAGCAAACACTTTGCAATCTAAGTGAGCAAAGAATACAACCTTTGTAGACCGGTCCTTCACTTCAATAGCTCCGTGTAGAAGTCCCCTCCGCTGCGATCGTGAACTCCGGACTCTAGAGAGGCTCCAAGAAGAAACGAATGTGCTTTCTTCGATGACTTCGAGGCCGAAGATGATCTACGTCGAGGAGACACTAACTCAAGCTATTCCTTCACTAGGTCATGAACTTGGTGAAGAGAACACCCTATACTACATGGCAAGTAGTAGAGGATGATGAAGTAGGAAGTGGGCTCACTTTAGAATTGATTTTCTCACACTTTTTCTCATAACTCCATTAGAGCTAGAAAGCTTTTGAGGAAGAACAAGAAGAAGAAGATGAACTCAAGTGAATAATTCATCCAAATGAATTAAGTAACCATGGGTGAGTTAAGTCATAATGCTTAACTCATGTAGAGAATTAACCAAGGTGTAAGGTTAAGGGTTGGGTTAAATAATATCTAAAGAAATGACAAAAGAGACGACTTTGTCAATGTTTCTACAAGCTTCTTCCAAGCTTGACAACTTTGACTAAGCCATTCTCTTTTGTTAAATCTTAAGACATAAACAAACCCCTAATTTAACCTAATCATGGTATAAGTCTCATACGCCTATCTTGTATGTATCATCAACCATGACACAATAATGTATACAAACATACATATCATATATGTACAATGTGCACACAAAGTGAGAAAACAAATCATAAGTGAGTTAATACTAGTTAATGTAATGTGATATATCTAATATATAATTATACATTAAATTATTAAATCAACTCTTGATTTAATAATTCGGCTATAACCGACTAATATCATATGTAACAACTTATCGGATCAACACTTGATCCGATAACACGGCTATATCACACACAACCAATCAATGTCACAAATCACGAGAATAGAATACGGTATCTCATATCGTATCAATCTCGGTCCCGCACATATCACATATGCGCTCCTACTCCGTTTCGCTTGAGCCAGGAAACCCCTGTGTAGGACTCTAAAGACTCGTCAATACGCCGGCAGTAGGTGATGATCATATCAAACACCCACATACCGAAAGCGGTCTACTAAACGTAACGGCCACCCGGGTATTGAGCGATCAGAAGATCAACAAGCAAGCCTGCTCACACTCCTGCGAATCCAAGCAGTAACTCTACCGTACAGTCCGGTCTCTTCGTCTGATATGTCGCATATCTCGTCTAGGGGTGGTAAACGTCAAACTCCAGTAACTCGATGAGTCGTGTCGATATAGGGCTCATAACGGGTCAAGAAACTACTGATAACACTTAACAGTATATCTTTAAAGCTGCATTGGCCAAGGACATCCTGTTATAGCCAAACGAGCACAGCGCAACATCAACTCCTTATACCGGGAGAGACGAAACCCCTCCTATCGCCCGTTGCCTCCAATTGACTCGGGACTGTACCCAAAAGCCACCGTTTTGCACGTTCTCTTGAACGTGGTAAGGTGGAAATCAAAGCACAGTGGGAATCATACAAGACTCAATGACGATCTCGGGTCTACAGACTAACCTGTACCAGTGTCACCAGAGAATTGCCATCTGACGTGAGGTATAATACCATCTGGGAGTTCTCGGTGAGTCCGTCGAGTGTACCCAGTCTCCACTAAGCACCTGTACACTATCTCTGATGTCAAACACCAATGGATATGGGATCATCCATCGCCCATCTATATGGTTCGAGAAGCTATACGCTAGTCTACTCTGGTATATCGATGCCCTGTCTCGATACACCTACGACTAAGAACATTTGAAGGATGTACTTAGCGACTACACTGTCCCTACTAGTATAATCTGCATCATTGTCCTGGTAGTCAAGTACTCATCCTAAGGGCTTTATCAATATGTAACAAAGGGACAATCAACGTACATGCTAAGATGAAGTGCAACCAGATAGCATACTATCATGTCGAGCAAGAAAGTCCTCCATATATATGTCCAAGCATCCACTACAATATATATCGTATGTACAGTAAAGGCCTCTAGGGCATTCATATTACTAACAATCTCCCACTTGCACTAGGGCCATCTGTTGTAGTATCTCATACCCAACAATCAGCAGTGGTTGAAGTATCTCATACTCAACCATCCCATAAAAGTCTCTCCTGGGAATAGGCCTCTGTGAGTGGATCCGCCTTGTTCTTCTCTGTGTCTACTCTCCTAACCTCGATCTCCCTGGAGATCAACCATCTCCATGATCAGGTGATACTGCCTAAGAATATGTCTGGATCACTGATGGGACTGGGTGTTCCTAGGCCAAAACCACAACTCCATTTTCACACAATGGTAGGAACGAAGTTCATCTCATGAACTTATATATATATCCAGACTGCCTCTTTGGTAGCATCCTTGGTAGCAATGTATCCAGCCTTTATCGTCTAATATGCCACAGTATCTAGTTTGGAACTCTTCCAACATACCGTCCCTCCATTGAGGGTAAATACAATGCCTGTGACTGACATTCAATCGTTCATACCACCCTGGATCCTATCCAGTGATTCTCCCCAGGATCGATTGACACCATCTCACTATACCTAGTGAGAATCCTAACTCCATTTATATCTATCTCATAGATCCAAAACCCAGGATTTTAGGAGGTAACGCCTTGATCCTATATGGAGAATCCATGTGATAAGAAGAGATTGACCGAGCGTAGCATAGGAAACTCCTTTCCTATGAAGAGTATGTCATACACGTACAATACGAGGATCATCACCATAATCCCTACTACCTTTTTGTATATACAAGGTTCATCTACCATTTTGATGAAGTCAAACTCTTTGACTACCACATCAAAACAGATGTTCCAACTCCGTGATACCTGCTTTAACTCATAAAGCAACTTGCACACGTTTCCGCTGCTCCATACTGTCTACGAAGCCCTATGGCTGTGTACTTATTGACACTCTCTTCTAAATAATCATTTAGAAAAGCAATCATGACACCCAACCGCCAGATATCGTAGTCATGGTATGTAGCAATGGCAAGTAGGATCTGGATGGACTTAAGCAAAGCTTTGAAAGTCTCAACTTTTCTATGTACACCAAGTAATCTTCTCAAGATATACTTGCTCCTGATGGGGATTTAACCCTTCACATAAAGCAACCAAAGTCCATACTTTGTTGGTGTATATGGATTCCATCTCTGATCGCTTATCATCCAGCCATTCTTACAGAGTCCCCACTCTTGATGGCCTGCTCGAAACCAGTTGGGTCATCATCTCATGATGCAATCCTCGCTCCCACTGTCATAGAGAAAACCGAAGTATCTCTAAGCTGGGTGAGGAACCCTACCAGATCGGCGGAGAGGCTGAGGTTCGTTGGAAACTATTGAATCCTACGGGTTTACCAAATCTTCAGCTACAGTTTGTATAGCTGGAACTCCTTCCAGTTCTGCCTCATGACCACTAATTTCTTCACAAGAAATTCCCTTTCTCAAAGGTGGCATGCTGAGAAACAAAACACCTTTTGCTCCTCAGTGCGGTAGAAGATATTCCCTTGCGAATGCTTGGGATATCCAACAAACTTCCACAGATCTGGTCTTGCCTCGAGCTTGTCCGGATTTTTCTTTTAGACATAGGCCGGACAACCCCAAATCTTAACATCCTTAAGTGATGGGATCTTCCCATACCATATTACATATGGAATGGTAGGCACCTGATTTTATTGGAACCCTATTCAATAGGTATGCAGCTTCTCAAGTGCATAGCCCCCAAAAGGAAATAGGAAACTCGGTAATACTCATCATAGAACGCACCTTATCACATAGGGTGCGTCTGCTCCGCCCCGATATACCAACGTGCTGTGGTGTATACGGAGGAGTAATGCTGAGAGAGAATCTCATTCTCCTTTAGAATAGTCTAGGAATTATGTGCTTAAGTATTCTCCTCCCTGATCACATCAAAGGACATAATACTTATACCTGTTTTGGTTCTCTACTTCTTACTTATATTCTATGAATTTCTCAAAAGTTTCAGACGTGTGTTTCAACAGGAACATATGTCCGAATCTTCAGAGATGATCAGTGAATGTAATAAAGTATAAAGAACCGGTCCTTGCATGTGTAGACAGGGGACATTCATACATCAGCATGTATCAATCCCAAGAGTTCACTAACTCTTTCTATATTTCCAATAAACGGAGCTATGGTCATCTTATCTATGTGACATGACTGGCAAGTTTCACAAGATGTAAATTCAAACAGATTTTAATATGCATCTAAATGTAACTTAGCTAGTCGGGTCGCATTGATATGACCTAGTCTACAATGCCTCAAGAAGGATTCGTTCATTTCTGAACTCTTCCTCTTGTGTGTGTTTTGTACTTTAAGAACTGTAGTTTGATTTAGAACGTATATGCTTTTAGATAACGTGTCTGAACCGATCAACTCTTGATATAGGAAATGTTCAAAACATTATCCAACAATACAAAATTATATCCTTCTTTATCAAATAAAGAGACTGATATGATGTTGTATATCAGGTTCGGTATCTAATAACATTCGTTCAGAATCAATGTATTTGGTAATACAGGGTGATAACTGCCAACAAACTTGGCTGCAACACTTGTACCGTTTCCAACTCTTGAAACTTACCACCCATTCTCAGTTCTCTACCTATCTGTAGCCCATGTAAGATATTACATATGTGGGATCCTGATCCGGTATCTCATACCCAGGACGTAAAGGATACTGAGAAACAGTTCTCGGTAATGAACACACCCGAAGAAGATGTATTATCATGCACTTTCTTCATTTGGGCAGCACGGGAATCCTGGTAATCTCCTATTTCTTGCTCGGTCTTATAACAATTATAAGTTGGAGCGGGACGAACGTTCCCCAGCTCAGTATAATAAGCGGGTCGGTCAATACATCCGTATTATTATCTTGATTAAGGCGTGACATGGTCGCTACCTGGAGAGAGAGAGAGAAGAAAACACTCAGCGTATGCTCTTGCAAGATTAGATTGGTTATTTTTTTATCTAATCATGATATCTCCCACTGTTTTATTCAAATCTTCCTTCAAACCCTAAAAGGAAAGACTAGCCGGGATTGATTACACCCTACAAGTTCGCCAATCTTTCAGCCAGGCTAGTGCCGGTACTTTGAGAGGGGTTCCCCATGCTTTCGCACGGACCTAATTAAAATAAACCTCATTTTCCCAGGGGCGTAACCCCGTTAACACCTTTCTAGACACCTACTTGATCGGCTAATTGTAATGTGAAAAACTCTCCCAGGAGTAACTCTTACTCGCAGCGGGTATCGGGATCCAACTATTTCATAGAAGGTATGCAATCTCATTGCAAATTTCGACACTTGAAATTCCCAATAGTATTTTACCCCTAGCATCCTATGACCTTGACGAAAGCCAACAAACCATAGGCTGCTAGTCAAGTTCAACCCGTTGATTTAGATGTTTCTTTTTTACGATAAAAAATATATGTTACCGCAATCAAGAACGACGTCGCTTGGTAGGTATCCGGCGAATACGGGTCGGTCCACAGGGATGGTATTAATTTCCTAAATGTTATTACGAGCTAATTCCAAAGGGTGTTGGATCTTTTAACACAAAAACTAATTTGAGTTATACTAGGATTAGGAAACTTGCTAGGATTAGGTTTAGGTAAAGTTTGGTAAAATAAAGATTCGCACCTCTTTCAATGCCCTAAATTAGATATCTTATTAAAGGTTATGGTAATTATTAATAAAGGAGATTAGGATAATCGGGAAGAAACTATGTTTCTTCCTCTAGATCCTTGTCCGTCCTTTCTTAATCCTTACCCTAACCTCCATGGAAAACATTCATATCCGGTCTTTTATACTACGGTATCACCGTTACCTCGTGGGTAGGGTGCCGTAGGGAGTGGAATATAAAAGTATGCATGGAGTCCTAATTGTTCATAAGTGATTGGCAAAGAAAGGGGTGAGAGATCTTCATCTCTCAAACCCTTCCGTTTTCCTAACCCTAACAAGCGAGGAAACTACTCGCTCATTGAGGGATCTACGAAAAGCATGATTTTTATTTTGTTTTTAGGGTTAAGAGATTAATGATCTACTGCAGATTAATAATTCTATTCTAAATTAAACTAAGGCAAATAATAATTTATCTATCTAGGGCAGAAAATAAATCTAAGAACTAGGGCAGAAAATAAACCTACTTACAAATTGATGCTCTCCAAACTTCAAAAGAATTCTGAATTTTTATTGATGAAAAGAGGCATGAACTAATACAAGAATTTGGGTCTCTATTTATAGAACATAGAAAACCCTAGGTTTACAATTGTCGCATGTGTGCTTTTACAAAAATACCCCAAGGAAGACTGGTCAGCGCCACCTTGAGATATGCTAAAAATTTTCACCCCTACGTGCATGACACGGCTGCGGAACCGCGGGCGCAGCCAGGGTTTGGCCGCGGTTCCGCGGCCAACTTGGAAGCTTGAAATCTGCATTTTTCTGTGATGGCTCTGCTTGACTTGTACTTCCTGTTTCTGCAGGTCTTTTCTCAGATTGGTTTCTATTTCTTCTCCAGATCTTCACAGTGAGCAGTGCAGTGGACTTTTAACTGTTCGCTTTGTGTCGAACTCTTGAACCTTGTGATGCCTTGTATTTTGTGAACTGATCTTTATGTAGGCTTGATCAAGATCATTCTATTTGTTGGTCGTAGTCTCACTTTTACATCATCTTTTATCTTTTTCACTGTTTTTGCTCCAAGAACCTGTAACCTGTACTATGTTGCAGACATGGGTCAAAAGCATCTGTTTATTTATAAATTGCATAAGAATGGGGAATATAATAATACAATATTATAATATGAACAAATACCCCAAACTTATCTTTTGCTCGTTCTCGGGCAAACTTAGTTTTATTCTCGACAAAAACCTAACCTCACTTTCGCAGGGAATCGCGATTGCCCTGAGCTCGTGCAACAAGCCGTTAAAGCTCTAGGTGTCCCTAGTAGGAGGAGTGTTGTCTCCTGAGGGTTTTCAGCGGATACTACCCACAAAATCCTATCAATTTGGCTTTTCGACTTTTATTCTCCAATTAGGTTTTCTAACAAGGAATTCTATTATCATCGACTCGTAAATTATCCACCCATATTCTTCACACTTCCTCATCATTTAACTTAAGATTATATATGTTCTGTAGACTTACTTAGCTTTTGGCATCTCTTAAGTTTTCCTTCTAGGGTTCCATCTCCACTTAGGAATTTTTATCAACTCTACTAAAGATACAAGTTGTATTCTTCATTCCTCTCTCTTATCTAAATCCCAATCACATACCCCTATGTGTGTGTATATATCACCCCTACACTTGGAAATTCATATCAAGCAATCATACTCCTGTCCGTTGTCCAAAGTACTTATTAATTGGTGAACTTTTCAATGAATTTCGCTTACACATCCTTCATGCGACCGTTAATACTTCATGAGGTACCAACGACCGATTACAAAATGCGTTTGCACTTTAAAGCGTACTTCCTAGTCTTGTGACACCTAAGGCTTTTTAGCAGTGACTCCTAAACCAGTTGGTCTAAGGCACTAGGTGATGAAGCACCCTCGCTAAATATATTTTTCTATTTTTGCTGCCTTAAGTAATTACAAAAATCAGTGTTCATTTTTTTCTTTATTCACACTTGTAATTTTTTTTCCATTGTACTAAGGACTTTAGACAAGAGCATTTCAAGGTCTCTTCTACTATTCCAAGTTTCAAGGTGCGTGATTGTGTAAATTGTAGGGTATACATTTTCAGAATCTAGACTTAAGTTAGGAATTATTTTTCAAACTTATACTCTAATAAAAATATCAATACTTTTCCTTTGTTTTGACTTAGCCCAAGAAGTGAACTCAAAATTTGCCTATTTCTAAATAAACTACAAAGACATATACTTTCTACCGTTAAACTTTAAGGAAGGTTATTTTTATGGTTTTTAATTTAGTAAGTCTAAGATCTAGTTGTTCCTAGCCAGTTAACCTATTTGTCAAACTTAAGTCAAATACGGCCAAAATTGAATACATTAATTTTTAAAATTTTTGAAATTTTTAATTTTTATGGGTTTTTCTTTTTCTATATTTTTTTTATTTTTCAAATTTTTCAATTTTTATGAATTTTATATAAGGATGCAAATGCAAAAATATACATATGAATGCGAAAGAAGAAGACTTACCGAGCATACACCCAAACTTTAACTGGACAGTGTCCTCACCGTCAGGCGGCACCAAGTGGGTCGATAATGTCGGCAATTTCCTGTTTATTAACATATTTACAAATGATACACACCCCCAAACTTATTTGAAATACAGTTTTGGAAAAATTGATTGGAAATTCGGGGGTGAAAGTGGAGGAGATTTAATCGGTGTAGATCGGCTCCTGCAAAAACAGGAGCTCCTCCGATGGGTCCACTGTGAGGAACGGTTTCAATCGATGTCCATTTATTTTGAATAAAGTACCGTCCACCGGATTTTCAAGATCGACCGCACCATGCGGATAAACGGTGCGAACTACGATTGGCCCTTTCCACCTAGAACGGAGCTTATTGGGGTGATAATGTAACCGAGTGTCATAGAGTAAAACCTGTTGACCAGGTTTAAATGTTTTTCGTAGAAGGTGTTTATCATGGAACACCTTAGTTCGGTTTTTAACAATTACGGCATCATCATAAGCCTCATCCCGCAGCTCTTCTAGTTTATTTAACTGCAGCTTTCGATTGCTGCTCGCATCTCCTAATGATAAATTCAACTCTTTGATTGCCCAAAATGCCTTATGCTCAATTTCTACTGGGAGGTGGCAAGCCTTCCAATAAAGAAGCCGGTATGGAGACATACCAAGATCGGTCTTGTATGCAGTACGGAAAGCCCATAGTGCATCGATCAAGTTGAGTGACCAATCTTTACGGTTTTTAGAAACCGTTTTCTCCAAGATTTCCTTAATTTGCCGATTTGAAACCTCGGCTTGCCTACATGTTTGGGGATGGTATGGCGTTGACAGCTTGTGGGTAATAGAATATTTGCGCATTAAGGACTCAATAGTCCTATTGCAAAAGTGAGAACCATTATCACTTATAATTGCTCGAGGGTGCCCTAACCGAGAAAAGATATGTTCTTTAAGAAATCGAACAACAACCTTGTTGTCATTCGTTCGTGTAACACTTTGAATTTCCGTTAGAATGTCTTTCGTGATAATTAGTGATCGTACGTGTTATTATATATGTGTTTATAGGATTATTAGTTATATTTAGTAGTGTTAGCATTTTGGGAATTTTTCTTGTGTTAGTGCACACATGCACACTTAGCATAATTTTCCTCGACCTAGGTTAAAGTGTTAACCATTCTTGTGTTGCATGGTTGCTAACTTTTTCCCACCATTTTATTCATATCAAAACCCTTTTTCATAATTCAAAATCCTAATAAACAATGAAGCATGGTGGTTAGGTGAAAGGTTGACTTTTTTGACCCCATTTTCTTCTCTTCTCTCTCTCTTTTCCCCATTCCAGAATTCTGCTGAAATTCCAGCAGCAAACCCCCATTTTTCTCCATATTCTCTTCTCTTTTCACTTCTCTTTAGTTCCTCATTCAAATCCTACACAAAAAACACACATTTCCTTCATAAAACCTTGGGAAAAATGAGTTTTTGGGGTGTTTGGACGTAAGTCTGCATACTTGAAGGAGGAGCTGGAACTTTTGGTTTTTCTAAGGTCATTTGAAGGTATAAATCTCACTCCTAGCACCCTATCTCCATAACTTGCATGTTTAGCTTCCAAATATCACCTTTTTGTGCAATTTTAGTGCTATTGAAGGGATTTAGTGTTAATATGTTAAATTTATCTTGTTGTGGCTTAATTAGCTTGTTAATGAGTTATTAGTGTGGGTTTAAACTTAGGTTTGTTTCAGATTTCAGAAAAATACCCTAAAGTTTGATTTTAGTGCAAAAGTGGGGATTTTAACTAGAAATAAGGATCTGTAGGATCTGCTGCTACCCGAGATATTTCAGAGTGAAACTAGAGGTTACTGTAGCATGTATGGGGAGTATAGAGTGCACACACCAAACCTGGGAGCCCAATTCCCTACCCAGGCCGCCGAAATAAGCATTCTGGCCGCAATTTGCGGCCAAATGGGGGTGTTTTGGGTTGGGGTTTGGGGTGATGGTGTCTGCTGCTATGTGAGTTATTTTGGAATATATAGTTTTACAATATCTTTTCTGTATCAAAATCTGGAGTAGAATACCTTTTTCCCCGTATTTTCAATCTTTCGCGACACGCGTGATACGTGTGTGTGGGTTTGGGGTTTCTGCGTATCGTGACGCGTCGGAGTGGCTTCAGGCGCGTAATCACACGTTTTAGCGTATCGCACACACGCGCGCTTGGTTCACGACATGAGTATTTATGATATTTGGGTGCCGATGTTGGGCACTCGGGATTCTCAGAGATATACAGGATTTGAGGTCCGATGAGAGTGCCGGCGCCTCAGCTATTTGGGGGATCTGGGTGCATTGATGGACACCGATTATATATTCCACGTTGACATTTCCGTGTAGATGTTATATAGCCCAAGCTCAGCAGTTTATTATTGTACCTCATCCTGTAGTTACATTACCTGATAGAGCACTTGCATGATTATTGCACATACTGCTTATCACATATTGATATCATCTGTTGGCATATGATAGAGTAGCGCAGTACGTGAATGCTCGCGATTACCTTTATATGTTATCTCTATTCACGAGTTGGCAACTCACCCCCGTTGTGCCACAGTGTTTGCAGGTTGCCCTTCGGAGTAGTTGCGGTAGGCCGCGCTTGCATCTTTTGACACAGATACCCCCATAGTTGGTGTACTAGCTCTTTTGCTGATAGGTGGGTTTTGTGCGGTATCGTTTATCTTTCAGTTATGTACATTGTTGTATCTAGTATTCTCCATCTACCATGTATGTATTTGACTTAGAGACAGTGTGAGGACGATATTGTATATTAATTGTATTATGGTGTCGAGCTCGTTGTGAGCCGACCGTACTTGCAGTTTATCCTATCTGTGATGTTCCTACTTATGGATCTTGATCTTCGCTACGGCGTCGTATATTACTATCTTGGTGATTGTTTACTTAGATTTCTTATCATGTTAGTAAGTGCTTTCATTTAAAACTTATAACACTCTATACTTTCACTGGTTTGATTTCTGGGTTTTCGGTTCACTTAGTCGTGTTACGCCTGTAGACGTTACATGGTTAAGTGCCGGTCACGGGCCAAACTTTGGGTCGTGACAAAGTTGGTATCAGAGCGTAGGTTTTTACCTTTCTGAGTGTAGGATGACCCTGGTATGATGGAGTAGGTAGCTGCAGCAGGGTAGCGTAGCGTGTGTATGTTCCGCGGCATATTCACGACACGGTACTCCGCCTACGCGACCTTAAGACTTATTGATTTAAATTCCTTCTTGAGTCTATGCATTCTTGCGATTCGATTTCCGTATCCTTATCGAATCATATTGTTCCTTTCAGCCATTACGCCGCCAAAGACTACGAGGGTGCAGAGAGCGGCCGCGAGGGCTGAGATTCGAGTTGACTCGTCCGAGACGAGGACTGATCCAGGTAGTACACCGATTGTGCCCGAGCAGGCTGTTCCTGCCGTGACAGATCAGATTACCATGTTAGGGGCTGGTGTGCAGGAGATACGCCAGACGATGGGATCCAGTATGCAGGAGATGCGCCAGATGATGGGATCTCTAGTTGAGACACTTCGAGCGCAGCGACCCGAGGTAGTTCCACCCGTTGCAGAGACCGCGGTGGTACCCACAGTGCAGGCAGTTGCACCTGCGACTACAGAAGGTTATTACAGTATCGCTGTCAGAGTTTATGAGGCTGAAGCCTCCGGTCTTCACAGGCACCGATGTGGCCGAGGACCCACAGTCTTTCATTGATAGGATAGCGCGGATATGTCATTCACTTAGATGCGCAGATGCGAGATGGGTTGAGTTTGCGAGCTTTTGCCTGGAAGGTCTTGCGCAGAAATGGTGCGAATCAGTCGAGAAGGGTAGAGCAGCAGGTCTTCCTCCTATGACCTGGACAGAGTTCGTGGCGCTATTCCTTGCCCGCTTTCTTCCCCTGAGTGTCAGAGATGCTAGAGCACGCAGGTTCGAGTCCTTACGCCAGACACCAGAGATGTCAGTGGCAGAGTACGATGTGCTGTTCACCGAGCTATCAGTTTATGCTCCGTATTTAGTGGCTACTGAGGAGTTGCGAGTCAAGAGATTTGTCCGAGGCTTGCTTACACTACTATTCCTTGCTATCAGCGCGCAGCATTACGAGACATACGCAGCAGCAGTAGATGCAGCATTATTAGTTGAGGAGCGCCTTGCTGAGACTTCGGCAGTCCCAGAGCCGAAGAGAGTTCGTGCAGATACGTCAATGCAGAGACGTCCTTTCCGGCATCATGACAGGCACCTTGCAGGTGGCATAGATTCGAGACGAGGCCGATTGTTTAGCTCCTATCCCCAGGAGGGTCAGCGACCGTCATCGGGATGTTACCGTTGCGGGAGTTCTTATCATCGTGTGCGAGATTGTCCGGAGGTACCCCGGAGTGAGGCGGCAGCACCGCATATTACATTACTACCTTCACCACCCCAGACGGCATTGCCGATAGTACCTACTGTTACTCCGCGTCAGACGCATGCATAGAGAGGTCGTGGTCGCGGAGGATTTGTTCATAGAGGACGAGGTGACTGAGGCAGAGGGCAGCAGCGGCCGGCAGAGGACAGTTAGTTGCAGGTGGAGGACAGGCGCGAGTTTTTGCTTTGACGCATCAGGACGCGCAGGCGTCCAATGCGGTGGTCTAAGGTATCCTTCCTGTATGTTCGGTTGATGCACACGTGTTATTCGATCGCGGATCCACGCACTCGTACGTATCCACACACTTTGTGCCGAGTTTGGGTAGAGAGTCCGGTTTACTTGACCAGCCGCTTGTTGTGACTACTCCTGTAGGAGAGTCGTTTGTTGCTAGGCACATGTTCCGATCCTGTACCGTCCGTATTGGCGAGAGAGAATTGCCGGTCGATTTGATCCTTCTTGAGATGTTGGACTTCGACGTTCTTTTGGGCATGGATTGATTAGCTACGTGCTATGCTTCTGTTGACTGCCGCGAGAAGACAGTTCGATTTTGTTTTCCCGGCGAGTCGGTTGTTGTTGTGTTGGGGGACCGTGGTTCCATCCCTCACAGTGTGATTTCTTCATTTCGCGCTGGACAGCTTTTGCGGAAGGGATGTCAGGGATTTCTCGCCTATGTTTGCGATACTAGAGCTACAGATGTGTCACGACTCGAAAGTACGGAACGTGACCGGCACTTAGATTACGAAGCGTCTAGAGGCGCTACGTAACCTAAGTAAGCCGAAGCCCAGAAATCTAAACCATAAAAGAAGAAGAAGAAGGAAAAGAAAACAAGTTTAAAAGCATCAGCAAATTTTCCCAAAAATTTCGGCAGTCTCCTCTGTAAAAACTGGCCCCCAAACGGGTACAACAAGTATAATATACATAAACATTAAAAAGCATCCCCAAACGGGAGCTAACTCAACGCCAACAGGTGGAAACAACCACAACAAGCACAATAATATACAACGCCAAAGGGCGAGGCTCAAAACTCAAAAGAAAACAAATCCACCAAATCAGAATAATACATGCGCGACTCTAAGGTCGAAATAAAAGACTGGTCCAATAAACTTATCAAGTAATACAAGTATGGTTGATGGAGCTTACTAGATACAAATGAAAGAATGAAAGTACAATGGTAGTCCAGATACAAGTGAACCAACCTACCGTGCAAATCACCCTGAATGAAATGATGTGCTAGCAACTGCCAGGGAAACCTGTACATCGAACCTGTAATAAAATTTGGCACAACGGGGGTGAGTTGCCAACTCGTGAGTAGAAGACATCTACGAAAAGAAATTGAATGCACGACGCTATCCTAGGTCATAATAATACACTACTAACTCCCAATCATCTAGTAATAGTAGGGTAATACTACGTGTAAGTGCAGATACTCCGTGCTCGTGTCAGTGCTTCATATAATACTATGTCATATGAATGGATATGCATGCACCATGAATATAAAATAATCAATCCTGAAATCCAGATATATCTGTATAAGAAATCTTTAACTGTTATCATAGTAAAATGTGTATAGGAATCTGAAATCTCAACAATGAAATCCATGGAAATCCGTGTCAAGCATCGACACAAACATGTAAATCTCAAGTCTCATAGTCTCAGTACCTCGGGCTCCGTCAGTCCGGATCTGCCCATATCATCAAATCTCACGACAACGGTCTGTATCCTCCGGATATCCGCCGCGCTAGACATCACCGGTAGGTAGCCTTCCCCTGCCAGGCTCATTGTCTACAACTCGATCTTCTTGCCCCGGGGTACCATACCGGGCCCACCATGTACCCGAGACGGTTCATCCACTCCTCGAATCGGGTCTCGAAATCCAACAGAAAACATGAAATCTCATGGTGGACGACACATACATCACGAGAAAACCGCATCTTATTTTAAAAAGAGAAGAGGAGAGAGAGAAGTTTTTATATATTCTTGCAGTTTTCCCCAAAAATCCAGAAATCTCATAGAAATCCAAATCTTAAAATCATGAGTAAGTATATGATAAGTGTCGGCATATGCCCATGATACTGCATGATAACTTGAAAATATGAATGCATGAATGTCTAAGTAATAAATGTCATGTCTAGACTAACATCTGAGAGTAATCCCAAAATTATATCGATCTAAAGTGTACGTGACATAGCAATTACCGATGATGATGTGTGTGAGCCGGCAAATAAGTGTGCGTGGAATATGCGCATCATCGGTAATGGTGCTGGTGTCCTAACAGGTACAGTTTATACTGATTATAGCAACATATGTATGAACATGCAACATGATGATTACAGTGTGAAAGTAAAGACGGATGTGTGTTATCCACTCATTTGATATACAATTATCACTACCACTATATGACTCGAACCTAACCTAGTGTCCATCTAACCTCCTAAGGAACTAAACCTAAGAAACTAGTCATTAAGAAACAAGAGTCTACCTAGGTCTGAATCAATATCTCTAATAGTCGGCGATCCAGCCTCAATAGCGTCACGTACGTAGTACGGCTTCCTCGAATCAAGAGTGCGGATCAATCATTATATCTATGCCTCGTACGGTAAAATCCATCGTACGGCATCCCAATATCGGGGTACGGGTCAAGTATCTCCTAGGTGTCTCATCATTAGTATAATGTCATCATCAACACATCTCATGATCAAGGTGCTAAACTGTGATCGCATACATCAATCATATATCATTGCCATCATAATAAGCATCATTAGTTTATCCTCAGAAATATCATGTCATATGTATCATATTGTGATTAAGTCATACTGATATCATATCGTCCTCAAGTCACACCTCTATGATATCGACATCAGGTCACACCTATATGATGTCGTAATCAAGTCATACATATCCCATATCGTGATCAATCACAAGTTACAGTCCGGATACTATTTTAGAGTCCCGTGTACCTCAATATCATCACCACCCATTATAATTTAAGTATACATGTTCATTATCTCATTCTCTAATGATCCGCTAACACTTAATACGACTGTATAGCCAAGAATCACGGCATCAAGCCCAGTTACACTGTTTCATCATACCTCGGATATCATATCACATCAATGTATCCCATATACGTGTTGTATATATATATACCTATACCTCGTCCTATATATATATACACATTCACGTATACACCATGTCGTGTTTCAGTGTGTGCGTGTGTGTGTTTCTACCTGAAACCTACGAACCTCTTCCAAGGTATTCATCTTCTGATATGTCTTCCTAAATCAGTCTAGTCCAGCCTAGGGTCATTACTAGGGCCCTACTCATTAAGAATCTAGGGTCACATCTGGTTTCCTAATGACAATAAATACTATTCCTATTCTACGTTGCGGGGGTGCTTAACGCCATCCACCCGACTTCCCCCCGTAGATATACATCTACTCACCTGGTCCATGTCTGCCGAAGACGGTGTCGCCATCCTCCTCTTCATCGCCCGCAGTCCACGTGAGGGGTACCTAAACGCAAACATATAAATAGCATCGTAAACTGAATCACATACAAAGGTCAAATGATACAAGGAACAAGCATAGGTTAAAACCCATGTCCCGTCCACGCAAAAGAACCAAATATCGCTCGATATCGGCGTACAAACTCCGATGGATCGAGATAAACATCAACAAATAACTCGTAGTTTTAAAACACATTACTTATATTCTAAAACATGAATAAATCCATCGAAACCCTAAAATCCATCAAACCGTCCAATTTCGTAAAACCCGAAAATGCCAATTTACCGTTTTTCATCAAAACGTGACAATTAAATGAAACCAATGGTCATAAAACTCATTAAATAGCATAAGTAGACTATACAAACCGTTACTATATTTTAATTACACAAATTTGTATTAATTTGAAATTTCTAGTTTGCAACCTTTAACAATTTTCAACATTTTTCAAGCAAAATACCACAATTCCACCACAAAACATGATTTTGCATGAATTAATGTATTAAACCACAATTCATGATGATAATGATTTAATGAAACCATAAATTTTATTTTTAATCTCATTTATTTAGAAATTTCCAAAAATCTAGTTAACAAATTTTCATTTTTTTCACAATTTATCAATCATCAATAAAACTAGTAACAAATTTGAGTTTTTCATCCCATCAACAAGTTAATATCCTCTTCAAAACCACACTCTAGTGTTATAAACATCAATTGGAATTTTATTCCACCTATATATACTATAAGTAGAAATCTAGTTTATAAAAAAAATGGTTTAATTTAACAAATTTGGATCACAATTTGCAATATGTCAACTATGCATGATTTTCCATTTGTAAAAGTGTTAATCTAGTTATTATAACCCTAATGAATTAATAAAACCACAACTTAATTTTACAAACCCTAACTTGAATTTTTAAACGTAGTAAATAGAATTAATATATTAAATCTAATTAAGCTTAAATGAACATCTAATAACAATAAATCAAAAGAAAGAAATTTATACCTCCAAATCATGAAATCTGAACAAGAAATAAGCCTCCAAAATGCATGCTTTCCATCTCCAAAATCCATGTAAAAATGAGCAAAGAATAAAGGGTAGGAAATAAATAGGATTTTGTGGATTTTTAATTGAATTTTTAAAGGATTTTTGATGAATTTTGGAGCAAAATAAAATGAGGAAAATGGGGGCTACCATGAGGGATGAGGCCGGCCATTTTTTTGGAGGTGAGGGAGAGAAAGAAGAGGCTAAGAAAATGTGTAGAAGTCTCCACCAAAATATCACTTCATTATGTCTTTTCATGCATTTATTTATTTTTCTTTTATTTCTTTACTATAGCAACTCAAGAAAACTCTAGAAAATAGAAAAAATTTGCAAATAAATTTTGCATGATACACACTAAATTCTAACATGCCATGGTTCATTTTTACAAATTAAAACCATTCAAATTTATAATTTACACTAATTTAGTGTAAAAATAAAGCTTATGTTAATATTTAAAATAATTAATTTAGGAAAAATATTTAATTAAACTAAAAATTTATAAGTGGCTAAATAAACACCATTTACTAGTAATTACATAATTAAAATAGGTATTTTTGAAATTATAATGAAAAACAATCACGGTTTAGTTTTATGAAAAATACATTTTACTTTACCGAAAATCATAAAATTCACTTAAACAATTTTATTCATTTAATTATTTATTTAATTATTTTAAAAACGTTACAATCTTCTCCCTTTTAAGAAATTCAGTCCCCGAATTTAAATTAAAACTCCCCTTCTAAATACTAAAACACTTAGCAAACACTCAAATCGTCGGGGCTCCGAAATCATCAATAGATAACTAAAATCAACTCCGTCAAGCTTAACGCAATTATCGGAGTTATGGCGAAAATAAAATATCAAAACCCAATATGAAGACCATCATAATATATATCAATCTATATCTTATATATAGTTCGCATCCTAGTAAAATCGCCTAAACATCATAATAAAGAAGCATACAAAAACCCCTCTTGAAAATCGTCGTGCAATGCACGTGTCACGGCATAAGTAGCGGACGCTTATTTTTTAAAAAAAAACTATATATATATATATATATATATATATCTTTTATTTAACATACACGTCCCGCCTGGTTACTAAATCAAATAATAATGATTATGAAACATACTGCTCAAACTGAAATCAATCCCAATCACATCAATAAAATATCATGTGCGTCCGGTGCGCACTGAAATCGAAACCAAATACAGATACCATGAATACACACAAAAACAAAATAAGTGCAACAGGTGTGCACCAAAACATCTGTCAAGTGCAACGGGCGTGCACGACTCACTATCAGGTGCATCTAACCTGCACAAAACCCCGATTTAGTGCATCTGGTGTGCACAAAATCGCATCAAGTGCGCCAAGTATGCACAAGAATCCTAATCAGGTGCACATGGTGCACGAAAACATAAATCGAATATGAAAATCAAAATCACAGTACAAAAATGCATGAAAACTAGGTCGAAACATATGTCAAAATCATGTGTGACCCCTATGCATGAAATCAAATCAAATATCTCAAAATATATAAAACCTAATCAAGTGTACTGGGTGTGTACTAAACAACATCAATACAACTGATATATAAAACACAAATAGAATGTAATGAAGGTACACACATAAAATACCAATCGTAGAATAAAGTCCTCAAAATACCAAAATCTAATCAACGAAAATATGAAATTCAAATCACTAAATCACAATCGTAAACACTATCGTCAATGTGCGCCTCTTTCCTCTGATGTCGATTGCTTCAAACTTGTCTCTTCATAAGTGTGCTGACTGCGCTATCGACGGCAATACTCATATCTAGAGTCTCCCACGTAGTCGATCCCTTCACTTGATATCCGGACTACATTAAACTTTTCGATCGATCCATCAAAATCCCATAATTCCCCGAGAGCTCAACACTCAAGTACAACTTAAAATATCCGGTACATACCCCAGCATCGATGATCCAGCCGTAGAAGGGCAAACCCAAGCCTCACTAATGACACCGCGGAACTGCCGTCAACCCTAAGGTTCAAGGGCGTTCTCGTGGTCATTATGTCGAGTTAGGGTTTCATTCTTCTAGAGGGTCCATCGAAATACCTGCATATTTTTCCGAATACTTTAAACATGGGAAAATGGTTTTCTGATAATCGTTCGAACCCTTTAACTTCATCCGGACGGCATGTGAATACCCTTCGTCCGCACGCTATGCAATGCTTTAATCCTCAAGAATAACCAATACTCTAATGGTTATCGCATTCGAGCCGCAGCTCCCTCTGCCAGTGTGCCCATGGTAACAGAAACCACCCTCCAACATTGACGAAGATAGATCAAAAGAACGAATGGAATACGGTGCAAACAATTGTACATCCTAAGGCTCCTTAAGCAGAGTAGCGTATCGTAAGTATGCCGCGGACCATACCCACAGTACGTTACTCTACCTAAATCGCCTACTCCATCAACCAAGGGTCACCTAGACTTATACAAGGTTAAACCTAGCGCTCTGATACCAACTTTGTCAGGACCCGAAAGTACGGAACGTGACCGGCACTTAGATTACGAAGCGTCTAGAGGCGCCACGTAACCTAAGTAAGCCGAAGCCCAGAAATCTAAACCATAAAAGAAGAAGAAGAAGGAAAAGAAAACAAGTTTAAAAGCATCAGCAAATTTTCCCAAAAATTTCGGCAGAGTCTCCTCTGTAAAAACTGGCCCCCAAACGGGTACAACAAGTATAATATACATAAACAATAAAAAGCATCCCCAAACGGGAGCTAGCTCAACGCCAACAGGCGGAAACAACCACAACAAGAACAATAATATACAACGCCAAAGGGCGAGGCTCAAAACTCAAAAGAAAATAAATCCACCAAATCAGAATAATACATGCGCGACTCTAAGGTCGAAATAAAAGACAGGTCCAATAAACTTATCAAGTAATACAAGTATGGTTGATGGAGCTTACTATATACAAATGAAAGAATGAAAGTACAATGGTGGTCCAGATACAAGTGAACCAACCTACTGTGCAAATCACCCTGAATGAAATGATGTGCCAGCAACTGCCAGGGAAACCTGTACATCGAACGTGTAATAAAATTTGGCACAACGGGGGTGAGTTGCCAACTCGTGAGTAGAAGACATCTACGAAAAGAAATCGAATGCATGACGCTATCCTAGGTCATAATAATACACTACTAAGTCCCAATCATCTAGTAATAGCAGGGTAATACTACGTGTAAGTGCAGATACTCCGTGCTCGTGTCAGTGCCTCATATAATACTATGTCATATGAATGGATATGCATGCACCATGAATATAAAATAATCAATCCTGAAATCCAGATATATCTGTATAAGAAATCTTTAACTGTTATCATAGTAAAATGTGTATAGGAATCTGAAATCTCAACAATGAAATCCATGGAAATCAGTGTCAAGCATCGACATAAACATGTAAATCTCAAGTCTCATAGTCTCAATACCTCGGGCTCCGTCAGTCCGGATCGGCCCATATCATCAAATCTCACGACAACGGTCGGTATCCTCCGGATATCCGCCGTGCCAGACATCACCGGTAAGTTGCCTTCCCCTGCCAGGCTCATCGTCTACAACTCGATCTTCTTGCCCCGGCGTACCATACCGGGCCCACCATGTACCCGAGACGGTTCATCCACTCATCGAATCGGGTCTCGAAATCCAACAGAAAACATGAAATCAAATGGTGGACGACACATACATCACGAGAAAACCGCATCTTATTTTAAAAAGAGAAGAGGAGAGAGAGAGAAGTTTTTATATATTCTTGCGGTTTTCCCCAAAAATCCAGAAATCTCATAGAAATCCAAATCTTAAAATCATGAGTAAGTATATAATAAGTGTCGGCATATGCCCATGATATTGCATGATAACATGAAAATATGAATGCATGAATGTCTAAGTAATAAATGTCATGTCTAAACTAACATCTGAGAGTAATCCCAAAAATATATCGATCTAAATTGTACGTGATATAGCAATTACCGATAATGATGTGTGTGAGCCGGCAAATAAGTGTGCATGGAATATGCGCATCATCGGTAATGGTGCTGGTGTCCTAACAGGTATAGTTTATACTGATTATAGCAACATATGTATGAACATGCAACATGATGATTACAGTGTGAAAGTAAAGACGGATGTGTGTTATCCACTCATTTGATATACAATTATCACTACCACTATATGACTCGAACCTAACCTAGTGTCCATCTAACCTCCTAAGGAACTAAACCTAAGAAACTAGTCATTAAGAAACAAGAGTCTACCTAGGTCTGAATCAATATCTCTAATAGTCGGCGATCCAGCCTCAATAGCGTTACGTACGTAGTACGGCTTCCTCGAATCAAGAGTGCGGATCAATCATCATATCTATGCCTCGTACGGTAAAATCCATCGTACGGCATCCCAATATCGGGGTACGGGTCAAGTATCTCCTAGGTGTCTCATCATTAGTATAATGTCATCATCAACATATCTCATGATCAAGGTGCTAAACTGTGATCGCATACATCAATCATATATCATTGCCATCATAATAAGCATCATTAGTTTATCCTCAGAAATATCATGTCATATGTATCATATTGTGATTAAGTCATACTGATATCATATCATTCTCAAGTCACACCTCTATGATATCGACATCAGGTCACACCTATATGATGTCGTAATCAAGTCATACATATCCCATATCGTGATCAATCACAAGTTACAGTCCGGGTACTATTTTAGAGTCCCATGTACCTCAATATCATCACCACCCATTATAATTTAAGTATACATGTTCATTATCTCATTCTCTAATGATCCGCTAACACTTAATACGACTGTATAGCCAAGAATCACGGCATCAAGCCCAGTTACACTGTTTCATCATACCTCGGATATCATATCACATCAATGTATCCCATATACGTGTTGTATATATATATATACCTATAGCTCGTCCTATATATATATACACATGCACGTATACACCTTGTCATGTTTCAGTGTGTGCGTGTGTGTGTTTCTACCTGAAACCTACGAACCTCTTCCAAGGTGTTCATCTTCTGATATGTCTTCCTAAATCAGTCTAGTCCAGCCTAGGGTCATTACTAGGGCCCTACTCATTAAGAATCTAGGGTCACATCTGGTTTCCTAATGACAATAAATACTATTCCTATTCTACGTTGCGGGGGTGCTAAACGCCATCCACCTGACTTCCCCCCGTAGATATACATCTACTCACCTGGTCCATGTCTGCCGAAGACGGTGTCGCCATCCTCCTCTTCATCGTCCGCAGTCCATGTGAGGGGTACCTAAACGCAAACATATAAATAGTATCGTAAACTGAATCACATACAAAGGTTAAACGATACAAGGAACAAGCATAGGTTAAAACCCATGTCCCGTCCACGCAAAAGAACCAAATATAGCTCGATATCGGCGTACAAACTCCGATGGATCGAGATAAACATCAACAAATAACTCGTAGTTTTAAAACACATTACTTATATTATAAAACATGAATAAATCCATCGAAACCCTAAAATCCATCAAACCGTCCAATTTCGTAAAACCCGAAAATGCCAATTTACCGTTTTTCATCAAAACTTGACAATTAAATGAAACCAATAGTCATAAAACTCATTAAATAGCATAACTAGACAATACAAACCGTTACTATATTTTTATTACACAAATTTGTATTAATTTGAAATTTCTAGTTTGCAACCTTTAACAATTTTCAATATTTTTCAAGCAAAATACCACAATTCTACCACAAAACATGATTTTGCATAAATTAATGTATTAAACCAAAATTCATGATGATAATGATTTAATGAAACCATAAATTATATTTTTAATCTCATTTATTTAGGAATTTCCAAAAATCTAGTTAACAAATTTTCATTTTTTTCACAATTTATCAATCATCAATAAAAGTAGTAACAAATTTGAGTTTTTCATCCCATCAACAAGTTAATATCCTCTTTAAAACCACACTCTAGTGTTATAAATATCAATTGGAATTTTATTCCACCTATATATACTATAAGTAGAAATCTAGTTTATAAAAAAAAATGGTTTAATTTAACAAATTTGGATCACAATTTGCAATATGTCAACTATGCATGATTTTCCATTTGTAAAAGTGTTAATCTAGTTATTATAACCCTAATGAATTAATAAAACCATAACTTAATTTTACAAAGCCTAACTTGAATTTTTAAAAGTTGTAAATAGAATTAATATATTAAATCTAATTAAGCTTAAATGAACATCTAATAACAATAAATCAAAAAAAAGAAATTTATACCTCCAAATCATGAAATCCAAACATGAAATAAGCCTCCAAAATGCATGCTTTCCATCTCCAAAATCCATGTAAAAATGAGCAAAGAATAAAGTGTAGGAAATAAATAGGATTTTGTGGATTTTTAATTGAATTTTTAAAGGATTTTTGATGAATTTTGGAGCAAAATAAAATGAGGAAAATGGGGGCTACCATGAGGGGTGAGGCCGGGCATTTTTTTTGAGGTGAGGGAGAGAAAGAAGTGGGTGAGAAATCTCCACCAAAATATCATTTCATTATGTCTTTTCATGCATTTATTTATTTTTCTTTTATTTCTTTACTATAGCAACTCAAGAAAACTCTAGAAAATAGAAAAAATTTGCAAATAAATTTTTCATGATACACACTAAATTATAACATGCCATGGTTCATTTTTACAAATTAAAACCATTCAAATTTGTAATTTACACTAATTTAGTGAAAAAATAAAGCTTATGTTAATATTTAAAATAATTAATTTAGGAAAAATATTTAATTAAACTAAAAATTTATAAGTGGCTAAATAAACACCATTTACTAGTAATTACATAATTAAAATAGGTATTTTTGAAATTATAATGAAAAACAATCACTGTTTAGTTTTATGAAAAATACATTTTACTTTACCGAAAATCATAAAATTCACTTAAACAATTTTATTCATTTAATTATTTATTTAATTATTTTTGAAACGTTACAAGAGGTTCCGATGGATCAGGTTTCGGTTGTTAGCGAGTTCCCTGATGTGTTCCTTGACGAGCTTCCTGGGCTACCGTCCGAGCGTGATATTTCTTTCTGTATTGACTTGGTTCCTGGCACGGGGCCTATTTCTGTACCGCCTTATCGGATGGCCCCGGCGGAACTTAGAGAATTGAAGGGTCAGTTGCAGGACTTGCTGGATAAGGGACTTATTCGACCCAGTGTTTCTCCTTGGGGTGCTCCAGTCCTGTTTGTCAAGAAGAAGGACGGCAGTATGCGTTTGTGTATCGACTACCGCCAGCTGAACAGGGTGACGGTGTGGAACAGATATCCTTTGCCACGCATCGACGATTTGTTCGACCAGCTTCAGGGGCAGGATACTTTTCGAGAATCGATTTGCGATCAGGCTACCATCAGCTGCGGGTTCGACAGGAGGACATTCCTAGGACAGCCTTCCGCACACGTTACGGCCATTATGAGTTTTTGGTGATGTCATTCGGACTCACCAACACGCCAGCAGCATTTATGGATTTGATGAACCGCATTTTCCGGCCGTATCTTGATCTATTCATCATAGTGTTTATTGACATTATCTTGGTGTATTCTCGGAGTAGAGAGGAGCACGAGCAGCACCTGCGGATTACACTGCAGACCTTGAGGGAGCATCAGCTTTTCGCCAAATTTTCAAAGTGTGGTTTCTGGCTAGACAGCGTAGACTTCTTGGGGCACATGATTACACGAGATGGTATAAGTGTAGACCCGAGGAAGATCGAGGCAGTTCGGAGTTGGCCTAGACCCACGTCAGTGACGGAGGTTCGCAGCTTCCTAGGGCTGGTAGGCTACTACAGGTGATTTATGCAGGACTTCTCTCGCATTGCTACACCTTTGACCGGGTTGACCCGGAAGGGAGTTCGCTTCGATTGGACGGAGGAGTGTGAGCACAGTTTCCAGCAGCTACGGGCTCTACTGACTACGACACCAGTGCTATCATTGCCTTCAGGATCAGGCGGATTTGTGGTCTACTGTGATGCTTCACGAGTGGGGCTAGGGTGCGTTTTGATGCAGCATGACAGGGTGATCGCGTATGCTTCGCGACAATTAAAGAAACATGAAAAGAATTACCCCACTCATGATCTGGAGATGGCTGCAGTGGTCTTTGTGTTAGTTATATGTATGCCCTAGAGGCCATTACTATACATAGGATGTATATTGTAGTGGATGCTTGGACATATATAGGGAGGACTTTCTTGCTCGACATGATAGTATGCTATCTGCTTGCTCTTTACCTTAACGTGTACACTGATTGTCTCTCTGTTACATGTTGGTAAAGCCCTTAGGATGAGTACTTGACTACCTGGACTATGATGCGGATCATACTAGTGGGGACATGGTAGTCCATAACTACATCCTTCAAGGTCCCTAGTCGAGGGTGTATCGAGACGGGGCATCGATATACCAGAGTAGACTAGCGTGTACCTTCTCGACCCATATAGATGGGCGATGGATGACCCCATATCCATTGGTGTTTGACATCGGAGATGATATACGGGTGCTCAGTGGAGACTGGGTACACTGGACGGACTCACCGAGAACTCCCAGATGGTTTTATACCTTACGTCAGATGGCAGTTCTCTGGTGACACTGGTACAGGTTAGTCTGTAGACCCGAGATCGTCATAGAGTCTTGTGTGATTCCCACTGTGCTTTGATTTCCACCTTACCACGTCCAAGAGGGCGTGCAAAACGGTGGTTTTTGGGTACAGTCCCGAATCACATGGAGACAATGAGCGATAGGAGGGGATTCGTCTTTCCCGGTATAGGGAGTTGATGTTGCGCTGTGTTCGATTGGTTATAACCGGAAATCCCTGGCCAGGGTTGCTGAGATTTACTGGTAAGTGTTACCTGTAGTTTCTCAAACTGTTATAGACCTCATATCGACATGACTTATCGAGCTATTGGGGTCTGACGTTTACCACCCCTAGGCGAGATATGCGACATATCAGACGACGAGACCGGACTGTACGGTAAGTGTTACTGGTTGGATTCACAGGAGAATGAGCGGGCTTGCTCATCGATCTTCTGATCGCTCAATACCCGGGTGGCCGTTACGTTTAGCAGACCGCTTGCGGCTTGTGGGTGTTTGATATGATCATCACCTGCTGCCGGCGTATTGACGAGTCTTTAGAGTCCTACACAGAGGTTTCCTGGCTCAAGCGAAACGAAATAGGAGCGCATATGAGATATGTGCGGGACCGAGAATAATACCAGTATGTGATACTGTATTTGATTCTCGCGATTTCTAACATTAATCGGTTATATGCGGTATAGCCGGGTTATCGGATCATGTGTTGATTCGATAAGTTGTTACTATTTATATTAGTCGGTTATATGCGATATGACCGGATCGTTAAATCAAGTGTTGATTTAATGATTTAATGTATAATTATATATATGATATATTAATTTACATTAACTAGTATTGGTTCATTTTAAATGGATTTTCTCACTTTATGTGCACATTGTATATGTGATATACTTTTGTACACAAGTTTGTATCATGTTTGATGATACATGCTCACTAGGGTTTGTGTAAAGATTAAACCATGGGTGTGTAATGGTTAGGGTTTTCATTTTCTTATTCATTTATTTATTTATTTTATTTTGGAAAAGAAAAAGGGAAAATTAGTAGGGTTGCTTACCCTTCTCGTAGGGGTCTTGGGGTGTGGGTTTGGCTATTCATCGCGACTGTGGAATCGTTAAGCATGAGAAAAAATGGTCACTTAGTCAAAGCTTCATGAAGCTTCAATATACAAACAAACAAAGCCACCATTTCCCCTTTTTCTTTTCCAAAATAAAATAAATGAAATAAATAAATAAATGAATAAGAAAATGAAAACCCTAACCATTACACAACCATGGTTTAATCTTTACACAAACCCTAGTGAGCATGTATCATCAAACATGATATAAACTTGTGTACAAAAGTATATCACATATACAATGTGCACATAAAGTGAGAAAATCCATTTAAAATGAACCAATACTAGTTAATGTAAATTAATATATCATATATATAATTATACATTAAATCATTAAATCAACACTTGATTTAACGATCCGGTCATATCGCATATAACCGACTAATATCAATAGTAACAACTTATCAAATCAACACTTGATCCGATAACCCGGCTATACCGCATATAACCGATCAATGCTACAAATCACGAGAATCAAATACAGTATCACATACTGGTATTATTCTCGGTCCCGCACATATCTCATTTGCGCTCCTATTTCTTTTCGCTTGAGCCAGGAAACCTCTGTGTAGGACTCTAAAGACTCGTCAATACGCCGGCAGCAAGTGATGATCATATCAAATACCCACAAGCCGCAAGCGGTCTGCTAAACGTAACGGCCACCCGGGTATTGAGCGATCAGAAGATCGATGAGCAAGCCCGCTCATTCTCCTGTGAATCCAACCAGTAACACTTACCGTACAGTCTGGTCTCGTCGTCTGATATGTCGCATATCTCGCCTAGGGGTGGTAAACGTCAGACCCCAATAGCTCGATAAGTCGTGTCGATATGAAGTCTATAACAGTTTGAGAAACTACAGCTAACATTTACCAGTAAATCTCAGCAACCCTGGCCAGGGATTTCCGATTATAGCCAATCGAACACAGCGCAACATCAACTCCCTATACCGGGAGAGACGAATCCCCTCCTATCGCTCATTGCCTCCATGTGATTCGGGACTGTACCCAAAAACCACCGTTTTGCACGCCCTCTTGGACGTGGTAAGGTGGAAATCAAAGCACAGTGGGAATCACACAAGACTCTATGACGATCTCGGGTCTACAGACTAACCTGTACCAGTGTCACCAGAGAACTGCCATCTGACGTAAGGTATAAAACCATCTGGGAGTTCTCGGCGAGTCCGTCCAGTGTACCCAGTCTCCACTGAGCACCCGTATATCATCTCCGATGTCAGACACCAATGGATATGGGATCATCCATCGCCCATCTATATGGGTCGAGAAGGTATACGCTAGTCTACTCTGGTATATCGATGCCCCGTCTCGATACACCCTCGACTAGGGACCTTGAAGGATGTACTTATGGACTACCATGTCCCCACTAGTATGATCCGCATCATAGTCCAGGTAGTCAAGTACTCATCCTAAGGGCTTTACCAACATGTAACAGAGAGACAATCAGTGTACACGTTAAGGTAAAGAGCAACCAGATAGCATACTATCATGTCGAGCAAGAAATTCCTCCCTATATATGTCCAAGCATCCACTACAATATACATCCTATGTATAGTAATGGCCTCTAGGGCATACATATAACTAACAATCTCCCACTTGCACTAGGGCCATCTGATTGCAGTGGTTGTAGTATCTCATACTCAATCATCCCATAAAAGTCTCTCTCTGGGAATAGGCCTTTGTGAGTGAATCCGCCGTGTTATCCTCTGAGTCTGCTCTCCTAACCACGATCCCTAAGAGATCAACCATCTCCATGATCAGGTGATATTGCCTTAGAATATGTCTGGATCACTGATGGGACCTTCGTTCCTAGGCATAAGCCATAACTCCATTGTCTCACAATGGTAGGAACGTAGTTCATCTCATGAACCAATATACTCCCAGACTGCCTCTTTGGTAGCATCTTAAGTAGCGATGTATCTTGCCTTTATCGTCTAGTATGCCATGGTATCTAGCTTAGAACTCTTCCAACATACCGTCCCTTTTACTGAGGGTAAAGACAATGCCTGTGACTGACATTCAGTCGTTCTCATCACTCTGGAACACTTCCAGTGATTCTCCCCAGGATCAACTGATACCTTCTCACTACAACTAGTGAGTATCCTAATATCCAACTAGATCAATCTCATAGATCCAAAATCCAGGATTTAGTAGGTATCACTTTGATCCTATGTGGAGAATCATTGTGATAAGCGGAGATTGATCGAGCGTAGCATAGGAAACTCTTTCCCTATCAAGAGTATGTCATCCACGTACTCTACGAGGATCACTACCATACTCCCTACTACCTTTTTGTATATACAAGGTTCATCTACCATTTTGATGATGTCAAACTCTTTGACTAATCCATCAAAACAGATGTTCCAACTCCGCGATGCCTGCTTTATCAAATAAAACATCTTGCACACGTTTCCGCTGCTCCCACTGTCTATGAGGCCCTCTGGCTGTGTACTTATAGACGTTCTCTTCTAAAACATCATTTAGAAAAGTAGTCATGGCACCCAACTGCCAGATATCGCAGTCATGGTATGTATCCGTGGCAAGTAGGATCCGGATAGACTTAAGCATAGCCACTGGAAAAGGTTTCATCATTATCCATACCTGGTCGATGACGAAAACCTTTAACAAGTCCAGCTTTGAAAGTCTCAACTTTTCCATCTACTACAAGTAATCTTCTCAAGATATACTTGCTTCTGATGGGGATTTAACCCTTCAGATATGGCAACAAAAGTCCATACTTTGTTGGTGTACATGGATTCCATCTCAGATCGCTAAGCATCCAGCCATTCTTATAGAGTCTTACTCCTGATGGCCAGCTCGAAACTAGTTAGGTCATCATCTCATGATGCAATCCTCGCTCCCACTGTCATCAAGAAACCAAAGTATCTCTCAGGTGGGTGAGGAACCCTACTAGATCGGCGGAGAGGCTGAGGTTCGTTGGTAACTATTGAATCCTTTGGTTCTTTCAAATCATCAGCTGTAGTTTGTATAGCTGGAACCTTTCCAGTTCTACATAACAGACCTTGCCTCGAGCTTGTTCGGATTTTGCTTTTAGACATAGGCCGGTCAACCCCAAATCTTAACTAACTTAAGAGATGGACTCTTCCCTTACCATATCTCATATGGAGTGGTAGGCAACTGATTTGATTTGAACTCTATTCAATAGGTATGCAGCTTCATAAGTGCATGACTCCCAAAAGGAAAAAGGTAACTCAGTAGTACTCATCATAAAGCGCACCTTATCATATAGGGTGTGATTGCTCTGCCCTGATATACCATCGTGTTATGGTGTATACGGAGGAGTAATGCTGAGAGAGAATCTCATTCTCCTTTAGAATAGTCCAGGATTTCCGTGCTCAAGTATTCTCCTCCTTGATCTCATCAAAGGACATAATACTTATACCCTTATTGGTTCTCTACTTCTAACTTATATTCTGTGAATATCTCAAAAGGTCCGGACTTGTGTTTCAACACGAACATATGTCTGAATCTTGAGAGATCATCAGAGAACGTAATGAAGTATAAAGAACCAGTCTTGGCATGTGTAGACAAGGGACCTTTACACATCAACATGTATCATCCTAAGAGTTCATTAACTCTTACTCTGTTTCCTGTAAACGGAGCTTTGGTCATCTTATCTTTGTGACATGAATGGCAAGTTTCACAAGATGTAAATTCAAACTGATTTAAATATGCATCTATGTGCAACTTCAGCCAGTCGGGTCGCATTGATATGACCTAGTCTACAATACCTCAAGAAGAATTCGTTCATTTCTGAACTCTTCCTCTTATGTGTGTTCCATATACTAAGAACTGTAGTTTGATTTAGAACATCAATACTTTTAGATAACGTGCCTGAACCGATCAACTTTTGATATAGGAAATGTTCAAAACATTATCCAACAATACAAAATTTTACCATTTCTTTATTAATAAAGAGACTGATATGATTTTGTATATCAGGTTCGATATCTAATAACATTCGTTCAGAATCATTGTATTGGTAATACAGGGTGACAGTGACCAACAGACTTGCCCCGAACACTTGCCCCGTTTTCTGCCTCATGAAACTTATTACCCGTTCTCAGTTCCCTACCTCTCTGTAGCCCTATGTAACAGATTACATATCTGGGATCCTGATCCGGTATCAAATACCCAGGACGTAGAGGATACAGAGAAATAGTTCTTTGTAACGAACACACCCGAAGATGATGCATCAGCATGCACTCTCTTCGTTTAGGCGGCACGGGAATTCTGGTATTCCCCAATTTCCTGCTCTGTCTTATAACAATTATAAGTTGGAGCGGGACCAACGTTCCCCAGCTCAGTATAAGAAGCCGGTTCGGTCAATAATCCGTATTATTATCTTGATTAAGGCGTGACATGGTCGCTACCTGGAGAGAGAGAGAAGAAAACACTCAGCGTGCACTCTTGCAAGAATAGATTGGTTATTATTTTATCTAATCAGGATGGCTCCCACTGCTTTTTATCAAATCTTCCTTCAAACCCTAAAAGGAAAGACTAGCCGGGATTAATTACACGCTACAAGTTCGCCAATCTTTCAACCATGCCAGTGTTGGTACTTTGAGGGAGGTCCCCCGTGCTTTCGCACGAACCTAATTAATGTAAACCTCGTTTTCCCAGAGGCGTAACCCCATTGGCACCTTTCTAGACACCTACTTGATCGGCTAATTGTAATGTGTAAAACTCTCCCAGGAGTAACAATTACTCGCAGCGGGTATCGGGATCCAACTATCTCATAGAAGATATGCAATCTCATTGCAAATTTCAACACTTGAAATTCCCGATAATATTTTGCCCCTAACGTGCTATGACCTTGACGAAAGCCAACAAACCATAGCCCGCTAGTCAAGTTCAACCCGTACATTTCTTGATTGAATTAAACCCACCCGCATGACCCTTGACGAAAGCCTACAAAGCCGCATGACTACCCTAATCCAATCGCATCGTATGCAGCAGATAAGCAGTATATAGCTACCGCACACTACACCTTGACGAAAGCCAACAAATGTAGCACGAATACTATATACAACTTATCTGAAATGACGGAGGGCTACGACAGGTTTTTCTGAAAACCTATTGCGTAATGAACTTGATATCGTTTTAGAATCAAATGATTTTAAAATGGAGTGTTTTTGAGGCTTTTCTAGTTTTTCTAAAGGAGTCACTCCCGGTGAAGGGATCGTCGGTCCTTTCCTCGTCGAATGAGGTGCGGGATATATCATATATATCACTGTGCAAATGCAGAAACTATCAAAAGCAATCAAAAGACAAACCGAGTGTGTAGCATCTGCCAGTTATTGCTAAAGGAGTCACTCCCGATGAAGGGATCTCGGTCCTTTCCTTATCGAATAAGGTGCAGGATATATCATATATACCGCTGTGCAAAGCAAGAACCGTAGCTACCTATTTTATTTTTGAAATTCGATTCCACAACATCATTAGGTTTCTTTTATTTCATTAATCACATTAATGAAGTCCCATCATTTAAGTACCTAAACATCACAGATAAATACGACGTACACTTATGCCATCCGCATTCGCCTCGATGTCCCCTCGTGCACCGTTAGGTTAGGTAACTAACGGCAGAGCGGGGCAGTGCTAGCGCAGGTGTAAAACATAAGTAACGCCTATATAATATATCATATATACTATATACAGTATCCATCATAGAACATCAAATGATCACATCACAGATATCGCAGCAGAAGAAACATATGAAATATTGGATATACTAGGACGTCAGTGTTTTCAATACGAGCCAGTATAAAACACGGATTCCATGGTCGCGATGAATAGCCAAACCCATACCCCTAGACCCCTACGAGAGCGGCAAGCAACCCTACCAATTCTAGAGTTAGGAGACCCAGACTCGACTCCTCGAGTTGGTCTCCCACTGGACTCCAGAACCCGGTTACTTGTGCCCTCCTCCTTGGGTCTATCCTAGTGCGGAAAAGTAAATAATATACAAATGGTGACATCATCCGCAACCTTGAAGTGCCCTAATAAAAGAATATTACATACAAGTTTTTACATGAATGAAAATTAAAAACACCCATCTCACATAAAAACCTCCGGCTATTCAAACACGACGATCCAATATAACATATCCAGCAACACATAACATCACATGTCATCAACGTAAGTAAATATGCGCATCCCAATTGTCGTTGACATATAGCAACGAAACCGGCGATATCACATATTACACTTACGGTCACTGAAAAAGAAAGTGTAAAACTACAACAATTGGAATCCGCAACCATCTCAGACATCGCATGCCTGACCAAATGAATTCTTTAGACATCGCATGCCTAACAATTATAAACCCCGCATTTTAGTCTCATTATCGAAAACACTTTTCAATATCAAGTCGGGCAATTCAACAAGATTCCTGACATCCTGATCGAATGCTCGTCACAAACTTTAGTAGGTGGCCGCACCCCCGACGCCGTCGACAAAGTGCACCAAGGCGGAACACCGCTGCCGCGAGCACCCGAACAGATGATTTCGGCGACGAGGTTCTCCTACAGTCACTTGGTCGGGGCAATGGGGTGTAGCTGTCTATTAAGTTTACCCGGCGAGTATCCACGTACGCTACGTGATTGCGACGGACTTTTGATCGCATCAAAATTCCGTGGCAACCGATCAAGTGAGACTAAAGTGCTATGTTTATAACATTCATTCAGTTATCTCATAACTATTTGTGAATTCCAATTATTGTATCCTTTTCCAGATAAACAGAAAATGTTAAACTTTCCGATCGAACAGTCAAACACCCAAGTTTTCCCGAAACAGATCAACATATGAAACAAGTTTAAAAACATCCAGTTCATGCCTCAGTACCAACGGTCCAGCCGTAGAAGGGTCAAGCCAACGCCTCACATGTGGCACGCCGTACTGCCCCAAACCCTAAGGTTCAAAGGGCAGTTCAAGACGGTCACATAATCGAGTTAAGGTTTGTTGTCTTCTAGAGGGACCATCGCGTTACTTGCACTACTTAGAACGTTGTTAAACTACGGAAAAGTCCAACACTTGGAAATTTCCCAGCAGGGGAAAAAGTGGGTATTTATATCTGGTCGAACTTTTTAACATATTCAAAAATTATCCGGAATCCACATAGACAAAATCTGATAATCCGATCGAACATTCGAATCCCCAAAACAACCCCAGAAAATTCAACTCTTGAATAAGTATTAAAAGTTCCCATAAAACTCAGCACCTGGAAAAATGAATTACTGTGCAAAAACTACAGGCAATTCCTTCATTTGGCTGCGGAACCGCCGTAGAAGCCATGCTTCTGCCGCGGTTCTGCCGCAGTATAAACGTATCATGGGTTAATTTTTGCATCGTAATTCTTAGAATTCCCTGCTGAATTTTTTAAGCATTTTTAATCTGGAAAAATCCCAGTTTTTGAAAAAAGTCCAGAGAGCAATTTGTTTTAGGGTTTCGATGTTCATTCGGGTTTCAAACGTCGTCTACACTTCGCCTAAGGCTCTAGCTAGGCTCTGATACCACTGTAGGGTTCCTAGGCACACTAATGAGGTTTCACAAGGCATCAACCATGCCAATTTCAAAGTTTACAAGTGCCGAGAAACCCTAATACGGATCGTTAACTAGATTTTAGGCGAAAAGAGAAACTAGTTAACAACTTAACTAAAAGAAAAGATTCTACAACCTTTGTAGATCCGGTCCTCCACCTCCATAGCTCCGTGATGAAGTCCCATCGCTGTCCAAATCGAATCCAAGACTCTAGCATCGGCTTCATCGGAGAAATGGGCGGGCTAGGTCGTCGACTTCGATGCCGAAGATGATCTACGTCGAGGCATCACAAGATCAAGCTCCCACTTCACCAAGTCATGAAACTTGTGAAGAAAACACCCTATACTACTTGGCAAGAGGTAGAGGATGAAGAAATAGGAGGTGGGTTCACTTTAGAATTGGATTTCTCACTCATTTGCTCAAGTTGCCATTGTTGGTAGCAAGCTTTTCTTCATGTCAAGAAGAAGAAGAAGATGAAGATGATTATGATAAGAATCTCTCAAAAAGAAAATAAAATGAATACTTATCATAATCCAACCATGGTCAAGTGTAGAGAATGAACTAGGGTTAAGTGGAATGGTTAGGGTTAAGCATGAGACAAAATGGTCACTTAGTCAAAGCTTCATGAAGCTTCAATATACAAACAAACAGAGCCACCATTTTCCCTTTTTATTTTGGAAAAGAAAAAGGGAAAATGGTGGCTCTGTTTGTTTGTATATTGAAGCTTCATGAAGCTTTGACTAAGTGACCATTTTGTCTCATGCTTAACCCTAACCATTCCACTTAACCCTAGTTCATTCTCTACACTTGACCATGGTTGGATTATGATAAGTATTCATTTTATTTTCTTTTTGAGAGATTCTTATCATAATCATCTTCATCTTCTTCTTCTTCTTGACATGAAGAAAAGCTTGCTACCAACAATGGCAACTTGAGCAAATGAGTGAGAAATCCAATTCTAAAGTGAACCCACCTCCTATTTCTTCATCCTCTACCTCTTGCCAAGTAGTATAGGGTGTTTTCTTCACAAGTTTCATGACTTGGTGAAGTGGGAGCTTGATCTTGTGATGCCTCGACGTAGATCATCTTCGGCATCGAAGTCGACGACCTAGCCCGCCCATTTCTCCGATGAAGCCGATGCTAGAGTCCTGGATTCGATTTGGACAGCGAGGGGACTTCATCACGGAGCTATGGAGGTGGAGGACCGGATCTACAAAGGTTGTAGCATCTTTTCTTTTAGTTAAGTTGTTAACTAGTTTCTCTTTTCGCCTAAAATCTAGTTAACGATCCGTATTAGGGTTTCTCGGCACTTGTAAACTTTGAAATTGGCATGTTTGATGCCTTGTGAGACCTCATTAGTGTGCCCAGGAACCCTACACTTTGCACTCAAGATCTGGCGACATTATCTGTATGGAGAGTCGTGCCAGATATTCACTGACCACAAGAGCTTAAAGTATATATTTCAGCAGCGAGACCTGAACCTTAGACAGCGCCGATGGATGGAGTTAGTGAACGACTACGATTGTGAGATCTTGTATCACCCGGGCAGGGCGAATGTAGTGGCGGATGATTTGAGCAGGAGGCCCGGGGGTAGTCTATCCTGTTTGAGCGCAATGCAGAGGCAGTCGTCGGCGGATTGGCAGATCTTATGCGACGGCCGGGTACAGCTCGAGTTTACGCCGATCGGAGGACAGATTGCGCATGTTCGTGCACGCCCACAGTTGCTTGACCGTATACATGAGGCACAGCACAGTGATGACCACTGTTCAGAGATCAGGACACAGATGGGACAGGGCAGATTTTCCGAGTTCGTGATCGATGATCAGGGGATACTACGATTTGGAGCTAGACTGTGCGTACCAGATGCTGAGGGATTGCGGCGCGAGATTCTTGAGGAGGCACATCGGTCGGTATATAGTGTTCATCCCGGTTCCACCAAGATGTACCACGATATGAGAGATGTTTACTTATGGGACGGTATGAAGAGGGACATTGCAGATTTTGTGTCGAGATGCCTGACTTGTCAGCAAGTCAAGGATGAGCACCAGAGGCCCGTGGGAGAGCTACAGCCGTTACCCATTCCAGAATGGAAATGGGAACAGATATCTATGGATTTCATTATGGGTCTACCCAGGACTAGTCGAGGGTATGACTCCATCTGGGTGATCGTGGATCGTTTGACGAAGGCGGCTCACTTCCTACCGGTGAAGACGACTTTCGGATTTGCTCAGTATGCCCAGATTTACATTGATGAGATTGTACGACTGCACTGAGTTCCGACTTGTATCGTGTCCGATAGAGGCACCCAGTTTACCAGCCGGCTATGGCAGAGGCTTCAGGAGGTTTTGGGCACTCGCTTGAGTTTCAGCACAGCATTCCATTCGCAGACCGACGGGCAGTCAGAGCGGACTATTCAGACTCTCGAGGACATGCTCAGAGCATGCGTTTTAGACTTCGGAGGTAGCTGGGATCATCATTTTCCCTTAGTAGAGTTCTCCTACAAAAACAGCTACCAGGAGACTATTCAGATGGCACCGTTTGAGGCTCTTTATGGGAGGAGATGCAGATCGCCCACCTGTTGGACGGAGCTCAGTGAGAGCAGTATCCTAGGGCCGCAGATTGTGGAGGAGACGACCGTGAAGATCCAGTTGATTCGCGATAGGATGAGAGCAGCCCAGAGTAGGCAGAGGTCTTATGCAGACCGTTGTCGGCACAGACTTGAGTTTTCTGTTGGTGATCATGTTTTCTTGAGGGTCTCCCCAATGAAAGGCGTGATGAGATTTGGGAAGAAGGGGAAGCTTAGTCCCAGATATGTGGGCCCCTTCGAGATCCTCGAGCTTGTTGGTGCGGTTGCGTATCGATTAGCCCTTCCGCCCAGTTTTCCAGACGTGCACCCCGTATTTCACGTTTCGATGCTCCGCAGATATCTTCATGATCCTTCGCATGCAATTCAGCACCCGACGATCCAGCTCGAGCGCGACCTTTCCTATGCAGAGCAGCCGGTGATGATCTTGGATCGACAAGTGAAGAAATTGAGGTCGAAGGAGATACCGTCCGTCAAAGTACTTTGGCGTGGCCAGAGCGGCGAGGAAGTCACTTGGGAGACCGAGAGCGAGATGAGGAAGAGGTATCCCCATCTTTTTGAAGGTGCGTATAGTTAGATTTTTAAATTCGGGGACCGAATTTCTTTAAGGGGGGTAGATTGTAACACTTTGAATTTCCGTTAGAATGTCTTTCGTGATAATTAGTGATCGTACGCGTTATTATATATGTGTTTATAGGATTATTAGTTATATTTAGTAGTGTTAGCATTTTGGGAATTTTTCTTGTGTTAGTGCACACATGCACATTTAGCATAATTTTCCTTGACCAAGGTTAAAGTGTTAACCATTCTTGTGTTGCATGGTTGGTAACTTTTTCCCACCATTTTATTCATATCAAAACCCTTTTTCATAATTCAAAATCCTAATAAACAATGAAGCATGGTGGTTAGGTGAAAGGTTGACTTTTTTGACCCCATTTTCTTCTCTTCTCTCTCTCTTTTCCCCATTCCAGAATTCTGCTGAAATTCCAGCAGCAAACCCCCATTTTTCTCCATATTCTATTCTCTTTTCACTTCTCTTTAGTTCCTCATTCAAATCCTACACAAAAACCACACATTTCCTTCATAAAACCTTGGGAAAAATGAGTTTTTGGGGTGTTTGGAGGCAAGTCTGCATACTTGAAGGGGGAGCTGGAACTTTTGGTTTTTCTAAGGTCATTTGAAGGTATAAATCTCACTCCTAGCACCCTATCTCTATAACTTGCATGTTTAGCTTCCAAATATCACTTTTTTGTGCAATTTTAGTGCTATTGAAGGGATTTAGTGTTAATATGTTAAATTTATGTTGTTGTGGCTTAATTAGCTTGTTAATGAGTTATTAGTGTGGGTTTAGACTTAGGTTTGTTTCAGATTTCAGAAAAATACCCTAAAGTTTGATTTTAGTGCAAAAGTGTGGATTTTAACTAGAAATAAGGCTCTGTAGGATCTGCTGCTACCCGAGATATTTCAGAGTGAAACTAGAGGTTACTGTAGCGTGTATGGGGGGTATAGAGTGCACACACCAAACCTGGGAGCCCAATTCCCTACCCAGGCCGCCGAAATAAGCATTCTGGCCGCAATTTGCGGCCAAATGGGGGTGTTTTAGGTTGGGGTTTGGGGTGATGGTGTCTGTTGCTATGTGAGTTATTTTGGTATATATAGTTTTACAATATCTTTTCTGTATCAAAATCTGGAGTAGAATACATTTTTCCCCGTATTTTCAATCTTTCGCGACACGCGTGATACGTGTGTGTGGGTTTGGGGTTTCTGCGTATCGTGACACGTCGGAGTGGCTTCAGGCGCGTAATCACACGTTTTAACGTATCGTACACACGCGCGCTTGGTTCACGACACGAGTTACTAGTTCGGCTTTAATGTCATGTTTGTGTGATGTCAAGCTTATGTATGATGTATTGTGTAATTCTAGGTTCGCAGGCGAGTACGACGGACGCCGCGCAGAAGGGAAAACAAGTTGTTGGCTATACCTAGCGAGAGACTACGGTGAGTAGATTTAACATCTACGGGGATATCTCCTGCATGGCGTTCTACATCAGGGCTGATAGGACCTTATAGCTACATTTACATACATTGACTGTGCATGGCTACTATTTACTGCATACTGCATTCCCTGCTATATGGATATAAACTAGAATTGATAGAACATCGCACCATTACTAACGGTCCATGTTGCACGAGCACTATCCTGCATGTTACACACACACCGTTAGTAATTGCCATGACACTCGCACTGTAGAATTTCCATCGGATCGTTATGTTGTAGTTTATCTATATGTGACTTGACATGATATTCATACTTGATGCATATATTACATCGGATCGTTATGTTGTAGCTCATCTTTATGTGACTTGACATGATATTCATATTTGATGCACATATCATATCGGATCATTGACTTGCATATTGGTTTGGATTACATGTGATTTCTGGATTTGGGAACCGTGGCTATTTCAAATATGTAATCATTTAAAAACCCGGTTCCCTTGATATGATATTTCGGTGCGTCCACCATGTGTTTCCTCGGTGCTAGAGTGATATATATGAACCCGAATCGAGGAGCTGGTTGAGGCCGATTACAGGTACATGGTGGACCCGGTATGGTACCCCGGGGCGAGAACAGTTTCGCTGTGTAGTAGATGGAGAGCCTGGCAGAGGGAATACTACCTACCGGTGATTGGTTGGACCTAACAGTTATCCGGAGGGTACTGATCAGAGTCGATAGATGGATGCAGGGTGATCCGTACTGCCGGGGCCGAGGGCCGATACCGCAGACGGAGCCCGTGGGCTGACCCGGACTGACGGGGCCCGATGGATGAGGATTTGCGTGTCGATGCTGGACACGAGTATTTATGATATTTGGGTGCCGATGTTGGGCACTCGGGATTCTCAGAGATGTACAAGATTTGAGGGCCGATGAGAGTGCCGGTGCCTCAGCTATTTGGGGGATCTGGGTGCATTGATGGACACCGATTATATATTCCACGTTGACATTTCCGTGTAGATGTTATATTGCCCATGCTCAGCAGTTTATTATTGTACCTCAACCTGTAGTTACATTACCTGATAGAGTACTTGAATGATTATTGCACATACTGCTTATCATATATTGATATCATCTGTTGGCATATGATAGAGTAGCTCGGTACGTGCATGCTCGCGATTACCTTTATATGTTATCTCTATTCACGAGTTGGCAACTAACCCCCGTTGTGCCACAGTGTTTGCAGGTTGCCCTTCGGAGTAGTTGCGGCAGGCTGCGCTTGCATCTTTTGACACAGATACCCCCATAGTTGGTGTACTAGCTCTTTTGCTGATAGGTGGGTTTTGTGTGGTATCTTTTTATCTTTCAGTTATGTACATTGTTGTATCTAGTATTCTCCATCTACCATGTATGTATTTTACTTAGAGACAGTGTGAGGACGATGTTGTATATTAATTGTATTCTGGTGTCGAGCTCGTTGTGAGCCGACCGTACTTGCAGTTTATCCTATCTGTGATTTTCCTACTTATGGATCTTGATCTTCGCTACGGCGTCGTATATTACTATCTTGGTGATTGTTTACTTAGATTTCTTATCATGTTAGTAAGTGCTTTCATTTAAAACTTATAACACTCTATACTTTCACTGGTTTGATTTCTGGGTTTTCGGTTCACTTAGTCGCGTTACGCCTGTAGACGTTACGTGGTTAAGTGCCGGTCACGGGCCAAACTTTGGGTCGTGACAGTTCGGCTAGGCACAGCCTCGACCCACTTTGAAACATAGTCAACAGCCAAAAGAATATACACATTCCCAAAGGAATTAGGAAATGGTCCCATGAAGTCAATTCCCCAAACATCAAAAACATCCACAACCAAAATTAGTTGGAGCGGCATTTCGTTTCTCCGCGATATCCGACCCAAGTGTTAGCACTGGGAGTATGTCTTGCAGTATTCATATGCATCCTTAAAGAGTCACGGCCAATAGAAACTACACTGCAAGATTTTCTCGGCTGTCTTCTTTGGGCCAAAGTGCCCGCCACACGCTTGATCGTGGCAAAAAGACAACAGACTCTTAAACTCGTTCTCCGGTACACACCGACGAATGATTTGGTCAAAACAGTATTTAAAAAGATAAGGTTCATCCCAGTAAAAATGCTTTACTTAGGATAAGAATCGTAGTTTATCCTGTTTCGACCAATCTTTAGGTATCAAGCCGGTGGCTAAGTAGTTTACTATATCAGCGAACCATGGTTCGCAAGACACGGTTAAGAGTTGCTCATCGGGAAAAACAACTTTGATTGGAATTTCGAGTGTAGGCGAAGAAGGAAGTCGTGAAAGGTGATCGGCCACTACGTTTTCACATCCTCTTTTGTCCCTTATGACAAGGTCAAACTCTTGTAGCAAGAGGATCCAGCATATTAGCCTCGATTTAGCATCCTTCTTCGCAAAAAGGTAGCGAAGAGCTGAATGGTCCGTATACACAATAACTGGAAAGCCGATTAAGTAAGGCCGGAATTTTTCAAGTGCAAACACAACTGCTAAAAACTCTTTTTCTGTTGTTGTGTAGTTTAGTTGGGCCTCATTTAATGTACGGCTAGCGTAATAAATCACGTGCGGCATCTTATTAATGTGCTATCCAAGAACAACACCAATGGCAAAATCTGATGCGTTGCACATAATTTCGAAGGGATGCATCCTGTCTGGAGATGAAAGAATGGGCGCAGAAATGAGAGAGTGTTTCAATTACTCGAATGCTTCCATGCAAGTTGAGTCAAAATCAAATGTTGTGTCCTTGGCCAATAAGAGAGTCAAGGGTCTAGCAATCTTGCTAAAATCCTTGATGAACCGTCTATAAAAACCGGCGTGGCCAAGGAAGGCTCGGATGTCTTTGATGCATTTAGGAGGGGGAAGATTAGAAATGACCTCAATTTTGGCTTTATCAACCTCTATGCCGGTTTGCGAGATGACATGTCCTAAGACAATGCCTTCTCGTACCATAAAATGGCACTTCTCCCAATTTAAAGTTAGGTTCTTATCCCTACAGCGGGTAAGAACTGGGTCAAGGTATAGCAAACACTCGTCGAAGGAGTCACCAAAAATGGAGAAATCATCCATAAAGATCTCCAAAAACTTTTCAACCATGTCTGAAAAGATCCCCATCATACACCGCTGAAATGTAGCGGGTTCATTGTATAACCCAATGGGCATGCGACGATAAGCAAAAGTGCCAAAAGGACAAGTAAATGTGGTCTTGTCTTGATCCTCTTTGGCGATGGGAACTTGGTTATAGCCGGAATAGCCATCCAAAAAGTAATAGAACTCGTGCCAAGCGAATCGTTCCAGCATTTGGTCAATGAAAGGTAAAGGAAAGTGGTCTTTCCTTGTCGCGGCATTGAGTTTTCTATAGTCGATGCAAACTCGCCACCCAGTTTGGATGCGAGTGGGTATTAACTCATTTGCCTCATTAGTAATGACCGTGATGCCCGATTTCTTTTGCACAACATGGATGGGGCTAACCTATTGGCTATCCGAAATAGGGTAAATGATACCACTATCAAGACATTTAACAATCTCCTTCTTGACAGCCTCTTTCATTATGGGATTGAGGCGTCTTTGTGGATCCCTTACCGGCTTGGCATCATCCATCAAGTGTATATGATGTTCAACTATGAGGGGACTAATCCCCTTGATGTCCGCCATAGACCAGCCAAAAGCTTGCCGATTATTTTGTAAGACCATTAAAAGAGCCTTCTCTTGCTCGAGAGCGAGAGAGGCCGATATGATGACGGGTAGGGTCTCATTTTCACCTAGATAAGCATATTTAAGGTGCGACGGCAAAAGTTTTAGTTCGAGTTTAGGAGGTGAATCAATTGATGGTAACAATGGTGTAACTGTTTCAAACTCGAAGGATTCCTTCAACAGTTCAAATCGAGTGTACGCAACCGAGTCGGATGGTTCAACTAACTCATCTGAAAAAGCAAAAGGCTCAAACTCGGGTGGTGAGTCTTCAAAATCATCTACAAAGGTGAAACACTCATAATCATTGTCCGCCATGAAAGCTGAGTCGGATTCTAGGATGGACGCACTAGTAGCTTCAACACTGCTGTGATCAAACATAAAATTTTCGAACTCACAGTCCTCCTCCGCGATCTCATTGATCGAGCAAACATCAAGTACGCTAGAATTAGGCTCGGAAGGCTGATTTGCCAACTTAAAAATGTTGAGTTCAATTGTCATATTGCCGAAAGATAGATTCATTGAACCATTACGACAATTGATCACCGCATTAGAAGTCGCAAGGAATAGTAGACCAAGTATCACCGGAATTTGACTCCGGGGGTTAGCTACAGGTTGTGTATCCATAACAATAACGTCAACAGGGAAAATGAAATCCCCTACTCTAATTAACACATCCTCCAACTCTCCCCTGGGATGGGTGATTGATCGATCGGCCATTTGGAGAGTACAATGAGTGGGCTTAAGCTCTCCAACGCCTAATTGCTCGTACACAGAATAAGGTAGCAGATTGACACTAGCACCAAGATCTAATAGTGCTCTATTGATGTTATTGTCCCCAATTGTTATTGAAATAGTAGGACAACCGGGGTCCTTGTGCTTTTTAGGTAAAGATTGGACAAGAGCATCGCTAACAGCACTAGCCACGAAAACATTCTTTGGTACTTGTGACTTCCTCTTCTTGGTGCATAAGTCCTTTAAGATTTTTGCATATGAAGGAACTTGTTGGATTGCATCCAAGAGAGTGATATTTATGCTAACCTGTTTGAATAACTCTACAATCTTCTCCATTTGTGGAGTTGGTTTATTGGATCTCAACCGGTTTGGAAAAGGAACATTTTGAAAGGTTGTTGAATCCAATTTTTGCGGATCAGATTGTGGAGTTGGAACGGATCCCCATGTAGATGTGTTTATGTTGTGAGAAGTGGGTCCGTTCGAGCTAGAAGAAGTAGAGCCGTGTGAAGGATGAAAAATAGGCTCTAACGAAGAAAAAGAGGAAGAAGAAGGTGAAGAAGATGAAGAAGGACCACCGGCAGGGGTGTCGTTGTTAATACCCACATTATTTTGCAACACTTTTTCGGATCTCAATGTGGTCACAGCATTTACATTATGATTCTGCTGTTCATATGCAACATGTGCGTGACCGGGATTTGGCAGTGGTTGAGATGGAAGCTTTCCTTTTTCTCGCTCGCTCAACGCAGCATTGAGTTGTGCAATTTGTGCCTCAATAGATTTGATGCTTTGATCGTGTGTGGCACTGTTTTGCACCAAAGATTGAACAGAAGTCTCCAACCTTACTGCGGATTGTGTAGATTGCTTTAGGAATGCATCTAGACTTCTTTCGAGCGAGTTAACCTTGTCATTATGAGGTGGAACAAAATTGTTTTGCGGGTAAGAATTGTTGGGCACAAAATTGTTCACTTGATTAGAGTAAGGTTGCTGTTGGAATAGTTGCTGAAATTGAGTTGTGGAGGTGCTTATTGTTGTGGAGGAGGAGGCCTTTGAAAATTGTTGTTTCCTTGGAATTGTTGATTTTGGTTCCAAGCGAAATTTGGGTGACTCTTCCAACCTGGATTATATGTCGAAGAGTATGGATCATTTCTTTGTCGTTGCTGAAAGGAAGCATTGACTTGATCATGTCCTTGAGTAGATGGATTGTAAGGACACTCTTCGGTGAGATGTGATGGATCCGAACAACAAGCACAAACAGTTCATGGGGGCACAACAGGGGCAGGAGAAGGCGATGAGATTTTGGTCTCAATCGCTTCTAGCTTTTTCGTAAGTGCGGCCATCTCGGCCTTCATAGCAATCGACATATCTAAGTGATGTATGCCTGCCCTAGACTGACCAATAGAAGAAGATGAGGTGGTTTTGGTGCTCTCCCACTAATTGTTTGTTCACTAAGATCCTCAAGAAACTGCCACGATTCCTCACTAGATTTGGTTAGAAAGTGACTTTGACAAATGGTTTCTAGCAAGTGCTTCGTTGCCGGGTTCAATCCCTCGTATAATGTTTGGTAAAGTTGCCAATTTTCGATCCCATGGTGAGGGCATTGAACAAGTAGGTCTTTGAATCTTTCAAAACACTTCCAAAATGGTTTAAAAGGAAGCTGGGAAAATTGTATAATCTCATTACGTATTCTAGCAGTCTTGTGATGAGGATAGAACTTTTTCAGAAAAGCTTTCACAAACTCTTCCCAATTCTTAATCGAATGCGACGCTGTGCTGTATAGGCACTTCTCGGCTAAGTCACATTAGGTGAAAGGAATGACCCTTAGCCTTATAGCATCGTCGGATAATTGGGTTGTTTTCAATATAGCGCAAACGTTTTAGAATTTGTGGATAAAGATATAAGCATCTTCGGATTCCAATCCGTGAAACTTAGGCAGCATATTGATGAAGTGGAGTTTGATCTCAAAATTGTTTCTATTTGCCGGTAGGAGGGAAAGACAAGTAGGTAGGGCGGTGCGGATTGGGTAGAAAAGATCCTGGAGCGCGATTCGTTGGGGGGCTTCAACAGGCGGGTGATTCGGGTTATTCGCACCTAACGGAGGTGGAATAAGTCCCATCGGTAAGGTGTTGTTAGAATTATATCCCGACATACCTTCGGAAGAAGAATTTGAAGGTGAAAGTGAAGAAGTGGAAAGGATTTCGACTTCGGAGTCGAAAGGTTCGTCGGTCGGTACCAACGAAACACGGACTAATCGGGCGCTAGTGTCCCTAGTCCAACCGGACATACACTAAAGAGGTAGTGTAGTCAGAAAGGTGAAAGACAGAATGTGGAGGTAAGAAAACGTCAATGAGAAGAAGTGGTGTAAGTGGAGTGCAAGCATTTCTTTAGCGACAAGTTGCAAGTTTTTGTAAAAGATTTTTCTTTTTTTTTTAATCCTTTTTTATTAGGAGCTTTTTGCAAAAAGATTTTGAGAAAAGACTTTGACAAAAATGTAATCAACCACAAATGCACAATCAGGCCTAGATCTAGGGTCTCCTAGGTCAGCTAGACAGCTCCTAACTGTTCCAAAGGGCAAGAAATAGGACCTCAAACCGCCTCTTCACCGCCAATTGCGGCCAGGTAAGTGCCAGGTGAGTGGGAGGCTCTCCACTACAAGTAGTGGCCCTAATTAAGTAACCACTCGCCTTAGACACACTTGTCTAGACACCGCAAAGCCAGGTTAGGATTAGCGGCTGATGCCTACAACTAGTCCTCTGTCCTATTGAGCGCGACGTCCTTAGGGCTGAGTCTAGTATTTTTTTAATTAAAAATTGGTCAATGCAAATGCCTTATGTGATTTCCGGGGTCCTGGGAAGGGTGATGAAATCCCCACCCAATCTGAATTGGTCTCAAGCCCCTTAAAGTCCGATTAAAGATATGCAAAACAGTAAATCACTTGCAATCAATTTTCTTTTAAGCGCGGCGCAAAGATTCCTGCAGAAAATCAATTATTAGAAGGGGGAAGATTTTTTAAGCACAAAGAATCCTGCAGAAGATTTGGCAAAAGATATATGGGGATTGGCAGAAGAGAGAAAAGGGAAACAAACAGTGCAAATTTCTCGGGCTGATTGGACAGGGGGACCGTGGATCCGCGGCTTTGATGGTGGTTTGGCGGCGGAAGGGCGGCGCGGTGGTGGGTTCAAGGCTCTGGAAAAATTTTGCTGTTCTGTTGTTGAAGTTCCTTTCTATTCTGATCTACCGTTTTCTGTTTCGCACTCTGGATTTTTCCAGATCCGTCGATCCTGCAAAGATTCACACAAGAAACCCTTCAAACAATAAAAGATGATAGAATTTTTATATTTTTTTTTTATTTTTTTCAGATTTTTCAGATTTTTCTATTTTATATTAGCCCGAATTTACAAAAAGGAAATTTTTACGCCATCCCCGGCAACGGCGCCATTTGATTTAGATGTTTTTTTTACGATCAAAAATATATGTTACAGCAATCAAGAACGGCGTCGCTTGGTAGCTAGCCGGTGAATACGGATCGGTCCACAAGGATGGTGTTAATTTCCTAAATGTTATCACGAGCTAATTCCAAAGGGTGTTGGATCTTTTATCATAAAAACTAATTTGAGTTATACTAGGATTAGGAAACTTGCTAGGATTAGGTTTAGGTAAAGTTTGGTAAAATAAAGATTCGCACCTCTTTCAATGCCCTAAATTAGATATCTTATTAGGGGTTATGGTAATTATTAATAAAGGGGATTAGGATGATCGGGAAGAAACTATGTTTCTTCCTCTAGATCCTTGTCCGTCCTTTCTTAAAACCTTACCCTAACCTCCATGGAAAACATTCATATCCGGTCTTTTATACTACGGTATCACCGTTACCTCGTGGGTAGGGTGTCGTAGGGAGCGGAATATAAAAGTATGCATGGAGTTCTAATTGTTCATAAGTGATTGGCAAAGAAAGGGGTGAGAGATCTTCATCTCTCAAACCCTTCCCCATTCCTAACCCTAACAAGCGAGGAAACTACTCGCTCATTGAGGGATCTACGAAAAGCATGATTTTTATTTTGTTTTTAGGGTTAAGAGATTAATGATCTACTGCAGATTAATAATTCTATTCTAAATTAAACTAAGGAAAATAAGAATTTATGTATCTAGGGCAGAAAATAAATCTAAGAACTAGGGAAGAAAATAAACCTACTTACAAATTGATGCTCTCCAAACTTCAAAAGAATTCTGAAATTTTATTGATGAAAAGAGGCATAAACTAAAACAATAATTTGGGTCTCTATTTATAGGACTTAGAAAACCCTAGGTTTACAATTGCCGCATGTGTGCTTTTATAAAAATTCCCCTAGGAAGACTAGTCAGCGCTGCCTCGAGATATGGTAAAAATTTTCACCCCTATGTGCATGACACGGCCGCGGAACCGCGGCCGCAGCCAGGGTTTGGCCGCGGTTCCGCGGCTAACTTGGAAGCTTGAAATCTGCATTTTTCTGTGATGGCTCTGCTTGACTTGTACTTCCTGTTTCTGCAGGTCTTTTCTCAGATTGGCTTCTATTTCTTCTCCAGATCTTCACAGTGAGCAGTGCAGTGGACTTTTAACCGTTCGCTTTATGTCGAACTCTTGAACCTTGCGATGCCTTGTATTTTGTGAACAGATCTTTATGTAGGCTTGATCAAGATCCTTCTATTTGTTGGTCGTAGTCTCACTTTTACATCATCTTTTATCTTTTTCACTGTTTTTGCTCCAAGAACCCGTAACCTGTACTATATAGCAGACATGGGTCAAAAGCACTTGTTTATTTGTAAAATGCATAAGAATGGGGAATATAATAATGCAATATTATGATATGAACACCCGTCATTTCCCGATTGAATTAAACCCATCCGCACGGCCCTTGACGAAAGCCAACATAGTCGCACGATTAACCTAACTCAATCGCATCATATGCTTATGCAGATAAGCATAAATAGCTACCGCACACTACGCCATGACGAAAGCCAAAAAACGTAGCACGAATACTATGAAGTACTTATCTGAAATGACGGAGGGCTACGCAAGTTTTTAGGAAAACCATGAGCGTAATGAACTTGATATCGTTGTTGAATCGAGTGATTTTGAAAAGGAGTGTTTTTGAGGCTTTTACTAGTTTCGCTAAATAGGCCACTCCCGGTGAAGGATCTCGGTTCTTTCCTTATCGAATAAGGTGCATGATATTTCACAAATACCGCTGTGCAAAGCAAAAACTATAAAAGCAATCAAAAGACAAACCGAGTTTGTAGCATCTGCTAGTTTCGCTAAAGAGGTCACTCCCGGTGAAAGGATCTCGGCTCTTTTCTTATTAAATAAGGTGCTGGATATTCTACAAGGAATACCGCTATGCAAAGCAAGAACTAGAGCTACCAGTTTTCGAGACATGTTTCTACAATATTATTAGGTTTCTTTTATTTCATTAATCTCATTAATGAAGTCCCATTTATTATGCTTCACAAGTATCACATTCGAAACGAAATCAACAATATATAATATATATAATATAAACATTCGTCTCAGGCAGTAATATGATCTCATCATAGAACATTGCTGCAGAAGAACATATATGAAATATTCTATATACTAGGATTTCCGTGTTTTATATCAAGCCATTATAAAACATGGATTCCACGGTCGCGATAAATAGCCAATCCCACACCCTTAGACCCCTACGAGAGCTGCAAGCAACCCTGCCAATTCTAGAGTTAGGAGACCCGGTCTCGACTCCTCGAGATGGTCTCTCACTGGACCCTAGAACCCGGTTACTTGTGCTACCCGCCTTGGGTCTATCCTAATGCGGAAAAGTAAATAATATACAATGGTGACATCATCCTCAACACGGAAGTGCCCCAATAAAAGAATATTACATACAATGAATTTTACATGAATGAAAATGAAAAACCCTCATCTCACATAAAACCCCCGGCTATTAAAAACACGACGATCCAATATAACATATCACAGCAACACATAACATCACATGTCATCAACATAAGTAAATATGCGTATCCCAATTGTCGTTGACATATAGCACCGAAACCAGCGATACACCACATATTACACCTACGATCGCAGAAAAGAAAGTGAAAAACTACAACAGTTGGAATCCGCAACCACCTTAGATATCGCATGCCTAACCAAATGAATTCCTTAGAAAACACATGCCTAACAATTATAAACCCCACATTTTAGTCTCGATCTCGAAAACACTTTTCAATATCTAGTCGGGCAATTCAATAAGATTCCCGACATCCTGATCGAATGCTCATCGAAAACTTTAGTAGACGTCTACACCCCCCGATACCGTCGACGAAGTGCACTAAGGCGGAACACCCTAACGGATGCTTTTGGCGACGGGGTTCTCCTACAGTCACTTGGTCGGGGCTATTGAGCGTGGCTATCTATTAAGTTTACCCGGCGAGTATCCGCGTACGCTACGTGATTGCGACGGACTTTTGATCACATCAAAATCCCGTGGCAACCGATCAAATGAGACTAAATTGCTAGATTTATAACATTCAAATTAGTTATCACATAACTACTTGTGGATTCCAAATATTGTATCCCATCACATAATATCCGAACGATGCTAAACTCTTCGATCAATTCATCAAAGTCCCACAATTTCCTGACAACTCAACGCTTAAGCACGGTTTTAATAATACCCAGAAGATGCCACAGTACCTATGAACCAGCCATAGTGTAGGGTTGCTAGGCATACGCACAAGGGTCTACGAGGCATCAACCATGCCCGATTTAAAATTTAGCCGTGCCGAACAACCCAAAGCCGGATCTTTAAACTAGAGTTTAGGCGAAAACAAGCATGTTAAACACTTTAACACTAAGTGAGAGGGATTACAACCTTTGTAGATCCGGTCCTTCACTTCTTAAGCTCCGTGTTGAGGTCCCTTCACTGCGATCATCGTGTTCCGGACTCTCGAGAGGCTTCACGAAGAGAAAGATGCAGTCTTGCTTCCGATCTTCGATAACAAAGATGATCTACCTTGAAGTTTCATTAACATATGCTAACACTCACTAAATGAAGTGAACACCCTCATCTAAATGGCAAGGATAGATGAGGATGATGAAGTAAGATTTTTGCTCTCTTTTATTTTCTTATTCTCACTCCTTTTCATCACTTGGAAAAAAGCTAGAAAGCTTTTTCCATGAAAAAAAGAAGAAGGAAGAAGAAGATGAATAATAATTAGAATCCTTTTGTGATGAATAATGAAAAGATAAATATGATGGATAATGCAACCATTGTCAACTAAACCCTTGTAGAGAATTAATTAGGGTTAGGGTTTGGGTTGGGTTAAAGCATGAGTCATTTGAAAATATCTTGCACAAAACAAAATAAAAATCTTCTAGATACTTCTAGAAAGCATTAACCCAAATCAAACCTTAATCTTGTTTATTCTCCACTAATCATGTTGCATTAGTTATCATATCATGTTACAATATTATATATCACATATATAATATTTATTGTAACAAAATAAAATAATACAATTAACATATATCGTATATATATATCAATGTATTACCCGAGTGAGAAAAATAATCTTTTACTGAGCTAATATTAGTTAATGTAATTTAATATATCATATATATTATTATACATTAAATTATCGAATCAACACTTGATCCGACAATCCGGCTATATCGCATATAACCGACTAATACGATGACCCGGCTATATCACATATACCCGGCCGATATCTCATATCGCGAGAATCCAATACGGTATCACATACCGCATTATCCTCTGTCCCGCACATATCACATATGTGCTCCTACTCCGTTTTGCCTGAGCCAAGAAACCTCTATGTAGGACTCTAAAGAATCGTCAATACGCCGGCAGTAGGTGATGATCATATGAAACACCCACAAGCTGCAAGCGGTCAGCTAAACGTAACAGCCACCCAGGTATTGAGCGCCAGAAGATCAACAAGAAAGCCTGTACATTCTCCTGTGAATCCAATCAGTAACACTCCCGTACAGTCCGGTCTCGTCGTCTGATATGTCGCATATCTCGCCTAGGGGTGGTAAACGTCAGACCCCAGTAGCTCGATAAGTCGTGTCGATTTGAGGTCTATAACTGTTCGAGAAACTACTGATAACTCTTACCAATAAATCTCAGCAACCGTGGCCAGGGATTTCCGGTTATAGCCGATCGAACACAGCACAACATCAACTCCCTATACCGGGAGAGACGAATCCCCTCCTATAGCTCATTGCCTCCATGTGATTCGGGACTGTATCCAAAAGCCACCTTTTTGCACGCCCTCTTGGACGTGGTATGTTGGAAATCAAAGCACAGTGGGAATCACACAAGACTCTATGACGATCTCGGGTCAACAGACTACTCTGTACCAGTGTCACCGAAGAACTGCCAACAGACGTAAGGTATAATACTATCTGGGAGTTCTCGGCGAGTCCGTCCTGTGTACCCAGTCTCTACTGAGCACCCGTACACCATCCTTGATGTCAAACACCGATGGATATTGGATCATCCATCGCCCATCATATGGGTCAAGATGCATATACGCTAGTCTACTCTGGTGCATCGATGCCCTGTCTCGATACACCCTCGACTAGGAACAGTTATAGGATGTACTCGTCGACTACCGTGGCCCCACTAGTATGATCTCATCATAGTCCCAGTAGTCGAGTACATATCCTAAGAGCTTTATCAACATGTAACATAGAGACAATCAGAGTACATGTTAAGATAAAGTACAACCAGATAGCATACTATCATGTCGAGCAAGAAAGTCCTCCCTATATATGTCGAAGCATCCACTACAATATACATCGTATGTACAGTAATGGCCTTTAGGGCATACATATAACTAACAATCTCCCACTTGCACTAGGGCCATCTGTTGTGGAATCGCATACCCAACAATTAGCTGCGGTTGAAGTATCTCATACTCAACCATCCCATAAAAGTCTCTACTGGGGAAAAAGGCCTTTGTGAGTTGATCCGTGTTGTTGTCCTCTGTGTCTACTCTCCTAACCTCGATCTCCCTGGAGATCAACCATCTCCATGATCAGGTGATACTGCCTAAGAATTATATCTGGATTTCTGATGGGATGGGGGGTTCCTTTGGCATAAGCCACAACTCCATTGTCACACAATGGTAGGAACGAAGTTCATCTCATGAACTTATATATATCCAGACTGCCTCTTTGGTAGCATCCTTGGTAATGATGTATCTTGCCTTTAATCGTCTAGTAAGTCACGGTATTTAGCTTGGAACTCTTCCAACATATCGTCCCTCCACTGAGGGTAAAGACAATGCATGCGACTGACATTCAGTCGTCCTTATCACCCTGGAACCATTCCAGTGATTCTTCCCAGGATCGATTGATACCATCTCACTACTTCTAGTGAGAATCCTAACGTCCAAATAGATCAATCTCATAGATCCATAACCCAGGATTTAGGAGGTATCACCTTGATCCTATATGGAGATTCCTTGTGATAAGCGGAGATTAACCGAGCGTAGCATAGGAAACTCGTTCCCTATCAAGAGTATGTCATCCACGTACTCTACGAGGATCACCACCATACACCCTACTACCTTTTTGTATATACAAGGTTCATCTACCATTTTGATGAAGTCAAACTCTTTGACTACCACATCAAAACAGATGTTCCAACTCCGCGATGCCTGCTTTATCATATAAAACATCTTGCTCACGTATCCACTGCTCCCACTGTCTATGAAGCCCTCTGGCTGTGTACTTATAAACGCACTTTTCCAAATCATCATTTAGAAAAGCAATCATGACACCCAACCGCCAGATATCGTAGTCATAGTATGTAGCCATGACAAGTAGGATCTGGATGGGCTTAAGCATAGCTTTGAAAGTCTCAACTTTTCCATATACACCAAGTAATCTTCCAAAGATATACTCGCTTCTGATGGGGATTTAACCCTTCAGATAAAGCAACCAAATTCCATACTTTGTTGGTGTATAAGGATTCCATCTCAGATCGATAAGCATCCAGCCATTCTTATAGAGTCTCACTCCTGATGGCCAGCTCGAAACTAATTGGGTCATCATCTCATAATGCAATCCTCGCTCCCACTGTCATAGAGAAAACCGAAATATCTCTCAGGTGGGTGAGGAACCCTACTAGATCGGCGAAGAGGCTGAGGTTCGTTGGAAACTATTGAATCCTTTGGTTCTACCAAATCATCAGCTGCAGTTTGTATAGCTGGAACTACTTCCAGTTTTACAGAGCTGACCTTACCTCAAGCTTGTCCGGATTTTGCTTTTAGACATAGGCCGGACAACCCCAAATCTTAACAAACTTAAGATATGGGCTCTTCCGTTTCCATATCACATATGAAGTGGTAGGCAACCGATTTGATTTGAACCCTATTCAATAGGTATGCAAGTTCTCAAGTGCGTAGCTCCCAAAAGGAAATAGAAAACTCAGTAGTACTCATCATAGAGCACACCATATCCCATAGGGCGCTATTGCTCCGTCCCGATATACCATCGTCCTATGGTGTATACGAAGGAGTAATGCTGAGAGAGAATCTCATTCTCCTTTAGAATAGTCCAGGAATCTCCGTGCTTAAGTATTCTCCTCCTTGATCTCATCAAAGGACATAATACTTATACCCATATTTGGTTCTCTAATTCAACAGGAACACATGTCTGAATCTTGAGAGATTATCAGAGAATGTAATGATGTACAAAGAACCGGTCTTGGCATGTGTAGACAGGGGACTTTCATACATCAGCATGTATCAATCCCAAGAGTTCACTAACACTTTCTCTGTTTCCAATAAACAGAGCTGTGGTCATCTAATCTTTGTGACATGACCGGCAAGTTTCACAAGATGTAAATTCAAACAAATTTAAATATGCATCTAAATGTAACTTTGCTAGTCGGGTCGCATTGATATGACCTAGTCTACAATGCCTTAAGAAGGATCCGTTCATTTCTGAACTCTTCCTCTTGTGTGTGTTCTGTATACTAAGAACTGTAGTTTGATTTTGAATGTCAATGCTTTTAGATAACGTGCCTGAACCGATCAACTCTTGATATAGGAAATGTTCAAAATATTATCCAACAATACAAAATTATATCCTTTCTTTACTAATAAAGATACTGATATGATGTTGTATATCAGGTTCGGTATCTAATAACATTCGTTCAGAATCAATGTATTCTGGTAATACAGGGTGATAGTGACCAACAGACTTGGCTGCAGCACTTGCACCGTTTTCTGTCTCATGAAACTTATCACCCGTTCTCAGTTCTCTACCTTTCTGTAGCCCGTGTAACAGATTACATATGCGGGATCCTGATCCGGTATCTCATACCCAGGACATAAAGGATACTGAGAAACAGTTCTCTGTAATGAACATACCCGAAGATGATGCATCAGTATGCACTTTCTTCGTTTGGACGGCACGGGAATTCTGGTAATCCCCAATTTCCTGCTCTGTTTTATAACAATTATAAGTTGGAGCGGGACCAACGTTCCCCAGCTCAGTCTAACAAGCGGGTTCGGTCAATATATCCGTTTTATTATCTTGATTAAGGCGTGATATGGTCGCTACCTGGAGAGAGAGAGAAGAAAACACTCAGCGTATGCTCTTGCAAGATTAGATTGGTTATCAATTTATCTAATCAGGATGTCTCCCACTGTTTTAATCATATCTTCCTTCATACCCTAAAAGGAAAGACTAGCCGGGATTAATTACACCCTACAAGTCCGCCAATCTTTCAGCCAGGCCAGTGTCGGTACTTTGAGGGAGGTTCCCCGTGCTTTCGCACGGACCTAATTAAAATAAACCTCGTTTTCCCACGGGCGTAACCCCGTTAACACCTTTCTAGACACCTACTCGATCAGCTAATTGTAATGTGTAAAACTCTTCCAGGTGTAACTCTTACTCGCAGCGGGTATCGGGATCCAACTATCTCATAAAAGGTATGCAACCTCATTGCAAATTTCAACACTTAAAATTCCCAATAATATTTTGCCCCGAACGATCTATGACCTTGACAAGGTCAACAAACCATAAACCGCAAGTCATGTTCAGCCCGTCATTTCCTGATCTGAATTAAACCCACCCGCACGACCCTTGACAAGGTCAACAAAGTCGCACGACTACCCTAATCCAATCACATCATATGCTTATACATATAAGAAGTAATCAGCTACCGCACACTACGCCTTGACAAGGTCAACAAACGCAGCACGAATACTAACTATTACTTATCTGAAATGACCGAGGGCTACGACAGGTTTTTAAGAAAACCTTTTGCGTAATGAACTTAATATCGTTGTAGAATCGAGTAATTTTAAATGGAGTATTTTTGAGGCTTTTCAAGTTTTGCTAAAGGGGTCACTCCCGGTGAAGGGATCGTTGGCCCTTTCCTCATCGAATAAGATGCAGGGTATATCATATATACCACTATGCAAAGAAAAAACTATAGAAACAATCAAAAGACAAACTGAGTTTATAGCATCTGGTAGTTTCACTAAAGAGGTCACTCACGGTGAAGGGGTCTCGGCTCTTTCCTTATCGAATAAGGTGCTGGATGTGTAAGTCCATGCTACCTCTCCCGGTACTTTCGGGCATGCGGAATTTGGTGAAAAACAATTTTCTAGAGGTGGTAACATGGACTCAAAACCGGATCTTTGTTAAACATCTAACTAACAACCTAACTAGGAGTTGTTAACTACTCGGTTAGGGGGTTATACCTTTCTTTCTTGAACTCCTTCGTCTTCAAGCCTCGATGGTTGTCCGGATCGGCTTCACCCCGTCGTCTCCTTGTGCCGAAGATCGATCCACCTGAAAGCTTCTACCTTTGGCTTCTTCTTCGGTCTTTGAAGAAAACTAGTTCACTTGGTTTGCCAAACCTTATGAACTAGAGTGAGTAGAGAAGAGTGTGTTGGGATTTTCTCTATGGTTCTTAGTTCTCAACACATGAGACAAGTGAACCATAGACTAAAGAGAAAGAGAGCAAAAGGAAGAAGATGAGAGCTCAAGAACAAGAGAGAGAATGAAAAATGATAGAATGAGAAAAGACTTTTCTCACTTGGCTCTCATAATCCAAAAACATCATCACAAAAATAGTAATCAAGTATTGTGTAAAATGGTTCAAGTCAAAATGGATAAATCATTTCATGCACTCATATTGCACAAGAGAACAAGCAAGTGAAAAGTCTTTTCCATGAAATGATAGCCATTGTCATCATGATGGTCAACTAGTCCAACCTAGTCAACCGGTCAACAAAGTCAACAAGTCAACAAAGTTAACCCCTCAACAACCATGTCACCACAATACTTCATTAATATTATTGTTAATCATATATCATATTTTCATTAGGGTTGAGCAAAAAGTCAATAGTCAACAGTCAACGGTCAACAACCCTAATGAGAATCCTCTGCCTCTGTCTCTCCGCCAACTGTGCATACACACCCGCATCCGCGTTCCGAGGAACACGAATACAAACTGGATAAAACCAATCCCAATACGTACACTAGGATCTGGCTTAAACCAAAGCCCGCTAGTGTAAACTGTCTGGACACTAAACGTGCACAAGTGCACGGATGTGACTGAACCCTGTCGCAAAACCATGCGACCTGTCGCAAAACCATGCGACCTCTACTCTTTTGCCTAAAGGCGAATAGCTTTCTGTGTGGGACTCCAAAGATTCGATACTACGCTGGCAGCGGGTTTAACCACAGACCGCAAGCGGCACTAGCTGTGCGTAACGGTCCCCAGGTAGATGCCGACAAGAAGACTGACGAGGTGAAACCCATCTGAACTCCTACTGAGCCTGAATGTGACAATCTCCGTACAGTCCGGTCTGTTCGTCTGATACATCGCATGGCGGGCCTAGGGGGGCGGTAAAACATCAGTCCCCTAATAGCGGTACAAGTCGTGTCGGAGTGAAGCCCAATACACCCTGAGATAACACTGGAAGCCTACCAGTATATCTCGCTTGCCCTGGCCAGGGACTACTCGTGTAATGGCTCTCCTAGACACAGCGCGATGTCAACCCCCAATACCGGAAGAGACGAATCCTATCTAACCGTCACTGCCTCCAAGTGCGTCGGGACTGCACCCAACTACTACCTGTTTGCATGACTCCTTTGAGCCGTGGTAGGGTTGTAATCAAAGTACAGTGGGAACACACTCGAGGCGAAGTGATAGTGTCAAGTCAACGGACTAAGCTGTACTCATGTCACCTCGGAACTGATAACTGACGATAGGTATAATACCAACCGGTCAGTTCCCGACGAGTCCTGTCCAGTGTACTCGTAACCCAACGAGCACCCGCATACTATCTCCAGTACGACGTACTGACGGTTGTGGGACAGACCGTCTCCCACACTGGGATGAGAAGCGCATGCGCTAGTCTACTCTGGAGTATCGATGCCCTGTCTCGATAGTTCTGCGACTAGGGACCTGCATAAGGATGTGCTTATAGATTACCCAGCCCCACTAGTGTGACTGCCATCACAACGCCGGTAATCAAGCAAAGATCCTAAGGGCTCCACTAATGTACATAGGTGATATACTAAAATAAACACATGTACACATTGAAGTAGAAATAAACCAAGTAGCATACTACTGTAATGTTTTGAAAATCGTTTCGGTGAAATTTCGAAAAAAACGGTAAAATAAGGGGGTTTTCTGTAAAAACTCAAAATACAAATATGTTATTATAAAATTAAATATACATATTCTAGCTATGTAATTGCTAGTATTTGGTGTTTATTGAGCCACTGGTGAAATTTCAAATTTTCTGAAATTTTTTTTATTTTATTATTATTTTAAGCCGTCACTAATACATTTAATTAGGGAAAATTACAAATTGGAATGAGTTGAAAAAAATTTTGTGCATCATAAAACATTAAATAAAATTTTATCATGTGGTTTTTGAAATGAAATCGTTTGCCAAAACGGTTTAGAAAATATTGAAGGAAAAGGCTTATTTTGTGAAAATAAAAGGGTTTTGGTGCATATTGTATTGGTGTTTGGTGTTCATTGCTTCACACACACACACACCACCTTCCCCTCCCCCCCCCCTCTTGCTGGCCGAAATGGGCTGCCCCCAATCCCCATGTCCCCACAATTTGGCCACTAGAAAAGCTTTAGAAAAGAAATGAAAACAATAAAGAAATGAGGGTTGAGATCTTGTTGACTTTGGGAAACTCCACATACATTATACACCTCACATTCTCTCTCCCCCTCTCAATTATTATGGCCGAGCCCACCCCATTCCCTGCTGCAACAGCAGCTCCTTCATCTTTCCCACACTATTTCACCTCCAAAAACATCAAAGAATTCATCAAAAATCAATTTGAAACTCACACAAACTCCAAATCCAACTCTTACCCATTTTTCTTTGGCTACTCTAGTATGGATCTAGGAGCATGGAGTCCATTTTGGGTGACAAGTTTTCAAGTTTGATCTCAAGAATTTGGGAGGTATAAATCTTAAGCCTATAATGAAATTATTGTTTAAATTGCTTACCTTAGCATATTAAAGTGTTAATTTGATTCTAGTTAATAACTTGAGAATTAATGATTAGGGTTTGTGATCAAGTGAGGTTTTTATCTATTATTCATGGTTCTAATGAGGGGATTAACATGTTAATGTTATGCTAAAACTAACCTAGTTGCTAGTTTACTACATGATACTTGTAATTTTTAAAAATTGGAATTTTATGCAAACTAGATTTTGGAATTTAATTGCAAATGGGAGATTAAAAATCTAATTAGGTTTTTTCATGACTTCATTAACATTATTAAGTGTATTTTAATACTTTAGTTCATGAAAATCCAAACTAAATTGTAGTTTGTGCATTTTTGCTATAAAATTGTTAAAATTTAGGTATTTTGTAAACTGGAATTTTAGGTTTTTTGGAATTTAATGAGATTAAATTATGGGAATTGTTTTTATGACTTATTTAAGATATTTAGTGAATATTGTGGCCGCTAGATTCGTTTATACATCGAGTTTTGTACTAAAACGATGATTTGTGCTTGCTAGATTTTCGGGAAAATAACTTTTTAAGTGAAATTGGGGTTTTTGTGAATTTTAAGCTATTTTATATTATAATTAGCGCTTGTAATTGTACAAATGAGTGTGTAGGAGGCTTTCTCGATGGTTTGGCGTTTGTATACCGACGTCGAGGGTTTTTTTGGGTCGATTTGTGAAAGCAACCATAGGTTTTGACCTATGTGGGATTCGTGCGTCGTTTTGGTCGTGAGTCGGATTTTAATGCGATACGGTGCGTTATGATATGTAGGTACCCCATGTGGACTTCGAGACGACAAGCAAGCGCATGGCGACGTCGGCACCGGCGAGCGAGGACCAGGTGAGTAGATTTATATCTACGGTGAGGAGTCGGGTGGATGGCGTATAGCACCCCCGTAGTCCGTAGTATAGTTTATATATATATGTTTATATAGGTGTTTTGTGTTACGAGAATGTTTATTCATGATATGATTATGTGTTCATGGATTAGCTTTGGTTAGTTGCGAAACCCTATAGTGGTTGTTATACCCCCATACGCACACACAGACTTGCATATATTACTTTCTTGTGCGTAGATTGGGATGTGTATATATGTATATATGCGTGGGTATGGGATTATGCATATGTACATTCATATACGCATGCATGGATAATGAGGATAGTATTTGGGATTTAAGATGAGTCGATGAGATTTGATTTGAGGCCGTGAGATCGGTGATATGGCAGGGTTCATATTTGAGATACGACATGACGTTGTAGCGGGTCCTTGACGTAGTGTTTCACACACGTGCATGCTTACTTAGGCAGTATCAGTATTGTACTAGACGTAGATCAGTACCCCGATCATGATATTGATAAAGAGGATACCAGATGAATAGTATAATGAATGTGATATTGACCCGTACCCAGATTTGGGATGCCGTACGACGGATTTACGTACGAGCTATATATTGATGATTGATCCGCACTCTTGACTTGGGATTCCTGATTATAGATATGATATCGGATATGATATTATTGAGGCGGGATCACCGATTATACATATACAGGTATGTATATGTATCGACTCAGATGATAGGCGTTTCCTTACCTGTAGTTCATCTTGTTAGTTCAGCCGTATAGTTTAGTGTAATTGTTAGACTAGATTAGATTTCTTACCTATTTCAAAAACTAACGAATCGTGGGTATTTTAAAAGACAGCCCAAGGGATCCTACGGATATTTCAAAAGACGTATCTTTTCATAAAAACACCGTAGCCCCTATTTTCAAAACCCCATGATTCGTGTTATTTCAAAAGACACCATTTGTAGGATTTATATTAGGGTAATGCAGTTTAGTTATCGTTGTGTCTAGTTTTCCGTTCATTATTGCTGTTCGCTCCGCATCGCATACTTATGTTATAATTTCTTATTGCATTGTTGATATCATATTGTTAGGACACCAGCACCATTACCGATGATGCGTATGTACCACGTACACTTACTTGCCGGCTCACAGACATCTTCATTGGTAATTGCCATGTCACGTACACCTTAGAGAATATTATTGCTTGACATAGCCTGTTAGCTAATAGTTTAGACATGATATTAGTGTACTTGCCTTATATGTTAGTTTAGACATTGTAGTTATTACCTGCTACTTCATGCATACTGTTATTCATTGTTATGCCGCATTCATGGATTCTCATGCATATATTCACTATTTTACGTGTTATTGAGGTTTTGGATTCGGATTTCAATGAGATTTTCTGGATTTGGAGGAAAACTGCAAAAACATAAATTAACCTTTTCTCACTTTTAAAATAAAAAGTGCGGTTTTCCCATGATGTATGAGTCGTCCACCATGAGTTTGCTGATGGATTTCGAGACCCGATTCGAGGAGACGGATGAACCGTTTCGGGTACATGGTGGACCCGGTAAGGTACCCCGGGGCAAGAAGCGCGTGATGATGACGATGTGAGCCTGGCAGGGGAGCACTACCTACCGGTGATTTTACCCGACGCGTCGGATATCCGGAGGATACTGTCGTGGTCTGAGATGGATGGTAGGGGCCGGTCTGGACTGACGGTGCCCTAGATATTGTGATTGAGACATTGAGATTTCGAGATATTGAGGTACAGAGACTGTGATACAGAGATATCGAGATATTGGGATTACGTTTTGTGCCGATGCTAGGCACTGTTTTATGCTGATTTCATTATGATACCTCATTTTAAAAATACAAAGGAAATCTCACTAAATTATGAAAACAGTTCTTCATTTACATGTATTCTGTTTTCATGCATTCATACCTCATTCATATGATATATTGCTACCTGCAGCACTGACACGGGCACATGAGATGACACTCGAGTTAGATATCTACCCTAGCCTTGTTATAGGTTGCATGTTATTCTTATATTTGAGGATATATTATGATCGTATGACCTAGGATTGCGTCATACATGCGATTTCTATTCGTAGATGTTTTTCTATTCACGAGTTGGCAACTCACCCCCGTTGTGCCCCAGTTTCTTGCAGGTTTCGCCGTACAGGTTTCTTTACGGCTTTGCGGGTACAGTTTCGTTCGGGTGACTTGCTAGTAGGTGGGTTTATTTGTATCGTACCCATCATTATACATTGTATATTATTATTCAGTTTATCTAGAAGTTCCATCAACCAAACATGTATTTATTTTTGAGATAGAGACCAGTGATGTTATTCTTTCGACCTTAGAGTCGCGCGTTATTTCTGTGGTTTTCTTGTGGTTTTGAGTTTCCTTTTGAGTTTTGATCCTCGACCTTGGCGTTGTATATTATATTGCTTGTGTGGTTGTGACCGTCGATTGACGAAGAGCTAGCTCCCGCTTGGGGATGCCTTTTTATTGATTTCGTATACTATTCATGTTGTATCCCGTTTGGGGCCCAGTATTTACAAAGGAGACTCTGCCGAAATTTTCAGGAAATATTTGATGTTTTTAAAAACGCATAATTCGGCTTATGCTACTAAAACTACTTGATTTAAATTTGTTTTCCTTCACTCTACTACTTTTCTTGGTTTGGATTTCTGGGTTTTTGGCTTACTTAGATTACGTACGCCTCGAGACGTTTCGTAGTCTAAGTGCCGGTCATGTTCCGTACTTTCGGGTCGTGACAAAGTTGGTATCAGAGCGTTAGGTTTTACCTTCGGAACGTAGGATGATCCTTGGTTGATGGAATAGGTGACTAAAGTAGAGTGACGTACCGTGGGTATGTTCCGCGGCATACTTACGACACGCCACTCCACTTAAGGAGCCTTAGGATGTACATTTCTTTGCTCAGTATTATATTCATTCCGATCTAGCCTCATCAGTACCAGTTATGGTTTTGCTGCCATGATTACGGGCAGGGAGAGCTACGGCTAGAGTTGCGGTCAGCACGAGCTCGTTACGAACGAGGACTAACCAGAACATAATTCCGGCGACACACGATTGTAGTGAGGTGTCTTTTGATTGTGTTTTGCGCCACGAGCGTTGGATGGATCGCCGTATGAGATTTCTCGGACGTGCCGATTTGCACTAGAGGATTGAGCCACTGATAGAGGCCAGCCAGATTTTGATGACCATTGAAGTATTGCTTACTCCTGATGATTGAGGCACCGTTCAGCGTGCAGACGAGCGAGCCAGTTATTGCTGCGAACGACGAGATATTGCCCCAGATGCTGGAGTTAGTGCAGAATGAGTTGTACTAAGAGATGATAGAAGGTCGCTAGTCATCGAGGATGAATGACTAGGACATGTGGATCGTTCGCCTACCCCGATGCGAGGTCATCAGATAGATTGATTCCAGCTAGAGACGACTTCACGCGGAGACGTTGGGAGTCGATAGAGACGATCGAATGTCAGAAACCTATTATTCCAAGTTTAAAGTAGTCGGAAAAACATGCAGGTAATTCTTTGGTCCCTCTAGAAGAATGAAACCCTAACTCGACTTAATGACCGTGTGAAAGCCTTTGAACCTTCGGGTTTGCGGCAGTTCTACGGCGTCATTAGTGAGGCTTAGGTTTGCCCTTCTACGGCTGGACCACCGATGCTGTAGTATGTATTCGATACTATTAAACTGTGCCCAAGATGTTGAGCTCTTGGGGGATTATGAGGTTTTGACGACTCGATCGGATGGCTCGACTTAATTCGGATGCTAGGTGGTGAGATGCATTTCTTGGGAGACTCCAGGTACGAGAATAGCCGTTGGAGCTCAGTCCATGCAGCCGCGATGAGACGAGTCCGAAGCAGTCGACATTAGAGAAACGTGGAGTAAGAGGTTCGTACAAGATCTGGATATGATGGCGTTCCACTCCGCCGACATCAGAAATGCGATGCACATGCCGATGCACTGTACTTGGATATACCTTCCAGAAGCAGTCGTGATGAGTATGCAGCCGTTCCGGAGCAAGAAGCAGATGTAGTAAAGGGCGATGACTTCCGGGCAGTTAGGCAGAGACGATACTTGGATGAGACCTTGAGCAGGAATCCTTCCAGGCCACTGATGCAATGATATTTGCACCCAGGATCAGATGTGTCACGTGCATTCAGAGAGCCAGAGGCCGACGCCAGTGATATGCTGCCTTGATAGGGCCGATGAGCTGATGGATCGTGAGATTGGTAATCCACGGAGAAGACTTGGACCCAGGAGTGGTCATGTTACGTACACCAGCAGGCCAGAGTTCATGATCATCGACGAGACGTCCCACTAGTGACCGCGACAGTTGGCTCGAGATTCTTAGAGGATGCACTTGAGCGGTACTATTCCGCCATTATTGATTTCGATGTTTTGGGTGATTTATTCTTATGATTTGATTTTGATGATTGAGGATTTACGATCTTTGCACAGTGTTGCCCTTGATATAGTTTTCGTGCTTTGGTTTCACATGTTTGTGATTTTACGGTTTTAGACATTTGAGTTGATTTTGTGCGTATGCACGCACACGATTTGGTTTTTGCACTCGGTATAGTTCATATATGCTTGCAGTGCAGTGTTACGTATGTTGTGCATTTAGATGCCCTAGACTTCGATTTCGATGGTGATGTTCGATATGTGTTTTGTGCACCTTGTGCACCTGATTGGATTTTGCGTATATTCGGCACTTGATATTGGATTTCATGATTTCGTGCACGATGGATGCACCTGATTTGGATTTTCGCGCATGTTGGGGGCATGTTTTGAAGTGTGATTTTGGTGCACACCAGATGCACTAAATCGAGATTTTTCGTGTATGTCAGATGCACCTGATTTTGCTGTCAGGCACACATGTTGCCTACGACAGATGTCTCGTGCACACCCGATGCACTTAGATGTTGTTTCTGTGCATATGTATGGCACATATTTGGATTTTGATTTCCGTGCGCACAAGACGCGCGTAGTATTCATACGCGTATTTTTGGATTGATTTTTCTTATAGAGCAGTACGTTTTTATGATATTGCTATGTGTTTTCATACTGAGCAGGACTAATCAGAGGACTGTACCTGAATATATTTTACATGTATAGTTTCGAGTTATGTCATATTGGTTTTGTATTGGATTTGACATTTGTGTCTTTACCATGACTCCGATGATTGCGGGATGCCGGATGGAGTTTTGATTTGAGTTATATGCTTATTTTTCATGCGCATGCGCTCCGCTACGATTTGTTTTATGTATTTATGATTTCGGAGCCCCGACGACTTGATGGTTTTGCTTAGATTAGTATTTATGGGGAGTTTTAATTTAAATTCGGGGACCGAATTTCTTTAAGGGGGGAAGATTGTAACGTTTTGAAAATCGTTTCGGTGAAATTTCGAAAAAAACGGTAAAATAAGGGGGGTTTCTGTAGAAAGTCAAAATACAAATATATTATTATAAAAATTAAATATACATATTCTAGCTATGTAATTGCTAGTATTTGGTGTTTATTGAGCCACTGGTGAAATTTCAAATTTTCTGAAATTTTTTTTATTTTATTATTATTTTAAGCCGTCACTAATACATTTAATTAGGGAAAATTACAAATTGGAATGAGTTGAAACAAATTTTATGCATCATAAAACATTAAATAAAATTTTATCATATGGTTTTTGAAATGAAATCGTTTGCCAAAACGGTTTAGAAAATATTGAAGAAAAAGGCTTATTTTGTGAAAATAAAAGGGTTTTGGTGCATATTGTATTGGTGTTTGGTGTTCATTGCTTCACACACACACACACCACCTTCCCTTCCCCCCCTCTTGCTGGCCGAAATGGGCTGCCCCCAATCCCCATGTCCCTACAATTTGGCCACTAGAAAAGCTTTAGAAAAGAAATGAAAACAATAAAGAAATAAGGGATGAGACCTTGTTGACTTTGGGAAACTCCACATACATTATACACCTCACATTCTCTCTCCCCCTCTCAATTATTATGGCCGAGCCCACCCCATTCCCTGCTGCAACAGCAGCTCCTTCATCTTTCCCACACCATTTCACCTCCAAAAACATCAAAGAATTCATCAAAAATCAATTTGAAACTCACACAAACTCCAAATCCAACTCTTACCCATTTTTCTTTGGCTACTCTAGTATGGATCTAGGAGCATGGAGTCCATTTTGGGTGACAAGTTTTCAAGTTTGATCTCAAGAATTTGGGAGGTATAAATCTTAAGCCTATAATGAAATTATTGTTTAAATTGCTTACCTTAGCATATTAAAGTGTTAATTTGATTCTAGTTAATAACTTGAGAATTAATGATTAGGGTTTGTGATCAAGTGAGGTTTTTATCAATTATTCATGGTTCTAATGAGGGGATTAACATGTTAATGTTATGCTAAAACTAACCTAGTTGCTAGTTTACTACATGATACTTGTAATTTTTAAAAATTGGAATTTTATGCAAACTAGGTTTTGGAATTTAATTGCAGATGGGAGATTAAAAATCTAATTAGGTTTTTTCATGACTTCATTAACATTATTAAGTGTATTTTAATACTTTAGTTCATGAAAATCCAAACTAAATTGTAGTTTGTGCATTTTTGCTATAAAATTGTTAAAATTTAGGTATTTTGTAAACTAGAATTTTAGGGTTTTTGGAATTTAATGAGATTAAATTATGGGAATTGTTTTTATGACTTATTTAAGATATTTTGTGAATATTGTAGCCGCTAGATTCGTTTATACATCGAGTTTTGTACTAAAACGGTGATTTGTGCTTGCTAGATTTTCGGGAAAATGACTTTTTAAGTGAAATTGGGGTTTTTGTGAATTTTAAGCTATTTTATATTATAATTAGTGCTTGTAATTGTACAAATGAGTGTGTTGGAAGCTTTCTCGATGGTTTGGCGTTTGTACGCCGACGTCGAGGGTTTTTTTGCGTCGATTTGTGAAAGCAACCATAGGTTTTTACCTATGTGGGATTCGTCCGTCGTTTTGGTCGTGAGTCGGATTTTAATGCGATACGGTGCGTTATGATATGTAGGTACCCCATGTGGACTTCGAGACGACAAGCAAGCGCATGGCGACGTCGGCACCGGCGAGCGAGGACCAGGTGAGTAGATTTATATCTACGGGGAGGAGTCGGGTGGATGGCGTATAGCACCCCCGCAGTCCGTAGTATAGTTTATATATATATGTTTATATAGGTGTTTTGTGTTACGAGAATGTTTATTCATGATATGATTATGTGTTCATGGATTAGCTTTGGTTAGTTGCGAAACCCTAGAGTGGTTGTTATACCCCCATACGCACACACAGACTTGCATATATTACTTTCTTGTGCGTAGATTGGGATGTGTATATATGTATATATGCGTGGGTATGCGACTATGCATATGTACATTCATATACGCATGCATGGATAATGAGGATAGTATTTGGGATTTAAGATGAGTCGATGAGATTTGATTTGAGGCCGTGAGATCGGTGATATGGCAGGGTTCGTATTTGAGATACGACATGACGTTGTAGCGGGTCCTTGACGTAGTGTTTCACACACGTGCATGCTTACTTAGGCGGTATCAGTATTGTACTAGACGTAGATCAGTACCCCGATCATGATATTGATAAAGAGGATACCAGATGAATAGTATAATGAATGTGATATTGACCCGTACCCATATTTGGGATGCCGTACGACGGATTTACGTACGAGCTATATATTGATGATTGATCTGCACTCTTGACTTGGGATTCCTGATTATAGATATGATATCGGATATGATATTATTGAGGCGGGATCACCGATTATACATATACAGGTATGTATATGTATCGACTCAGATGATAGGCGTTTCCTTACCTGTAGTTCATCTTGTTAGTTCAGCCGTATAGTTTAGTGTAATTGTTAGACTAGATTAGATTTCTTACCTATTTCAAAAACTAACGAATCGTGGGTATTTTAAAAGACAGCCCAAGGGATCCTACGGATATTTCAAAAGACGTATCTTTTCATAAAAACACCGTAGCCCCTATTTTCATAACCCCATGATTCGTGTTATTTCAAAAGGCACCATTTGTAGGATTTATATTAGGGTAATGCAGTTTAGTTATCGTTGTGTCTAGTTTTCCGTTTATTATTGCTGTTCGCTCCGCATCGCATACTTATGTTATAATTTCTTATTGCATTGTTGATATCATATTGTTAGGACACCAGCACCATTACCGATGATGCGTATGTACCACGTACACTTACTTGCCGGCTCACAGACATCTTCATTGGTAATTGCCATGTCACGTACACCTTAGAGAATATTATTGCTTGACATAGCCTGTTAGCTAATAGTTTAGACATGATATTAGTGTACTTGCCTTATATGTTAGTTTAGACATTGTAGTTATTACCTGCTACTTCATGCATACTGTTATTCATTGTTATGCCGCATTCATGGATTCTCATGCATATATTCACTATTTTACGTGTTATTGAGGTTTTGGATTCGGATTTCAATGAGATTTTCTGGATTTGGAGGAAAACTGCAAAAACATAAATTAACCTTTTCTCACTTTTAAAATAAAAAGTGCGGTTTTCCCATGATGTATGAGTCGTCCACCATGAGTTTGCTGATGGATTTCGAGACCCGATTCGAGGAGACGGATGAACCGTTTCGGGTACATGGTGGACCCGGTAAGGTACCCCGGGGCAAGAAGCGCGTGATGATGACGATGTGAGCCTGGCAGGGGAGCACTACCTACCGGTGATTTTACCCGACGCGTCGGATATCCGGAGGATACTGTCGTGGTCTTGAGATGGATGGTAGGGGCCGGTCTGGACTGACGGTGCCCTAGATATTGTGATTGAGACATTGAGATTTCGAGATATTGAGGTACAGAGACTGTGATACAGAGATATCGAGATATTGGGATTACGTTTTGTGCCGATGCTAGGCACTGTTTTATGCTGATTTCATTATGATACCTCATTTTAAAAATACGAAGGAAATCTCACTAAATTATGAAAACAGTTCTTCATTTACATGTATTTTGTTTTCATGCATTCATACCTCATTCATATGATATATTGCTATCTGAGGCACTGACACGGGCACATGAGATGACACTCGGGTTAGATATCTACCCTAGCCTTGTTATAGGTTGCATGTTATTCTTATATTTGAGGATATATTATGATCGTATGACCTAGGATTGCGTCATACATGCGATTTCTATTCGTAGATGTTTTTCTATTCACGAGTTGGCAACTCACCCCCGTTGTGCCCCAGTTTCTTGCAGGTTTCGCCGTACAGGTTTCTTTACAGCTTTGCGGGTACAGTTTCGTTCGGGTGACTTGCTAGTAGGCGGGTTTATTTGTATCGCACCCATCATTATATATTGTATATTATTATTCAGTTTATCTAGAAGTTCCATCAACCAAACATGTATTTATTTTTGAGATAGAGACCAGTGATGTTATTCTTTCGACCTTAGAGTCGCGCGTTATTTCTTTGGTTTTCTTGTGGTTTTGAGTTTCTTTTTGAGTTTTGATCCTCGCCCTTGGCGTTGTATATTATATTGCTTGTGTGGTTGTGACCGTCGATTGACGAAGAGCTAGCTCCCGCTTGGGGATGCCTTTTTATTGATTTCGTATACTATTCATATTGTATCCCATTTGGGGCCCAGTATTTACAAAGGAGACTCTGCCGAAATTTTCAGGAAATATTTGATGTTTTTAAAAACGCATAATTCGGCTTATGCTACTAAAACTACTTGATTTAAATTGGTTTTCCTTCACTCTACTACTTTTCTTGGTTTGGATTTCTGGGTTTTTGGCTTACTTAGATTACGTACGCCTCGAGACGTTCGTAGTCTAAGTGCCGGTCATGTTCCGTACTTTCGGGTCGTGACAACTACTATTTTGAGCAAGATTGTATATACAAGGTGAATATCCCAAGCTTCCATTAAGTAATATACAAACTAGTATGATACAGTAATGGCCTCCAGGGCATATACATCAACAATCTCCTACTTGCACTAAGGCCATGTACCGGCATATCGAAGACCTATCATCTCGATCAGCCGCTCGAACTGAGTCTGGGGCAAGGCCTTGGTGAATGGATCTGCAGTGTTATCTTCTGAAGCAACCCTCCGAACCTCGATCTCCTGGCGATCCACGATCTCCCTGATCAGGTGATACCGCCTCAAGATGTGTCTGGATCTCTGATGGGACCTGGGTTCCTTCACTAAAGTTATAGCTCCGTTGTTTTCGCAATACAGAGGTATTGGATCAACAATGGACGGAACCACCTGAAGTTCTTTCAAGAACTTCCTCATCCAGATAGCTTCTTTTGCGGCATCAGATGCAGCGATGTATTCCGCTTCCATCGTCGAGTCTGCAACGGTTTCCTGTTTGGAACACTTCCAAGACACCGCCCCTCCATTGAGGGTAAAGACAAAACCCGACATGGACTTGGAATCATCCTTGTCACTCTGGAAGCTGGAGTCAGCAAAGGCCTCGATCTGGAGGTCTTTTCCGCCATACACCAAGAACATCTCCTTAGTCCTTCTCAGGTACTTGAGAATGTTCTTTACCGCTATCCAGTGTTTCTCCCCAGGGTTTGACTGATACCGGCTTACCACACTCAGTGCATAAGCTACATCCGGTCTGGTACACAACATCGCATATATTATAGAGCCTACCGCAGAAGCGTAGGGTATAATAGACATGCAATCCCTCTCCAAATTAGTCTTGGGAGACATCTCTTTAGAGAGGGTGATCCCATGACAAGCCGGTAGGTTACCGTGCTTGGAATCTTCCATACTGAATCTTTTCAGTATGGTGTCGATGTACCTGGACTGTGAAAGTCCTAATATCCTCTTGGATCTATCACGATGGATCCGGATCCCTAGGATGTAAGAGGCATCACCCAGGTCTTTCATGGAGAACCTGTGTGACAAGAACCCCTTGATAGATTGTGGCATAGGAATGTCATTTCCTATTAAGAGAATGTCATCCACATATAAAATGAGGAATACTACAGTTCTCGCTACAAATCTACTATAGATGCATGGTTCATCTGGATTTTTGATAAAGCCAAATTCTTTGACCGTCTCATCAAAACAGATGTTCCAACTCCGCGATGCCTGCTTTAGTCCATAGATGGACTTAAGCAACTTGCACACCTTTCCGCTGCTCCCACTCTGAATGAAACCCTCTGGCTGGTCCATATAGACACACTCCTCTAAATTTCCATTTAGAAAAGCGGTCTTTACGTCCATCTGCCAGATCTCATAATCGTGAAAGGCAGCAATGGCAAGAAGGATCCGAATGGATTTCAGCATAGCCACTGGAGAAAAGGTTTCGTCCTAGTCCAAGCCAGGTCTTTGACGGAAACCCTTTGCAACAAGTCTAGCTTTATAGGTCTCAACCTGTCCATCTACACCAATCTTCCTTTTGAAGATCCACTTGCATCCTACGGGTTTTACCCCGTCTGGAGCAATGTCCAACGTCCATACTTTGTTGGTGTACATGGACTCCATTTCGGTCCGCATTGCATCCAGCCATTTTACCGAGTCAACGCTCTGAACGGCCTGCTGGAAGCTAGTAGGCTTATCATAATCTATGATGCAATTCTCTCTATCCCCGTCTATGAGAAAACCGTAGTATCTCTCGGGCGGATGAGACTGCCTACTACTCCTGCGGAGCGGCGTAGGAATGTCCTGTTCTTTTGAACCCTCTGGTTCCACTAAGCTTTCAGTAATAGTCGGTGGTTCTGGAATTTCTTCAAGTTCTACTGCGCTCCCACTAATTTCCTTTTCCAAGAACTGGTGTTCTAGAAAGTGGGCATTACGAGAAACAAGGACTTTTTGTTCCTCTGCGTGGTAGAAAATATACCCCCTGGTGTTCTTTGGGTATCCCACAAACTTGCACAGTACTGAGCGTGCCTCGAGTTTGTCCGCATGCTGCTTTTTGACAAAAGCTGGACATCCCCAAATCTTCAGATATTGAAGATAGGGTTTCTTCCCACTCCATAACTCATATGGTGTGGTAGGCACAGTCTTAGTGGGAACTCGGTTCAAAAGGTATGCGGCTGATTCTAGCGCATACCCCAAGAATGATCGCGGTAACTCAGCGTTACTCATCATGGAACTTACCATATTCAATAGGGTTCGGTTCCGTCTCTCCGATACACCGTTATGTTGCGGAGTGTATGGAGGAGTAAGCTGAGAGAGAATTCCGTTCTTTTTTAAATAGTTCAGGAATTCGGAACTCAAGTATTCACCACCTCGATCCGATCTTAGGATCTTGATACTTTTGCCGGTTTGTTTTTCTACTTCATTCTTATATTCCTGGAATTTTCCAAAGGCTTCGGACTTATGTTTCATTAAGAAGACATGTCCGAATCTTGAGAAGTCATTCGTAAAAGTAATGAAGTAAGAAAAACCGCTTCGCGCATGTGTAGACATTGGACCGTACACGTCGCTGTGTACGAGTCCCAAGAGCTCGCTCGCTCTTACTCCGTGTCCAGTGAACGGAGTCTTTGTCATCTTTCCTTTGAGACAGGACTGACAAGTGGTATACGATTGATATTCAAACGGATTCAAATATCCTTCTGTATGCAACTTCGTCAACCTTCTCTCATTGATGTGACCTTGTCACGTCCCGAAAGCACGGAACATGACCGGCACTTAAACTACGAGACGTCTTGAGACGTCCGTAATCTAAGTAAGCCGAAAACCCAGAAATCCAAACCAAGAAAAGTAATAGAGTGAAGGAAACCAATTTAAAACAAGTAGTTTTAATAGCATAAGACGAATTATGCGGTTTTTAAAAACATCAAGTATTTTCTGAAAATTTCGGCAGAGTCTCCTTTCTAAATACTGCCCCCCCAAACGGGATACAATATGAATAGTATACGAAATCAAAAAAAGGGCATCCCCAAGCGGGAGCTAGCTCTTCGTCAATCGACGGCCACAACCACACAAGCAATATAATATACAACGCCAAGGGCGAGGATCAAAACTCGAATAGAACTCAAAACAACAAGAAATCCACAGAAATACAACGCGCGACTCTAAGGTCGAAAGAATAAACATCACTGGTCTCTATCTCAAATAAATACATGTTTGGTTGATGGAACTTCTAGATACAACAGAATAATGATATACAAGATATATAATGGGGGTATGATACAAGTAAACCCACCTACTAGCAAATCACCCGAAGGAAACTATGCCCGCAAAGCCGTAATGAAACCTGTACGGCAAACCTGCAAGAAACTGGGGCACAACGGGGGTGAGTTGCCAACTCGTGAATAGAAAAACATCTACGAAAAGAAATCGCATAAATAACGCAATCCTAGGTCAATGATCATAATATATCCTCAAATATAAGAATAACATGCAACCTATAACAAGGCTAGGGTAGATATCTAACCCGAGTGTAATCACATGTGCCCGTGTCAGTGCCTCAGGTAGCAATATATCATATGAATGAGGTATGAATGCATGAAAACAGAATACATGTAAATGAAGAACTGTTTTCATAATTTAGTGATATTTCCTTTAGATTTTTAAAATGAGGTATCATAATGAAATCAGCATAAAACAGTGCCTAGCATCGGCGCAAAACGTAATCCCAATATCTCGATATCTCTGTATCACAGTCTCTGTACCTCAATATCTCGAAATCTCAATATCACGGTCTCAATATCTAGGGCGCCGTCAGTCCATACCGGCCCCTACCATCCATCTCAAGACCACGACGGTATCCTCCGGATATCCGACGCGTCGGATAAAATCACCGGTAGGTAGTGCTCCCCTGCCAGGCTCACATCGTCATCATCACACGCTTCTTGCCCCGGGGTACCTTACCGGGTCCACCATGTACCCAAAACGGTTCATCTGCCTCCTCGAATCGGGTCTCAAAATCCATCAGCAAACTCATGGTGGACGACTCATACATCATGGGAAAAACCGCACTTTTTTTATTTAAAAAGAGCGAAATCAGTTTATATAAGTTTTGCGGTTTTCCCCCCAAATCCAGAAAATTTCATGGAAATCCGAATCCAAATCATCAATAGCATGTAAAACCATGAATATAGGCATAACAATGAATAACAATATGCATGAAGTGACAAGTAATAACTACAATGTTAAGCTGGCATATAAGGAAGGTACACTAATATCATGTCAAATTACCAACTAACAAGCTAAGTCAAGCAATAATATTTTCTAAGGTGTACGTGACATGGCAATTACCGATGAAGATGTGTGTGAGCCGGCAAGAAAGTGTACGTGGTACATACGCATCATCGGTAATGGTGCTGGTGTCCTAACAATATGATATCAACATTGCAATAAGAAATTATAACATAAGTAGGCGATGCGAAGCGAACCACAATAAAGAGTGGGAGCTGAATACTAGACGCAACTATAACTAATCTGCATTAATCTAATATAAGTTCTACAAATGGTGCCTTTTTGAAATAACACGAATCATGGGGTTTTGAAAATAGGGGCTACGGTGTTTTTATGAAAAGATACGTCCTTTGAAATATCCATAGGATCCCTTGGGCTGTCTTTTAAAATACCTACGATTCGTTAGTTTTTGAAATAGGTAAGAATCGAATCTAATCTAACAACTGAACTAAACTAAAGGGCTAAGCTAACCAGCTGGACTACAGGTAATGAAACCGCCTAACATCTGAGTCGATACATATACATACCTGTATATATATTAGTCGGTGATCCCGCCTTAATAATATCATATCCGATACCATATCTATAATCAGACATCCCAAGTCAAGAGTGCGGATCAATCATCAAAATCTAGCTCGTACGTAAATCCGTCGTACGGCATCCCCAAATCTGGGTACGGGTTAATATCATATTCATCACACTATTCATCTGGTATCCTCTTTATCCAAGATCATAGTCCAGGGTACTGACCTATGTCTAGTACAATACTAATATCATCAATATAGTCATGATCTGACTACTGATCGACAGTCCGTACAAACCGATATCATAACCACAAAACAAAACTCATCGACTCAGCTCAATCCCAAGTATCGTCCTCATATCCGTATGTGAACACATAGTCCCATACCCATGTGAACACATAACTATAAAGAATCCCATGAGCACATATAAATAGGAAAGTATGCAAGTATGTATGTGTGTATGTACGTGTGTATGTGTAGTGCAACACTACCCTAGGGTTCGCAACACTAAAGTAATCCAACACACCAATATCCATCCTAACATCGTTATTAATCCCAAATAACATATAATAATTGTTGGTGTGTATACGCATCCGTATACACCACCACGGGCTGCGGGGGTCTATACGCCATCCACCCGACTTCTCCCCGTAGATATAAATCTACTCACCTGGTCCTCGCTCATCGGTGCCGACGTCACCATGCGCTTGCTTGCCGTCTCGAAGTCCACATGGGGGTACCTACATATCATAACGCACCGCATCGCATTAAAATCCGACTCATGACCAAAACGACACATGAATCCCACATGGGTCAAAACCTATGGTTGCTTCCACAAATCAACCCAAAAACCCTCGACATCGGCGTACAAACGCCAGACCATCGAGAAAAACCCAAATACACTCATTTTCACATTCACGAACACTAATTTTAATATAAAATAGGTTAAAACTCACAAAAACCCCAAATTCACTTTAAAAGCCGTTTTTCCGAAAAACTAGCAAGCAAAATTTCCCGTTTAGTACAAAACTCGACGTTTAAACAATTCTAGCGGCCATAATACGTATTAAATAACTTAAATAAGTCATATAACCCATAACCACAATTTAATCTCATCAAACTATATACATTCAAAAAAACTAGTTTGAAATTTTACCCAAATTTCAACCATTTTAGCAAAAATGCATAAACAACAATTTAGTTTGGATTTGCATGATCTAAAATATTAAAATACAATTTAAAATGTTAATAATACCATGGATACCCTAATTAGATTTTTATCCCAATTGATTAATTAAATTCCCAAAACCTAGTTAACCAAATTAACACAATTAGCAAAATTTTAGACTAACAAATAGCAACTAGTAACCAATTTGGGTTTTGCATTCAATTAACAAGCTAATCTACCCATTAAAACCATGATCAAACACTACAAACCCTAACTTGATCACAACCCACTCTCTTGAATTTTTCAAAATGAGCAATTCCAATCCAAACTATACATGAAAGCACTAAATTAACACTAATACAACTCAATTAAAGAAATCTAACAATAAGAATTTAAATGGGTAGAAATTATACCTTAAAAATCTAGTGATCTAGCAAGAAGAATTTGCCTCCAATGATGGCTTCATAACACCATGATTCAAGTGATAAAAGCTAAGGAGAATGGGATGAAGAATGGAAATTAATTTGTGAGATTTAAATTGGATTTTGGAGCAATTTTTTGATTAAAATTGAAGGAAATGAAAAGAGGAAAGTGAAGGGAGAGGGGCTGCAGAATTTCGGCCAGGGGGTGATGGGGGGGATGGTGTGGGTGTTTGTGCAAAAATTTTCAAGTCAACCCCCCTCAAATCAAGGTACACTAAGCCTCCAAAACAATACATCTTAACATATACCTTTAAACTCTATTTCACACATACAAATGAGATGGAGAAAATTTTTGAGGGGAGGAAGTGGGCTGTTGATGGTGGGCTCGTCCATGGAGGGGTGAGGGTGTGTGTGAGTGATTACAAAAAGAATTCCATGCAAAAAGACCCCCCACAATATCATATTTGCAAGTTTTAGTTCAAATAATTAAAATTTTAATTTTCCATCGATTATAACTAAATAGAACTTAAAATAAAATACTAAAAATTTATATTACAAACTAGATTTTAGTTGTCATGGTTCTATAGATTAAAATTAGTCCAAAGAAATTTGTATTTATCGCTAATTTAATGTATTTTTACCGGCTTAAAATAATATTAAAAAATTGAAAAATTAGGGAAAAATTTTAAATGACCAGAATTTTATAAGTAACTCATTAGCTACTAAATACTAGCAATTACCTATCCAAATTAGGTATAATTAGGCCTAAACTGCAAAATAACAAAAAGACGATTTACGGAAAAATACCAAATTTTCACCGATTTTCGGGAAAATACCAAAACAACTTTTCAAGGCATTACAGACCTAGTCTACAATGCCACAAGAAAGTCTGATTAATTTCCGGAGACTTTCTTTTGTGTGTATTCTGGACATTGAAAATCTGTGGTTGGTTTAATACGTATATACCATTGCTCAATGTACCTGACCCAATCAGAATTTGATTAAGGTGAATGTTTACAACATTGCTTACAAACGTAAATTCATAACCTTCTTTAGAAGTCGAAGATACAGAAATGATATTACAAGTTGCGTTGGGTACAAAATAGCAATTACGCAAAACCAAAACGTGTCCATCTGACAACCCCAGGTGATAGTCCCCCACGGCCTTAGCATCCATGCTAGCTCCGTTTGCAACTTTGAGGGTCAAGTCACCTGCCTTCAAAACCCTATGGTTTCTCAACGCCTGCAAAGAATTGCAGATATGAGATCCTGATCCGGTATCCAATACCTAGGAAGTAGAGTTTATTGAAAGACAGTTTTCATTAACATACACACCTGAAGCTGAAACCGCAACCTGCTTCAGATCCTGTGTTCTGGCCTTCCAAGCCCTGCAATCATTTTTCCAGTGTCCCTTCTTATGACAATAGAAGCATTCTTCCTTATCCACAAGCTTTCCCACTTTCTTTGTTGCTTTTTCCTTTCCCTTCGTATCCACTTTGCTAACACCGCCCCTTGGTTTGGCGGGGGCTTTCTTCTTCTTTCCCTTGGCTTTCGCCTTGGACCTAGAAGAGGAAAATCCTCCTACAAACAAAGTGGATGTTTCCCTACCTTCCTGTAGGGTGCCCTCTGCGCTCCTCAGCATGTTGAGGAGTTCTGAAAGTTCAACTTTCTTTTCTTGTAAGTTAAAGTTCAGGATGAACTAGGAGTAAGTGGAAGGAAGGGACTGGAGAATCAAGTCCGTATAGAGCTCATTCTCCAACGTGGTCCCTAGGTCCGCGAGCTCTTCTATGTAGCCAATCATCTTAAGCACGTGTTCCGCTACCGATGATCCGACGGCCAACCTTGCCGAAAATAACTTCTTCGACATTTCGTATCTTGCGATACGAGACTGCTCTCCATACAGTTCTTTTGTATGGAGAAATATGGATTCGAGGTCCATATTCTCATGCCTCCTCTGATGTTCGTTGTCCATAGAGGCAAGCACGAGGCATTTGGCCTTCGCGCAATCTATTTCCCAGGTCTTACGTATTTCCTTATCCGCGACGCTGGTTTTGGGACCTGGGACAGGGGGAGCTTTGGTGGTAAGAAGAAACCCCAGCTTGTCGTAAGTGATTGCCATCTTGACATTCCTGAGCCAATCTTTGTAATTTGGCCCTGTCAGTATATTTTTATCTAGAATTAACTTAAGTCCAGTCATGTCGATTGGTCGCTGCAATTAGGAGAGAGAAGAAACACTCAGCATGATGCTCTTGCAAGTTTAGAATGGTTTTTAGTTTGTCTAAACAGGATGGCTCCCACTGTTTCTCGAATCCCTCCTCAAACCAAAAAGGAAGAATTAGTCAGGATCAATCTCACCGTACAATACTTGCTTAACCGTTCAGCCAGGCCAGTGTCGGTACTTCGAGGGAGGTTTTCCAACGCTTTCGCGAAGTTCCTTAATTAAATAACCTCTTTTCCCTCGGGGCGTAGCCCCGCTAACGCGTTTCTAGACACCTACTTGGTTTATAGCATTGATCGTTAAGTGAGAAATTTCCCGAGGAGTAGCATATACTCACAGTAGGATCGGGATCCAAATATCATCGCGTGACGAAACTGAAGGAATCCTACCAGAATCATCACACTCCAAATGGTATGCAACACTAGCAAGTTTCAATTCTTTTGAAACTCCCGATGTGGATTTTTTCCCCATGCTCTTATGACCTTGGCGTGAGGTCAAAATGTCATAAGTCACATGTCAAGTTCTTCCCATCATTATCCAGGTTAATTTGAACCCACCCGTACCTACCCTTGACGTAAGCCAAAATGGCAGTACGGCTGTCCCAAACCAACGCATTCTATCTATGCAATAGATAAATATCCGGCAGCTACCAATCACTATGCCTTGGCGTGAGGTCAAAATACATAGCTTGAATACTACCGAATATTTAACTGAAATGATGGAGGGCTACGAATGGTTTTGGCTAAACCGTGAACGTAGTGAACTTGATATAATCGATGGAACGAGATAGCTTTTAAAAGGAGTGGCTCAAGCTCCGCATTTAAAAGTTAGTTTTGAAAAGAACCGAGTGGTTTTTCAAAAGTGTTCCAACGACTTTTACTTGGTTTATTTTTCTTGCATTAGTTCATTTAATGCGTGATATTCTTGCATTAGTTCTTTTAATGCGTCCCATCATTTAATCCTACCATTGCAGAAAACAACCAAAATATGACGTACGCTTATGCCATTCGCATTCGCCACGGGGCCCCGTCATTACCCTTTAGGTTACTTAACTAACGACAGAGCGGGGGCTGGGCTAGCGCGGCTGTAAAACATAAGCAACGCCTAAATAATATCATATATAGATATATTGCAATGATAGCCATTTCAGATCACAGATGAACACATTGGATATACTAGGAACCCGCAATTCGTACGAGCCTGTAACGAAAAGCAGATTACACGGTCGCGGTGAATAGCCAATACCCCACACAAGACCCCTACGGGTGCGGCAAACTACCCGCCAAGTACCCGAAGCGAAGCAACCTCCCTCAACTCCGTGAGTAGGCCACTCGGCACTTCGGCATACCCGGTAGTTTGTGCACCCCCTCCTTGGGTCTATCCTAGGAGCAAAAACAGTAAAAAGAAATTATACAATGACGGCTACAACCCCGACCCGGTTGTGCGGCCATACAAATAATTATTACATCAATTTACAAATTTACATGAATTGAAAGAAAAGAAAACTCTCGTCTCACAACCCCCGGCTATTTACCCGCGACAATCCAATGAATTCATATACACATTCCAATAACATTACAGATCATAGATTTGTATAACCCCCACTAATCGACATATAGCGATTAGCAGACGTTCAATACAAATATCACATCACAGAAAAACCCGTCAGCTTAAGTCTTTTAGAAGTTCGATCAAAAATACGGATTTTCAGGCCCCAAACACAAAATTTTCGTTCTGGAAAATCTGGACAGAAAATACATATTCCAAAAATCCCAAAATACCCCTATGAACAAACTGCAAAAATAAAACCCCACGACCGAGTCAACTCGGCCGCGGTTCCGCGGCGGGAGCAAGCTCCCGCCGTGGAAACGCGGCGCGTTGATCGATTCAGTGGGTCGAATTTTTGCAGTTTCTTCTAAAAACCCTGAGTCGATTTTTGGTATATCTCAAATAATATTTGCAGCACTTTGAAAATCGACAGAAAGTTTGAAATCCGGGAGTATTTCGCGACTTTTTCTCCGATCGAATTTCTAGTTACTATGCTAACATGTTAGGTAGTGTTTAACTAGGCTCTGATACCATGGTAAGTCCATGCTACCTCTCCCGGTACTTTCGGGCATGCGGAATTTGGTGAAAAACAATTTTCTAGAGGTGGTAACATGGACTCAAAACCGGATCTTTGTTAAACATCTAACTAACAACCTAACTAGGAGTTGTTAACTACTCGGTTATGGGGTTATACCTTTCTTTCTTGAACTCCTTCATCTTCAAGCCTCGATGGTTGTCCGGATCGGCTTCATCCCGTCGTCTCCTTGCGCCGAAGATTGATCCACCTGAAAGCTTCTACCTTTGGCTTCTTCTTCGGTCTTTGAAGAAAACTAGTTCACTTGGTTTGCCAAACCTTATGAACTAGAGTGAGTAGAGAAGAGTGTGTTGGGATTTTCTCTATGGTTCTTGGTTCTCAACACATGAGACAAGTGAAGCATAGACTAAAGAGAGAGAGAGCAAGAGGTGTTAGTTATATGTATGCTCTAGAGGCCATTACTATACATAGGATGTATATTGTAGTGGATGCTGGGACATATATAGTGAGGACTTTCTTGCTCGACATGATAGTATGCTATCTGGTTGATCTTTACCTTAACGTGTATATTGATTGTCTCTCTGTTACATGTTGGTAAAGCCCTTAGGATCTGTACTTGACTACCTGGACTATGATGCGGATCATACTAGTGGGGACATGGTAGTCCGTAAGTACATCCTTTAAAGTCCCTAGTCGTGGGTGTATCGAGACGGGGCATCGATATACCAGAGTAGACTAGCGTGTACCTTCTCGACCCATACAGATGGGCGATGGATGATCCCATATCCATCGGTGTTTGACATCAGAGATGATATACGGGTGCTCAGTAAAGACTGGGTACACTGGACGGACTCGCTGAGAACTCCCAGATGGTATTATACCTCACGTCAGATGGCAGTTCTCTGGTGACACTGGTACAGAGTAGTCTGTTGATCCGAGATCGTCATAGAGTCTTGTGTGGTTCCCACTGTGCTTTGATTTCCATCTTACCACGTCCAAGAGGGCGTGCAAAACGGTGGTTTTTGGGTACAGTCCCGAGTCACATGGAGGCAATGAGCGATAGGAGGGGATTCGTCTCTCCCGGTATAGGGGGTTGATGTTGCGCTGTGTTCGATTGGCTATAACAGGAAATCCATGGCCAGGGTTGCTGAGATTTACTGGTAAGTGTTACCAGTAGTTTCTCGAACAGTTATAGACCTCATATCGACACGACTTATCTGTTAGTGTATATGCCCTAGAGGCCATTACTGTATCATACTGGTTTGTATATTACTTAATGGATGCTTGGGATATTCACCTTGTATATACAATCTTGCTCAAAATAGTAGTATGCTACTTGGTTTGTTTCTACTTCAATGTGTACATGTGTTTATTTTAGTATATCGCCTATACACATTAGTAGAGCCCTTAGGATCTTTGCTTGATTACCAGCGATGTGATGGCCGTCACACTAGTGGGGCTGGGTAATCTATAAGCACATCCTTATGCAGGTCCCTGGTCGCAGGACTATCGAGACAGGGCATCGATACTCCGGAGTAGACCAGCGCATGCGCTTCTCATCCCAGTGTGGGAGACGGTCTGTCCCACAGCCGTCAGTACGTCGTACTTGAGATAGTATGCGGGTGCTCGTTAGGTTACGGGTACACTGGACAGGACTCGTCGGGAACTGACTAGTTGGTATTATACCTATCGTCAGTTATCAGTTCCCAGGTGACATGAGTACAGCTTAGTCCGCTGACTTGACACTGTCACTTCGCCTCGGGTGTGTTCCCACTGTACTTTGATCACTACCCTACCACGGCTCAAAGGAGTCGTGCAAACAGGTGGTGGTTGGGTGCAGTCCCGAAGCACTTGGAGGCAGTGACGGTTAGACAGGATTCGTCTCTCCCGGTATTGGGGGTTGACATCGCGCTGTGTCTAGGAGAGCCATTACACGAGTAGTCCCTGGCCAGGGCAAACGAGATATACTGGTAGGTTTCCAGTGTTATCTCAGGGTGTTTTGGGCTTCGCTCCGGCACGACTTGTACCGCTATTGGGGGACTGACGTTTACCGCCCCCTAGGCCCGCCATGCGATGTATCAGACGAACAGACCGGACTGTACGGAGAATGTCACACTCAGGCTCAGTAGGAGTTCAGATGGGTTTCGCCTCGTCGGTCTTCTTGTCGACATTACCTGGGAACCGTTACGCACAGCTAGTGCCGCTTGCGGTCTGTGGTTAAACCCACTGCCAGCGTAGTGTCGAGTCTTTAGAGTCCCACACAGAAAGCTTTTCGCCTTTAGGCAAAAGAGTAGAGGTCGCATGGTATTGCGACAGGTCGCATGGTTTTGCGACAGGGTTCGGTCACATCCGTGCACTTGTGCACGTACAGTGTCCGGACAGTTTACACTAGCGGGCTTTGGTTTAAGCCAGATCCTAGTGTACCTTATGGGATTGGATTTATCCAGTTTGCATTCGTGTTCCTCGAAACGCGGATGCGGGTGTGTATGCACAGTTGACAGGGAGGCAGAGGCAGCGGATTCTCATTAGGGTTGTTGACAGTTGACCGTTGACTTTTTGACTTTATGCTCAACCCTAATGAGAATATGATATGTGATTAACTATTATATTAATTAAGTATTATGGTGATATGGTTGTTGACTTGTTGACTTTTGTTGACTTGTTGACTTTGTTGACTTGTTGACTTTTGTTGACTTGTTGACCGGTTGACTAGGCTTGACTAGTTGACCATCATGATAACCATGGTTATCATTTCATGCCAAAGACTTTTACTTGCTTGTTCATTTGAGTAAAATGAGTGCATGACATGATAAGGTTATGGTTGCTTCAAACCATCACATAAGACTTTTTTGATATGATGAGTTATGATCACTTTGGATTATGAGAGGGTGAGAGACAAAAGAGTTGCTCATTCTTTCTTGCTCATTCTCTCTCTTGTTCTTGAGCTCTCCTCTTGCTCTCACCCTCAACCTCTTGCTCCCTCTCTTGATCTATGGTTCTCTTGTCTCATGAGTTGAGAATCAAGAACCATAGATAAAATCCCATTCTATTTCCTCTCTACTCATTCTAGTTCACTAGGTTTAGCAAACCAAGTGAACTAGTTTCTTCAAAGACCGAAGAAGGAGCTAAAGGTTAGAGCTTTCAAGTGGATCTATCTTCGGCGTACGGAGACGACGAGAAGGAGCCATCGGATCACCACCGGAGCTTGAAGAGAAGGAGTTCAAGACAAGCTAGGTATAACCATCTCTATCCGAGTAGCTAAATATCTTTAGCTTAGTATGCTAGTTTTAGTTTAGGTAAAGATCCCGACCTAGCTTAGTCCATGTTGCCTCTTGCGTTAAAATTTTGATTTTATACCGTTTCCGCCTCCCCGTAAGAACCGGGGGTCGCAACGTGGACTTACAGTGGTATCAGAGCCTAACTAAACTTAAACTAGCTTGGTAGTGAAGTGTAATGAAGTTCGGAACCGGAAAAATCCAAAAACCAAACTTTTACAAAATCTGAGTTTCTGTTGAAATTTTTTCTGGTCAAAATGAAAAACTTTATACTCCTAAATTCGGCTCAGGGTTTTGTGAGAACACCCAAGAAAACCGATGCAGTAATTCCTCTAAACCGCCGCCCATCCGCCGCGTGAGCCTGGTATCCGCCGCGGAAGAGCCGCGCGTTGTAGTCCTCTGTGCATCGTTTTTCGTGCAGTGTGTGTCTGTGTTGGTTTTGGGATTTTTGGAATATATTATATGTGCCCAGATTTTCCAGAAAAGAAATTTCCTTTTGGGGTCCTATAATTCCGTATTTTTTCCGAACTTCACTGCACTTTGACTATGATGGTTATATCTGTAATGTTTGCATGTATTGAACGTCGGCTAATCGCTATAAGTCGATTGGTCGGGGTTATACATGATCTGTAATGTGCTGGAATGTGTATATAAATATGTTGGATTGTCACGGGTGAATAGCCGGGGGTTGTGAGACGAGAGTTTTCTTTTCTTGCAATTCATGTAAATTTGTAAATTGATGTAATAATTATTTGTATGGCCGCACAACCGGGTCGGGGTTGTAGCCGTCATTGTATAATTTTTTTTTACTGTTTTTGCTCCTAGGATAGGCCCATGGAGGGGTGCACAAACTACCGGGTATGCCGAAGTGTCGAGTGGCCTACTCATGGAGATGAGGGAGGTTGCTACGCTTCGGGTACTTGGCGGGTAGTTTGCCGCACCCGTAGGGGTCTTGGGTGGGGTTTTGGCTATTCACCGCGACCGTGTTATCTGTTTTTGTTACAGGCTCGTACAAATTACAGATTGCTAGTATATCCAATGTATTTATCTGTGATCTGAAATGTTTATCATTGCAGTATATCTATATATGATATTATTTAGGCGTTGCTTATGTTTTACAGACGCGCTAGCCCAGCCCCCGCTCTGTCGTTAGTTAAGTAACCTAACGGGTAATGACGGGGCCCCGTGGCGAATGCGAATGGCATAAGCGTACGTCATATTTTGGTTGTTTTCTGCAATGGTAGGATTAAATGATGGGACGCATTAAAAGAACTAATGCAAGAATATCACGCATTAAAAGAACTAATGCAAGATAATAAACCAAGTTAAAGTCGTTGGAACACTTTCGAAAAACCACTCGGTTCTTTTCAAAACCAACTTTTAAATGCGGAGCTTGAGCCACTCCTTTTAAAAGCTATCTCGTTCCATCGACCAAATCAAGTTCACTACGTTCACGGTTTTGCCAAAACCATCCGTAGCCCTCCGTCGTTTCACATGAATAGTCAATAGTATTCAAGCTGTGTTTGTTGGCCAAAGTCAAGGCACAGTGATTGGTAGCTATTGGGTATTCATGTGCAGCATAGATAGATGCGTTGGTTTGGAACAGTCGTACTGCCTTGTTGGCCAAAGTCAAGGGTAGGTGCGGGTGGATTCAAATTAACCTGGAGAACGACGGGCCGAACTTGACATGTGACTTATGATTTGTTGGCCAAAGTCAAGGTCATAAGAGCATGGGGCAAAAATCCACATCGGGAGTTTCATAAGTACTGAAACTTGCTAGATTTGCATACCATTTGGAGTGTGATGATTCTGGTAGGATTCCTTCAGTTTCGTCACGCGATGATATTTGGATCCCGATCCTACTGTGAGTATATGCTACTCCTCGGGAAATTTCTCACTTAACGATCAATGCTATAAACCTAGTAGGTGCCTAGAAAGGTGTTAGCGGGGCTACGCCCCCAGGGAAAAGAGGTTCTTTAATTAAGGAACTTCGCGAAAGCGTTGGAAAACCTCCCTCGAAGTACCGACACCGGCCTGGCTGAACGGTTAAGCAAGTATTGTACGGTGGGATTGATCCTGACTAATTCTTCCTTTATGGTTTGAGGAGGGATTCGAGAAACAGTGGGAGCCATCCTGTTTAGACAAACTAAAAACCACTCTAAACTTGCAAGAGCATCATGCTGAGTGTTTCTTCTTCTCTCTCCTAATTGCAGCGACCAATCAACATGACTGGACTTAAGTTACTCCTAGATAAAAACAAACTGACAGGGCCAAACTACAAAGATTGGCTCAGGAATGTCAAGATAGCAATCACTTATGACAAGCTGGGGTATCTTCTTACCACCAAAGCTCCCCCTGTCCCTGGTCCAACTTCCAGCGTCGCGGATAAGGAAATCCGTAAGACTTGGGAGATTGATAGCGCGAAGGCCAAATGCCTCCTGCTTGCCTCGATGGACAACGAACATCAGAGGAGGCATGAGAATATGGACATGGAGTCCATATTGCTCCATACAAAAGAACTGTATGGAGAGCAATCACGTATCGCAAGATACGAAGCGTCGAAAAAGTTATTTTCGACAAGAATGGCCGTCGGATCATCAGTAGCCGAGCACGTGCTAAAGATGATCGGCTTCATTGAGGAGCTCGCTGACCTAGGGATCACATTGGAGAGTGAGCTATATACGGATATAGTTCTCCAGTCCCTTCCTTCCACTTACGCCCAGTTTATACTGAACTTCAACCTACAAGAAAAAGAGGTTGAACTATCAGAGCTCCTCAACATGCTGAGGAGCGCAGAGGGCACCCTACAGAAAGGTAGGGATACATCCACTTTGTTTGTAGGAGGATCATCTTCTTCTAGGTCCAAGACGAAAGCCAAGGGAAAGAAGAAGAAGGCCCCCGCCAAACCAAGGGGCGGTGTTAGTAAAGTGGATACGAAGGGAAAAGGAAAAGCAACAAAGATAGCGGGGAAGCTTGTGGATAAGGAAGAATGCTTCTATTGTCATAAGAAAGGACACTGGAAGAATGATTGCAGGGCCTGGAAGGCCAGAACACAGGAATTGAAGCAGGTTGCAGCTTCAGCTTCAGGTGTGTATGTTATTGAAAACTGTCTTTCAATAAACTCTACTTCCTGGGTATTGGATACCGGATCAGGATCTCATATCTGTAATTCTTTGCAGGCGTTGAGAAACCGTAGTGTTTTGAAGGCAGGTGACATGACCCTCAAAGTTGCGAACGGAGCTAGCATGGATGCTAAAGCCGTGGGGGACTATCACCTGGGAATGTCAGATGGACATGTTTTGGTTTTGCGTAATTGCTTTTTTGTACCCAACGCAACTTGTAATATCATTTCTGTATCTTTAGTTTCTAAAGAAGGTTATGAATTTGCGTTTGTAAGTAATGTTGTAAACATTCACCTTAATCAAGTTTTGATTGGGTCAGGTACATTGAGTAATGGTATATACGTGTTAAACCAACCACAGATTTTCAACGTCCAGAATACACACAAAAGAAAGTCTCCGGAAATGAATCAGACTTTCTTATGGCATTGTAGATTGGGTCACATCAATGAAAGAAGGTTGACTAAGTTACATACAGAAGGATATTTGAATGCGTTCGAATATCAATCGTATGCCACTTGTCAATCTTGTCTCAAAGGAAAGATGACAAAGACTCCGTTTACTGGACAAGGAGTAAGAGCGAGCGAGCTCTTGGGACTCGTACACAGTGACGTGTGCGGTCCAATGTCTACACATGCCCGAAGCGGACATTCTTACTTCATTACTTTTACGGATGACTTCTCAAGGTACGGTTATGTCTTCTTGATGAAACATAAGTCCGAGGCCTTTGGAAAATTCCAGGAGTATAAGAATGAAGTAGAGAAACAGACCGGCAAAAGTATTAAGATTCTAAGATCGGATCGAGGTGGAGAATACTTAAGTGCCGAGTTCCTGGACTATTTAAAAGAGAACGGAATTCTCTCTCAGCTTACTCCTCCATACACCCCGCAACATAACGGTGTATCGGAGAGACGGAACCGCACGCTATTGGATATGGTGCGGTCCATGATGAGTAACGCTGAGTTACCGCGATCATTCTGGGGATATGCGCTAGAATCAGCCGCATACCTTTTGAACCGAGTTCCTACTAAGACCGTGCCTACTACACCATATGAGATGTGGTGTGGGAAGAGACCCTATCTTAAGCATATTAAGACATGGGGATGTCCAGCTTTTGTCAAAAAGCAGCATGCGGACAAGCTCGAGGCACGCTCAGTACATTGCAAGTTTGTGGGATATCCAAAGAATTCCAAAGGATATTTCTTCTACTGTGAAGAGGAACAAAAAGTCCTTGTTTCTCGGCATGCCTACTTCTTGGAAACTGAGTTTTTGGAAAACCAGATAAGTGGGAGCACAATAGAACTGGAAAAAGTTCCAGAACCACAGACTGTTGCTGAAAGCTTAGTGGAACCAGAGGGTTCAACAGAACAGGACATTCCTACGCCGCTCCGCAGGAGTAGTAGGCAGACTCATCCGCCCGAGAGATACTACGGTTTTCTCATAGACGGGGATAGAGAGGATTGCATCATAGATTATGATGAGCCTACTAGCTTCCAGCAGGCCGTTCAGAGCGTTGACTCAGTGAAATGGCTGGATGCAATGCGGACCGAAATGGAGTCCATATACACCAACAAGGTATGGACGTTGGACATTGCTCCAGACGGGGTAAAACCCGTAGGATGCAAGTGGATCTTCAAAAGGAAGATTGGTGTAGATGGACAGGTTGAGACCTATAAAGCTAGGCTGGTAGCAAAGGGTTTTCGTCAAAGACCTGGCTTGGACTACGACGAAACCTTTTCTCCAGTAGCCATGCTGAAATCCATTCGGATCCTTCTTGCCATTGCTGCCTTCCACGATTATGAGATCTGGCAAATGGACGTAAAGACAGCTTTTCTAAATGGAAATTTAGAGGAGTGTGTCTATATGGACCAACCAGAAGGTTTCATTCAGAGTGGGAGCAGCGGAAAGGTGTGCAAGTTGCTTAAGTCCATCTATGGACTAAAGCAGGCGTCGCGGAGTTGGAACATCTGCTTTGATGAGACGGTCAAGGAATTTGGCTTTATCAAAAATCCAGATGAACCATGTATCTATAGTAGATTTGTAGCGAGAACTGTAGTATTCCTCGTTTTATACGTGGATGACATTCTCTTAATAGGAAATGACATTCCTATGCTACAATCTGTCAAGGGGTTCTTGTCACACAGGTTCTCCATGAAAGACCTGGGTGATGCCTCATACATTCTGGGTATCCGGATCTACCGTGACAGATCCAAGAGGATACTAGGACTTTCACAGTCCAGGTACATCGACACCATACTGAAGAGGTTCAGTATGGAAGATTCCAAGCGCGGTAACCTACCGGCTTGTCACGGGATCACCCTCTCTAAAGAGATGTCTCCCAAGACTGATTTGGAGAGGGATCGCATGTCTATTATACCCTACGCTTCTGCGGTAGGCTCTATAATGTATGCGATGTTGTGTACCAGACCGGATGTAGCTTATGCACTGAGTGTAGTAAGCCGGTATCAGTCTAACCCTGGGGAGAAACACTGGATAGCGGTAAAGAACATTCTCAAGTACCTGAGAAGGACTAAGGAGATGTTCTTGGTGTATGGCGGAAAAGACCTCCAGATCGAGGCCTTTGCTGACTCCAGCTTCCAGAGTGACAAGGATGATTCCAATTCCATGTCGGGTTTTGTCTTTACCCTCAATGGAGGGGCGGTGTGTTGGAAGAGTTCCAAACAGGAAACCGTTGCAGACTCGACGATGGAAGCGGAATACATCGCTGCATCTGATGCCGCAAAAGAAGCTGTCTGGATGAGGAAGTTCTTGAAAGAACTTCAGGTGGTTCCGTCCATTGTTGATCCAATACCTCTGTATTGCGACAACAACGGGGCTATAGCTTTAGCGAAGGAACCCAGGTCCCATCAGAGATCCAGGCACATCTTAAGGCGGTATCACCTGATCAGGGAGATCGTAGATCGCCAGGAGATCGAGGTTCGGAGAGTCGCTTCAGAAGATAACACTGCTGATCCATTCACCAAAGCCCTGCCCCAGACTCAGTTCGAGCGGCTGATCGAGATGATAGGTCTTCGATACGCCAGTACATGGCCTTAGTGCAAGTGGGAGATTGTTAGTGTATATGCCCTAGAGGCCATTACTGTATCATACTGGTTTGTATATTACTTAATGGATGCTTGGGATATTCACCTTGTATATACAATCTTGCTCAAAATAGTAGTATGCTACTTGGTTTGTTTCTACTTCAATGTGTACATGTGTTTATTTTAGTATATCGCCTATACACATTAGTAGAGCCCTTAGGATCTTTGCTTGATTACCAGCGATGTGATGGCCGTCACACTAGTGGGGCTGGGTAATCTATAAGCACATCCTTATGCAGGTCCCTGGTCGCAGGACTATCGAGACAGGGCATCGATACTCCGGAGTAGACCAGCGCATGCGCTTCTCATCCCAGTGTGGGAGACGGTCTGTCCCACAGCCGTCAGTACGTCGTACTTGAGATAGTATGCGGGTGCTCGTTAGGTTACGGGTACACTGGACAGGACTCGTCGGGAACTGACTAGTTGGTATTATACCTATCGTCAGTTATCAGTTCCCAGGTGACATGAGTACAGCTTAGTCCGCTGACTTGACACTGTCACTTCGCCTCGGGTGTGTTCCCACTGTACTTTGATCACTACCCTACCACGGCTCAAAGGAGTCGTGCAAACAGGTGGTGGTTGGGTGCAGTCCCGAAGCACTTGGAGGCAGTGACGGTTAGACAGGATTCGTCTCTCCCGGTATTGGGGGTTGACATCGCGCTGTGTCTAGGAGAGCCATTACACGAGTAGTCCCTGGCCAGGGCAAACGAGATATACTGGTAGGTTTCCAGTGTTATCTCAGGGTGTTTTGGGCTTCGCTCCGGCACGACTTGTACCGCTATTGGGGGACTGACGTTTACCGCCCCCTAGGCCCGCCATGCGATGTATCAGACGAACAGACTGGACTGTACGGAGAATGTCACACTCAGGCTCAGTAGGAGTTCAGATGGGTTTCTCCTCGTCGGTCTTCTTGTCGGCATTACCTGGGGACCGTTACGCACAGCTAGTGCCGCTTGCGGTCTGTGGTTAAACCCACTGCCAGCGTAGTGTCGAGTCTTTAGAGTCCCACACAGAAAGCTTTTCGCCTTTAGGCAAAAGAGTAGAGGTCGCATGGTATTGCGACAGGTCGCATGGTTTTGCGACAGGGTTCGGTCACATCCGTGCACTTGTGCACGTACAGTGTCCGGACAGTTTACACTAGCGGGCTTTGGTTTAAGCCAGATCCTAGTGTACCTTATGGGATTGGATTTATCCAGTTTGCATTCGTGTTCCTCGGAACGCGGATGCGGGTGTGTATGCACAGTTGACAGGGAGGCAGAGGCAGCGGATTCTCATTAGGGTTGTTGACAGTTGACCGTTGACTTTTTGACTTTATGCTCAACCCTAATGAGAATATGATATATGATTAACTATTATATTAATTAAGTATTATGGTGATATGGTTGTTGACTTGTTGACTTTTGTTGACTTGTTGACTTTGTTGACTTTTGTTGACTTGTTGACCGGTTGACTAGGCTTGACTAGTTGACCATCATGATAACCATGGTTATCATTTCATGCCAAAGACTTTTACTTGCTTGTTCATTTGAGTAAAATGAGTGCATGACATGATAAGGTTATGGTTGCTTCAAACCATCACATAAGACTTTTTTGATATGATGAGTTATGATCACTTTGGATTATGAGAGGGTGAGAGACAAAATACTTGCTCATTCTTTCTTGCTCATTCTCTCTCTTGTTCTTGAGCTCTCCTCTTGCTCTCACCCTCAACCTCTTGCTCCCTCTCTTGATCTATGGTTCTCTTGTCTCATGAGTTGAGAATCAAGAACCATAGATAAAATCCCATTCTATTTCCTCTCTACTCATTCTAGTTCACTAGGTTTAGCAAACCAAGTGAACTAGTTTCTTCAAAGACTGAAGAAGGAGCTAAAGGTTGGAGCTTTCAAGTGGATCTATCTTCGGCGTACGGAGACGACGAGAAGGAGCCATCGGATCACCACCGGAGCTTGAAGAGAAGGAGTTCAAGACAAGCTAGGTATAACCATCTCTATCCGAGTAGCTAAATATCTTTAGCTTAGTATGCTAGTTTTAGTTTAGGTAAAGATCCCGACCTAGTTTAGTCCATGTTGCCTCTTGCGTTAAAATTTTGATTTTATACCGTTTCCGCCTCCCCGTAAGAACCGGGGGTCGCAACGTGGACTTACATTATCGAGCTATTGGGGTCTGACGTTTACCACCCCTAGGCAAGATATGCGACATATCAGACGATCAGACCGGACTGTACGGTAGTGTTACTAGTCGGATTCACTGGAGTGTGAGCGGGCTTGCTCGTCGATCTTCAGATCGCTCAATACCCGGGTGGCCGTTACGTTTAGCAGACCGCTTGCGGCTTGTGGGTGTTTGATATGATCATCATCCGCTGCCGGCGTATTGACGAGTCTTTAGAGTCCTACACAGAGGTTTCCTGGCTCAAGCGAAACGAAATAGGAGCGCATATGAGATATGTGCGGGACCGAGAATAATGCGAGTATGTGATACCGTATTCCATTCTCGCGATGAATGTATCGAATGGTTGTATACGATATAACCTAGTTATCGATTCAAGCGTTGATTCGATAAGCCGATACATTGTATACTAGTCGGTTGTGTGCGACATGACCGGATCATTGAATCAAGTGTTGATTTAATGATTTAATGTATAATTATATATTTGATATATTACTTTGCATTAACTAGTATTGGTTCACTTTAAATGGATTTTCTCACTCGGGTGTGCGCATTACATATGCGATATGATTTTGTGCATTTGATTGTATCATGTTTGATGATACATGATTACTTGGTTAAGTGCAAAGAATTAAACCATGGTTAAAATAATGGTTAGGGTTTCATTTCCTTTATTTATTCATTTATTTATTTGTTTATTCATTTTGAAAAGAGGAGAAAAGAATGGTGGCTTAATTTGGAGTTTAGTTGAAGCTTCATGAATCTTTGATCAAGTCAACCATTCTTATCTCATCCTTAACCCTAACCATTCCCACTAACCATGATTCATTCTCTACACTTAACTCTAGTTAACATTATGATAAGTTTTGATTTTTCTATTGTTTTTAATTCAACTTATCATAATATTCTTCTTCATCTTCTTCATTCTTCAAGTTAAGAAAACCAAGCTCCATCAATGGTGATTGTTGGAAAAGAGTGAGAAATCCAAAACTAAAGTCTACCCACTTCCTATTTCTTCATCCTCTACCTCTTGCCAAGTAGTAGAGTGTGTTTACTTCACAAGTTTCATGACTTGGTGAAGTTGTGAACTTGATCTAGCGATGCCTCGACGTAGATCATCTTCGGCATAGACATCGACGACCTAGCTTGCCCATTCTCCGACGAAGCCGACTCTAGAGCCCGGATTTGATTTGGACAGCGGAGAAGACCTCGTTGCGGAGCCGTGGAGGTGGAGGACCGGATCTACAAAGGTTGTATTTCCGTTAAACTTTTAGTTAAGTGTTAACTAGTAAGTTTTTCGCCTAGTTATCTAGCCGACGATCCGTAGTTTAGGGTTTGTAGGCACCGTAAAATTTGAAATTGGCATGGTTGATGCCTTGTGAGACCTCACTAGTGTGCCTAGGAACCCTACAGTGGTATCAGAGCCTAGCTAGAGCCTTAGGCGAAGTCCAGACGGAAATTGAAGTCCGAACGAACCCGAAACCCCGAACCAATATTGCTCTCTGTCCAATTTTTAAAAACAGGGATTTTTCAGTATTAAAAATATCCAGAAAAACATGCAGGAAAATCTAAGAGTAACTGTGCAATTCGTAACCCTAATTCCATTAAAGCGCCGCGCTTCCGCGGCACGAGCATGGCTCGTGCGGCGGAAACGCGGCCGTTTTGTCGTTTTGTGAGACGAAGTTTACACAGTAACTCCTAATTTCCAGTGTTGGTCTTCCTGGGTATTTTAAATATTTTTTCAAGAGTTGAATTTTTCTGGGTTATTTTGGGGATTCGAAGTTCGATCGGATTATCAAATTTTTTCTGTGTGGTTTTCCGGATAAATTTTAGAATATGTTAAAAAGTTCGACCGGATATAAATACCCAATTTTTCCCCTGTCGGGAAATTTCCAAGTGTTGGATTTTTCCGTAGTTTAACGACGTTCTAAGTAGTGCAAGTAACGCGATGGTCCCTCTAGAAGACAACAAACCTTAACTCGATTATGTGACCGTCTTGAACTGCCCTTTGAACCTTCGGGTTTGGGGCAGTACGGCGTGCCACATGTGAGGCGTTGGCTTGACCCTTCTACGGCTGGACCGTTGGTACTGAGGCACGAACTGAATGTTGTTAGACTTGTTTCATGTGTTGATCTGTATCGGGAAAACTTGGGTGTTCGATTGTTCGATCGGAAAGTTTAACATTTTCTATTTATCTGGAATGGGATACAATAATTGGAATTCACAAATAGTTATGTGATAACTGAATGAATGTTATAAACATAGCAGTTTAGTCTCACTTGATCGGTTGCCACGGAATTTTGATGTGATCAAAAGTCCGTCGCAATCACGTAGTGTACGCGGATACTCGCCGGGTAAACTTAATAGACAGCCTCACTCCATAGCCCCGACCAAGTGACTGTAGGAGAACCCCGTCGCCGAAAGCATCCGTTCGGGTGCTCGCAGCAGCGGTGTTCCGCCTTGGTGCACTTCGTCGACGGTATCAGGGGTGTGGTCGTCTACTGAAGTTTGCGACGAGCATTCGATCAGGATGTCGGGAATCCTGTTGAATTGCCCGACTTGATATTGAAAAGTGTTTTCGATTTTGAGACTAAAATGCGGGGTTTATAATTGTTAGGCATGCGATGTCTAAGGAATTCATTTGGTCAGGCATGCGATGTCTGAGGTGGTTGCGGATTCCAACTGTTGTAGTTTTACACTTTCTTATCTGTGACCGTAAGTGTAATATGTGATATCGCCGGTTTCGTTGCTATATGTCAACGACAATTAGGATGGACATATTTACTTACGTTGATGACATGTGATGTTATGTGTTGCTGGATATGTTATATTGGATCGTCGTGTTTGAATAGCCGGGGGTTTTTATGTGAGATGAATGTTTTTCATTTTCATTCATGTAAAAACTTGTATGTAATATTCTTTTATTGGGGCACTTCCAGGTTGCGGAAGTCGTCACCCGTTTGTATATTATTTACTTTTCCGCACTAGGATAGACCCAAGGAGGGGAGCACAAGTAACCGGGTTCTGGAGTCCAGTGGGAGACCAACTCGAGGAGTCGAGTCCGGGTCTCCTAACTCTAGAATTGGTAGGGTTGCTTGCCGCTCTCGTAGGGGTCTAGGGGTGTGGGTTTGGCTATTCATCACGACCGTGGAATCCGTGTTTTATACTGGCTCGTATTGAAAACCCGGACGTCCTAGTATATCCAATATTTCATATGATTCTTCTGCTGCGATATCTGTGATGTGATCATGTGATGTTCTGTGATAGATACAGTATATAGTATATATGATATATTATATAGACGTTACTTATGTTTTACACCCGCGCTAGCACTGCCCCGCTCTGCCGTTAGTTACCTAACCTAACGGTGCACGAGGGGACATCGAGGCGAATGCGGATGGCATAAGTGTACGTCGTATTTATCTGTGATGTTTAGGTACTTAAATGATGGGACTTCATTAATGTGATTAATGAAAATAAAAGAAACCTAAGATGTTGTAGAATCGAATTTCAAAATTAAAACAGGTAGCTACAGTTCTTGCTTTGCACAGAGGTATATGTGATATATCCTGCACCTTATTCGATGAGGAAAGGACCGAGATCCCTTCACCGGGAGTGACTCCTTTAGCAATAACTGGCAGATGCTACACACTCGGTTTGTCTTTTGATTGCTTTTAAGTGTTTTTGCTTTGCACAGCGATATATATGATATATCCCGCACCTCATTCGACGAGGAAAGGACCGACGATCCCTTCACCGGGAGTGACTCCTTTAGCAAAACTAGAAAAGCCTCAAAAGCACTCCATTTTAAAATCATTTGATTCTATAATGATATCAAGTTCATTACGCAATAGGTTTTCAGAAAAACCTGTCGTAGCCCTCCGTCATTACAGATAAGTACTAGTTAGTATTCGTGCTGCGGTAGTTTGGCATTCGTCAAGGCGTAGTGTGCGGTAGCTAACTAGTATTTATCTGCTTATGCATATGATGCAGATTGGATTAGGGTATTCGTACGGCGTTGTTTGGCATTCGTCAAGGGTCGTGCGGGTGGGTTTAATTCGATCAAGTAATGTACGGGTTGAACTTGACTAGTGGACTATGGGTTGTTTGGCATTCGTCAAGGTCATAGCGAGCTAGGGGCAAAATATTATCGGGAATTTCAAGTGTTGAGATTTGCAATGAGATTGCATACCTTCTATGAGATAGTTGGATCCCGATACCCGCTGTGAGTAAGAGTTACTCCTGGGAGAGTTTTATACATTACAATTAGCCGATCAAGTAGGTGTCTAGAAAGGTGTTAACGGGGTTACGCCTCTGGGAAAATGAGGTTTACATTAATTAGGTTCGTGCGAAAGCACGGGGGACCTCCCTCAAAGTACCGACACTGGCCTGGCTGAAAGATTGGCGAACTTGTAGTGTGTAATTAATCCCGGCTAGTCTTTCCTTTTAGGGTTTGAAGGAAGATTTGATAAAAAGCAGTGGGAGCCATCCTGATTAGATAAAATAATAACCAATCTATTCTTGACAGAGCGCACGCTGAGTGTTTTCTTCTCTCTCTCTCCTGGTAGCGACCATATCACGCCTTAATCAAGATAATAATACGGAATATTGACCAAACCCGCTTGTTATACTGAGCTGGGGAACGTTGGTCCCGCTCCAACTTATAATTGTTATAAGACAGAGCAGGAAATTGGGGAATACCAGATTTCCCGTGCCGCCCAAACGAAGAGAGTGCATGCTGATGCATCATCTTCGGGTGTGTTCGTTACAAAGAACTGTTTCTCAGTATCCTTTACGTCCTGGGTATGAGATACCAGATCAGGATCCCAGATATGTAATCTGTTACATAGGGCTACAGACAGGTAGAGAACTGAGAACGGGTGATAAGTTTCATGAGGCAGAAAACGGGGCAAATGTTGCAGCCAAGTCTGTTGGTCACTGTCACCCTGTATTACCAATACATTGATTCTGAACGAATGTTATTAGATACCGAACCTGATATACAAAATCATATCAGTCTCTTTATTAGCAAAGAAATGATAAAATTTTGTATTGTTGGATAATGTTTTGAACATTTCCTATATCAAAAGTTGATCAGTTCAGGCACGTTATCTAAAAGCCTTGATGTTCTAAATCAAACTACAGTTCTTCGTATACAGAACACACACAAGAGGAAGAGTTCAGAAATGAACGAATCCTTCTTGAGATATTGTAGACTAGGTCATATCAATGCGACCCGACTGGCTGAGTTACATTTAGATGCATATTTAAATCAGTTTGAATTTACATCTTGTGAAGCTCGCCAGTCATGTCACAAAGATAAGATGACCATAGCTCCGTTAACTGGAAACAGAGAAAGAGTTAGTGAACTCTTGGGACTGATACATGATGATGTATGCTAGGTCCCCTTTCTACATATGCCAGGACTAGTTCTTTATACTTCATTACATTCTCTGATGATCTCTCAAGATTCAGACATATGTTCCTGTTGAAACACAAGTCCGAACCTTTTGAGATATTCACAGAATATAAGCTAGAAGTAGAGAACCAAAATACGGGTATAAGTATTATGTCCTTTGATGAGATCAAGGAGGAGAATACTTGAGCACGGAAATCCTGGACTATTCTAAAAGGAGAATGAGATTCTCTCTCAGCATTACTCCTCCGGATACACCATAGCACGATGGTATATCGGGGCGGAGCAATCACACCCTATTTGATATGGTGTGCTCTATGATGAGTACTACTGAGTTACCTATTTCCTTTTGGGAGTTATGCACTTGAGAAGTTGCATACCTATTGAATAGGGTTCGAATCAAATCAGTTGCCTACCGCTTCATATGTGATATGGAAAGGGAAGAGCCCATATCTTAAGTTGGTAAAGATTTGGGGTTGTCCGGCATATGTCTAAAAGCAAAATCCGAACAAGCTCGAGGCAAATACTGTTATGTAGAACTGGAATGGTTCCAGCTATACAAACTACAGCTGATGATTTGATAGAACCAAAGGATTCAATAGTTACCAATGAACCTCAGCCTCTCCGCCGATCTAGTATGGTTCCTTACCCACCTGAGAGATACTTCGGTTTCTCTATGACAGTGGGAGCGAGGATTGCATCATGAGATGATGACCCGACTAGTTTCGAGCTGGCCATCAGGAGTAAGACTCTGTAAGAATGGCTGGATGCTTAGCGATCTGAGATGGAATCCTTATACACCAGCAAAGTATGGACTTTAGCTGCTATATCTGAAGGGTTAAATCCCCATCAGGAGCAAGTATATCTTGAGAAGATTACTTGGTGTACATGGAAAAGTTGAGACTTTCAAAGCTAGACTTGTTAAAGTTTTTCGTCATTGACCAGGCGTGAATCATGATGAAACCTTTTCAAGTGACTATGCTTAAGTCCATCCAGATCCTACTTGCCACGGCTACATACCATGACTGCGATATCTGGTGGTTGGGTGTCTTGACTGCTTTTCTAAATGATGATTTAGAAGAGAGCGTCTATAAGTACACAGCCAGAGGGCTTCGTAGACAGTGGGAGCAGCGGAAACGTGTGCAAGATGCTTTATAGGATAAAGCAGGCATCGCGGAGTTGGAACATCTATTTTGATGAAGCGGTCAAAGAGTTTGACATCATCAAAATGGTAGATGAACCTTGTATATACAAAAAGGTAGTAGGGAGTATGGTGAAGATCCTCGTAGAGTACGTGGATGACATACTCTTGATAGGGAAAGAGTTTCCTATGCTACGCTCGGTCAATCTCCGTTTATCACAATGATTCTCCATATAGGATCATAATGATACCTACTAACTCCTGGATTTTGGATCTATGAGATAGATCTAAATGGATGTTAGGATTCTCACTAGTTGTAGTGAGATGGTATCAATTGATCCTGGGGAGAATCACTGGAAGTGTTCCAGACTGATAAAGACGACTGAATGTCAGTCGCAGGCATTGTCTTTACCCTCAGTCAAGGGACGGTATGTTGGAAGAGTTCCAAGCTAGATACCGTGACATACTAGACGATAAAGGCAGGATACATCGCTACTTAAGATGCTACCAAAGAGGCTGTTTGGGTGTATAATGGTTCATGAGATGAACTACGTTCCTACCATTGTGAGACAATGGAGTTGTGGCTTATGCCAAGGAACGTCCGTCCCATCAGTGATCCAGACATATTCTAAAGGCAGTATCACTTGATCATGGAGATGGTTGATCTCCAGGGAGATCGAGGTTAGGAGAGTAGACTCAGAGGACAACACAGCGGATCCACTCACAAAGGCCTGTTCCCAGAGAGAGACTTTTATGGGATGATTGAGTATGAGATACTTCAAACCACTGCTACAGATGGCCCTAGTGCAAGTGGGAGATTGTTAGTTATATGTATGCCCTAGAGGCCATTACTATACATAGGATATATATTGTAGTGGATGCTGGGACATATATAGTGAGGACTTTCTTGCTCGACATGATAGTATGCTATCTGGTTGATCTTTACCTTAACGTGTATATTGATTGTCTCTCTGTTACATGTTGGTAAAGCCCTTAGGAACTGTACTTGACTACCTGGACTATGATGCGGATCATACTAGTGGGGACATGGTAGTCCGTAAGTACATCCTTTAAAGTCCCTAGTCGTGGGTGTATCGAGACGGGGCATCGATATACCAGAGTAGACTAGCGTGTACCTTCTCGACCCATACAGATGGGCGATGGATGATCCCATATCCATCGGTGTTTGACATCAGAGATGATATACGGGTGCTCAGTAAAGACTGGGTACACTGGACGGACTCGCCGAGAACACCCAGATGGTATTATACCTCACGTCAGATGGCAGTTCTCTGGTGACACTGGTACAGAGTAGTCTGTTGACCCGAGATCGTCATAGTGTCTTGTGTGGTTCCCACTGTGCTTTGATTTCCATCTTACCACGTCCAAGAGGGCATGCAAAACGGTGGTTTTTGGGTACAGTCCCGAGTCACATGGAGGCAATGAGCTATAGGAGGGGATTCGTCTCTCCCGGTATAGGGGGTTGATGTTGCGCTGTGTTCGATTGGCTATAACAGGAAATCCCTGGCCAGGGTTGCTGAGATTTACTGGTAAGTGTTACCAGTAGTTTCTCGAACAGTTATAGACCTCATATCGACACGACTTATCGAGCTATTGGGGTCTGACGTTTACCACCCCTAGGCAAGATATGCGACATATCAGACGATCAGACCGGACTGTACGGTAGTGTTACTAGTCGGATTCACTGGAGTGTGAGCGGGCTTGCTCGTCGATCTTCAGATCACTCAATACACGGGTGGCCGTTACGTTTAGCAGACCGCTTGCGGCTTGTGGGTGTTTGATATGATCATCATCCGCTGCCGGCGTATTGACGAGTCTTTAGAGTCCTACACAGAGGTTTCCTGGCTCAAGCGAAACGAAATAGGAGCGCATATGAGATATGTGCGGGACCGAGAATAATGCGAGTATGTGATACCGTATTCCATTCTCGCGATGAATGTATCGAATGGTTGTATACGATATAACCTAGTTATCGATTCAAGCGTTGATTCGATAAGCCGATACATTGTATACTAGTCGGTTGTGTGCGACATGACCGGATCATTGAATCAAGTGTTGATTTAATGATTTAATGTATAATTATATATTTGATATATTACTTTGCATTAACTAGTATTGGTTCACTTTAAATGGATTTTCTCACTCGGGTGTGCGCATTACATATGCGATATGATTTTGTGCATTTGATTGTATCATGTTTGATGATACATGATTACTTGGTTAAGTGCAAAGAATTAAACCATGGTTAAAAGAATGGTTAGGGTTTCATTTCCTTTATTTATTCATTTATTTATTTGTTTATTCATTTTGAAAAGAGGAGAAAAGAATGGTGGCTTAATTTGGAGTTTAGTTGAAGCTTCATGAATCTTTGATCAAGTCAACCATTCTTATCTCATCCTTAACCCTAACCATTCCCACTAACCATGATTCATTCTCTACACTTAACTCTAGTTAACATTATGATAAGTTTTGATTTTTCTATTGTTTTTAATTCAACTTATCATAATATTCTTCTTCATCTTCTTCATTCTTCAAGTGAAGAAAACCAAGCTTCATCAATGGTGATTGTTGGAAAAGAGTGAGAAATCCAAAACTAAAGTCTACCCACTTCCTATTTCTTCATCCTCTACCTCTTGCCAAGTAGTAGAGTGTGTTTACTTCACAAGTTTCATGACTTGGTGAAGTTGTGAACTTGATCTAGCGATGCCTCGACGTAGATCATCTTCGGCATGGACATCGACGACCTAGCTTGCCCATTCTCCGACGAAGCCGACTCTAGAGCCCAGATTTGATTTGGACAGCGGAGACGACCTCGTTGCGGAGCCGTGGAGGTGGAGGACCAGATCTACAAAGGTTGTATTTCCGTTAAACTTTTAGTTAAGTGTTAACTAATTAGTTTTTCGCCTAGTTATCTAGCCGACGATCCGTAGTTTAGGGTTTGTAGGCACCGTAAAATTTGAAATTGGCATGGTTGATGCCTTGTGAGACCTCACTAGTGTGCCTAGGAACCCTACAAGAGGAAGAAGATGAGAGCTCAAAAACAAGAGAGAGAATGAAAAATGATAGAATGAGAAAAGACTTTTCTCACTTGGCTCTCATAATCCAAAAACATCATCACAAAAATAGTAATCAAGTATTGTGTAAAATGGTTCAAGTCAAAATGGCTAAATCATTTCATGCACTCATATTGCACAAGAGAACAAGAGAGTGAAAAGTCTTTGCCATGAAATGATAGCCATTGTCATCATGATGGTCAACTAGTCCAACCTAGTCAACCGGTCAACGAAGTCAACAAGTCAACAAAGTCAACCCCTCAACAACCATGTCACCACAATACTTCATTAATATTATTGTTAATCATATATCATATTCTCATTAGGGTTGAGCAAAAAGTCAATAGTCAACAGTCAACGGTCAACAACCCTAAAGAGAATCCTCTGCCTCTGTCTCTCCGCCAACTGTGCATACACACCCGCATCCGCGTTCCGAGGAACACGAATACAAACTGGATAAAACCAATCCCAATACGTACACTAGGATCTGGCTTAAACCAAAGCCCGCTTGTGTAAACTGTCCGGACACTAAACGTGCACAAGTGCACGGATGTGACTGAACCCTATCGCAAAACCATGCGACCTGTCGCAAAACCATGCGACCTCTACTCTTTTTCCTAAAGGCGAATAGCTTTCTGTGTGGGACTCTAAAGACTCGATACTACGCTGGCAGTGGGTTTAACCACAGACCGCAAGCGGCACTAGCTGTGCGTAACGGTCCCCCGGTAGATGCCGACAAGAAGACTGACGAGGTGAAACCCATCTGAACTCCTACTGAGCCTGAATGTGACAATCTCCGTACAGTCCGGTTAGTTCGTCTGATACATCGCATGACGGGCCTAGGGGGCGGTAAAACGTCAGTCCCCTAATAGCGGTACAAGTCGTGTCCGAGTGAAGCCCAATACACCCTGAGATAACACTGGAAGCCTACCAGTATATCTCGCTTGCCCTGGCCAGGGACTACTCGTGTAATGGCTCTCCTAGACACAGCGCGATGTCAACCCCCAATACCGGGAGAGACGAATCCTGTCTAACCGTCACTGCCTCCAAGTGCGTCGGGACTGCACCCAACTACTACCTGTTTGCACGACTCCTTTGAGCCGTGGTAGGGTAGTAATCAAAGTACAGTAGGAACACAATCGAGGCGAAGTGATAGTGTCAAGTCAGCGGACTAAGCTGTACTCATGTCACCTGGGAACTGATAACTGACGATAGGTATAATACCAACCGGTCAGTTCCCGACGAGTCCTGTCCAGTGTACTCGTAACCCAACGAGCACCCGCATACTATCTCTAGTACGACGTACTGACGGCTGTGGGACAGACCGTCTCCCATACTGGGATGAGAAGCGCATGCGCTAGTCTTCTCCGGAGTATCGATGCCCTGTCTCGATAGTCCTGCGACTAGGGACCTGCATAAGGATGTGCTTATAGATTACCCAGCCCCACTAGTGTGACTGCCATCACAACACTGGTAATCAAGCAAAGATCCTAAGGGCTCCACTAATGTGCATAGGTGATATAATAAAATAAACACATGTACACATTGCAGTTGAAACAAACCAAGTAGCATACTACTATTTTGAGCAAGATTGTATATACACGGTGAATATCCCAAGCTTCCATTAAGTAATATACAAACTAGTATGATACAGTAATGGCCTCTAGGGCATATACACTAACAGGATGTTCTACAAGGAACACAGCTATGCAAAGCAAAAACTAGAGCTATCAGTTTTTAAACAAGTTTCTACAACATCTTTAGGTTTCTTTTAGTTTCATTAATCTCATTAATGAAGTCCCATTTTATTATGCTTCACAAGCATCTCATTTGAAATGAAATCTGTAATATAACATATATCTCATATATATAATATAAACATTCATCTCAGGCAGTAATATGATCTCATCACAGAACATTGCAGCTGAAGAACATATATGAAATATTGGATATACTAGGACGTCCGTGTTTTCAATGCGAGCCTGTATAAAACACGGATTCCACGGTCACGATGAATAGCCAAACCCACATCCCTAGACCCCTACGAGAGCGGCAAGCAACACTGCCAATTCTAGGGTTAGGAGACCCGGTCTCGACTCCTCGAGATGGTCTCCCACTGGACCCTAGAACCTGGTTACTTGTGCTCCCCGCCTTGGGTCTACCTAATGCGGAAAAGTAAATAATATACAACGTTGACATTATCCTCATCCCGGAAGTGCCCCAATAAAAGAATATTACATACAAATGAATTTTACATGAATGAAAAAGAGAAACTCTCATCTCACATAAAACCCCCGGCTATTCAAAACACGATGATCCAATATAACATATCACAGTAACACATAATATCTTATATCATCAACGTAAGCAAGTATGCGTATCCCGATTGTCGTTGATGTATAGCAACGAAGCCGGCGATACACCACATACTACGCTTACGGTCACAGTAAAGAAAGTGTAAAACTACAACAGTTGGAATCCGCAACTATCTTAGACATCGCATGCCTAACCAAATGAATTCCTTAGACATCGCATGCCTAACAATTATAAATCCCGCATTTTAGTCTCATTATTGAAAAGTCTTTTCAATATTAAGTCGGGCAATTCAACAAGATTCCCGACATCCTGATCGAATGCTCGTCGCAAACTTTAGTAGACGGCCGCACCCCCGGATGCCGTCGACGAAGTGCACTAAGGCGGAACACTGCTGCCGCGAGCACCCGTACGGATGCTACTGGCGATGGGGTTTTCCTACAGTCACTTGGTCGGGGCTATGGGGCGTGGCTGTCTATTAAGTTTACCCGGCGAGTATCCGCGTACGCTACGTGATTGCGACGGATTTTTGATCACATCAAAATTCCGTAGCAACCGATCATCTGAGACTGAACTGCTAGATTTATAACATTCAAATTAGTTATCTCATAACTGTTTGTGGATTCCAAATATTGTTTCACATTCCAGATAAAAAGACAGTGTTAAACTTTTCGATCGAATAATCAAACACCCAAGATTTCCCAAATAGCTCAACACTTGAGCGGAATTCAAAAATATCCATCACATGCCATAGTACCGATGGTCCAGCCGTAGAAGGGTCAAGCCAACGCCTTATATGTGGCACGCCGTACTGCCCCAAACCCTAAGGTTTAGAGGCAGTTCAAGACAGTCACATAATCGAGTTAAGGTTTGTTGTCTTCTGGAGTGTCCACCGCGTTACTTGCACGACTTAGAACGTTCTTAAACTCGAGAAAAAATCCAACTTTTGAAAAAATTTCCGACAGAGGAGAAGTGAGTTATTGATATCCGTTCGAACTTTTTACCAGTTTCTAAAATTATCTCGAAAAAATAAATGAAGTTAAATTATCCGATCGAATCAACGAGTCCCCAATACAACCCAGAAAACTCAACACTTGAGTATAAATTAAAAATTCCCAGAAAAATCAGGAAACAGCTACGGTTATTACTGTGCAAACAGTGAACCAAAACACTACTATTTGGCCGCGGAACCGCCGCCAAAGCCATGGTACGGCCGCGGTTCCGCGGCGCATTAGGGGTATTTTGGGCACGTGTTTCACAGTAACTCTTGTATTTCCCTGCTGATTTTTTTGAGCATTTTTAATACAGAAAAAATCACAAATTTAGAAAATTTCCAGAAAGGGCCAAAAACTAGGGTTTCGGGGTTCGATCGGACTTTAAACTTCGTCTAGACTTCGCCTAAAGCTCTAACTTGGTTCTGATACCACTGTAGGGTTGCTAGGCACACGTACAAGGGTCTACGAGGCATCAACCATGCCCGATTTAAAATTTAGCCATGCCGAACAACCCAAAGCCGGATCTTTAAACTAGAATTTAAGCGAAAACAAGCATGTTAAACACTTTAACAATAAGTGAAAGGGATTACAACCTTTGAAGATCCAGTCCTTCACTTCTTAAGCTCCGTGTTGAGGTCCCTTCGATGCGATTTTCGTGTTCCGGACTCTCGAGAGGCTTCACGAAGAGAAAGATGCAGTCTTGCTTCCGATCTTCGATAACAAAGATGATCTACATTGAAGTTTCATTAACACAAGCTAACACTCACTAAATGAAGTGAACACCCTCATCTAAATGGTAAGGATAGATGAGGATGATGAAATAGGATTTTTTCTCTCTTTTATTTTCTTATTCTTACTCATTTTCATCACTTGGAAAAAAGCTAGAAAGCTTTTTCCATGAAAGAAAGAAGAAGGAAGAAGAAGATGAATAATAATTAGAATCCTTTTGTGATGAATAATGAAAGGATAAATTTGATGAATAATGCAACCATGGTCAACTAAACCCATGTAGAGAATTAACTAGGGTTAGGGTTTGGGTTGGGTTAAAGCATGAGTCATTTGAAAATATCTTGTACAAAACAAAATAAAAATCTTCCAGAAACTTCTAGAAAGCATTAACCCAAATCAAACCCTAATCTTGTTTAATCTCCAATAATCATGTTGCATTAGTTATCATATCAAGTTACAATATTATATATCATAAATATAATATTTATTGTAACAAAATAAAATAATACAATTAATATATATCGCATATATATCAATGTATTACCCGAGTGAGAAAAAGAATCTTTTAGTGAACTAATATTAGTTAATGTAATTTAATATATCATATATATTATTATACATTAAATTATCGAATCAACACTTGATCCGACAATCCGGTTATATCTCATATAACTGACTAATACGATGACCCGGCTATATCACATATACCCGGCCGATATCTCATATCGCGAGAATCCAATACGGTATCACATACCGCATTATTCTCAGTCCCACACATATCACATATGTGCTCCTACTCCATTTTGCATGAGCACAGAAACCTATGTGTAGGACTCTAAAGAATCGTCAATACGCCGGCAGTAGGTGATGATCATATCAAACACCCACAAGCTGCAAGCGGTCAGCAAAACGTAACAGCCACCCAGATATTGAGCGCTCAGAAGATCAACAAGCAAGCCTGTACATTCTCCTGTGAATCCAATCAGTAACACTCCCGTACAGTCCGGTCTCGTCGTTCGAAATATCGCATATCTCGCCTAGGGGGGTAAACGTCAGACCCCAGTAGCTCGATAAGTCGTGTCGATTTGAGGTCTATAACAGTTCGAGAAACTACTGATAACGCTTACCAGTAAATCTCAGCAACCCTGGCCAGGGATTTCCGGTTATAGCCAATCGAACACAGCACAACATCAACTCCCTATACCGGGAGAGACGAATCCCCTCCTATCGCTCATTGCCTCCATGTGATTCAGGACTGTACCCAAAAGCCACCTTTTTGCACGTCCTCTTGGACGTGGTATGATGGAAATCAAAGCACAGTGGGAATCACACAATACTCTATGACGATCTCGGGTCAACAGACTACTCTGTACCAGTGTCACCGGAGAAGTACCATCTGACGTGAGGTATAATACCATCTGGGAGTTCTCGGCGAGTCCGTCCAGTGTACCCAGTCTCTACTGAGCACCCGTACACCATCCTTGATGTCAAACACCGATGGATATGGGATCATCCATCGCCCATCATATGGGTCAAGATGCATATACGCTAGTCTACTCTGGTGCATCGATGCCCTGTCTCGATACACCCTCGACCAGGAACAGTTATAGGATGTACTCGTCGACTACCATGGCCCCACTAGTATGATCTCATCATAGTCCCAATAGTCGAGTACATATCCTAAGGGCTTTATCAACATGTAACATAGAGACAATCAGAGTATATGTTAAGATAAAGTACAACCAGATAGCATACTATCATGTTGAGCAAGAAAGTCCTCCCTATATATGTCCAAGCATACACTACAATATACATCGTACGTACAGTAATGGCCTCTAGGGCATACATATAACTAACATATAGAAGGGTCAAACCAACGCCACACATGTGAAACGCTAAACTACCACAAACCCTAGGGTTCAAGTGGCTGTTTTAATGGCCACATAATCGAGTTAAGGTTTCATTCTTCTAGAGGGTCCACGGAATCACTTCCAGGTTTTTCCGAGTACGTTAAACTAGGAAAAATGGCTTTTTAACATTCGATCGAACCTTTTAACTTCGTCTAGACAATATGCGAAACACCCGAAACAATGTTAAAACTACGGATACGAAACACTCCGAATTGCTTAAAGTGTAAGATTACATCACATGGAAACTTAGAAAAATTAAACAACACCTGAAAGACCAAACCACAGAGAAAAGACCAAGGAAAAAATTTGGGACCATTCCAAGAAGGCGGGGCCGGCCTCCCCGGTTTTTCCCTTCATCTGCTCGGAAAAAATCCGAGGAGATGACCCCAAATTTCTCCCATGTTCATATAATTGCTCATAGATGATTCTGCTCTTGTTTGAAAAATTTTGGAGCTTGTTTTAAAATCGACAGAAACATGGATTTAGCGATTCAAGTTACGGAGTTATTTCGGTTTCGTGATCTTAACAAAATCCGTATTTATTTCAAGCATGGCTCTGATACCACTGAAGGGTTACCCAAGACGGCAGTAAGGTTTCGGGAGGCATCGTCCATGCCAAATTAAAATTTTGTCTTTTTAGCTAACCCTAACTTGAATCGTTTACTAGAAATAATGGAATATGAAAAGCAAACACTTTGCAATCTAAGTGAGCAAGGAATACAACCTTTGTAGACTGGTCCTTCACTTCAATAGCTCTGTGTAGAAGTCCCCTCCGCTGCGATCGTGAACTCCGGACTCTAGAGAGGCTCCACGAAGAAACGAACGTGCTTGCTTCGATGATTTCGAGGCCGAAGATGATCTACGTCGAGGAGACACTAACTCAAGCTATTCCTTCACTAGGTCATGAACTTTGTGAAGAGAACATCCTATACTACATGGTAAGTACTAGAGGATGAAGAAGTAGGAAGTGGGCTCACTTTAGAATTGATTTTCTCATACTTTTTCTCATAACTGCATTAGAGCTAGAAAGCTTTTGAGGAGGAACAAGAAGAAGAAGATGAACACAAGCGAATAATTCATCCAAATGAATTATGTAACCATGGGTGAGTTAAGTCATCATGCTTAACTCATGTAGAGAATTAACCAAGGTGTAAGGTTAAGGGTTGGGTTAAATAATATCTAAAGAAATGACAAAAGAGATGACTTTGTCAATGTTTCTACAAGCTTCTTCCAAGCTTGACAACTTTGACTAAGTAATTCTCTTTTGTTAAATCTTAAGACATAAACAAAACCCTAATTTCATCCAATCATGGTATAAGTCTCATACTCCCATCTTGTATGTATCATCAACCATGACACAATACATGTACACAAACATACATATCACATATGCACAATGTGCACTCAAAGTGAGAAAACAAATCATAAGTGAGCTAATACTAGTTAATGTAATGTAATATATCTAATATATAATTATACATTAAATTATTAAATCAACTCTTGATTTAATAATCCGGCTATAACCGACTAATGTCATGTGTAACAAGTTATCGAATCAACACTTGATCCGATAACCCGACTATATTACATACCACCGATCAATGTCACAAATCATGAGAATAGAATACGGTATCTCATATCGTATCAATCTCGGCCCCACACATATCACATATGCGCTCCTACTCCATTTAGCTTGAGCCAGGAAACCCCTGTGCAAGACTCTAAAGACTCGTCAATACGCCGGCAGTAGGTGATGATCATATCAAACACCCACAAACCGCAAGCGGTCTTCTAAACGTAACGGCCACCCGGGTATTGAGCGATCAGAAGATGAACTAGCAAGCCTTCTCACACTCCTGCGAATCCAATCAGTAACACTACCGTACAGTCCGGTCTCTTCGTCTGATATGTCGCATATCTTGTCTAGGGGTGGTAAACGTCAGACCCCAGTAACTCGATAAGTCGTGATGATATGAGGCTCATAACGGGTCGAGAAACTACTGATAACAATTACCAGTATATCTCTGAAGCTGCCTTGGACAAGGACTTCCTGTTATAGCCAATCGAGCACAGCGCAACATCAACTCCCTATACCGGGAGAGGCAAAACCCCTCCTATCGCTCATTGCCTCCATGTGACTCGGGACTGTATTTAAAAGCCACCATTTTGCACGTTCTCTTGAACATGGTAAGGTGGAAATCATAGCACAGTGGGAATCACACAAGACTCTATGACGATCTCGGGTCTACAAACTAACCTGTACCAGTGTCATAAGAGAACTGCCATCTGACGTGAGGTATAATACCATCTTGGAGGTCTCGGCGAGTCCGTCCAGTGTACCAAGTCTCTACTGAGCACCCGTACACTATCTCTGATGTCAAACACCAATGGATATGGGATCATCCATTGCCCATCTACATGGGTCGAGAAGCTATAAGCTAGTCTACTCCGGTATATCGATGCCCTGTCTCGATACACCTACGACTAGGAACATTTGAAGGATGTACTTAGCGACTACATTGTCCCCACTAGTATGATCTGCATCATAATCCTGGTAGTCAAGTACTCATCCTAAGGGCTTTATCAACATGTAATATAGAGACAATCAGCGTACATGTTAAGATAAAGTGCAACCGATAGCATACTATCATGTCGAGCAAGAAAGTCCTCCATATATATGTCCAAGCATCCACTACAATATACATTGTATGTATAGTAATGGCCTCTAGGGCATACATATCACTAACATGTAGGCCCGAGGTTCTTCTCGGGCCGTGTGCGGTTACGCGGTTGCATATTCTCGCAGTTCTCCTCCTCCTCTTTTTTTGGAGGTGGAGTCTTTGAAGAGTGGGCTGAGGGATATTTCATCCTCAGAATTGCTCCCGAAAGTAAGAACTTAGGGATTTTCCCTTTCCGGACTGGTATCAGCTATATGACAGTTGCCGATCGTTTTTTCACGTGCATCTTTCGCACTCTTTTGCTGTCGACTAGCTTTGCGCTTCATCCTCTTGAAGTGATTTTTATTGGAAACGTATCCTTGCCACCACTTCCTGAAGGCACTGCATTCCTCGGTGAGATGGGTAACCCTCCGATGATATAAGCAATAGTTTGGATTTGAATCCTCTCTGTCGAGACATATGACCCCGGAAGCGTTTCCTACGAGAGGCGGCATCTTCATTCCCATTGACAGAGCTTTGGAGAACCGCTTCGCAGGTATGCTATGGTTTGGTTGAAGTACTTTACGACTCATCTTTGCCGCAGCTTCTCCATTCTGACGCTGACGCTTAGCCTTTACGTATATGACTTGATCGCGTTCTCGGTCAGCTTTGCTTTTTCGAAAGGCATCGTTTAACAGCCTATCGATCAGGTCTTCTGGCAGTTCATGGAATTTAACGCCGACTCTGCCTCCAGTTCATCTGCGTTGTTTTTTGACACTGAGGGAGTTTCTTTGTCATTTAACAACGAATGGGAGACCATGTGGCAACTTGCTACACGGTCCTCGGTTTCTTCTGATGAGTCATTTTCCTCATTTTTAGGGGAACTCTTCGAGTGTAACCGGTTTCCACGCCTTCTGGTTGTACTCCTCCAGCGCATCAATGTACTTTTGTAGGTTTGTACGCTTGTCGTCGTACTGGGTAGGCTATACTGGTTTCTTGGTCTTCTTCTTTTTCTTCGAAGACTTTGAAGGCTTGACTTGGGGATTTTGCCCTTTGTCAAAAATCTTCGGTAAGGGACGTGGTTTCAGCATCCTTTCGATGATTTCAGGTTCAAGTGGACTTTTCTACCTAACTGCCGGACATGCCTGTAGATCCTTCAGCGTTCTTTTGGATTTTGCTGGAAGAACGACTTCCCATGGAGTTTCTTCCACGAGCGAGCATGATGCCCTCGGCGCATCCACCTTTTTGGGAGTGTGCTTCTATGGTAGGTTCACCCTTCAGTTCTCAGACAGCGCGAATTTCTCCTGTTGATACTGGTCCACGGCCATGTTTTTGAAGATGTAGCAACCCTCAATTGGGTGCTCACCATTCTGTGATAGGAGCAGTAGTTGGGGTTGTTGACGTCACCGGGTTACGGTGGACGCCATGGGTCTGGCAATATGATGAGTTTGTTGTGCATTTCCAACTCAAATAGTCTCCTCATCTTATCACAGGGAAACGAGTAAGCGCGTCCTAGCCTTTTTTCTAGGGATAGGTATGAAAGTGCGTTGTTTTGGCGAGTCGCTGCTTTTGGGTCGCTCGGTTATTGTTGAGTGTTGGCGACGAAGGTCGCTTTCTCTTTACCCTTGGCGTTTCGAGGGTCCTTACTTGAGGAGGAAGGCCTATGGCCCATCTGGTCCATTTGGGCCAGTTTATCGATCAGAGCCTAAAAGGTTGTTGGTTCCATGAACGTCATGAACTGGGACACATTCGTTTAAGGATCAAGGATCCTGATGAACATGTCCACGGCGGGGGAATCTTCTATGCGCTATTCTCACTTTAACCATAGATTCTGCCACTGAATCGGATATTGGACCCAGGTTTCTCCTGCCTTTACCCTAGCATTGATTAATGCCATGATCGGGGTGCGCTAACTTGCGCTGGCGAACCGCTGTGTGAACAGCAGTTCCATCTCTGTGAATGTACTCACGTAGTCATTTAGGAGCTCCGGGTACCATTCAAAGGTCGTTTCTGACAGGCTTCCAACGAATTGGAAAAGCAACAGTTTTTCATCGCCTCCAGTGTTGCCGCACAGAGCTATGAACTGCGCGACGTGCTGATGTTGATTTTCTGTCCCCTTGTATACATGGAACTTGGGGATCGTATATCCCAAAGGGTACTTGATTTGGTCATACCAACCTGGATACGGTCGCCCAAGATTTGGCCTACGGCTTCATTAGCTTAATGAGCTCATATTTTTTTAGCGATATAATCATCAAGAGTAGCTTTGGAGATCGTTTCCTCCTTGGCCGTTAATAAAGCCGGAAGAGGGTTTGATGTTCCCCCTCTGTCATCCTAGATAATTGTCGGCGGAACCTCAGCCGGGGGTTCTAGCTGAATCATCATTCCAACCATGTCTTTGAACAAGAGAGACATCTGCTTTATGTTAGTAGCTTGCTCAGCAGCTTCCCTGTCCTTTCTTTCAAGCATCCTTTGCAAGAACTCTGTATCGGTCTCCTGCACCTGGTGTTGTTCTGTTGTTGTGTCCGGGCTTTCTTTCTGCCCGGTAAGTGCTTCCATTTTTGTTAGCATCTCTTGGATCTTTTGTTGTTGCTCCTGAGCTTTTGTTAGCGACCGACTTTATGGTCAATGACCTAAGAAAGCACGGCTTTCTTCTTTCCCGAAAGCCAAGTGGACCGTATGTACGATCATGCCCCCAGACCTGGGGCGTTTGGGTCCATCGTCTTTGGAATTTATCGCCGGCGGTGGGATTTTCTCTGGCCCCATCGTTTTGTGAGAGGTCGAAGTTGAAGGAGCCATTGTAACAGGTACCTGTGTATAAGAAGCCCCTCACGGTATGACGGAGGGATGGTCTTTCTCTTAACGAGCCTTCGATTTCCTCGGTCGACGAGGGTAGTCTTTTTTTATCACAGAGTCCTGGACTTTCCGCCAGACCCTATGAATTTGGGAGGAGAGCCGTTTATAGGGCTATTCCAGCTTTTCCTGTACTGTGGCATCTGCAGGCGGGGGCGATTTCCTTAGCACCACCGTTGGAGAGTTCTTGCGCTCCCTCCTGAGTAGATCAAAGCCGTTCCTAGTTGGAACAGCAGCGTCAACTTCCACCATTGGAACTGGTGGGCTAAGTCTAGAGGGGGAATTGCCCCCAGCTTTTCACACTCGGTGCTAGTGGCGACGTCGAGCGTGTGTTGTAAAAGAGACCGCCACAGTTTTAGGAGTGGCTTCTTCGCGCCCCCGGCTTTGGTGAAGGGCTGTTGTTGGCGTCATCCTGTTGAAGACTGACGTCCTTGGCAGAGTTTGAGGAGGAACAACCAATCTTTCAAAGACCGATCTTTTGATGGGGGAAACGCTTTTGACGGCTTCACCTGCACGAATTAAGAAGGCTATTCATTTTGGGCAGCCCCTTCAGGTATCATGAGCCTCTTTGCGGGCCCATTTAGGTTCTTTCCCAGCGTGTTGAAGACTGAGACGTCGGCTTTTGATGGCCCGTTGAGTAGGGCAGTTGTGGTCGCTAGTCGATCAAAGACCGACCTCTTGGGAGCTTCCACTTGCAGCGTTGAGGCGCCGAAACTCACTGGTGGGAGCATAGTCCCGAAAAACAACCCAGAAGTGGCTTGTGTAACTTGCCCCACCGGCATTGAAAAGATTGAGGCCGCATTGGGCCCGTAGGTCACTCCTCCAGTTGGGGTAGAGCGAGCATTGCCTTTGCATGTTGTGCAGTTGGAAGCCATTGATTTTTTTCTGCACAGGAGTAAGACAGCAAATCTTAGTACATCAAATCCAAGGGCAACCATAGCGAACCGTGAATTTCTTCGCAAAACACAACACACAAAGTGTGGAGTGCAAAGAGGAAAAGGTCCCACCAGGCGTACCAGAATATGTTCTCAGCCGGAAGACGAACCGGTAAGTTGGCACGTCGGCCTGAATTCTGGGGGCAGATGCTATTTGGATTTATCCATCCACCTCTCCGAAGATGCCAAGTTGATTTATGGCACCGTATATCGGAGGTTTGGACGGATGCGACCGTTGTAGTAAACTTTATCAGAATCCCCCTCATTTTATGAGGGGTTTTCGATTGTGGGGACGATGTTCCCTACAGGCGCAAGCCCTTACACTGTTAGGTCCACGTTACCTCTCCCGGTACTTTCGGGGTTGCGGAAACGGTAAAACAAAATTTTTCTAGACTTGGTAACATGGACCGTAAAAGCCGGATCTTTGCTAAACTACACACTAGCATCCTAACTAGAGATTTATCTACTCGGTTAGGGGTTATACCGCAACTTGAACTCCTTCTCTTCTTGTTGCTCTTCTCCTTGCTTGCTCCGAGGGTTGATCCGGACTTTGGTCGCCTCCGCGGCCTCCTTGAGTCGAAGACGATCCACCCGAGAGATGTACACCGAACCCTACCTCGAGCCGAGGTAGCTAGGGCAAAAAGATTGCTAATCTAGAAGCCCTAGGTTGTGTAGAAGTGATAAAGGGATGGTTTTGTCTTTGTGGGATCTTTATCTCTCAACACATGAGATCAAAAGATGAATCAAGAGGAGGAAGAAGAAGGAGAAGCTAGCAACCATGGTTCATTTCTTTTTCTTCTCACTTGAAAAAGCAAGAGAGAGAATGAGAAAGAAATTGTGAACTAAAGAAATTAACCATGGTTGCAATAATGCACTAAAACCATCATTACAAATCCTATCAAGATAAAGTTGATGGCTACATTGAAATGACCATTATCATAATCCAAAAGAAAAAGAAAAAGAAAAGAAGAGTGTAGATCCCTCTTGAAAGTCAATGGTCAACACGGTCAACCGGTCAACAAAGTCAAGAGAGGTCAACGGGGTCAAATGGTCAATGCAATTAGCCATCATAAAATTATCACTAAAAGGATTAGTAAATGATGTCCGCGGCTCATAATGGTTTTGACCAAACGAACTGCCAAAACCCTAATGTGTCCGAATCAACTGTCAAAACCCTAATGAGCCTGCCACATAACGGTTTTGGCCGAACCAACTGCCAAAACCCTAATGAGGCACCTCCTCCTTCATCGCTCCGGAAAACTGTGCATACACACCTGCATCCGTATTCCGTAGAATGCGGATGCACAGAAGACAAAACAAATCCATCCGTGCAATACTAGGATCCGGCTTAAACCAAAGCCTACTAGTATTGCCTGCCCGAACACCACACGCACACAAGTATACGTAAGTGATCGCAGCCCTGCCGTAAAACCATACGGCCTCTACACGTTTCGCTCAGTGCAAGGAAAATCTCTGTGTGGGACTCTAAAGACTCGACACTACGCTGGCAGTGGGTTTAACCACAGACCGCAAGCGGCACTAGCTGTACGTAACGGTCCCCAGGTAGATGTCGATAAGAAGGCCGATGAGGTAAACCCATCCGAACTCCTACTGAGCCTGTATGTGACAATCTCCGTATAGTCCGGTCTGTTCGTCTGATACATCGCATGGCGGGCCTAGGGGGCGGTAAACGTCAGTTCCCTAATAGCGGTACAAGTCGTGTCGAAGTGAAGCCCAGAACACCCTGAGATAACACTGGAAACCTACCAGTATATCTCGCTTGATCTGGCCAGGGACTACTCGTGTAATGGCTCTCCTAGACACAGCGCGATGTCAACCCCCAATACCGGGAGAGACGAATCCTGTCTAACCGTCACTGCCTCCAAGTGCTTCGGGACTGCTCCCAACTACTACCTGTTTGCACGACTCAGTAGAGCCGTGGTAGGGAAGTAATCAAAGAACAGTGGGAACACACTTGAGGCGAAGTGACAGTGTCAAGTCAGCGGACTAAGCTGTACTCATGTCACCTGGGAACTGATAACTGACGATAGGTATAATACCAACCATCAGTTCCCGACGAGTCCTGTCCAGTGTACTCGTAACCTAACGAGCACCCGCATACTATCTCAAGTACGACGTACTGACGGCTGTGGGACAGACCGTCTCCCGTGCTGGGATGAGAAGCGTATACGCTAGTCTACTCCGGAGTATCGATGCCCTGTCTCGATAATCCCACGACTAGGGACGTGTATAAGGATGTGCTTGTGGATTACCCAGCCCCCACGAGTGTGATCGCCATCACAACGCCGGTAATCAAGCAAAGATCCTAAGGGCTCTCTACTGATGCGTATAGGTGATATAATAAAGAAACACATGTACACATTAAAGCAGAGACAAACCAAGTAGCATACTACTATATCGAGCAAGATTATCTATACAACTATGAATATCCCAAGCTTCCATCAAGTAATATACATACTAGTATGATACAGTAATGGCCTCTAGGGCATATACACTAACAATCTCCCACTTGCACTAAGGCCATGTACTGGCGTATCGAAGACCTATCATCTCGATCAGCCGCTCGAACTGAGTCTGGGTTAAGGCCTTTTTGAATGGGTCCGCTGTGTTGTCCTTTGTGTCCACTCTCCGCACCTCGATCTCCTGGCGATCAATGATCTCCCTGATCAGGTGATACCTCCTTAAGATGTGCCTGGATTTCTGATGGGACCTTGGTTCCTTCGCTAAAGCTATAGCCCCATTGTTATCGCAATACAAAGGTATTGGGTCAACAATGGATGGAACCACCTGAAGTTCACTAATGAACTTCTTCATCTAGACCGCCTCTTTTGCGGCATCGCTTGCAGCAATGTATTCAGCCTCCATCGTCGAGTCTGCGACGGTATCCTGTTTGGAACTCCTCCAACATACCGCCCCTCCGTTGAGGGTAAACATAAAACCCGAGACAGACTTGCTGTCATCTTTGTCACTCTGGAAGCTAGAATCGGTAAAGGACTCGACCCTGAGGTCTCCATTACCGTAAACCAGGAACATCTCCTTAGTCCTTCTCAGGTACTTGAGAATGTTCTTCACGGCTGTCCAGTGGTCCTCACCTGGGTCTGACAGATACCGGCTTACCGCGCTCAGCACGTAAGCTACATCTGGTCTTGTACATAGCATCTCATACATTATAGATCCTACCGCCGAAGCGTAGGGTATAGTGCTCATGCGAACTCTCTCCTCGTCAGTCTTAGGAGACATCTTCTTGGAGAGGGTAATTCCGTGCAATGCGGGTATGTTACCACGCTTGGAATCCTCCATACTAAATCTCTTTAGTACGGTCTCTATGTACCTGGACTGCGAAAGTCCCAGTAGTCTCTTGGATCTATCTCTATAGATCTTGATCCCCAGAATGTATGAGGCATCACCCAGGTCCTTCATGGAGAACCGTTGTGACAAAAATAGCTTGACCGATTGTAGCATAGGAATATCATTTCCTATCAAAAGAATGTCTTCCACGTACAAGACTAGGAATACGACAGTTCGTCCTACAATCTTCTTATAAACATAGGGTTCATCTTCGTTCTTGATGAAATCAAATTCCTTGATTGCCTCATCAAAACAGATGTTCCAGCTCCGCGATGCCTGCTTTAATCCATAAATGGATTTAAGCAACTTGCACACCTTCCCGCTGCTCCCACTGTCTATGAAACTTTCTGGTTGATCCATGTAAACGCACTCTTCCAAACAACCGTTTAGGAAAGCCGTTTTAACATCCATCTGCCAGATTTCATAGTCATGGAAGGCAGCAATGGCAAGTAGGATCCGAATGGATTTGAGCATAGCCACCGGAGAAAAAGTTTCATCATAGTTCAAACCAGGTCTTTGACGAAAACCTTTTGCAACGAGTCTAGCCTTATAGGTTTCCACCTGCCCATCTGCACCAAGTTTCCTTTTGTAGATCTATTTGCATCCAACGGGTTTTACCCCAGGTGGAGCAATGTCCAAGGTCCACACTTTATTGGCGTACACACTTTATTGGCGTACATGGACTCCATTTCGGATTGCATTGCTTCCTGCCACTTATCAGAGTCCCTACTGATAATGGCCTGCCTGAAACTGGTAGGGTCATCTTCTTCTAAATGCAATCCTCTCGATCCCCATCTATGAGAAAACCGTAGTATCTCTCGGGCGGATGAGAAATCCTACCAGATCTGCGGAGTGGCTGAGGTTCGTTGGTTGTAACTGAATCTAGCGGTTCCACCAAATCTTTTGTTAAAGCTTGTGTTTCTGGAATTTCATCCAGTTCTACCGTGCTGCCACTAATGTTTTTAACACGAAATTCTTTTTCTAAAAATGTGGCATTTCTTGAAACAATTATCTTCTGTTCCTCTGCATGGTAGAATAGATACCCACTGGAATCTTTTGGGTATCCCACAAACTTACACAAAACGGCCCGTGCCTCAAGTTTGTGTGGGTTCTGCTTTTTGACATGAGCTGGGCAACCCCAAATCTTAATACGTTTAAGATACAAACTCTTACCACTCCATATTTCATACGGAGTCTTAGGCACGGATTTGGATGGAACTTGATTCAATAGATGTGCTGCAGTTTGAAGTGCATATCCCCAGAATGAAAGAGGTAACTCAACACTACTCATCATGGAGCGAACCATATCCAATAGGGTACGATTCCTCCGCTCCGAAACACCGTTGTGCTGTGGTGTATAAGGAGGAGTAAGCGGAGAGAGAATACCGTTCTCTTTTAAGTAATCTAGGAATTCCGTGCTTAAGTACTCCCCTCCCCTGTCAGACCGGAGGATCTTGATACTTTTGCCAGTCTGGTTCTCTACTTCATTTCTAAATTCCTTGAATTTCTCAAAAGCTTCAGATTTGTGTTTCATCAGATACACATATCCGAACCTAGAGAGATCGTCAATGAATGTGATGAAGTACGAGAACCCACTCCTTGCATGTATAGCATCGGACCGCATACATCACTATGTACGAGTCCCAAGAGCTCGGTTGCTCTTTCTCCATGTCCGGTGAACGGAGATTTGGTCATCTTCCCTTTGAGACAAGACTGACAAGTTTCATAAGATGAAAACTCGAACGCATTCAAGAGTCCATCTTTATGAAACTTACTCAGTCTTTTCTCTCCAATATGACCAAGTCTACAATGCCACAAGTAGGATTCATTCGTATCTGAATTCTTTCTCTTGCGTGTGTTTTGTATATTGAGAACTGTATTCTGTTTTAGAACGTAGATACCATTACACAGTGTACCCTCTGCAACCAGTACCTTATGAAGGTAAATGTTCATGATATTTCTATCAAGAACAAAGTTATATCCATCTTTATCGAGTAAAGAAACTGATATGATGTTGCAAACCATGGAGGGTACATAGTAGCAATCGTTCAAAATCATAGTCTTGCCATTTGGCAATACTAGGTGATATTCACCGACGGCTGCCGCATTAACTTGTGCTCCGTTCGCTACTCTGAGCGACATATCACCCGGTGCAACTTTCCTACTTTTTCTCAGTCCCTGCAATAAATTACAGATATGAGATCCTGATCCGGTATCTAGTACCCAGGAGGTAGGGCTGACCGTAAAACAGTTCTCAATTACAAGAACACCTAAAGTAGATGCAAAGCCATGCTTCTTCTTCATCTGGGTATCCTGGGAATCCATACAATCCCCTTTCCCTTGCTCATACTTATGACTGCTGTCACAAGTTAGAGCTGAACCAACGTTCCCCAGCCCCGAATAAGAATTCGGATCGGTCAAGCGATACATTTTATTAATTAGGGCGTGAAATGGTTGCTACCTGGAGAGAGAGAAAAGAAACACTCAGCGTGCGCTCTTGCAAGATTATATTGGTTTTATTAGTTTATCTAACCAGGATGTCTCCCACTGTTTCCTCAAATTCTTCTTAAAACCTTTTTAAAAGAAGAACTAGTCGGGATTTAATTCACGTCACAATACTTGCTTAACCTTTCAGCCAGGCTAGTGTCCGTACTTCGAGGGAGGTTTTCCAACACTTTCGCGAAGTTCCTTAATTTAAGAACCTCTTTTCCCTGGGGGCGTAGCCCCGCTAACACCTTTCTAGACACCTACTAGGTTTATAGCATTGATCGTTGAGTGAAAGTAATCTCCCAAGAGTAATCCAACTCATCAGTGGGATCGGGATCCAACTATCATTGTGTGATGACCTAGATGGAATCCACTCTAGTCACCACACTCCAGAAGGTATGCTAAATCTGCAAGTTTCAGTTTCTTTAGAAACTCCCGATGTGGTTTTTGCCCCTAGGACCCAAGTGATCTTGACACAGTCAACAAATCAAAGAGTCCTAATCAAGTTCATCCCGTCGTTATCTTGATTGCATTAAACCCACCTGCATAACCCTTGACACAGTAAACAAGGTTACACAAATGTCCTAACCAATCACATTGTATCCAGCAAATAAGCAACATTTAGCTACCGTTCACTGCGCCTTGACACGGTCAACAAACGCAGCACGAATACTAAGTATAACTTATAAGAAACGACGGAGCGCTACGGCTGGGTTTTTGGCGAAAAACCCGTTAACGTAATGAACTTGATATCGTTGAAGGAACGTGATACATCTTTTTGAAAATATAGTGACGAAAATTTTTGCTAAAGAGGTCACTCCCTGTGAAGGGATCTCGGCTCTTTCCTCGTCGAGTGAGGTGCTGGGCATTCATAAGATGAATATCTCGATGCAAAGCAAGAATGATCGACTATAATGAAGTTATCGCCCTGACGCAAACTTTTGTCCAAGGGGTCACTCCCGATGAGGGGATCTCGGCCCTTGCCTCGTCGAATGAGGTGCTGGGCATTTATAACCGAATACCGCGATGCAAAACAAAAAAGGAACGTCCTTGCAATAACAGCTTTTTGAAAAACTTGTTCCAACAACGTCTTTTAGGTTTATTTTCTTGCATTAGTTATTTTAATGCGTCCCATCATTTAAATCCTAGCATTGTAGAAAACAACCAAAATATGACGTACGCTTATGCCATTCGCATTCGCCACGGGGCCCCATCATCACCCGTTAGGTTACTTAACTAACGACAGAGCGGGGGCTGGGCTAGCGCGGCTGAAAAACATAAGCAACGCCTAAATAGTTATTATATATAGATATATAGCAATGATAGCCAATCCAGATCACAGATGAACACTTTGGATATACTAGGAACCCGCGATTCGTTCGAGCCTGCAACGAAAAACGGATTACACGGTCGCGATGAATAGCCAATACCCCACCCAAGACCCCTACGGGTGCGGCAAACTACCCGCCAACTACCCGAAGCGAAGCAACCTCCCTCAACGCCGTGAGTAGGCCACTCGGCACTTCGAGATACCCGGTAGTTTGTGCACCCCCTCCATGGGTCTATCCTAGGAGCAAAAACAGTAAAAAGAATTATACAATGACGGCTACAACCCCGACCCGGTTGTGCGGCCATACAAATAATATTACATCAATTTATAAATTTATTACATGAATGAAAGAAAAAGAAACTCTCATCTCACATCCACCCCGGCTATTCATCCGCGACAATCCAACGAGTTCATATACACATACCATCAGCATTACAGATCACAGATATGTATAACCCCTACTAATCGATGTATAGCGATTAGTAGACGTTCAATACACATATAACATTACAGATATAACCATTAGCCAAAGTCTACAGAACATCGACCAAAAAATACGGATTTTTGAGCCCCAAAAACAAATTTTGCTTTCTGGAAAATCTAGGCAGAAAAGTCATATTGTAAAAATCCCAAAATACCCATAAAAGAACACTGCAGAAAAGAAAATCGCCAACCGAGTTAACTCGGCCGCGGTTCCGCGGCATAAGTAAGCTTATGCCGCGGAACCGCGGCGCTTTAACCGAGTTAGGTGACCATTTTTCTTCAGTATTCTATAAAAAGCCTGAGCCGATTTTTAGTGTATGATTTATTAATTTTGGAGCAGATCTGAAAATCGGCAGAAACTGAATTTTTCGAGGTGATTTTGCGGTTTTTCGTCCGGTCGATATTCTAAATACTTTGCTAATATGCTAGGGTGTGTTTAGTTAGGCTATGATACCACTGTTAGGTCCACGTTTCCTCTCCCGGTACTTTCGGGGTTGCGGAAACGGTAAAACAAAATTTTTCTAGACTTGGTAACATGGACCGTAAAAGCCGGATCTTTGCTAAACTACACACTAGCATCCTAACTAGAGATTTATCTACTCGGTTAGAGTTATACCTCAACTTGACCTCCTTCTCTTCTTGTTGTTCTTCTCCTTGCTTGCTCCGAGGGTTGATCCGGACTTTGGTCACCTCCGCGGCCTCCTTGAGTCGAAGACGATCCACCCGAGAGATGTACACCGAGCGCCACCTCGAGCCGAGGTAATTAGGGCAAAGAGATTGCTAATCTAGAAGCCCTAGGTTGTGTAGAAGTGATAAAGGGATGGTTTTGTCTTTGTGAGATCTTTATCTCTCAACACATGAGATTAAAAGATGAATCAAGAGGAGGAAGAAGAAGGAGAAGCTAGCAACCATGGTTCATTTCTTTTTCTTCTCACTTGAAAAGGCAAGAGAGAGAATGAGAAAGAAATTGTGAACTAAAGAAATTAACCATGGTTGCAATAATGTACTAAAACCATCATTACAAATCCTATCAAGATAAAGTTGATGGCTACATTGAAATGACCATTATCATAATCCAAAAGAAAAAGAAAAAGAAAAAGAAAAGAAGAGTGTAGATCCCTCTTGAAAGTCAATGGTCAACACGGTCAACCGGTCAACAAAGTCAAGAGAGGTCAACGGGGTCAAATGGTCAATGCAATTAGCCATCATAAAATTATCACTAAAAGGATTAGTAAATGATGTCCGCGGCTCATAATGGTTTTGACCAAACGAACTGCCAAAATCCTAATGAGTCCGAATCAATTGTCAAAACCCTAATGAGCCTGCCACATAACGGTTTTGGCCGAACCAACTGCCAAAACCCTAATGAGGCACCTCCTCCTTCATCGCTCCGGAAAACTGTGCATACATACCTGCAACCGTATTCCGTAGAATGCGGATGCACAGAAGACAAAACAAATCCATCCGTGCAATACTAGGATCCGGCTTAAACCAAAGCCTACTAGTATTGCCTGCCCGAACACCACACGCATACAAGTGTACGTAAGTGATCGCAGCCCTGCCGTAAAACCATACGACCTCTACACGTTTCGCTCAGTGCAGGGAAACTCTCTGTGTGGGACTCTAAAGGCTCGACACTACGCTGGCAGTGGGTTTAACCACAGACCGCAAGCGGCACTAACTGTACGTAACGGTCCCCAGGTAGATGTCGATAAGAAGGCCGATGAGGTAAACCCATCCGAACTCCTACTGAGCCTGTATGTGACAATCTCCGTACAGTCCGGTCTGTTCGTTTGATACATCGCATGGCGGGCCTAGGGGGGCAGTAAACGTCAGTCCCCTAATAGCGGTACAAGTCGTGTCGGAGTGAAGCCCAGAACAACCTGAGAGAACACTGGAAACCTACCAGTATATCTCGCTTGCCCTGGCCAGGGACTACTCGTGTAATGGCTCTCCTAGACACAGCGCGATATCAACCCCCAATACCGGGAGAGAGGAATCCTGTCTAACCGTCACTGCCTCCAAGTGCTTCGGGACTGCTCCCAACTACTACCTGTTTGCACGACTCAGTAGAGCCGTGGTAGGGAAGTAATCAAAGAACAGTGGGAACACACTCGAGGCGAAGTGACAGTGTCAAGTCAGCGGACTAAGCCGTACTCATGTCACCTGGGAACTGATAACTGACGATAGGTATAATACCAACCATCAGTTCCCGACGAGTCCTGTCCAGTGTACTCGTAACCTAACGAGCACCCGCATACTATCTCAAGTACGACGTACTGACGGCTGTGGGACAGACTGTCTCCCGTGCTGGGATGAGAAGCGTATACGCTAGTCTACTCTGGAGTATCGATGCCCTGTCTCGATAATCCTATGACTAGGGACGTGTATAAGGATGTGCTTGTGGATTACCCAGCCCCGACGAGTGTGATCGCCATCACAACGCCGGTAATCAAGCAAAGATCCTATGGGCTCTCTACTAATGCGTATAGGTGATATAATAAAGAAACACATGTACACATTAAAGCAGAGACAAACCAAGTAGCGTACTACTATATCGAGCAAGATTGTCTATACAACTGTGAATATCCCAAGCTTCCATCAAGTAATATACATACTAGTATGATACAGTAATGGCCTCTAGGGCATATACACTAACACCTTACAGTTAATTACGTTACCGCATTGCGATAACCACTTTCTCCTACTCCGGAAGTTCACTTTGTGTCGTGTGTGTTATTTTTTGTTTTGGTTGCCCATGGATTATATATGGAGACAACTTTGCGTTGTCTCCCATTGGGCACGGATCAGTCCAAATCCATATATTTTAGACTTGGGCTTGTGTTGATTTAAGGATCGTTAATCTGGTTTGAGATTAAGATCAACTTAAAACATATGAGCTTTTGGGCTCAATTATCTTAATTTAAAGACCTCACGGTCCATTATCGCTATGTTTGAGGCAAAATTTTAGTTTAGGGGCATTTCGATCCATTATCACCGTATTTGGGGGCGAATGTTAATTTAAGGACATTTCGGTCCATTATTCACCTTGCATGCACATGTATTTGTTCCATGACGGAGTGAAGAAAGGTGATAAGAAATGCACCCAATTTAGGGTGAAGTCTAATTTGAAGTGTTCACATCAATTTGGAGGTGCATCAGTGTAGGATGAAAGGAGTTGTTGGTTGTCGAGACCCGCCATCTCTCTTAAGACGTTGAAGAATTATAAAGACATATATCAGAGGTGTAGAAGGATGTACACTTGAACCAAATCCCGCATTTGAGGGAAAAGAGGTTGTGATGGACCTAAGAATCGTTAGTCATACTTGAGACTAAGATTACCTTAGGAGATATAGGATGAATATCAATTTTGATATCATCAAAGAGAGATCATTAACCATGTTTGAGACTAAGATCGGTTTGGATATCAATTTGGATATCATAAATATATGCTTAGCCAATTTGTGCTAAGATTGGGTTTCTGTAACACCCAGCAGTGCTAAACACTCATTTGGGCTCTGTTTATTCGGCCCTTTTCTTTTTATGAAAAAGTGCTAAGAACTTATTTGATACTCTGACACTCACATGGGAGTCATGTAAAGTATTTAATTATGGGCGCCGCCCAATGAGCGCTGAACACTCAGCCCTTTCGGCTGTATGTGAAGTGCTAAGCACTTTTCTCTCTTCTTTTCTTTTTTGCTGGCACCCACATGAGGAGCACGTGAGGCGCTGGGGCGCTGCCCAATCAGTGCTAAGCACTTAGCCGTTTTGGATGTATATGAACTGCTAAGCACTTTTATGTGGCGCCCACCTGAGGAGCACGTGAGGCGGTAGGTTGCTGCCCAATCAGTGCTAAGCACTTTTATGTGGCGCACGTGTGAGGAGCACGTGAGGCACTTGGACGGTGCCTAATCAGTGTTAAGCACTTAGCCATTTTGGCTGCATGTGAAGTGCTAAGCACTTTTATGTGGCGCCCGTGTAAGGAGCACGTGCAGCGCTTGGCGCTGCTAAAGAGGGGCGCCAACATGGGAAGCATGTGAGGCACTAGTTTCTTTTATATGGAGATTTAATCTCTGTTGATGTTTCAAGAGATCATAAATCTCGGTTAATGGTATTTTGACCATTAACGGTCACCAAGATCATTATTTTGAGGATCTGTGATCATGTTCTTTTTAAGAACTAAGTTCTTGATTCGAAGGAACTGAGTTCCTGGAGTATTATGGACTCCATATTCTTTCTCTTTTAAATTTGTCCACTCTTGAATCTTTGATTCTCAAGAACAGGATCTTCCCGATGAGAATTAAATTCTCAACTTGTGAGAGACTTGTCTTGTGGATCTCAGATCCAGAGAAAGAACTAAGTTCTTTTAGAAGGGTTCAACCCTTTGATATGGAAGGTTGTTTAGTTGATAAAACTGCACATTTGTTATTACATTTTTCATACTATTTCTATACTAGAAAAGGTGTTTATTATAATATATGATACATATGAGCGTTTATCTGTAAAAATACTATTTTCATGTGTTTATGTATTATAATTAACATTTGGTAGAAAAATGTATGAAAAAATATCATTGACCAAATCTTAATGTTGAAATTAATATCTCAATAAAACAAAACTCCACTAATATTATTTGTTGAGATTGTGCAGAATTTTTCAGGGCTAAAAATCAAGGGAATCAAAATTGTTAAAAGCAAACCTGCCTAATTAAGAAAGCAAGCTAAGAAATCAAATCTGTCAGAAACAAAGAAAGGATTTCCAGTTTACAAAGATTCCAATGATCACCACGTGTCATGAAGATGCAAGGCCAGAGACCAAATCAAACGATCCCACTGTTTGACCGCGGATCCGCGGCCAAACCCCACTATTGGCCGCGGATACGCCGCATGCCAGATGGGTTGGAAGCTGAGATTTCGTCTGTTGGATCTTAACTGCTGGTTTCCAATTTAGGAAGCAAGATTTCTGGCTTTGGGGCTATAAATAAAGGCCGAGAGCCTCTTGGAAAAATCATCAAGTCGACGCAACCATGAAGTCTAAGACGGCTCACGTATCCAGGCTGATCATCAACGGTTCATTTACCTCCTTAGAAGAGATCGAAAAGCAAACTAGTATTTGTAATCATTTTCTAAGGAAACAAAGTGTAATTGATTCTGTTGATTAATAAAGGTAGTTTTTCTTATTCTATTTCTTTGTTGTTTCATTATGAATTCTCTTTCCATCTCTTTTTCTCCTAACATGCGCGAGTAATTCTTCGCTTGTTAGGGTTCGTAGGATTAGAGTAGGTTAATAGATGATGAAAATATCTAAACTCTTTTTACGTCCTATAAAGTTTATAAACTTTATCAAAAGAATCGTTAACATCCTAATCGGGCGCGTTACCAATTCATTGTTAGTCTCGACCGCGATTAGAGATTAGATTAATGATTGTTTTGGTAAAGGCTAGATATGAACGGAGTTCCATGTCGAGATAAGGGTTAAGAGTGGGAACCCTTTTTCCTCCAGAAACCCTAATCTACATGCATCACTGTCGTTCTAGTTTTAAATCTATTAAAGGATAGAAAGGGTAATCTTTAATTAATCATCCATAACTACTAAATCCTAATGAACCCTACAAGCCTTCTTTTCATATAAACTTACCTCCGTAGTTAATCTATATCTATATTTTTCATCAGTGTTTAACGTAGATCTAGATCTTACAACCATTCTTCAATATTCTTTATTCTTCCTCTTCTCTTTCTCAACACATCTAAAGTAAGATTAAAATATTCAACGTTTCCCTGAGAACGATCCGTACTCACCTCGGTCTAGCTACGTCCGACACCGTTCTGATTGCGGTTACACTACAAACTCAAATTTTTAAGATCAATCAAAGGGCGCCGTTGCCGGGGATACGTGCGTAATTTTTATTCTTATTATTTGTGTTGAATTCTTATCCGATCTATATCATAATTAAAACAAAACTGTAAATTGCATATTTAACTATATGTGTGTAAATTTTGCAAGGAGATCTGAAGTCACAGAATTTAGGAAACAGAGATTCAAAGACATTCATCAAGATCCAGAGGAGTACAGGAGGCCACGTAGCAAATTTCATCAAGTGATCCATTCTTCTTGCGGCGGATCCGCGGCAGATAGCCCATATTCGCGGCGAAAGCGCGACAGGTTTGGAGATCTAGGGCTTCAATCTTCTCTGGTAAGATTCTAACCTCTTTCTCTCTCATCTTAAATCCAATAAAATCTCTTTTCTGCAGGATTCTTTGCAAAATATCGCCGCTCAAAAATCTTTTTGCAAAGTTTTGTGATTGGTTTGTTTTACATATTTTAATACGGACTTTAAGGGGCAAAGAACAAATCCAGATTAGGTGGGGATTTCATCACCCTTCCTAAGCCCCAAAAAATCACAAACCGAGCATCTGCATCAACCCTACATTAATTTAAAAAATATCTAGACCAGACTCTAAGGACTGTCGCGCTCAATAAGGACAGAGGTAGGTCGTGGGTAATCTATCACTTATCTGCATTTCTTTTGTGGTGTCTAGGCAAGTGTGTCTAAGGTAAGTGGTTACTTAATTAGGACTACTACTTACGTAGTGGACAACCTCCCACTTACCTGGCACTTACCTGGGTAAAAGAGTAGTAAAGAGGCGGTAGAGGATTGATCCTACGGCTTGTCCTTTGGAAGTCTAGGAGTGGTCTAGAGACTGGACCTAGGTAACCTTAGTTCTAGGGTTGTTTGTGCATTTTTGTGTGATTTGTCTTAAGTCCCACTTTTTCAAAACAAACCAATTTTAAATCACACACACGCTGCCACTGGCGCTAAACCCGCTTAGTGCATGCTTTGGCTGGACACGGGATTCGAGTGCCCGTCTTGTCCACATTCCTGCTATTGACTCCGAAGTCGGTACTTCTTCATCTTCTTTTCCCCCACCACACACCACATCAACCGAGATGGACGGTACTCCATCAGATTATAACACCACGCTGCCACCGCCCGTAGGTGCGCAGAATCCACCGCGCATCTCTCTCTAAGAGAGATGCTATCCTATCCGTTGTCCCCATCCTACTTGTCTATCTATTCCACCAGCTAATAGGGATAATTTTGAAATTAAACCCTACTACATCAATCTGTTGCCCAAATTTCACGGATTTGAGACGGAAGACGCGTTCGTTTTCATCACTAAATTCGAAAACATATGCTCAATGATGGGTACTTCACAATTGACTGTAGATGCTATGCGCTTGCGTCTTCTCCCATTCACTCTGTGCAACTTGGCAGAAAAATGGCTTTATTATACTGCCGTACACTCTATCACTAATTGGGATGAATTCGTAATAGCATTTCTTAAGAAGTTTTACCCAAACCATAAGACCGCCCGTGTTAGGAGCGAGATCAACCTGTTTACCCAGCTTCCCAATGAACCATTTTGGAAGTGCTTTGAACGTTTCAAAGATCTGCTTGTCCAATGTCCTCATCATGGAATCAATAGATGGGATTTATGCCGAATTATATATGAGAGCATTAATCCAGCGACAAAGCAGATACTTGAAACAATGTGTCAATGCAATTTCATGTCTAAAGATGACGGTGAAGCCTGGAAATATCTGGAAGACCTCGCTGAAAACACCCTGCAGTGGGAAAGCGTAAGACCACCTTCATCTAGGGGAGGTATTCATCAGCTCGATATTTCCATTGCAGTAAAAGCCGAAATGGCAGCGATGCAGAAGAAACTCGACGCTATTGAGAACAAATTCTCATCAGTCTCCCTAAATCAGGTAACGCTTCCCAAGACCGTCTGTGGTTGCTATTCAGATCCTTCATACTTAACGGAAGAATGTCCTGTGAATGCATCGTTTCAAGGTCACGAGCAAACTAATGCTGCTTTTCAGCAGCGACCTAAAAACGATCCTTATTCTTCCACGTACAATCAAGGATCGAGGAATCATCCTAACTTTGCTTGGAACCAAAACCAACAAAGCAATTATCAAAGACCTCCTCTACAGCAACCACAACCACAAAGTCAGCACCCCTTTCAGTCATAAAATTTTCAAAATCCGGCCAACACTTCTGTACCGCAATTGGCCGGTACTGATAACTCTTCACTCGCACAAACTTTGGATTTGTTTATGAAACATTCCATGCAAATGTCGGCTGATATGAAGTCTTCTATTGAAACCCTAACGAAAGACTCCGCCTCCCACGGTGAGAGTATTAAATCAATAGAAAACCAAATTACACAGTTGAACGCCGCAATGAGTGCGAGAGAGAAAGGGAAACTCCCATCTCAACCCATACTTAATCCTGGTCACTCACAAAGTTATAATGTGAGTGATGTTACTACGTTGAGATCGTGAAAAGTGTTGAATAACCGAGTGGGTGAGCAATGTGATGATATTAGTAACACCAATGATACCCCATCTTCTTCTTCTTCACCTAATTCGTCTAGTCTCCCACCTTCATCCGAGCCTATTCTCCGTTTTCCCCAAGGCTCGAACACTTCGCCCATTTCTTCGAATCTACCTAAAACGATCCCCACTCCAATTCTGGGATCCACTCCATCCCCGTAATCATCTCCAATGTTGGACCAAACCATTATTGATAAAGCACCTTATCCAAACAGGTTAAGGGGCAATGGACCAAGTCCACAAATGGAGAAGATTGTGGAAATTTTTAAGCAAGTTAACATAAACATTTCTCTCCTAGATGCTATTCAACAAGTTCCATCTTATGCGAAAATCCTAAAGGACTTGTGCACTAGGAAGAGAAAAGTTGAAGTACCTAAAAAAGTTTTCCTTGCGAGTAATATGAGCACTGCTTTTACATAACAACTACCCAAGAAACGAAAGCACCCCGGAAGTCCTACAAATTCTATTTCTATTAGGGGTAAAAATATCAATCGTGCTCTACTCGATTTATGTGCTAGTGTTAACTGACTTCCATATTCTGTTTAGGAGCAATTAGGGATCGGAGAGTTAAAACCTGCGCATTGCACTCTTCAGATAGCCGATCGATCTATCACCCAACCTAGGGGTGAGCTAGAGGATGCGTTAATCAAAGTCGGGAAATTTATATTCCCTGTGGACTTTATCGTCATAGATACACAACCTGTAGCGAACCCACGCAATCAAATCCCGGTGATACTCAGTCGACCCTTCCTAGCAACTTCCAACGCAGTAATCAATTGTAGAAACAGCTCTACGACCCTATCCTTTGGAAAGAAGTCAATTGAGCTTAATACTTACAAGTTGGGAAGTGAACCCTCCGAACCCTATGCTCATGTGTGTTCTGTCGAATTAATGGATGTCGACAGTAGCGAATTTGATCAACCTCATGATACTGATTCTTTTCATATGTTGTTGCTTGACCCAACCATGTATTATACGTACACGGACTCTTCCACCGAGTTGTCCGGGTCAACATCTAACGCTGATGAAGAACTTTTTATAGAGTCTGACGATCACCCTGTTTTTCCTGATGACATTATTCTTCGGGGTATCGATAAAAGCTTTGAGGAAATTTTCGCTGATGAACTCGCATTTTTAAAAGATACGGGTGTTCAGATGAATCAACTCCAAGATAAAGAAATTGAACCTCCACCCCTTCTTCTGGACAATCACGATAATGCGAATAATCCATCATCACTATCACTGTGTCGTCTCTCCAAATTGAGACACAATCCTTTTCCATTACACCTCTTATCACCTCCCCACTTCTTCACGTCGAAAGGTGACATGTTCTTCCACCAACCTTGATGCTTCATCGATAAAATTTTTGAATGGTTGGTGTTGACCTTCGGTCTTTGCAAAGCTTGGTATTGACCAATAATCTTGACCCCATCGTGTGATTTTAAAAGATTAACATTGTTTAACTCAAGTTTTGGGGGGGGTATATTTTGGCTCTTCAAAGAAAAAGAATTTTTACAAGATTGTGAGCCAAAAATAAGTTTGGGGGAAGATTTCACTTGCATTATTTCTTGTCCCCTTTCTCCTCCCAAGTCTACAGATTTTTGAGTTTAACGGATGACATCAGTGAGGACACTGCTGTAAATAGGTTTGGGAGAAGTTTGTGCTTATTTACACATCAATTTGCATCATATTTTGCATAAGCACAACATTTTCAAAAAATAAAAATTTTAAAATTTTCTTTTATAACAAAAGAGTAGAAAGTGAAAAATTACATCCAAAAGATAGGAATAGTTTAAGAAAACCAAGAAAATTAGAAGTTTTCTTAAACGAACTGGTAATAAATAGATATGAGCTGTTGTCCCAAGGGTTAGTAAGATGAAGAAAGTCACTAATCTGAGGATAAAAATAAGTCTGAAAAATAGTTTCTATTCTTGAAGCCAAACATTTGAATGTTGATACCCTACTATACGCACTTACACACGTCTTAAAACTCGGGATAGTGGAGGATACCTTGAAATTCTCTTGTCTAAAAGCAAAGTATGAAGGAAATAAAAAAAATAAAATATAAAATGGTGAAGAAAAATGAACACTGGTTTTGTTATCCCCGAGGTAGCAATAAAAAAATATAGCGAGGGTGCTTCATCACCTAGTGCCTTAGACCAACTGGTCTGGGAGTCACTGCAAAGCCTTAGGTTGTGCAAGACGAGGAAAATACTATCACTCAATCAGCAAGCACATAAGTAATCGGTCGGTTAGTATCTCAAGAAGTGTTAACGGTCGTATGAAAATGTGTGAGCAAATCCAACCAAATATTCATCAAATTAAAAAGTACTGAGGTAGATGGACAAGAGTATGATAGCTTGAATTGAATTCTCCGAGTGTAGGGATGTTCTATTCACACACGTAGGGGTATATGATCGATGTTTGGATGAAAGATAGGAATGATGAATAAAGACGATGTTTTATTAAGGGATGAAGTTATTTCTAACATTTTTTCATGACTATTAAGATATGGCTCATAGCAACTGAAAAGCTAGTGTAGTTGGAAACTCTAAATTTTCAAAGTATTTCTTTTATGGTTCTTATCTTTATATTTAAATTTCACCATCTCTCTTTTATTATAGGATTTTGTGGGTGTAATCCGCTGAAAATCCTCAGAAGACAACACTCCTCCTACTAGGGACACCTAGAGGTTTAACGGCTTGTTGCACGTACCCAGTGCAATCGTTTTGCCTACGAAAGTGTGCTTAGTTTTCTCCTTTCTTTTTCTCCTTCTCTTGAATAAACTAGTTTACTCGGGACAATGAAAGATAAGTTTGTGGGTATTTGTTCAGTTGATAAAACTGCTCATTTGTTATTACATTTTTCCTACTATTTCTATACTAGAAAAGGTGTTTATTATAATATATGATACATATGAGGGTTTATCTGTAAAAATACTATTTTTATGTGTTTATGTATTATAATTAACATTTGGTAGGAAAATGTAAGCAAAAATATCATTGACCAAATCTTAATGTTGAAATTAATATCTCAATAAAACAAAACTCCACTAATATTATTTGTTGAGATTGTGCAGAATTTTTCAGGGCTAAAAATCAAGGGAATCAAAGTTGTTAAGAGCAAACCTGCCTAATTAATAAAGCAAGCTAAGAAATCAAATCTGGCAGAAACAAAGAAAGGTTTTCCAGTTTACAAAGATTCCAATGATCACCACGTATCATGAAGATGCAAGGCCAGAGAACAAATCAAACGATCCCACTGTTTGACCGCGGATCCGTGGCCAAACCCCCTATTGGCCGTGGATATACCGCGTGCCAGATGGGTTGGAAGCTGAGATTTCGTCTATTGGATCTTAACTGCTGGTTTCCAATTTAGGAACCTAGATTTCTGGCTTTGGGACTATAAATAAAGACCGAGAGTTTCTTGGAAAAATCATCAAGTCGACGCTATCACGAGGTCCAAGACGGCTCACGCATCCTGGCTGATCATCAACGGTTCATCTACCTCCTTAGAAGAGATCGAGAAGCAAACTAGTATTTGTAATCATTTTCTAAGGAAACAAAGTGTAATTGATTCTGTTGATTAATAAAGGTAGTTTTTCTTATTCTATTGTAGTTTCATTATGAATTCTCTCTCCATCTCTTTTTCTCCCAACATGCGCGAGTAATTCTCCGCTTGTTAGGGTTCGTAGGATTAGAGTAGGTTAATGGATGATGAAAATATCTAAACTCTTTTTACGTCCTATAAAGATTATAAACTTTATCAAAAGAATCATTAACATCCTAATCGGGCGCGCTACCAATTCATTGTTAGTCTCGACCGTGCTTAGAGATTAGATTAATGATTGTTTTGGTAAAGGCTAGATATGAACGGAGTTCCATGTCGAGATAGGGATTAAGAGTGGGAACCCATTTTCCTCCAGAAACCCTAATCTACATGCATCACTGTTGTTCTAGTTTTAAATCTATTAAAGGATAGAAAGGGTAATCTTTAATTAATCATCCATAACTACTAAATCCTAATGAACCCAACAAGCCTTCTTTTCATATAAACTTACCTCCGTAGTTAATCTAGATCTATATTTTTCATCAGTGTTTAACGTAGATCTAGATCCTACAACCATTCTTCAATATTCTTTATTCTTCCTCCTCTCTTTCTCAACACATCTAAAGTAAGATTAAAATATTCAACGTTTCCCTGAGGATGACCCGTACTCACCTCGGTCTAGCTACGCGCGACACCGTTCTGATTGCGGTTACACTACAAACTCAACTTTTTAAGATCAATCAAAGGTAAAGGAGATGTTTTGATCTCAATATTTTCTTTACTTAGGATTTCAAGAATGGAGCTCTCCTTCTTCCTTGAGAATTTAATTCTCTTTTCTTTATATCTGTGGTTTCTGTTCTCCCCTCCTCTGTTTGTATTTCTCTCTTCTTTTAGACTTGAATCTCAGGTCATTTATATAGATAAGGCAAATTGTTGATTAGTTTTGAGAAAATCACTCATTGAGAGATTTCAACTGATTTAATTGGTCTCAAAATTGATTTTAGAAATTTACCCACCATTGGATCTTTGATTCAAGGACTTCTGTTTTTACAAAATATGATTTTGGGTTTTTACCGAGATTGGGGAAATATTTTCCCTATAAAGAATTTATTCTATAAAACGATAATTTTTAATCATCATTGGATTTTTAATCCAACGGTTCTCTGTTTTACAAAGAGCAATTTTTCTTATTTAGAAAGATTGAGAGAATATATTCCAGAATAGAAATTTATTCTACAATTGGATTTTTGATCCAACCGAGAGTACCTTTCTTATTTCGGAAAGATTTGGGAAATGTTTTCTCCCAACAGAATTTAATTTTGTATTTTAGTGATTTATCGTCTCCGTTGGATCTTTGATCCAACGGCTCTGTTTAACAAAGAGTATTGTAGAATTTTAATTCTACGTGGGCGGTGGCGCTCACGTGTCATGCACGTGGGCACCACTTAAGAATTTAATTCTTAAGATAGGTATTCCTGTATTTTGCATATTGGCGCCCGCGTGAGAAGCACGTGAGGCGCTACCATAGGATTTAGTCCTATAAGATTAGCTCTGCCACTGGCCCCCTCGTGGAAAGCACGTGAAGCGCTGCCTCATTCAACTTTGAACAGAGCTTTGCTTTTTTATTAGGTTAAATATTAGGGGAACAGGTTTGAAGGAGAATTCGAGGAAACAGTGAGAGCTATCCTGATCAGATAAAGTGATAACCAATATGATCTTCATAGACTGCACGCTGAGTGTTAGTTGTATGTATGCCCTAGAGGCCAGTATTGTACAGATGATATATATTATATTGGATGCTTGGACATATATAGAGATGACTTTCTTGCTCGATATGATAGTATGCTATCTGGTTGCTCTTTATCTTAATATGTATACTTGTCTCTTTATACTGTCATAGAGTTACATGTTGGTAAAGCCCTTAGGATGTGTACTTGACTACCTGGACTATGATGCAGATCATACTAATGGGGACATGGTAGTCCATAAGTACATCCTTCAAGGTCCCTAGTTGTGGGTGTATCAAGACGGGGCATCGATATACCAGTGTAGACTAGCGTATACGCTTCTCGACCCATGAGATGGGCGATAGATGATCCCATATCCATTGGTGTTTGACATCAGAGATGGTATACGGGTGCTCAGTGGAGACTGGGTATACTGGACGGACTCGCCGAGAACTACCAAATGGTATTATACCTCACGTCAGATGGCAGTTCTCAGGTGACACTTGTGCAGGTTAGTCTGTAGACCCTAGATCGTCATTGAGTCTTGTGTGATTCCCACTGTGCTTTGATTTCCACCTTACCACATCCATGAGGGCGTTCAAAACGGTGGTTTTTGGGTGCAGTCCCGAGTCACATGGAGGCAATGAGCGATAGGAGGGGTTTCGTCTCTCCCGGTATTGGGGGTTGATGTTGCACTGTGCTCGATTGGCCGTAACAGGGAAGTCCCTGGCCAGGACTGATTCAGAGATTTGCTGGTAAGTGTTACCAGTAGTTTCTCGACCCGTTATGAGCATCACATCGGCACGACTTATCGGTTATTGGGGTCTGACGTTTACCACCCCTAGACTTGGTATGCGACATATCAGACGAGGAGACTGGACTGTACGGGAAGTGTTGCCGGTTGGCTCGACGGGAGTTGTAGCAGGTTCGCTTGTTCTCTTCTGATCACTCAATACCTAGGTGGCCGTTACGTTTAGCTGACCGCTTGCGGCTTGGGGGTGCTTGATATGATCATCATCCACTGCCGGCGTATTGACGAGTCTTAGAGTCTCACAATGGAGTTACCTAATCCAGGCGAAATGTTGTGGTGCGCGTATGCGATATGCGCATGGACCCGATTAAAATACGCGTATAGGATACCGTATATTGATCGGGCGGCTTGCTTTTGGTTAGGGTCGTATGTGATATGGCCGGATTGATAAATCAAGTGTTGATTTATCATTTAACCATTACATTCTCACTAGAAATCTTTTCTTGTATCTTTGGATGTATGCATGCATGTATGCATTTCTTATTGTTTCATGCACATATGGATGTGGATGCACACATACATACATACATCAACTATCATGGTTGATTATACATAGAAAATGGTGGATATATAAGACTCACACCATGGTTTATATTATGGATATTTATTTCTTTTTTTGCTAAATCAAAAGAAAAGAGAAAAAGGTGAATGATTGGTTATCTTCTACACTCTTCTCTTGACCTAACCATTTTCACCTACCATTTAACCATGATTTATCTTCCTCTTCTCTTTTAACTAAGATGAAATAAATATCCATATTTATTAACCATGGTTTGAGATGAAAAAGGAAAATATATATACTTAGGTTTTTCTTTTTCTCTTGTGAGTTATTCTTCTCTTCTTCATAAAATATCCATCATCTTCTTCAACCTTGAGCTCTTGCTCTCTAGATTTTTCAAGTGAGCATAATATTCATCAAGTTAGGATTTTGAAGTGAGAAAAAGAACCACAACACCATTCTACACAAGTCTAGCCCACTTGTTTGGAGTGTTAGCTTCATTTCGTTCTCTTGATCGGGTGAAGTCGCAAGCTTGGACAAAGCGGACTCCGGGTGGATCATCGGTGACCTAGAGGAGTTCAAGCGGAGCTTTTTCAAACCCCAAGTAGCCGAGGAGTCTAGCGTAGGGAGCTACAAAGGTTGTACTCTCTAAACCCTAGCTTTTCTTTCATATGATGATATGCAAGTTTTAGAAACCCTAATTTTCTAGGTTCTGATACCAATGAAAGGTTTACCTAGTACCTCATGAAGGGTTTGGAAGCATCACATGTACCAAAGGTGGTGTCTTTAGGGTGCTAAGTTAAGTTGATCATATCAAACACCCACAAGCCGCAAGCTGTCTGCTAAACATAACGGCCATCCGGGTATTGAGCGATCAGAAGATCGACGAGCATGCCCGCTCACACTCCTGTGAATCCAACGCTAGAGTCCGGATCCGATGATCGCAGCGAGGGGACATCATCCCGGAGCAAAGGAAGTGGAGGACCGGATCTACAAAGGTTGTAGTCACTTTCTTTTAGCAATAAAGTCGTTTACTTGCTTGCATCGCCTTATGATCTAGTTAACGATCCGTATTAGAGTTTGTAGGCACATGGAAAAATTTGAATTGGGCATGTTTGATCTGTTGTGAGACCTCATTAGTGTGCCTAGGAACCCTACAGTGGTATCAGAGCGCAATTTGAGATTACGGTTTCGGTTCGATCGGACTTCTAACTCCGTCTACGCATCGCCTAAGGCTCTAACCTGGCTCCGATACCACTGTAGGGTTCCTAGGCACACTAATGAGGTCTCACAACAGATCAAACATGCCCAATTCAACCAGAAAACTCAACTCTTGAGTAAACTTTAAAAATTCCCAGAAAACTCAGCAATGAATGAAAGAAGTTACTGTGCAAAAATGACTGACTGAAGAGACTAAGTGGCCGCGGAACCGCCGCATTAGCTATGCTAATGCTGCGGTTCCGCCGCGCTTTGAATGAATCAGGCGCTCGAATTTCACAGTAATTCCTAAAAACTCCTGCTGATTTTTCTGCATATTTTTAAAGTTTACTCAAGAGTTGAGTTTTCTGGTTGAATTGGGCATGTTTGATCTGTTGTGAGACCTCATCAGTGTGCCTAGGAACCCTACAGTGGTATCAGAGCAAGGTTAGAGCCTTAGGCGATGCGTAGACGGAGTTAGAAAGTGTAAAACTGCAATATCTGGAATCCACATTCTCTTTTGACATGAAATACGAGGTATGAGATACTTCGCATTTACGATGTCTAAAGAGAATGTGGATTCCAGATATTGAAGTTTTACACTTTCTTTTCTGTGACCGTAAGTGTAGTATGTATTTACCGATTGTCGTTGCTATACGTCGACGACAATCGGTGTATGCATACTTACTTACGTTGATGATATGAGATATTATGTGTTGCTGGGATATGATGTGTAGGATTGTCGCGATTGAGTAGCCGGGGTTTTTTTATGTGAGATAAGAGTTTTATATTTTCATTCATGTAAATTCAAATGTAATGTAATATTCTTTTATTTGGGGCACTTCCGGGTTGAGGTCGATGCCACCACTATTGTATATTATTTACTTTTCCGCATTAGGATGGACCTAAGGAGGGGAGCACAGGTGACCGGGTTCTGGGGTTCAGTAGGAGGCCATCTCGAGGAGTCGAGACCGGGTCTCCTAAACTCCAGAATTGGTAGGGTCGCTTGCCGCTCTCGTAGGGGTCCAGGGTGTGGGCTTGGCTATTCATTGCGACTGTGGAATCCGTATTTTCTATTGTTGGCTAAATACTAAATACGGACGTCCTAGTATATCCCATATTATATCTATGTTTCTGCTGCGATATCTGTGATGTGATCATTAGATATGTTCTGTGATGGATACAGTATATAGTATATATGTTATATTATATAGACGTTACTTATGTTTTACACCCGCGCTAGCCCTGCCCCGCTCTGTCGTTAGTTACCTAACCTAACGGTGTATGAGGGGACATCTAGGCGAATGCGGATGGCATAAGTGTACGTCGTATTTATCTGTGATGTTTAGGTGACTTAAATGATGGGACTTCATTAATGTGATTAATGAAAGAAAAGAAACCTAAAAGATGTTGTAGAATCAAATTTTTAAATAAAAGGGTAGCTACAGTTTTGCTTTGCATAGAGGTATATATGATATACCCTGCTCCTTATTCGATGGGGAAAGAGCGGAGATCCCTTCACCAGGAGTGACCTCTTTAGCAAAACTGGCAGATGCTACAACACTCGGTTTAACTTTTGACTGCTTTTGGAGTTTTGCTTTGCATTGTGATATATATGATATGTCCTGCACCTTATTCGATGAGGAAAGAGCCGAGATCCTTTCACTGGGAGTGACCTCTTTAGCAAAACTAATAAAAGCCTCAAAATCACTCCATTTCAAAACTTCACTTGATTCTACAATGATATCAAGTTCATTACGCAATAGGTTTTCAGAAAACCTGTTGTAGCCCTCCGTCATTTCAGATAAGAACTGTTTAGTATTCGTGCTGCGTTTGTTGGCCTTTGTCAAGACGTAGTGTGCGGTAGCTGAATAGTGCTTATCTGCTTATGCATGTGATGCAGATTGTTTCAGGGTAGTCGTACGACCTTGTTGGCCTTTGTCAAGGGTCGTGCGGGTGGGTTTGATTCAATCAAGAAATGACGGGTTGAACTTGAATAGCATCCTATGATTTGTTAGCCTTTGTCAAGGTCATAGGACGCTAGGGGCGAAATATTATCGGGAATTTCAAGTGTTGAAATTTGCAATGAGATTGCATACCTTCTATGAGATAGTTGGATCCCGATACCCACTGCGAGTAATTGTTACTCCCGGGAGAGTTTTACACAGGACAATTAGCCGATCAAGTAGGTGTCTAGAAAGGTGTCAACGGGGTTACGCCTCTGGGAAAACGAGGTTTACTTTAATTAGGTCCATGCGAAAGAGCGGGGAACCTCCCTCAAAGTACCGACACTGGCCTGACTGAAAGATTGGCGAAGTTGTAGGGTGTAATTAATCCCGGCTAGTCTTTCCTTTTAGGGTTTGAAGGAAGATTTGATAAAAACCAGTGGGAGCCATCCTGATTAGATAAGATAATAACCAATCTGATCTTGCAAGAGCATACGCTAAAGTGTTTTCTTCTCTCTCTCTCTCTAGGTACCGACCATGTCATGCCTTAATCAAGATAATAATATGGATGTATTGACCGAACCCGCATGTTATACTGTGCTGGGGAACGTTGGTTCCGTTCTTTCTTATAAGAGTTATAGGACTGAACAGGACATAGGGGAATACCAGGATTCCCATGCCACTCGAATAAAGAAAGTACATGATGATGCATTTTCTTCAGGTGTGTTCGTTACAGAGAACTGTTTCTCCATTTGCCCTACGTCCTTGGTATTAGATACCGGGTCAGGATCCCATATATGTAATCAGTTACATGGGCTTAGGAAAGGTAGAGAACTTGGAGAAGGTGATAAAGACATAAGAGTTGGAAATGGTGCAATTGTTGCAGCTAAGACTGTCGGGGAATATCACCTTGCATTACCAACTGGTAATACATTGATTCTGAACGAATGCCATTACATGCCGAACCTGATATGCAACATTATATCGGTTTCTTTACTGAGTAAAGAGGGATATAATTTTGCATTATAGAATAATGTCATGAACATTTTCCGTAACCAGAAGTAGGTTGGATCAGGCACGTTGTGTAATGGCATTTATGTTCTAAATCAATCAACAGTTCTAAGTATAACAAACACACACAAGAGGAAGAGTTCAGAACTGAACGAATCCTTCTTATGGCATTGTAGACTAGGTCACATCAATGCGACACGACTAGCTAAGTTGCATAAGGATGGATATTTGAAACCGTTCGAATTTTCATCTTATGACACTTGCCAGTCATGTCTCAAAGGGAAGATGACCAAAACTCCGTTTACGGGACACGGAGAAAGAGTTACCGAACTCTTAGAACTGATACATAGTGATGTATGCGGTCCCATGTCTACACATGCCAGGGATGGTTCTTCGTACTTCATTACATTCACTGACGATCTCTCTAGATTCGGATATGTGTTCCTAATGAAACACAAATCAGAACCTTTTGAGAAATTTAGAGAATATAAAGAAGAAGTCGAAAACCAAACCGGAAAAAGTATTAAAATCATTCGATCTGATCGAGGAGGTGAATACTTGAGCAATGAATTCCTCGACTTCCTAAAAGAGAATGGGATTCTCTCTCAGCTGACTCCTCCATATACACCACAGCACAACGGTGTAACGGAACGGAGGAACCGCACCCTATTAGATATGGTGCGCTCTATGATGAGCACAGCTGAGTTACCTATTTCCTTCTGGGGATATGCGCTGGAAACAGCCGCATACCTATTGAATCAAGTTCCAACTAAATCTGTACTTACCACACCATATGAGATATGGAGTGGGAAGAGACCATGTCTTAAACGAGTTAAGATATGGGGTTGTCCGGCCTATGTCAAGAGGCAAAATCCGGACAAACTCGAGGCGCAGTCAGTTCTATGCAAGTTTATGGGATATCCCAAACATTCACATGGATATCTTTTCTACCATGCGGAGGAACAAAACGTGTTTGTTTCTCGACATGCCACCTTTTTGGAAAAGGAATTTCCTGCAAAAGAAATTAGAGGCAACAAGGTAGAACTGGAAGAGATTCCGGCTACACAAACTCAAACAGAAGATTTAGTGGGACCAGAGGATTCAGTAGCTCCCAACGAACCTCAGCCTCTCCGCCGATCTAGTAGGGTTCCTCGCCAACCTAATAGATACTATGGTTTTCTCATGGATGGTGGGAGCGAGGATTGCATCATGGAGGATGATGACCCAACTAGCTTCGAGCAGGCCATCACGAGTGGGGACTCAGTGAAATGGCTGGATGCTATGCGGTCCGAGATGGAATCCATGTACACCAACAAAGTATGGACTTTGGAAGATGCTCCTGAAGGGGTAAAACCCATTGGGAGCAAGTGGATCTTCAAGAAAAAATTTGGTGCAGATAGGAAAGTAGAGACTTTCAAAGCTAGACTTGTTGCAAAGGGTTTTCGTCAAAGACCAGGTGTGGACTATGAAGAAACCTTTTCTCCAGTGGCTATGCTTAAATCCATCCGGATCATGCCTGCCATCGCTGCATATCATGATTACGAAATCTGGAAAATGGATGTTAAGACCGCCTTTCTAAACGGTGATTTAGAAGAGTGTGTGTACATGACTCAGCCAGAGGGCTTCGTAGATAGTGGGAGCAGCGGGAAGGTGTGCAAGCTGCTTAAATCCATTTATGGATTAAAGCAAGCATCGCGGAGTTGGAACATCTGCTTTGACGTCGTTATCAAAGAGTTTGATTTCGTCAAAAACGTAGATGAACCTTGTATTTACAAGAAGGTGGCAGAGAGTAAGGTTGTCTTACTCGTATTGTACGTGGACGACATACTCTTGATAGGAAATGATATTCCTATGCTGCAATCGATCAAGCTCTTCTTATCACAAAGATTCTCGATGAAAGATCTTGGTGATGCCTCCTGTATATTGGGAATTAGGATCTATAGAGATAGATCCAAACGGATATTGGGATTGTCCCAATCCAGGTACATTGACACCATACTAAAGAGGTTTAGTATGGAAAAATCCAAGCGTGGGAACTTACCCACGATCTCTGGAGTCACTCTCTCCAAAGAGATGTCTCCAAAGACTGATTTGGAGAGAGCTCGCATGCAAGGGATACCCTATGCTTCGGCTGTAGGCTCTATCATGTACGCGATGCTATGTACCAGACCCGATGTAGCATACTCACTAAGTGTAGTGAGTAGGTATCTAGCTGATCCTGGAGAGAGTCACTGGACAGCTGTGAAGAGCATTCTCAAGTACTTACGAAGGACTAAAGAGATGCTCTTGGTGTATGGTAATGGAGAACTCCAAGTGGAGTCCTTTACCGATTCGAGCTTCCAGAGTGATAAGAACGACTCTAAGTCGCAGTCGGGATTTGTCTTTACCCTTTACGGAGGGGCGGTTAGCTGGAAGAGTTCCAAGCAGGAAACCGTGGCAGACTCGACGATGGAGGCTGAATACATCGCTGCCAACGATGCTGCCAAAGAGGCTGTCTGGATCAAGAAGTTCATTACTGAACTTGGAGTAGTTCCATCCATTGAGCATCCAATACCTTTGTATTGCGATAACAATGGAGCGGTGGCTTTGGCCAAGGAACCCAAGTCCCATCAGCGATCCAGGCATATTCTGAGGCGGTATCACCTGATCCGGGAGATAGTTGATCGCCGGGAGATCGAGGTCAGGAGGGTTGACAAGAAGAACAACACAGCGGATCCACTCACGAAGGCCATTCCCCAGATACAGTTTGAGAGACTCTTCGGGATGCTCGGTATGCGATACTACAGCAGCTGGCCCTAGTGCAAGTGGGAGATTGTTAGTTGTATGTATGCCCTAGAGGCCAGTATTGTACAGATGATGTAAATTATATTGGATGCTTGGACATTTATAGAGATGACTTTCTTGCTCGATATGATAGTATGCTATCTGGTTGCTCTTTATCTTAACATGTATACTTGTCTCTTTATACTGTCTTAGAGTTACATGTTGGTAAAGACCGTAGGATGTGTACTTGACTACCTGGACTATGATGCAGATCATACTAGGGGAGACATGGTAGTCCATAAGTACATCCTTCAAGGTCCCTAGTCATGGGTGTATCGAGACGTGACATCGATATACCAGTATAGACTAACGTATACGCTTCTCGACCCATGAGATGGGCGATGGATGATCCCATATCCATTGGTGTTTGACATCAGAGATGGTATACGGGTGCTCAGTGGAGACTGGGTATACTGGACGGACTCGCCGAGAACTCCCAGATGGTATTATACCTCACGTCAGATGGCAGTTCTCAGGTGACACTTGTGCAGGTTAGTCTGTAGACCCGAGATCGTCATAGAGTCTTGTGTGATTCTGTTAGTTGTACGTATGCCCTAGAGGCTAGTATTGTACAGATGATGTATATTATATTGGATTATTGGACATATATAGAGATGACTTTCTTGCTCGATATGATAGTGTGCTATCTGGTTGCTCTTTATCTTAACATGTATACTAGTCTCTTTAAACTGTCTTATAGTTACATATTGGTAAAGCCCTTAGGATGTGTACATGACTACCTGGACTATGATGCAGATCATACTAGTGGGGAAATGGTAGTCCATAAGTACATCCTTCAAGGTCCCTAGTCGTAGGTGTATCGAGACGGGGCATCGATATACCAGTGTAGACAAGCGTATACGCTTCTCGACCCATGAGATGGGCGATGGAAGATCCCATATCCATTGGTGTTTGACATCAGAGATGGTATACGGGTGCTCAGTAGAGACTGGGTACACTGGACGGACTCGCCGAGAACTCCCAGATGGTATTATACCTCACGTCAGATCGCAGTTCTCAGGTGACACTTGTGCATGTTAGTCTGTAGACCCGAGATTGTCATAGAGTCTTGTGTGATTCCCACTGTGCTTTGATTTCCATCTTACCAGGTCCATGAGGGCGTGCAAAACGGTGGTTTTTGGGTACAGTCCTGATTCACATGGAGGCAATGAGCGATAGGAGGGGTTTCGTCTCTCCTGGTATTGGGGGTTGATGTTGCGTTGTGCTCGATTGGCCGTAACAGGGAAGTCCCTGTCCAGGGCTGATTCAGAGATTTGCTGGTAAGTGTTACCAGTAGTTTCTCGACCCGTTATGAGCCTCACATCGGCATGACTTATCGGTTATTGGGGTCTGACGTTTACCACCCCTAGACTTGATATGCGACATATCAGACGAGGAGACCGGACTGTACGGGAAGTGTTGTCGGTTGGCTCGACGGGAGTTATAGCTGGTTCGCTTGTTCTCTTCTGATCGCTCAATACCTGGATGGCCGTTACGTTTAGCTGACCGCTTGCGGCTTGGGGGTGCTTGATATGATCATCACCCACTGCCGGCGTATTGACGAGTCTTAGAGTCCCACAATGGAGTTTCCTAGTCCAGACGAAACGTTGTGGTGCGCGTATGCGATATGCGCATGGACCCGATTAAAATACGCGTATAGGATACCGTATATTGATCGGGCGGCTTGCTTTGGTTAGGGTCGTATGTGATATGGCCGGATTGATAAATCAAGTGTTGATTTATCATTTAACCATTAGCTTCTCACTTGAAATCTTTTCTTGAGTATGATGGATGTATGCATGCATGTATAGTTTCTTTATTGATTCATGCATATATGGATGCACATATACACATACATACATACATACTTACATACATCCTTCATGGTTGTATATACATGAAAATGGTGGCAATATAAGACTCACACCATGGTTTTATTTATGGATTAAATTGCATTTGATTTAAAACAAAAAGGGAAAAAGCAAAATGGTCATTATTGATTTGTTTCTACACTCTTCTCTTGACCTAACCATTCTCACCCACCATTTGACCATGGGTTACTTTTCCTTTTGTGTTTTTAACTCAAGTTCAATAATATCCTAACCATGGTTTGATATGAGAAGAGGAAAATATAAATTGATATATTTTCTATTTTCTTTCATGAGTTGAACTTGTCATCTTCTCATATTGCCATCATCTTCTTCTTCCTCTCTCATTTTGCTCTCTAGTTCTTTGTACTGAGCAATATACTTATCAAGATTGGATTTTGAAGTGAGAAAGAGAACCACAACACTATTCTACACAAGTCTAGCCCACTTGTTTAGAGTGTTAGCTTGATTTCGTTCACTTGATCGGATAAAGTTGCAAGCTTGGACAAAGCGAACTCCGGGTGGATCATCGGTGACCTCGAGGAGTTCAAGCGGAGCATTTTCAAACCCCAAGTAGCCGAGGAGTCTACCGTAGGGAGCTACAAAGATTGTACTCTCTAAACCCTAGCATTTCTTTCATATGATGATGTGAAAAACTTGAAACCCTAATTGATTATAGAAACGATTCTTTGTTCGTTAACTTAGCACCCTAAAGACTCCACTTTTGGTTCATGTGATGCTTCCAAACCCTTCATGTGGTACTAGGCTAACCCAACATTGGTATCAGAGTTATTAGGCATTGGATGTCGACCTATGGGGGGTTCTCACTGTGTGACAGTGTGGCGAAGCATAGGCTCTTACCCCCTGGGTGTCCCGAGACCGGAAGGTGTTCCGGCGGGTTGTAGTCCTCACGAGGGGGTATGCGTAAAAAGTAGCTGCTGAGGGACCCGTTGGTGCCATGGCGACCTCATTGGATGGGGTTGCTGCCTGTCCTACAGTGGTATCAGAGCCGACCTAGAACATTAGGCGACACCTTTACGAAGTTAAAACTCCGATCGAACCGAAAATACGGAATTTTGGGTGCTCTCTGCACTTTTTTCAAAATTTGGTTATTTTCAGAATTAAAAATATGTAAAAAATTCAGCAGATAAAAATAAGAATTACGGTATAAATTTTTTTCTATGAACAGTCTTTTCTGCCGCGGAAACGCGGCCTAAGCTTGCTTGGTCCGCGGTTCCGCGGCCGTACACCTCAATCACTGTATAATTTTTATACCGTAATGCTTAATTCTGCTTGTATATTTTTTTGGGTATTTTTAATCTGTATTTAGTGCTGAAAAATTCTGGAGATGGTTTTCGACTCGTCGATTCGATCGAAATTTTGATTTCGCGACTTTTCCGGGTAAATTAGAAAGTAGTGAAGTGTTTGGACGAGTATCATTTGCTCACTTTTCACGGGGTTTAAATATTTTGGAGATACGTGCAAGTTTTGTGGTGGTCCCTCTAGAAGACAACAAACCTTAACTCGATTATGTGACCGTCTTGAACTGCCCTTTGAACCTTAGGGTTTGGGGCAGTACGGCGCGCCACATGTGAGGCGTTGGCTTGACCCTTCTACGGCTGGACTGCTACTACTGTGTCACACTCCAAGTTTTTGAACTTCACTCAAGTGTTGAGCTTTAGGGAATTTTGGGTATTTGATCATTCGTTCGAAAACTTTAATACCGTCTAATTATCTGGAATGAGATGCAATGTGTGGAATTCATATTATAAGACATGAAATACGAGGTATGTGATACTTCGCATTTACGATGTCTAAAGAGAATGTGGATTCCAGATATTGAAGTTTTACACTTTCTTTTCTGTGACCGTAAGTGTAGTATGTATTTACCGATTGTCGTTGCTATACGTCGACGACAATCGGTGTATGCATACTTACTTACGTTGATGATATGAGATATTATGTGTTGCTGAGATATGATGTGCTGGATTGTCGCAATTGAATAGCCGGGGGGTTTTATGTGAGATGAGAGTTTTATATTTTCATTCATGTAAATTCAAATGTAATATAATATTCTTTTATTTGGGGCACTTCCGGGTTGAGGTTGTGTCACCAGTGTTGTATATTATTTACTTTTCCGCCTTAGGATGGACCCAAGGAGGGGAGCATAGGTGACCGAGTTCTGGGGTTCAGTGGGAGGCCATCTCGAGGAGTCGAGACCGGGTCTCCTAAACTCCAGAATTGGTAGGGTCTCTTGCCGCTCTCGTAGGGGTCCAGGGTGTGGGCTTGGCTATTCATCGCGACTGTGGAATCCGCATTTTCTATTTTGGCTAAATACTAAATACGGACGTCCTAGTATATCCCACATTATATCTATATTTCTGCTGCAATATCTGTGATGTGATCATTTGATATGTTCTGATGGATACAGTATATAGTATATATGATATATTATATAGGCGTTACTTATGTTTTACACCCGCACTAGCCCTGCCCTGCTCTGTCGTTAGTTACCTAACCTAACGGTGCACGAGGGGACATCGAGGCGAATGCGGATGGCATAAGTGTACGTCGTATTTATCTGTGATGTTTAGGTGAATTAAATGATGGGACTTCATTAATGTGATTAATGAAAGAAAAGAAACCTAATAGATGTTGTAGAATCAATTTTTTAAATAAAAAGGGTAGCTACAGTTTTGCTTTGCATAGCGGTATATATGATATACCCTGCACCTTATTCGATGAGGAAAGGGCCGAGATCCCTTCACCGGGAGTGACCCCTTTAGCAATAACTGGCAGATGCTACACAGTCGGTTTTTCTTTTGATTGCTTCTATAGTTTCTGCTTTGCACAGTGATATATATGATATATCCCGCACCTCATTCGACGAGGAAAGGGCCGACGATCCCTTCACCGGGAGTGACCCCTTTAGCAAAACTAGAAAAGCCTCAAGAACACTCCATTTGTAAACTTCACTTGATTCTACAACGATATCAAGTTCATTACGCATTAGGTTTTCAGAAAAACCTGCGTAGCCCTCCGTCATTTCAGATAAGTACTACTTAGTATTCATGCTGCGGTAGTTTGGCCTCCGTCAAGATGTAGTGTATGGTAGCTAACTAGTGCTTATCTGTTAGCATATGATGCAATTGGATTAGGGTATTCATACGGCGTAGTTTGGCCTCCGTCAAGGGTCGTACGGGTGGGTTTAATTCAATCGAGAAATGACGGGTTGAACTTGACTAGCGCCCTGTGGGTAGTTTGGCCTCCGTCAAGGTCATGGGACGCTAGGGGCAAAAGCATTATCGGGAATTTCAAGTGTTGAAATTTGCAATGAGATTGCATACCTTCTATGAGATAGTTAGATCCCGATACCCACTGCGAGTAATTGTTACTCCTGGGAGAGTTTTACACAGGACAATTAGCCGATCAAGTAGGTGTCTAGAAAGGTGTCAACGGGGTTACGCCTCTGGGAAAATGAGGTTTACTTTAATTAGGTCCGTGCGAAAGCATGGGGAACCTCCCTCAAAGTACCGGCACTGGCCTGGCTGAAAGATCGGCGAAGTTGTAGGGTGTAATTAATCCCGGCTAATCTTTCCTTTTAGGGTTTGAAGGAAGATTTGATAAAAACCAGTGGGAGCCATCCTGATTAGATAAGATAATAACCAATCTGATCTTGCAAGAGCATACGCTAAAGTGTTTTCTTCTCTCTCTCTCTAGGTAGCGACCATGTCATGCCTTAATCAAGATAATAATATGGATGTATTGACCGAACCCGCATGTTATACTGTGCAGGGGAACGTTGAACCCGTTCTATCTTATAAGTGTTATAAGAATGAACAGGAAACAGGAGAATATCTGGATTCTCACGCCGCCCAAACGGAGAACATGCATGTTGATGCACCTTCTTCGGGTGTGTTTGTCATTGAGAACTGTTTTTCAGTTCACCATACGTCCTGGGTATTGGATACCGGATCAGGATCCCACATATGTAAACAGTTGCATGGGCTACGGAAAGGTAGAGAACTGGGAAAAGGTGATCATTCCGTTCAAGTAGGGAATGGTGCAAGTATTGCAGCCAAAGCAGTTGGCGAATATCACCTAGTATTACCAAGTGGTAATACTCTGATTCTAAATGAGTGCTATTATATACCGAACATGATGTGCAACATTATATCAGTTTCTTTATTAAGTAAAGAAGGATATAATTTTGTAGTAAAGGATAATGTTATGAACATATTCCTAGATCAAAAGTTGATTGCATCAGGCTCGTTACATAATGGCATATTCATTCTAAATCAAAATACAGTTCTCAATATACAAAACACACACAAGAGGAAAAGTTCAGAAATGAACGAATCCTTCTTGTGGCATTGTTGACTTGGTCATATCAATGCGACATGACTGGCTAAGTTATATAAAGATGGATATTTGAATTCGTTCAAATTATCATCTTATGATACTTTCCATTCATGTCTCAAAGGCAAGATGACCAAAACTCCGTTTACGGGACACGGAGAAAGAGATACAGAACTCTTGGGACTGGTGCATAGCGATGTATGCGGTCCCATGTCTACACATGCCAGGGATGGTTCTTCCTACTTCATTACATTCACTGAAGATCTCTCAAGATTCGGATATGTGTTCCTAATGAAACACAAGTCTGAAGCTTTTGAGAAATTCAGAGAATATAAAAACGAAGTAGAGGACCAAACGGGCAAAAGTATTAAGATCCTTCGATCTGATCGAGGAGGAGAATACTTAAGCAATGAATTCAGAGATTATCTAAAAGAGAATGGGATTCTCTCTCAGCTTACTCCTCCTTATACACCACAGCACAACGGTGTATCGGAGCGGAGAAACCGCACCCTATTAGATATGGTGCGCTCTATGATGAGTGCAGCTGAGTTACCTATTTCCTTCTGAGGATATGCACTGGAGACAGCTGCATACCTATTGAATAGAGTTCCAACCAAATCAGTGCCTACCACTCCATATGAGATATGGAATGGTAAGAGCCCATGTCTTAATTTTATTCAGATATGGGGTTGTCCGGCCTATGTTAAAACACAAAATCCAGACAAGCTCGAGGCAAGGTCTGTTCTATGTAAGTTTGTTGGATATCCCAAACATTCGCGAGGGTATATCTTCTACCACTCCGACGACCAAAAAGTGTTTGTTTCTCGACATGCCACTTTCTTAGAAAAGGGTTTTCTTATGAAACAGACAAGTGGTATTGAGGTAGAACTGGAAGAGGTTCCAGCGACACAAACTATAACAGAAGACTTAGTAGAACCAGAGGATTCAGTAGTACCTGACGAACACCAGCCTCTCCGCCGATCTAGTAGGGTTTCTCGTCCACCTGAGAGATACTACGGTTGTCTCATTGACGGTGGGAGCGAGGATTGCATCATGGAGGATGATGACCCAACTAGTTTCGAGCAGGCCATCACGAGTAGAGACTCAGTGAAGTGGCTGGATGCAATGCGGTCCGAGATAGAATCCATGTACACCAACAAAGTATGGACTTTGGAAGATGCTCCTGAAGGGGTAAAACCCATTGGGAGCAAGTGGATCTTCAAGAAGAAGCTTGGTGTAGATAGGAAAGTGGAGACTTTCAAAGCTAGACTTGTTGCGAAGGGTTTTCGTCAAAGACCAGGTGTGGACTATGACGAAACCTTCTCTCCAGTAGCTATGCTTAAATCCATCCGGATCATGCTTGCCATCGCTGCATATCATGATTACGAAATCTGGCAAATGGATATTAAGACCGCCTTTCTAAACGGTGATTTAGAAGAGTGCGTGTACATGACTCAGCCAGAGGGCTTCGTAGACAGTGGGAGCAGCGGGAAGGTGTGCAAGCTGCTTAAATCCATTTATGGATTAAAGCAAGCATCGCGGAGTTGGAACATCTGCTTTGACGTCGTTATCAAAGAGTTTGATTTCGTCAAAAACCCAGATGAACCTTGTATCTACAAGAAGGTGGCAGAGAGCAAGGTTGTTTTCCTCGTATTGTACGTGGACGAAATACTCTTGATAGGAAATGATATTCCTATGCTGCAATCGGTCAAGCTCTTCTTATCACAAAGATTCTCAATGAAAGATCTTGGTGATGCCTCATGCATATTGGGAATTAGGATCTATAGAGATAGATCCAAACGGATATTGGGATTGTCCCAATCCAGGTACATTGACACCATACTAAAGAGGTTTAGTATGGAAGAATCCAAGCGTGGAAACTTGCCCACGATCTCTGGAGTCACTCTCTCCAAAGAGATGTCTCCCAAGACTGATTTGGAGAGAGCTCACATGCAAGGGATACCCTATGCTTCGGCTGTAGGCTCTATCATGTACGTGATGCTATGTACCAGACCCGATGTAGCATACCCACTAAGTGTAGTGAGCAGGTATAAAGCTGATCCTGGAGAGAGTCACTGGACAACTGTGAAGAGCATTCTCAAGTACTTGCGAAGGACTAAAGAGATGCTCTTGGTGTATGGTAACGGAGAACTCCAAGTGGAGTCCTTTACCGATTCGAGCTTCCAGAGTGATAAGGACGACTCTAAGTCGCAGTCAGGATTTGTCTTTACCCTTTACGGAAGGACGGTTAGCAGGAAGAGTTCTAAGCGGGAAACCGTCGCAGACTCGACGATGGAGGCTGAGTACATCGCTGCCAACGATGCTGCTAAAGAGGCTGTCTGGATCAAGAAGTTCATTACTGAACTTGGAGTGGTTCCATCCATCGAGCATCCAATACCTTTGTATTGCGATAACAATGGAGCGGTGGCTTTGGCCAAGGAACCCTGGTCCCATCAGCGATCCAGGCATATTCTTAGGCGGTATCACCCGATCCGGGAGATAGTTGATCGCCGGGAGATCGAGGTCAGGAGGGTTGACACGAAGAACAACACGGCGGATCCACTCACGAAGGCCATTCCCCAGATACAGTTTGAAAGACTCTTCGGGATGCTCGGTATGCGATACTAGAGCAGCTGGCCCTAGTGCAAGTGGGAGATTGTTAGTTGTATGTATGCCCTAGAGGCCAGTATTGTACAGATGATGTATATTATATTGGATGCTTGGACATATATAGAGATGACTTTCTTGCTCGATATGATAGTATGCTATCTGGTTGCTCTTTATCTTAACATGTATACTAGTCTCTTTAAACTGTCGTATAGTTACATGTTGGTAAAGCCCTTAGGATGTGTACTTGACTACCTGGACTATGATACAGATCATACTAGTGGGGACATGGTAGTCCATAAGTACATCCTTCAAGGTCCCTAGTCGTAGGTGTATCGAGACGGGGCATCGATATACCAGTGTAGACTAGCGTATACGCTTCTCGACCCATAAGATGGGCGATGGATGATCCCATATCCATTGGTGTTTGACATCAGAGATGGTATACAGGTGCTCAGTGGAGACTGGGTACACTGGACGGACTCGCCGAGAACTCCCAGATGGTATTATACCTCACATCAGATGGCAGTTCTCAGGTGACACTTGTGCAGGTTAGTCTGTAGACCCGAGATCGTCATAGAGTCTTGTGTGATTCCAACTGTGCTTTGATTTCCACCTTACCACGTCCATGAGGGCGTGCAAAACGGTGGTTTTTGGGTACAGTCCTGAGTCACATGGAGGCAATGAGCGATAGGAGGGGTTTCGTCACTCCCGGTATTGGAGGTTGATGTTGCGCTGTGCTCGATTGGCCGTAACAGGGAAGTCCCTGGCCAGGGCTGATTCAGAGATTTGCTGGTAAGTGTTACCAGTAGTTTCTCGACCCGTTATGAGCCTCACATCGGCATGACTTATCGGTTATTGGGGTCTGACATTTACCACCCCTAGACTTGATATGCGACATATCAGACGAGGAGACCGGACTGTACGGGAAGTGTTGCCGGTTGGCTCAACGGGAGTTGTTGCAGGTTCGCTTGTTCTCTTCTAATCGCTCAATACCCGGGTGGCCGTTACGTTTAGCTGACCGCTTGCGGCATGGGGGTGCTTGATATGATCATCACCCACTGCCGGCGTATTGACGAGTCTTAGAGTCCCACAATGGAGTTTCTTAGTCCAGGAGAAACGTTGTGGTGCACGTATGCGATATGCGCATGGACCCGATTAAAATACGCGTATAGGATACCGTATATTGATCGGGCGGCTTGCTTTTGGTTAGGGTCGTATGTGATATGGCCGGATTGATAAATCAAGTGTTAATTTATCATTTAACCATTAGCTTCACACTTGAAATCTTTTCTAGAGTATGATGGATGTATGCATGCATGTATAGTTTCTTCATTGATTCATGCACATATGGATGTACATATACACATACATACATACATACATCCTTCATGGTTGTATATACATGAAAATGGTGGCAATATAAGATTCACACCATGGTTTTATTTATGGATTAAATTGCATTTGATTTAAAACAAAAAGGGAAAAAGCAAAATGGTCATTATTGATTTGTTTCTACACACTTCTCTTGACCTAACCATTCTCACCCACCATTTGACCATGGGTTACTTTTCCTTTTGTGTTTTTAACTCAAGTTCAATAATATCCTAACCATGGTTTGATATGAGAAGAGGAAAATATATATTGATATATTTTCTATTTTCTTTCATGAGTTGAACTTATCATCTTCTCATATTGCCATCATCTTCTTCTTCCTCTCTCATTTTGCTCTCTAGTTCTTTGTAGTGAGCAATATACTCATCAAGATTGGATTTTGAAGTGAGAAAGAGAACCACAACACCATTCTACACAAGTCTAGCCCACTTGTTTAGAGTGTTAGCTTGATTTCGTTCACTTGATCGGATAAAGTTGCAAGCTTGGACAAAGCGAACTCCGGGTGGATCATCGGTGACCTCGAGGAGTTCAAGCGGAGCATTTTCAAACCCCAAGTAGCCGAGGAGTCTAGCGTAGGGAGCTACAAAGGTTGTACTCTCTAAACCCTAGCATTTCTTTCATATGATGATGTGAAAAACTTGAAACCCTAATTGATTCTAGGAACGATTCTTTGTTCGTTAACTTAGCACCCTAAAGACTCCACTTTTGGTTCATGTGATGCTTCCAAACCCTTCATGTGGTTCTAGGCTAACCTAACAGATTCCCACTGTGCTTTGATTTCCACCTTACCACATCCATGAGGGCGTGCAAAACGGTGGTTTTTGGTTACAGTCCCGAGTCACATGGAGGCAATGAGCGATAGGAGGGGTTTCGTCTCTCCCGGTATTGGGGGTTGATGTTGCGCTGTGCTCGATTGGCCGTAACAGGGAAGTCCCTGGCCAGGGATGATTCAGAGATTTGCTGGTAAGTGTTACCAGTAGTTTCTCGACCCGTTATGAGCCTCACATCGGCATGACTTATCGATTATTGGGGTCTGACGTTTACCACCCCTAGACTTGGTATGCGACATATCAGACGAGGAGACCGGACTGTACCGGAAGTGTTACCGGTTGGCTCGACGGGAGTTGTAGCAGGTTCGCTTGTTCTCTTCTGATCGCTCAATATCCGGGTGGCCGTTACGTTTAGCTGACCGCTTGCGGCTTGGGGGTGCTTGATATGATCATCACCCACTACCAGCGTATTGACGAGTCTTAGAGTCCCACAATGGAGTTACCTAGTCTAGGCGAAATATTGTGGTGCGCGTATGCGATACGCGTATGTACCCGATTAAAATACGCGTATAGGATACCGTATATTGATCGGGCGGCTTGCTTTTGGTTAGGGTCGTATGTGATATGGCCGGATTGATAAATCAAGTGTTGATTTATCATTTAACCATTACATTCTCACTAGAAATCTTTTCTTGTATCTTTGGATGTATGCATGCATGTATGCATTTCTTATTGTTTCATGCACATATGGATGTGCATGCACACATACATACATACATCAACTATCATGGTTGATTATACATAGAAAATGGTGGATATATAAGACTCACACCATGGTTTATATTATGGATATTTATTTCTATTTTTGCTAAATCAAAAGAAAAGAGAAAAAGGTGAATGATTGGTTATCTTCTACACTCTTCTCTTGACCTAACCATTTTCACCTACCATTTAACCATGATTTATCTTCCTCTTCTCTTTTAACTAAGATGAAATAAATATCCATATTTATTAACCATAGTTTGAGATGAAAAAGGAAAATATATATACTTAGGTTTTTCTTTTTCTCTTGTGAGTTATTCTTCTCTTCTTCATAAAATATCCATCATCTTCTTCAACCTTGAGCTCTTGCTCTCTAGATTTTTCAAGTGAGCATAATATTCATCAAGTTAGGATTTTGAATTGAGAAAGAGAACCACAACACCATTCTACACAAGTCTAGCCCACTTGTTTGGAGTGTTAGCTTCATTTCGTTCTCTTGATCAGGTGAAGTTGCAAGCTTGGACAAAGCGGACTCCGGGTGGATCATCGGTGACCTAGAGGAGTTCAAGCGGAGCTTTTTCAAACCACAAGTAGCCGAGGAGTCTAGCGTAGGGAGCTACAAAGGTTGTACTCTCTAAACCCTAGCTTTTCTTTCATATGATGATATGCAAGTTTTAGAAACCCTAATTTTCTAGGATCGATCCGAAGTTTGTTAACTTAGCACCCTAAAGACTCCACCTTTGGTACATGTGATGCTTCCAAACCCTTCATGAGGTGCTAGGTAAACCTTTAACTGAGTATTTCTTTTCTCTCTCTCTGGTACAGCGACATATGACTTACCTTAAAATCTCATTAACCAATTTGACCGAACCTTTTTACACCCTTGGCTTTAGCTTGTCTTGATTCGCGACAAAGTCGCATATATCCCTGCCACTCCTCCTCTACCCATTGCATTTCTTCAGAACACGTCATATCACTACAATGATCCATATTGTTTGGAACGGCCATCGTATAGTTATATACGAACTCGAAGAAATTACTTCAGTCAAGGATGGCCACAGATTATATAGAAATCGAATAAGATTATTCGGTTATCTCTTCCCTTTACCTTATTTCAGCTTGCGAGAGCTCCTTGTATTAGGAGAGTACACTAGTTACGCTTATTGGATAGTCATCTTCCAAACTTCATACCGAAAGGTAGAGAAGGAAGAAAAGCAGTTAGCGCAAGAACGGTATGCAGAAGGTAAGAAGTAGAGACATATAAATGGATTGAAGTGAGGGCAAAGGAAATTGTGACTACTGTCATAAATCTGGATAATGGAAAAGACATTACTGGAAATACCAGACAATCCCTTATGAAACATTTTCATGTTTCAGTTTTTCCGTGTACATGTAATAGAGAACTTTTTTCCAAATCAATTCTGACTCTACGGTATGTATTTGCCAGTTTTGGATCTCACATCTGTATGGTGTTGTAGATGATGAGTAGGAATAGAATATTGGGAAATAGGCGAATTGATCCTTAATATCGGAATTCATTGCAATTGGTGATATTGGATTAAATCGTCTGGCTTTTGTCTGACAGCAAACATTTTGTTTCGAATAACCGCTGTTATGCACCAGATTTTAACATGAAATATCTGTTCCTTTATTTTTATAAAGTGAGATATACATTTTGAAAATTGTGTTGTAAACATTTACCTTTATCCGTTTAAGATAAGGTAAGGTGCATTAAATAACGGTGTAAGACATTCTTAACCAAGATACAGTTTTCAATTTACAAAACACAGAATTTGAGTTGGTATATTCTTCGGATTTAAACAAGAAAATGTATGTTGTCCAGTGCCCTTTAGGACAAAGGGGTTGGTACTCTTACTTCATTCAGATTTACCTATGAGTTCTCTGGTTTTACGCATGCATTCATAGTAATGCAAGGTCCAAAGATTTGAGAAGTTTGTAGGTATAAAAATAAAGTAGAGAACCATATGTTGGATGTATCGGGATTCTTCGAGGTGATTGAAGATGTAGATACTTATGCTAGGTATTCCATCATAGTAATATTGAGAACTTGATTCTCTCACCGGTTACTCATCCATGGACGCGATCCATGATAAGTAATGCTGTATTGGCCCTTTTCCATTATGTAATATGCACTGGAAACAGCAGCATGACTTTTGAATCTGGTTCCATCTAAATTAGTGCCTTGATTCTATATGGACATAAAATGGTTACATATCTTAAGATTGTTAAGATATGGAATTATCTGGTTTCTATTTAAAAGCAGAATCCGGACAAACTTGAGGCATGCTTCGGTAATGGCAGTATGTGGATTATCCCAAGCATTCGTTAGGATTTTGTTTCTACCATTTTCAAGGTCAATGGTTACATTATTCTTGACTCGCCACCATTTTATAAAAGGATCTTTTTTCAAAAGAAACTAGTGGGAGTATGGTAGAATTGGAAGTAATTCTAGAACCACAAACGGTTACCGAAAATTTAGTAGGACCGAAGCATTAAATTGGACTTGACAAACCGTTGGCCACTCCACAGATTTTAGTAGTTGACCTCAGACACCTAAGAGACATTTCGGTTTTCTCGTAGACAATGACAGGGAGGTCGGCATCATAGTAATTATGGCCCTACTAGTTGTCAGCAGGTCATAGGAAGTGATAACTTCTAGGTGACCAGATACTTCATATCCAATATGGAATCCACCCACTTCAGCAAATTATAGATTTTGGATTTTGCTGGGTGCTCCTTAAGGGGTAAAACCCATAAGGAGAAAGTAGATTTTTCGAGATCTGTCCAGATGGAAAGGTGCTAACCTAATAAGGCTAGACTTGTTGTAAAGAGTTTTCATCAAATACCCATTGTGGATTTTGATGACACATTTACTTCAGTGTCTATGCTGAAGTCCATACGGATATGACTTGACACTGCTGTTCCCCCTACTTGTTATCAGTAGGTCATAGGAAGTGGTAATTTTCAGGTGACCAGATATTTCATATCCAAGATGGACTCCACAAACTTCAGCAAATCATAGATTTTGGACTTTGTTGGGTGCTCCTAAAGGAATAAAACCCATTAGGAGCAATTAGATCTTTGAGATCTGTGCAGGTGGAAAGGTGATAACCTAATAAGGCAGGACTTGGTGTAAAGAGTTTTCATCAAATACCCGTTGTGGATTGTGATGTGACTTTTACTTTAGTGTCTATGCTGAAGTCCATATGGATATGATTTGGCGCTGATATAGTTCATGGCTATGATATCTGGCAGGTGGGAGACTATAACGTCTTTCCAAATAAGATTGTGGAAGTGCAAATGTATATGACTCTGCCGAATGGTTATCGTAGTCAGTTGGAGCAACGGAAGGTGTGCAAGATGCTTATGTCTATTCGTAGACTAAAGCAAGGATAGCGGAGACGGATTAGCTGTTATTGATGTGACAGTCAAGGTGATTGACTTCGTCAAAACAAAGGTGAACCTAGTAAGAAGGATGTAGGGAGTATTGTCCTGGAATTTGGATTACATACTCCAGATAGAAAGTGATATTCCTATACTACAATCGGTCAGATTTTGGTTGTCACACAGTGTTTTCTCCACGTTGGATATAGATAGTATATCATTAATTCTGGTGACTATGTCTATGATTTTAGATCTAGATTTGGGAAGTTCCCCAATCAGGTACTTGGACAGCATTCTAAAAGTATCTTAGAATGGACTACTCTGGCATGGTAGTGTACCCGCAGGTGATGGAGTCACCCTCTCTAAAAGAATGTCTTTTTTGACTGAAGAGGAGAGGGACTGGTATGAATGACATATTGTTTGTTTAGGCAGCTGAGTCAATCATGCAATGTCTTGTACAACACCAGATATTGCTTTTGTACTAAATGCAACAAGCATATATTAATCCAATTCTCAAGAAACAAATGGAAGCAGGAAAGAACATAAGAGGATGTTCTTGGTATAGGACAATGACAGACTCCTCTGGGAGGCGGTTTTCAGTTCAGGCTTCCAAGGTGACATGGATAACAGAGATGCTATCAGAGTTATGAGTTTAGCCACTTCTGAGGATCAGTGTATTGGATAGTGTTCCAATAAGGATATTGAGGTAATCATAGTGCAGGATGCCGGTTATAACTCGACAGAGGATAGGAGTTATTCAGTGATGAACTTTGTCCCTTCAGGTATCAAGACAAATTCTTGAGGCGGGGTATTGCTCAGATTGGGAGATTGTCCATCTCCGCAAATTTGAGATATAGAAAGATGAAGTTGGAACATTGTAGCGAGTCCACTCGCTGAGACTATTTCTCGAACACGTTAAGTTTCACAAACATAGTTTGCGAAACTGATTAGTAGAGAAGTTGGGTATTCAGTTGCACACGAGCTGTAGGTACGCGATACCGCAATAATTGGCCTTACGTGCAAGTGTGAAATTGTTGGATACAGTGCCATCAAGGCAATTATTGTGATCGCAAGTAGGCGATTATGATTATTAAGGGAGGACCTATGCAGGTATTGTTGGATATATATGCCCTAGAGGACTTCATTGTATAGGGTACTAGGGATATGTATGTACAGGACAATCTTGCTCGATATGATAGTACGTTATTTGGTTTGCCTCTATCTTAACATGTGATGTATTTTACTTTGTATATCATATCTTGTATACATATTGATAAAGCCCGTAGAATCTTTTCCTGACTACCAGCGTTGTGATGGAAATCATAGTTGTGGGAGCTAGGTAGTCGATAGGCACATCCTTAAAAGTGTCCCTAGTCATAGGAGTATCGAGACTGTGCATCGCTACTCCAAAGTAGACTAGTGTATACATATCCAGACCCTAACAAGGGGCGATGGATTGGTCTCGAAGCCATTGGTGAGGTGCGCCTAGATTGTATACAGGTGCTCACTGGGTGTAAGTACACCGGACAGGACTTGCCGAGGACTGGCTAGATTGTATTATACCTAGCGTCAGATAGCAGTTCTCTGGTGACATAAGTTCAGATAGTCTTTCGACCTGAGGTCGTCATTTTTCTCGTGTGAATTCCAACTGTGCTTTGATTACTACCCATCCACGGCTCTATTGAGTCATGCAAACAGGTTTTAGTTGGGTACAGTCCTGAGCCACATGGAGGCAGTGAGCGACTTTTAGGGATTCGTTTCTCCCGGTATAGGGAGTCGATGTCACGCTATGATCGGTTGGTTAACACCATAAGTCCCTGGCCAGGACGGATTGAGAATTACTGGTAGTTGGACCAGTAGATTCTCGGATGGTCTTGAGCCATACCGACATGACTTGTCTGGTAATTAGGGGTCTAACGTTTTCCACCCCCTAGACCTTACATGCGATACTTTCAAACGAACAGACCAGACTGCACGGAGATTGTCACGGACAGGCTCAGTAGGAGTTCGGATGAGTTCGCTCGTCAGCCATCTTTTCAACATGTACCTAGGTAGCCATTACATACAGCTAGTGCCGCTGACGGACTTGTGGTTAAAGACACTGCCAGCGTACTGTCGAGTCTTCTGATTCCAACACAGAGAGTTTCCTGGTTCAGGCGAAACGATGTAGAGACCGTACGGTTTTACAGCAGGGTTCCGATCAAATACATGTATTGGCTACACGAATGATGTTTGGAGGGATAATACTAGTGGGTTTTGGTTTAAGCTGGATTCTAGTATTATATTATTGGATTATCCTTATCTCATTGTATTCGTATTTTTCGGAATACGAATACGGGTATGTATATACGGTGAGGGCATTCTTATAATTTCACAAAGACATGCTTCTAGAAAACACCTCATTATTAGATTTATCCATTTTTAGAAATGGATTAATGAGGTGGAAATTGGAGATATTTGAGGCATGGATGAAAGCATGGCTAAAGCTTTTATTTATTTATTTGGCTTCGCTATTCAAGCTTGGTTGATTATTTTATATGTAAAATAATCCATGCTTGAATTATTGGATAGACTTAGCCATTCTTTCATTCATTCATCACAAGACCAAGCTCATTTTTCATTTGCTCTTTCTCTCTCCAAGTATTCTCATCCTTCTTCCTTAAACCCTAACCCTCACATGAGTTGTGAATCCTAGGGTTCTTGAGACAAAATAATCCATACATCGTTCGCTATATTTTCTAAGTTATTTAGCATAGCAAACTAGACATCTTAGTCACCTCACACATGAGGTTGGAGCTTGAACCATAGGCTCTCAGGTGAATCATCTTGGACATAGAGGAGACCAATGACCGTGAAAGTGTGTCTTAGGAATACCACTAGGTTTAAACAAGCATCAGATATACAATTTTAAAAAATCTAGAGTGCTAAGCTACACTAACCTAGAATCGAACTAGAGTATTAGGGTTTATAGGGCATGTAAACAAACTTTACACTATGTAAATAGATAATACAACCTTTGTAGACCGGTCCTTCACTTCTAAAGCTCCAAGTAGTAGTCCCTTAGCTCCAAGTAGTGGTCCCTAGAACTCTTCTTAGCTCCACTTGGTGAAAGGAACGAGCTTGCTAACGGATCTTCGATACCGAAGATGATCCACCTTAAAGTTACTCTAACTCAAGCTACCTCTTCCCTAATCAATGAATTAGTAAAGCAAACAACCTAATCTAATGGGCTAGATGATAGTACGTTGATGAAGTACGAATTTTGCTCACTTTAGAAATGCTTTTCTCTTTTTCTTTATCTAACTCTAGAAAACCTAGAGAGGAAGAGAATGAACTTTTAACTAGGGTGAAGAAAAAAATATCTCAAGTGATATTTGTAGAGAGTTAATCATGGCTAAACATAAAGGTTAGGTTATTAATTATCTAAAGTAAAACAAAATTAGTGAGGTGAGTCATGGCTTCTACATGCTTCATGAAGCATCTTGAGCCATGCTCATTTTCCACTAATTTCCTTTTTACATTAAAAACAAATCACCCAATATTATCCTCGGCTTGGTTTGAGTCTTATACTCCCATGTTTCAATGTATCATCGACCATGACACAATAGTGAATAATATATGTATATATATGTGTGTGTGTGTGTGTGTGTGTGTTTGTGTGTATGTATGTATATATATATATCACATATATATATGTATGTAAAGGACTTATTGTCATCCTTATCACTTTCTCCCACTGTCGTCCTTATCACTTTGGAAGCTCAAATCGGTAAAGGACTCCACTTAAAGTTCTCCGTTACCAAACACCAAGAACATTTCTTTAGTCCTTCTTAAGTACTCAAGAGTGTTCTTCACAGCTGTCCAGTGCTTCTCCCCAGGATCTGATTGATACCTACTTACCACACTTAGTGCATAAGCTACATCCGGTCTTGTTCATAACATCATGTACATGATTGACCCAACTGCAGAAGCATAGGGTATCCCTTGCATGCGAGCCCTCTCCAAATCAGTCTTAGGAGACATATATTTGGAGAGAATGATTCCTAAGTATGCGGTTAAATTACCTCGCTTAGAATCTTCCATACAAAATCTCTTAGTATGGTATCAATGTGCCTGAATTGGGACAATCCCAACATCCTCTTAAATCTATCTCTATAGATCTTTATCCCTAAGATGTATGAGGCATCACCTAGATCTTTCATGAAGAACTTTTGTGATAAGAAGAGCTTGACCGAGTGTAGCATAGGAACATCATTTCCTATCAAGAGTATATCATCCACGTACAATACGAGGAAGACAACCTTACCCTCTACAACTTTCCTATATATACAAGGTTCAACCATGTTTTTTATGAAGTTAAACACTTTTACTGCCTCATCAAAATAGATGTTCCACCTCTGCGATGTAAGTCTACGGTAGCGCCCCGGCCGTCTGTCCGAGGCCAAAATGAGGAAACGATAACTTTTTCTAAACTAGAAACTGGCGCTATCGTATACTATAAATCCGGATCGAACCATTAACCTATAACTAACAACTAGAGAAAGGGTTGGAAAGGCTATACCGAACGATCCGTGTCCTTCGGTATTTGGCCACCATCCCAAGCTTCTCGCGGCATCTCCGATCTCATTCTCCTCGTCGGAAAGGGCACCACATCTTTGAGTCTTTTTATGGGCTCCCGCTTCGTCCGAAGCAACTCGGGCATGTAGTTCACTAGCCGACGTGTCCAAGGCGATGTAGAGAATGTGTGTGACAACTTTGTCTCTTGCATCCATTGTATGGATGGAGGTTGAAGGTGAAGCCATCAATGGAGATTGTGAGCTAGAGGAAGAAGAAGAAGATGAGGCTTTTCTTTCTTGTGTGTTGTATGATGAAAATGAGAGAGTGAGAGTGAAAATAATACAAGAGCTAACCTTATCATGGCTGCCCTTCTCTCTCTTCCTCTCATTTCAACTTACAAATCCATCACAAAATGTGACATATGCACAATAAAAGAGATCATGAGTCACTAGGTTGCATGTGTCACAATAAATGCACCTCATGATGATTTCTAGCTCATAATTTCCATTTGTAAACATTAACCCAAATGTTTACAACAATAAAAAGATACGGCAACATCTAAAGTAAACTCATGACGGATCACAAGGATACCCCTCACCTGTATATACATACCTGCATCCGCATTCCGACTTAATGCGAATGCGATGAGACTAAAGTAATCCAACAAATCTAGTACTAGGATCCGGCTTAAACCAGAGCCCACTAGTATGATCCGTCCGATCATGATCCGTGCACTACTGCACGTATATGATCGGACCCTGCCATATATCATACGGCCTCTACAACGTTTCACCGGAAACTTGAGAAACTGTCTGTGGGGGACTCTAAAGACTCGTCAATACTTCGGCTGTGGATTTAACCACTAGCACGTCAGTGGTAGTAGCTGTACGTAACGGGCTACCAGGTATTGATCAAAAGGGAGGTCGATGAGCGAACTCTTCCTGACACCCTACTGATCATGTCAGTGACGTTATCCGTACAGTCCGGTTCGTTCGTCTATGAGCATGGCATGGCGGGCCTAGGGGGTTGGTAAAAGTCAGACCCCCCAAAGCGGTACAAGTCATGTCGGAGTGTAGCCCAGAACATCCTGAGATACTACTGGAATGCCTACCAGTAAATCTCCTGCCTTGGCCAAGGACTTCGTGTAATGGCTCTCCTAGACACAGCGCGATCTCACCCCTAATACCGGGAGAGACGAAACCCCTGCCGATCCGCTCACTGCCTCCATGTGGCTCGGGACTGTACCCAACTAAAACCTGTTTGCACGACTCTTTTGAGCCGTGGTAGGGTAGTAATCAAAGCACAGTGGGAACTCACACGAGACAAATGATGATCTCAGGTCGATGAACTAACCTATACACATGTCACCAGGGAACTGCTATCTGACGTCAGGTATAATACCAACTAGCATGTTCCTGGCGAGTCCTGTCCGGTGTACACATAATCCAATGAGCACCTGTATACATCTTAGGTGAACCAACTGACACCAATGGCTTGTGAGACCGGCCACCGCCCCTCGTCAGGGTCTCGACTGGATACACTAGTCTACTAATGGAGTATCGATGCCCAGTCTCGAAAACTCCTACGACTAGGGACCACTTTAAGGATGTGCTTATAGACCCCAGCTCCCATGTATATGATCGCCATCATACTGCTGGCAGTCAAGCAAGAATCCTAAGGGCTCTATCAATGTGTAATAGCGACATGTAAGGTCACCTAAAGCAGTACACGATAATAAAGATAAACCAGATAGCATACTATCATCTTGAGTAAGACTGTCCTACCGGCATAGGTCCTTCCTCAATCATTGCAATCACGTGCCTGTGATCCAATAATTGACTCTGATGGCACTATATCCAATACGCGATGCCTACTTTAATCTGTAAATTGATTTAAACAGCTTGCACACCTTTTCGCTGCCCTCACTGTCTATGAAGCCCTCTGGCTGTGTCATGTATAAGCCCTCTTCTAAATCACCATTTAGAAAAGCAGTCTTGACGTCCATCTGCCAGATTTCGTAGTCATGGGATGCAGCAACGGCAAGTAAGATCCTAATGGACTTAAGCATATTTACTAGAAAAAAAGGTTTCATCATAATCGACACCTAGTCGTTGACGAAAACCTTTTGCTACAAGTGTAGCTTTGAAGGTCTCAACCTTTCCATCTATACCAAGTTTCTTCTTAAAGATCCATTTGCTCCCAATGGGTTTTACCCCTTCAGGAGCAACTTCCAAAGTCCATACTTTGTTGGTGTAAATAGATTCCATCTCAGATGGCATAGCCTCTAGCCATTACACAGAGTCCACACTCATGATGGCCTGCTCGAAACTAGTTGGGTCATCATCTTCCATGATGCAATCCTCGCTCCCATCGTCAATGAGAAAACCATAGTATCTCTCAGGTGGATGAGGAACCCTACTAGATCTGTGGAGTGGATGAAGTTCGTCGGGGACTATTGAATCCTCCAGTTCTACCAAATCATCAGCTGTAGTTTGTGTAGTTAGAACTTCATCCAGCTCTACCTGATAACCACTAATTTCTTTTACAAGAAAATCCTTCTCTAAAAAGGTGGCATATTGAGAAACAAACACCTTTTGTTCCTCAATGTGGTAGAAGATATTTCGTTGTGAATTTTTTGGATATCCCACAAACTTGTAAAGAACTGACCTTGCCTCGAGTTTGTCCGGATCTTGCTTTTTGACATAGGCCGGACAACCCTATATCTTAACTCGTTTAAGATATGGTCTTTCCACTCCATATCTCATATGGTGTTTTAGGCACAGATTTAGATGGAACTTGATCCAATAGGTGTGTGGCTGTCTCAAGCGCATAGCCCCAAAAGAAAATAGGTAACTCAGCAATACTCTCCATAGAGCGCACAATATCTAATAGTGTGCGATTCCTCCGCTCCGAAACTCTATTGTGATGTAGTGTATACGGAGGAGTGAGCTGAGAGAGAATCTCATTCTCTTTTAAATAGTCTCGAAATTCCATGCTCAAGTATTCTCCTCCTCGATCAGATCGTAGGATTTTAATACATTTACCCGTTTGGTTCTCTACCTCGCACTTATATTCCTTGAATTTCTCAAAGGCTTCAGATTTGTGTTTCAATAAGAAAACGTGTCTGAATCTTGAGAGATCATCGGTGAATGTAATAAAGTACGAGGAATCATTTCTGGAATGTGTAGACATAGGACCGCATACATCACTATGTATCGGTCCCAAGAGTTCAGTTGTTCTTTCTCTGTGTCTAGTAAATGGAGTTTTGGCCATCTTTCCTTTTAGACATGACTGGCAAGTTTCATAAGATGTAAATTCGAACGGATTCAAATATCCATCTTTATGCAACTTTGCTAGTCTTGTCGCATTGATATGACCAAGTCTACAGTGCCACAAGAAGGATTTGTTCATTTCTGAACTTTTCTTCTTGTGTGTGTTCTGTATGTTTAGAACTGCATTCTGATTGAGAACGTATATACCGTTACATAACGTGCCATACCCAATCAACACTTGATTCAAGAAAATGTTCATAACATTTTTTTCCAGTACAAAGTTGTATCCTTCTTAACCTAATAAAGAAATTTATATTATATAGCACATCATTTTTGGCATGTAATAACAGTCGTTCAGAATAAATGTATTACCACTTGGTAATACAAGGTAATATTCGCCAACTGCTTTGGCAGCAACAGTTGCCCCATTCCCTACTACAACAGACTTATCACTTTTTTCCAGTTCTCTACATCTTCTTAACCCTTGTAACATATTACAAATGTGAGATCCTGATCCGGTATCCAATACCCAGGACGTAGAGCATACTCAGAAACAGTTCTCTGTTACAAACACACCCGAAGAAGATGCATCATCATGCTCTTTCTTCGTTCGGGTTGCATGGGAATCCTAATATTCCCCAATTCCTTGCTAAGATTTTTGACAATCATAAAATAGAGCGGAACTAACGTTCCCCAGCTCAGTATAATAAGCAGGTTCGGTCAATATATCCATATTATTATCTTGATTAAGACGTGTCATGGTCGTGGCCTAGAGAAAGAGAGAAGAAAACACTTTAGCGTGCGCTCTTGCGAGATTTGATTGATTATTATATTATCTAATAAGGATGGCTCACACTGTTTTTATCAAATCTTCCTTCAAACCCTAAAAGGTAAGATTATTCGTGATTAATTACACCCTACAAATTCGCCAATCGTTCAGCCAGGCAGGTATTGGTACTCCGAGGGTATCTCCCCGTACTTTCATATGGAAATAATTAAATAACCTTGTTTCCACACAGGCATAACCCCGTTAACACCTTTCTTAGACACCTACTGGATCAGCTAATTATAAAGTGCAAAACTCTCCTAGCAGTAATTCTTACTCGCAGTGGGTATCGGGATCCAACTATCTCATAGAAGGTATGCAATCTCATTGCAAATTTTCAACACTTGAAATTCCCAATATCTGTTTTTGCCCTTAGCAACCGATGACCTTAACAAGGTCAAGAAATCATAAGCGGTAGTCAAGTTCAACCCGTCATTTCCTGATTGAATTAAACCAACCCATACGACCCTTAACATAGTCAACAAAGTCGTACGACTACCCTAATCCAATCGCATCATATGGTTACAGATAAGCACTAATCAGCTACTGCACACTATACCTTAACATAGTCAACAAACGCAGCATGAATACTACATAGCACTTATCTGAAAAGACAGAGGGCTGCGACAGGTTTTTAAGACAACCTTTTGCGTAATGAACTTGATATCGTTGTAGAACCGAGTGATTTGAAAAGGAGAGGTTTAAGCTCCGCATTTAAAATCGAGTGTTTTTCAAAATAAACTGAGTCAGTTGTAGCATTTTCTACCTTTTGCTAAAGAGTTCACTCCCAGTGAAGGGATCTAGGCTCTTTCCTTATCGAATAAGGTGCTGCATATTCATCAAGGAATACCACTATGCAAAGCAAGAACTAGAGCTACCTTTTTGAAAATTTTGATTCTACAACATCTTTAGGTTTCTTTCTTTTTCATTAAGCTTATTAGTGGCGTCCCATCATTTATGTTTCCTAAACATCACAGCAAAAACGAAAATAGAACGTACGCTTATACCATGCGCATTCGCCACGGGGCCCCGTCATTCACCGTTAGATTACTTAACTAACGGCAGAGCGGGGGCTAGACCAGCGCGGATGCTAAACATAAGCAACGTTTATTATATATCAGATATATAATATAAAGCATTCGTCTTACACAGTTTTATGATCACATCACAGAACACAGGCAGCAGAAACAATCATATGAAATAGTGGATATACTAGGGGTCCGTGTTTTAAATTTAGCCAGTAATAAAAAACACGGATTCCACGGTCGTGATGAATAGCCAAACCCACATCCCTAGATCCCTACGAGAGCGGCAAGTGACCCTACCAATTCTAGAGTTAGGAGACCCGTTCCTGACTCCTCGAGATGGCTTCCAACTGGACTCTAGAACACGGTTACTTATGCTCCCCACCATTGGTCTATCCTAATGCGGAAAAGTAAATAATATACATCGATGGTGACATCATCCTCAACCCTGAAGTGTCCTAATAAAAGAATATTACATACAGTTTTTACATGAATGAAAATATAAAAAATCCCATCTCACGCAAAAACCCATGGCTATTCAATCACGACGATCCAATATAACATATCATAAGCAACACACAACATCACATGTCATCAATGTAAGTAAATATGTGTATTCCGAATGTCGTTAATGTATAGTAACGAAATCGGGGATACCCCACATATTACACTTACCGTTGCAAAAAAGAAGTGAAAACTATAATAATTGGAATCCACAAATCCCTTAGACATCATAAACCCGGAATATCTCATATCTCAGATTTCATGCCTAACACATTAAATCTTGCATTTTAGTCTCAAATCGAAAACTGTTTTCAATAACTTAGTCAGGTAATTCAACAAAATTCCCGACTACTTGATCTAATACTCGTCGGAAACTTTAGTAGATGGCCACACCTCCGATGCGTCGACGAAGTGCACTCAGGTGGAACACCGTGGCCGCGAGCATCCGAGTGGATGCTATCACTTGGTTGGGGCAATAGGGCATGGCTATTTAGTAGAGTTATCTGGCTAGTTTTCGCGTACTATACGTGATTGCGACAGAGTTTTGATCCGAATTGAAACTCCGTAGCAATCGATGAATCGAGACTAAAACGCTAGATTTACCAATTAGCAAGCTAGTTTTAACAAAACTAATTTAACATGGATTCCAACTATTGCATCACATATCAAATTTAAACCCGAAACGATGTTAAAATTAAGACTACAAAACACACTGAATTGCCCTAACAGAAAAGATAACATCACTTGCAATCTGGGCAAAACAAACATAACCTGAAACCCTAGATCCAATACACTAGAACACCAAAGAAATACGAGCATGATATGAGTAGACCGGCCAGGCCGGCCAAAATCCCAATGTGGCCAGCAAAATTTTAGTGTTTGGGACTCGGGTTTCTCTGGTGTTCTTGTTACATCATATGTAGCCTTCTGTACTTGTTTAAAAAATTTTCAGAGGACTAGAAAAAATTGACAGAAACTAGGGTTTATTATGACTGTTTTAGAATTATTTTGGTTTCGTAATTCAACTAACATCGTCAAATGATCTAGCTTTGGCTCTGATACAATGAAAGTGTGTCTTAGCACTACCACTAGGTTTAGACAGACATCAATTATGCAATTTTAAAAAATCTAGAGTGCTAAGCATCACTAGCCTAGAATTGAACTAGTGTATTAGGGTTTATAGGGCATCTAAACAAACTTTACACTAAGTGAATAGAGAATACAACCTTTGTAGACCGGTCCTTCACATCTAAAGCTCCAAGTAGTAGTCCCTTAGGTCTAAGTAGTGGTCCCTAGAACTCTTATTAGCTCCACTTAGTGAAAGGAACGAGCTTTCTAACGGATCTTCGATGCCGAAGATGATACACCAACTCAAGTTACCTATTCACTAATCAAGCAAATAGTGAAGCAAACAACCTAATCTAATGGGCTAGATGAAATGAGGTTGATGAAGTAGAAATTTTGCTCACTTTAAAAATGCTTATCTTTTTTTCTTTATCCAACTCCAAAAAACCTAGAGAGGAAGAGAATGAACTTTTAACTAGGTTGAAGAAAAAAATATCTCAAGCGATATTTGTAGAGAGTTAACCATGACTAAGGATAAAGATAGGTTGTAAAATATCTAAAGTAAAACAAAATTAATGGGATGAGTCATGGCTTCTGCATGCTTCATGAGGCATCAAGAGCCATGCTCATTTTCCACTAATTTCCTTTTTACTTTAAATATAAATCACCCAATAATATCCTTGGCTTGGAGTGAGTCCCATACACCCATATTTCTATATATCATCCACCATAACACAACAGTGAATAATATATGTATATATATATATATATATATATATATATATATATATATATATCATACACACACACACAAACACACACACACACACAGATATATATATCATTACAAATATACAATAGAAGAAATTCTTTTTAGTGAGCTAATATTAGTTAATATATATTAATATATCAAATATATAAATATATATCAGATTATTAAATCAAAACTTGATTCAATAATCTGGTTACATCATATATAACCGACTAATATCATTTATAGGTATATCAATTTATCGAATCAACACTTGATTCAATAACCCGGTTATATCACATATAACCTAACCGATATCAAATGACGCCTGATTAGAATACGGTATCACATACTCGTATTTAATCAAGTTCCCGCTCATATCACCATATGTACCCTATTTCGTTTCGCTTGAGCTAGGAAACCCTTATGTGGGACTCTACATACTCTTCAATACGCCAGTAGTAGGTAATGATCATATCAGTCACCCATAAGCTGTCAGCGGTACTAGCTGGACGTAACGGCTACCTAGGTACTGAGCGAATAGAAGATCAACAAGCAAGCTTGTCCAAACTCCCGCAAAGCCTATAAGCAACACTGACCGAACAGTCCGGTCTCTTTGTTTGATATGTTACATATCAAGTCTAAGGGTGGAATCGTCAGACCCCAGTAACTTGATAAGTCATGCCGATGTGTGGCCTATAACCGTTCGAGAAACTACTGATAACACTTACCAGTAAATCTCATCAGCCCTGGCCGGGGACTTGCTGTTATAGCCAATCAAGCATAGCGCAACATCAACTCGCTATACCGGGAGAGACGAAACCCCTCCTATCGCTCATTGCCTCCATGCGACTCGAGACTTTACCGAAAATCCACCGGTTTGCACGACTCCTTTGATTCGTGGTTGGGAGGAAATCAAAGCATAGTGGGAACCACACAAGACTCCATAACGATCTCGGGTCTACAGACTAACCTGTACAAGTGTCACCAGAGAACTGCTATTTGACGATAGGTATGGTACCATCCAGGAGTTCTCGGCGAGTCCAGTTCGGTTTACCCATTCTTTAATGAGCACCTTTATACAATCTTTGATGTCGCATACTAATGGTTATGGGATCAACCATCGCCCTCTAAGGGACAAGAAACGTACACGCTAGTTTACTCTGGAATATCGATGCCCTGCCTCAATACTCGCTCGACTAGGAATTGATAAAGGATGGGCTTATGGACTACTCAAGCCTCACTAGTATGATCTACATCATACTCCTGGTAGTCGAGCTAATATCCTAAGTGCTTTATTAACATGTATCATAGGAAAGTATAATAATAGAAGTGTACATGTTAAGATAGAGTAACCAGATAGTATACTATCATGTCGAGCAAGAAAGTCATATGCGTGTGTGTGTCGAAGAATGCACTATAATATACAATAATGTATAATAATGGCCTCTAGGGCTTACATATGCCTAACAGAACGAGTTCCATCGAAGCTACCTAGGAGCCAAAGAGAGGAGAAGAAGATTCAAATTTGAACCAAGGAGCCAAGAAGAAAGGAGAAGACCCGAAGGTCTTGACACGAAGGTATAATCTCCTACCGAGTAGTTAGAACCTTCTTGTAGCAAGTGTTAGCTAGTTATGTTTTAATCAAGATCCTTAGTTGATATAGTCGATGTTGCAAAGCAAACTCTTTTGTGATAAAGAAAAAATCGTTTTTATGTATTCCGCCTCCCCGCGGGGTGCGCGGCATCAACTTACACTGGTATCAAAGCAACATAAACCTTAAATAGCTTTTTAGAAAGTGATTAGAACTTCGATCTTCGAAAAATACCCGAAATCACATCTCCCATGTTAAGCTTGCTGTCGTTTTTAAAATGTGTTCAAAAATTTATTTCAGTGGCCTTAAAAATACATGCAGGGAATTATAGGAATAAAGAAAAAAAATTCGAGAACCAATCTCCTATACTCGACCATGGAACCACGGCCAAATAGCTCTATTAGCCGCGGTTCCGCCGCCGAGTTAGGCTATTGTCCTCCAATTTTTTTCCGCTATTCTATTTTGTGGAGATATGATTTCTGGTATAATTGGTATTTACCCAGATTGTTTTGTGTACTGGTATGTGCATGGGGAAATACGGATAATGATAATCGATCGAAATTCTAAGTTCTTGGCTAATCGGCTTTTCTGTGTTTGTATAAATGTGTTGCTAAACGTCCGCTAATTGCTATATGTCGATTAGTGGGGGTTGCACATTTCTGTGTTTTGTTGTTGGTTTGTGTATATGGAATATTGGATCGCCGTGAATGAATTGCCGGGGATGTAAGAAGAGTGTTTTTCTTTTCTTTCATTCAGGTAAATTTGTAAATTGATGTAATATTATTTTTGCGGGGCACATCCGAGTTGAGGTTGTAGCCACCGTTGTATTATTTCATTTACTATATCTTGCACCTAGGATAGACCCAAGGTGGGGTGCAAAAACTACCGGGTTCTTGAAGTGCCGAGTGACCTACTCATTTTATTGACAGAGGTTGCTTCACTTCGGGAATTTTGCGGGTAGTTTACAGCACCTGTAGGGGTCTAGGGTGGTGTTTGGCTATTCATCACGACCGTGGAATCTGTATTTCGTTATAGGCTAAAAGGAAACACGAAAATCCTAGTATATCAAATATATTCATCTGTGATTCTGTGATCTGGAATGATTAGTATTGCGTGAGATGAATGGATATCTATATATATATATATATATATATATATGTAATATATAATAAACGTTGCTTATGTTTTGCACCCGCGCTAGTCCAGCCCCCGCTCTACCGTTAGTTAAGTAACCTAACGGTGCATGACGGGCCCCGTGGCGAATGCGTATGGCATAAGCGTACATTCTATTTTCGCTTCTTTTTCTGCAATGATAAGGTTAATTGATGGGACTGCATTAATTTTGATTAATGCAAAAAAATAAACCTAAAATCTTATGTCATTACAACAGTTACAAAACCACTCGGTTTTCTTCAAAAAGCATTTTTAAAAGCGGAGCTTAAACCACTCCTTTTCAAAAGATATCAGGTTCCTTCGACTAAATCAAGTTCATTATGTTAACGGTTTTCGCCAAAAACCAGTCGTAGGCCTCCATCATTTCAGATAGGTATCTACTAGTATTCATGCTATTTGTTTTGACCTTCGCCAAGGCATAGTGTTTAGTAGCTAGTGGGTGCTTATCTGTGGCATAGATATGAAAGTGTGTCTTAGCACCACCACTAGGTTTATACAAGTATCAAGTATGCAATTTTAAGAAATCTAGAATGCTAAGCTACACTAACCTAGAATCGAACTAGAGAATTAGGGTTTACCAAATATAAAAGCAAGTTCTATAATAAGTGATGAGGGTTACAACTTTTGTTGACCGGTCCTTCACTTCTAAACCTCCAAGTAGTAGTCCCTAGAACTCTTCTTAGGCTCTATTAGGTGAAAGGAATGAGCTTGCTTCGTCGTTTTCGAGGCCGAAGATGATCCATCTTGAAATCACTCTAACTCAAGCTAATACTTCACTAATCAAGTATTAGTGAAGCAAACAACCTTATCTTATGGGCTAGATGAGTGTAGGTTGATAAAGTAGGAATTTTACTCATTTTAGAAATGTCTATCTCATTTTATTTTCTCACCTCAAGAAAAGCTAGAGAGCTCAAGAGAAGGAAGAAGATAAACTTGAGTGAGGAAACTATCTCAAGTGATAAGTAGTGAGAGTAAACCATGGGCTAAAGATAATGGTTGGTTATAAAAAATCAAGAGTAAAACAAAATTAGTGAGATGAGTCATGGCTTCTACATGTTTCTACAAGCATCTTAAGCCATGATCACTTTAACTCATTTTATTTTTCTCTTAATAAATAACTACAACAATTATCTTTAGCTTTAGTGTAAGTCTCATATACCCATGTTCTATGTATCATCAAGCATGATACAATAGAATTTTATATATAAATAAATATATACATATATCATATATATATATATATATATATATATATAATCAAGAGAATAAAATCTTTAGTGAGCACAATATTAGTTAATATATAAATATATGAAATATAAATATATATTAAATTATTAAATTAACACTTGATTAAATAATTCGGTTATATCATATATAAAGACTAATATCATTTATATGTATATCCAATTATCAAATCAACACTTGATTCAATAACCTGGTCATATCACATATAACCGACAATATTCAATACTACATTAAATCAACACTTGATTCAATAATCTAGTCATATCATATATAACCAGTCAGCATCAAATATATATATATAAATATATATATATATACATATAACATATCATTGAATCAACACTTGATTCAACAATCAGGTTATATCACATATAACCAAACCGATATCAAATATCGCGAGATTAGAAAACAGTATCACATACTCGTATTTAATCAAGCATCCGCACATATCACCATATGTGCCCTACTTCGTTTCGCTTGAGCTAGGAAACCTCTATGTTGGACTCTGAAGACTCGTCAATACGCCAGCAGTAGGTATTGATCATATCAGATGCCCTCAAGCCGTCAGCGGTACTAGCTGGACGTAACGGCTACCGAGGTATTGAGCGAATAGAAAATCAACAAGCAAGCTTATCCAAACTCTTGCAAAGCCTATAAGCAATACTTACCGTACAGTCTGGTCTCTTCGTCTGATATGTCGCATATCAAGTCTAGGGGTAGAATTGTCAGACCCCAGTTATTTGATAAGTCATGCCGATGTGTGGCCTATAACCATTCGAGAAACTACTGATAACACTTACCAGTAAATCTCATCAGCTCGGGCCAGGGACTTGCTGTTATAGCCAATCTAGCAAAGCGCAACATCAACTCCCAATACTAGGAAAGACCAAACCCCTCCTATCGCTCATTGCCTCCATGTGACTTTAGACTGTACCCAAAATCCACCTGTTTGCATGACTCCTTTGAGCCGGCGACCAAACCACATCAAGGAGCTGCTAGGAGATTGGAATGAAGACCGAAGGACACGGATCAACTCGGTATAACCTTTCTAACTCTTAGTTAGCATGCTAGTATAGGGTTTAAGGTTGATCCGTAAATCGAGTAGCGGTAGCGCCGGTTTAGAAAAAATTTTGTTCTGCATTTTGATGGCCGGGGCGCTGCCGGGACCCTTCATGGTATCAGAGCCACCCTTTAAACCCCTTAGTAGCTTGTTTAAACGTGCTTAAAAGATCGATCGACGAAAATTTCCGAAATCACGATTCCATTTTCACGTTTGCTGTCGATTTTCAAAAGTGGTCAAAAAATTATTTCAGGCATCTTAAAAATCCATGCAGGCAAATTTAAGGCTACACAAAAAATATGGGCTCGTGATGCCTCTAAATTGCCGCGGATCCGCCGCACTTACCCCCTATTGGCGGCGGTTCCGCGGCCATTTATTGGCGACGGGCCTTAAAATTTTCACTGTAGCCCTCTGACTTGGAATTGTGATTTTTGACATATTCTGTTTTGGCCCAGATTTCTGTTTCAGTGCTGGTTTTGCTATTGGGGCCAATCTGGAAATTTAGTTGATCGATATTTTAAGCAGGCGTTTAACAGTACATACATTTATATCTGCGACCGTGAATGTCATTTGATCGGTAAACCCGTCTAACTGCTATATATTCTTTTAGACAGGTTTGCGAACGTGACATTCACGTTGATGTTCTGTTTTGTGCTGTGATGTTGGTTGGATTGTCGTGGTGGATAGCTGTAGTGCAATGTTAGTACAGTTTAATCTCATTTGTACATTTGATATTGCGGGGCGAGCGTCCGACATGTGGACTGCCGTCACTGCCAGTTTGTATATTATTCTTTTGGGGCACGACAGGGCTGAGGTCGATATCACCCTTGTATATTATTTTATTTTCTGTTAGAGGATTACCCCGAGGTGGAGTGCACGAATAGCCGGATTCTAGAGGGCAACTGGTCCGCATCTCATGGCGTTGGGATGGAGGGGACCTTACTCTAGAATTGGCGGTCTATTCACTGTACTCGTAGGGGGTATAGGTATGACCCAAGGAGGGGCGCTCAAGTTACCGGATTCCGAGAAGAGCCGGGTAGCCCATTCACGTTGTTGAAGGGGGCTGCCTCACTTCTGGTTTTGGCGGGTAACTTGCCCCACTCGTAAGAGTCTAGGTTTCATTGCACATGCTATCCACACGACAGGGAACGTCGGGTCTCACTTGCGGCTCAAGTGAAACCCGGGGCTTCAGATTATCCACCATTCTGTGTTGCTTCTATGATGTTTCTGTGATGTTGCTTTATATCATGCCTGGGACGATTGTTATATATATTTATATATACTAGTAGATGTTGTAAATGTTTTGCACCCGCGCTAACCCAGTCCCCGCTCTGTCGTTAGTTAAGTAACCTAACGGGTGATGACGGGACCCAGTGGCGAATGCGGATGGCATATACGTACATTTTATTTTCGTTCTTTTCTGGTGTGATTAATTGATGGGACTGCATAGATTCTTATCAATGCAAGGATAAAACAAACCTATATATATGATGTTGTTGGAATCGAGTTTTTTTTAAAAACTGACATTACAGACGTTCTCTTTTTCTTTGCATCGTGGTATTCATTTTGGAATATCCTGCACCTCATTCAACGAGGCAAGGGCCGAGATCCCTTCATCGGGAGTGACCCCTTGAGTAAAAGTTTGCGTCAATGTAATAACTTTACTATAGTCGTTTCCATTTGCATTGCATCGTGGTATTCAGTTTGGAATATCCTGCGCCTCATTCGATGAGGAAAGAGCCGAGATCCCTTCACCGGGAGTGACCTCTTTAGCAAAAGTTTTCGCCACTATATATTTGTAAAACCACTCGGTTCCTTCAACGATATTAAGTTCATTACGTTAAAAGTTTTTTGCCAAAAACCAGCCGTAGCCCTCCGTCATTTCTTATAAGTATTGCTTAGTATTCGTGCTGTGTTTGTTGACTGTGTCAAGGCGTAGTGTGCAGTAGCTAAGTAGTGCTTGTTTGTGGCATATTAATGCGATTGGTTAGGACAGTCGTGCAGCCTTGTTAACTGTGGCAAGGGCTCGTACGGGTGGGTTTAATGCAATCCAGGATAATGAAGGGTTGAACTTGACTAGGACTCTTTGATTTGTTGACTGTGTCAAGGTCACTTGGGTCTTAAGGGTAAAAATCATATCGGGAGTTTCAAACATACAGGAAACTTGCCAGGCTTGCGCATACCTTCTGGAGTGTGGTGAATTGAGTGGCTTCCATCAAGTTATTATGCAACGATAGTTGGATCCCGATTCCCACTGATGAGTAGGATTACTCCTCGGGTGATTCCGACTAATTATCCTTTTAGGTTTGGAGGAGAATTAGAGGAAACAGTGGGAGCCATCCAGATTAGATAAAATAATTAACCATTCTGATCTATGTTACAGTGCACGCTGAGTGTTTCTTTTCTCTCTCTCTGGCTGCGACTATGACCCGACCTTTGACTAAAACTCATGAAACCAAGTTAACCGAACCTTCTTAAAACATTTTGACTTTTGGAATGGCACGGTGTCGCATACATCATTGCCACTTCTATATCACCTTTACATTTCTCCAGAACACCTCGTATTACTACGAATATCCACTTCCATTGGATAAATCCATCGTATAGTTACATACGAACTCGAAGGAATTTTTTCGAGGATGGATTCTGGTTCTGGAGAGATTGAATAGGATTATTCGGTTGTTTTTTCTCTTTACCTTCTCTCAGGTTGTGAGGGCTCCTAGGATTAGGAGAGGGTACACCTATTGAGCTTATTGGATAGTCTTCCTCCAGACCATAGGCAGGTGCCGAATGGTAGGAAAGGAAGAAAACCAACAAGCTTAACTGTGGTGTGCAGAAGGTAATAAGTAAAGACATATAAAGGGATTAGAATAATGGCAAATGAAATTGCGACCACCATTATTCATGACAAAGACCGTGTATACCCCTGCCATTCCTACATTCATTTTGTTTTGCTCTAGAACACTCCGTGTCACTATGGATATCCACTTCCATTGGATAAATCCATCGTGTAGTTACATACGAACTCGGAGGAACTTTTTCTAGGATGGATTCTGGTTCAGGAGAAAAAGAATAGGATTATTCAGATGTCTTTTCTCTTTACCTTCTCTCAGGTTGTGAGGGCTCCTAGGATTAGGAGAGTACACCTATTACGCTTATTGGATAGTCTTCTTCCAAACCTTAGGCTGGTGCCGAAGGGTAAGGAATGAAGAAAACCAATTGGCGTAAAGGAGGTGTATGGAAGGTAATAAGTAAAGACATAATAAAGGGATTGCAGAGAGGGCAGGCAAGTAAATGGTTACTGTCGTGAATCAGTGGAAGAGGCGTTACTAGGAATACCAGTGAACCCATTTTTGAAACATTTTCATGTTTCAGTTTCACTGTACGATGTTAATTGAAAACTGTTTTCCTAATTGGAATCTAACTCCAGGGTATGAATTTACCAGATCAGTTTCTCACATCTGCATATTATTACGGATGGTGAGTCGGAGTAAGATATTGGGAATTGGCTAATTAGATCCTCATTATATCGGAATTCGTTGTAATTGGTGATATTTGAGGAAATCATCTGGATTTTGCCGGATGGCAAATATTTGGTTTTGAATATCCGTTGTTATGCACCAATTTCAAACTGGTATATCTGTACATTTATTTTATAAAGTGAGATACAACTTTTTGATATTGTGTCTATGACACTTACCTATATCAGTTGGTGATTAGGTAAGGTGCATTCAACAGCGGTGTAACTCTTCTTAACCAAAGTACAGTTTTTCAACCTACGACGCACAGAGTTTGAGTTATTGGACTCAGGGGACTTATACAAAGTATTGTGTGGTGTCCAGTGTCCGTTAGGACAATGGGGTTGGTACTCGTACTATATTCTGTTTACTTGTGACTTCTCCAGTTCTGGACAAGTATTTCGTTGAAATGCAAAGTCCAGATATTGAGAAGTTATAGGTATAAGAATAAAATAGAGAACCATTTGTTGGAAGTATCAGGATTCTTCGATGAAGTCGAAGATGTAGATACTTATGTTTGGTATTTAGTTAATAGTAATGGTTTTGAGAACTTGCTTCTCTTTCAGGTTATTCATATATGGATGCACTCCTAGATGAGTAATGCTGATTGACCTCATTCTATTTGGTTGATATGCGGTGGAGACAGCTTCATGATTTTGAATCTGGTTCCAATTAAATTAGTGCTTTTGTTTCTATATCAGATATATATAGAATCATTTTATATCTTGACAATGTTAAGGTATAGGGAGTTGTCTGGCTGATACTTAAAACCAGAATCCAGATAAACTCAAGGCACATTTCAGTAATGGTTGTTTGTGGGTTATCCCGGTCTTTGATGAGGGTTAACTTTCTACTATCAGGAAAATGAATATTTATATTGTTCTTGACTCGCCACAGTTTAGTAAAATGGACTTTTTCAAAAAACACAAGTGGGAGTATGGTAGAACTGGAAGTTATTCCAGAACCACAAACGATTACTGGAAATTTAATAGAACCTAAGGATTCAATTGGATTTGATGTTCCATTAGCCACTCCGCAGATTTGGTGGGTAACCTCAAGCACCCTAGAGGTACTTTGGTCTTCTCAGAGACGGTGACAGGGAGGTTCTTGTTTATCCAGACTTGCCATTGCTGTTGTTCTAGACTATAAGACCCGGCAGGAGGATGAGTATACCATCGTTCTAAACTAGTTTTAGAAGTGCACATATATATGACTCTGCCAGAGAGTTGTTGTAGTCAGTGGGAGCAGCGGAAGCTTAGTAGACAAGTTGCTTATGTCTATTTATAGACTAAAGTGGGTATAGCGGAAATAAATCATCTATTTTTTATGTGACAGTCATAGGTCTTGACCTCATCAAAATAGGAGATGGATCTGGAAAGAAGGTAGTAGAGAGTGATGTCCAGGTATTGGGATGACATGGACTTGATAGGAAGGGATATTCCTATACTACGATCGGTTATACTTTGGTTGTCACAAAGTTGTTTCTCCACATAGGATACGGGTATAATATCAGGTTTTCTAGTTACTAGATCTATGGTTTTAGATCTAGATTTGGGAAGTATCCTAATCTGGGTACTTTGACATTAAATGGATGACTCCTAGCATGGTGGTGTACCTGCAGGTGATGGAGTCACCCTCTCTAAAGGTGTCTTACAGACTAAAGGGGAAAGGGATTTTCATGATTAGCATATCACTTGCTTAGGCAATTGAGTTAATCATGAAATGTCAAGTACCACACCAGATATTGCTTTTGCACTAGATGCAATAAGCAGATATATTAATCCAATCCTAGAGAAACCTTGGGAAGCAGTTTATGAACATAAGTGAATGTTCTAGGGAAATGATTACGGCAGCCTCCTTCAGGAGACAGTTATCATTTCAGGCTTCCAAGGTGACCTGGATGACAGAGTGACTATCAGAGTTATAGTTTTCCCTCTTTTGAGGGACAGTATATTGGACGGGTGGTCCAAGCGAATACTGAGGAAAGGCATGGCGCAGAATACTGATTAAATTCGGTGGACGATACAGTCTATGTAGTTTGCTGGATTTGGAGTTCATTTAAGAACTGGGTCCCATCAGATATCCAGACAAATTCTAAGACAGGTATTGCTCGTTTCGGGAGATAGTTTTCTCCGTGAAGTTGAGATATAGAGAGATACAGACAAAAACATTGGAGCGGATCCACTCGCTGAGGCTATTTCTCGAAGGCAATCATTTTCGCAAACGGGCTTTGCTAAACTGATTTGTACAGAAGTTGGGTGTTCGGTATCACACGGGCTGTGGGTATGCGACATCACAATAATTAGCCTTAAGTGCAAGTGGGAGATTGTTGGCTATAGTGCCCTCATGCCAATTATCATAGTCGCGGACTTGTGATTATGATAATTGAGGCAGGACCTATACCGATAAAACAGCCTTACTCAAGATGATAGTATGCTATCTGGTTTGTCTTTATCATCATGTACATGTTGATAGAGCCCATAGGATTCTTGATTGACTACCAGCATTGTGATGGCGATCATATATGTGGGAGCTGGGGTCTATAAGCACATCCTTAAATGTCTCTAGTCGTTGGAGTATCGAGACCGGGCATCGATACTCTAGTGTAGACTGGTGTATACTGATCGAGACCCCGACGAGGGGCGGTGGCCAGGTCTCACAAGCCATTAGTGTTAGTTTGTTCACCTAAGATAGTATACAGGTGCTATTTGGGTTATGAGTACACTGGACGGACTCGCCGGGAACCTGCTAGTGTGTATTATACCTATTGTCAGATAGCAGTTCTCAGATGACATGTGTACAGGTTAGTCTGTAGACCTGAGATCGTCATTTATCTCATGTAAGTTCACACCGTGCTTTGATTACTACCCTACCACGGCTCAAAGGAGTCGTGCAAACAGGTTTTAGTTGGGTACAGTCCCGAGCCATATGGAGGCAGTGATCGGATCGTCGGGGATTCGTCTCTCCCGGTATTTGGGGTTGATGTCGCATTGTGTACGGGTGGCCATCACCACAAATCCATGGCCATGGTAGACGAGGATTACCAATCCAGGATCGATAGTTTCTTAGGAGGTGATGGGTTACATGCCGACACTAAATATCGTGTTGTTAGGGGTCTGACTTTATCCACCCCCTTAGACTCGATATGCGATACTCTTAGACGAACAGACCGGACTGTACGGATATTGTCACTGACAGGCTCGGTAGGGGTTCAGGATGAGTTTGCTCGTCGTCCTCCCTTTTCGCTCAATACCTGGATAGCCATTACGTACAGCTAGTGCCGCTGACGTGCTTGTGGTTAAACCCATTGCCAGCGTATTGACGAGTCTTTAGAGTCCCACACATAGGGTTTTCACGGTTCAGGCGATATGGTGTACATGAGGTATGTTGATACATACAGATGTCCGATTAAATATGTGCACATGCTGTGCAGACTTTAATCGGACGGTTGATAATACTAGCGGCTTAGGATTAAGCCGGATTATTAAATCTGGTTTTGATTTAATAATTATATATGTATTTGTATATACGTATTCTAGTATTATTGTTCACTATTCGTTTTCTTTTTCGGCTATTCGTACTTTTGTACGAATACACGTATATGTATTTCGGTACATGTACCGGGAAGTATTCCGTATTTTCTATGGAATAGCATCTAGAAGGTGCCACATCATTTGTATGAATTTCCATTTTTGGAAATTCATTTGACTCACAAATGAGGTGGAGGTGTGAGGTGGCATTTGCATAGTGTTGGGCATGGTTCAAACTATGGTTTCATTTGTTTATTGCTTCTTGACTTTGGTAAAGATTTCTTTTTTGAAAATGAGAGAGAGAGAGAGTGTGGGCCGGCCACTATGGGATGGGGGTTCATTTCATTTGGGGATTACAATTTACATTACAGTAGCGCTCTCTCTCTCTCTCATACTCTCTCATGCTTCAAAAATACTTAGCCATTTTTCTTGCTCATGCCAATGCTTCATCACCCCTTTCATCTTCTTCTTGAGCTCAAAGGTAGAGAGAAAAACATAGTGACACACTACTACAGCTCGACTCTCCATAGCTAGCGACTTTGGAGCGTCGGTTATCTCGTTCGTTGAGGTTGGAGCTTGCGCCGTTTTGCCTCGGGTGGATCATCGGAGATGGAGGAAGACTGGCGACCAAACCAAATCAAGGAGCCGCTAGGAGCTTGGAATGAAGACCGAAGGACACGGATCAACTCGGTATAACCTTTCTAACTCTTAGTTAGCTCGCTACTATAGGGTTTAAGGTCGATCCATAAATCGAGTAGCGATAGCGCCGGTTTAGAAAATTTTTGTTCCGCATTTTGATGGCCGGAGCGCTGCCGGGACCCTGTACTGCTATCTGACAATAGGTTTGGTACTAGCCAGGAGTTCTCGGCGAGTTATGTTCGGTGTACCCATTCTCTAATGAGCACCTGTATACAATCTTTGATGTCAAACACCAATGGATGAGGGATCAACCATCTCCCCATACAGAGTCTAAAAACTTACACACTAGTCTACTCTGGAATACCGATTCCCTGTCTCGATATTCCCTCGACTAGGAACTGTTAAAGGATGTTCTTATGGACTACACAAGCCCCACTTGTATGATCTGCATCATAGTCCTAGTAGTCAAGCTAACATCCTAAGGTCTTTATCAACATGTATCAAAGAGACAGTGTAACAATACAAGTGTATATGTTAAGATAAGGAGCAACCAGATAACATATTATCATTTCGAGGAAGAAAGTCCTCTATATATATGTCCAAGGATCAACTATATCATACAATAATAGCCTCTAGGGTAAACATATTCCTAACAATTTCCCACTTGCACTAAGGCCAGTTATTGTAGTATCACATACCCAACATCCCAAAAAGTCTCTCAAACTGAGTCTGGGGGAGGGCCTTCGTGAGTTGATCCGCTGATCGGCATGCTTTTGTCGTGTCATTTTATAAAGAATTTAAAGTTAACCGTAATCAAGACGGCATCGCGTGTAGCTAGCCGCGATGAGTACGGGTCGTCCGCAAGGAGATGGTGCGTTTTAAGTACTTGTTCTAACGAGTTAAAGCGAGTGGCGGATTGGTTCGTTTCTAACCTATGTGTGTATATGCAAAAGAATAAGTTGTTAGGAAAAGAGATAGGTTAGTGTATGTTTGTGAAGTCCGTACTCAATCCTTCATGCCGAGCTTGACCATTGAAGCTAGAGCAATCGGCAACAACGTGGATTAGGGTGCTTAAGCACGGTATTAGTGAAATCCCGCTTATTGACCTTTGTGCGTCCGTTCTTGTCTCTTGACTTTCGCCCCCGGCCAAACCGAACGCAATCGGTTACGGTTAGGGGTCACCGATACCTTGGTAGGGTAGGATGCCTAACAGAGCGCTTACGTAAGGTTTGGACGGAGTTCAATAGGAAAATATCGGGCAAAGGAAAACCTTAACTTACAATATCGTTCTCTTTCCTAACAACACCATAATTTACAAACCATCACAACAAACAAAAAGAAAGAGCAAAAGAAAAGAAAAAAGAAAGGAATAGACAACATTGCAAGTAAGTAAATAGCAAGGAAATAAAAGAGAAAGTAAGTAAATGGCAAGAATTAAATAGCAAGTAAGGAAAGCAATAGAAATACTAAGAACCCAAGAACACAAATGAAAGCTTTATTAATCTCAAAGTTATATTGCAAACCATGAGTTCAATAACCAAAACTTATACTTGCAAGCTCAATGAAGAGGATGCAAGATCAAAAGAAGGCAAAGAACTCAAGGTGAAATGAAAGCTTTATTGATTCCAAGTATTGATACAAACCATGAGTGCAATAACCAAAACGTAAACTTGCAAGCTCAATGAAGATGTTGCAAGATCAAGAGAAAGGCAAAGAACTCAAGGCAACTATCTATGTACAAGAACTAAAAAGAAAACACTCACTCACAATATATCTAAGTATTGGCCAAAAAGTATATCTCCTTTCCCTTGCTCACTGATCTATATTTATAGGCTCAAAATGAGATTAAACAAACAATATAATAAGCATGATGTGACAAAAGGGGAAAGGCAGAAGAAAAATGGGGACATTTGGACATAAAAAGACCGGCGGCGCCAGTTTTTGGAGACATCTCGTAGGGTTTCTTGATGACTTTAGGGCTCGTGTTTGTTCTGTGGTGTTGTGTGCTCTCCATAATCACTCTGGTGCTGTTTGATTTGTATAAATAAACCTGGTCTGTATTTAGGGATTTAGAGGGTAACATGTAGGTTTATATCACATCACAACTTTTTAAGCATTAACTCACACACCTACTTGTGTCAACTACTTGTTCCCCTTGCATCATGGCAGCCCCACCTATGTCCAAGCCATCAAAGATCTAATGCACACTTGCTATGTGTTGGACCAAAATTGTGTACACTTTATTTGTTACAAAATAACTCTTTGAATATCGATCGGTTTGCAATTCCGGTTGCAGTGTCGGCTAACAAACGTTATATCCGTGATTTTGAGTGCGTTTCCAGTATTGTGTCACGGATACCTATAAACTGTAATTACTGAGCAGACACTGGTTAATAGTACCGATCTATAAAACACAGATAATGAATGAGTGGTATTAAAATGCAGTTTTCTGTGATAAACATCCGCTGTGTTGTCCTTTGTGTTAACTCTCCAGACCATGATCTCCCGGCGATCCACTATCTTCCGGATCAGGTGATACCGCCTAAGAATATGTCTGGATCGTTGATGGGACCGAGGTTCCTTGGCCAAAACCACAGCTCCATTATTATCACAATACACGGGTATTGGATGCTCAATGGATGGAACCACACCAAGTTCAATAATGAACTTCTTTATCGAGACAGCTTCTTTGGCAGCATCATTGGCAGCGATGTATTCAGCCTCCATCGTCGAGTCTGCCACGGTATTTATCTTATTCCTCTTCAAACATACCACCCCTCCATTGAGGGAGAAGACAAAACCCGAGACCGACTTACTGTCGTCCTTATCACTCTGGAAGCTTGAATCGATAAAAGACTCCACCTGGAGTTCTCTGTTATTATACACCAAGAACATTTCTTTAGTCCTTCTTAAGTACTTAAAATTTTCTTCATAGCTGTTCAGTGCTTCTCTCCAGGATCTAATTGATACCTACTTACCACACTAACTGCGTAAGCTACATCCGGTCTGGTGCATAACATCGCGTACATGATAGACCCAACTGCATAAGCATAGGATATCTCTTGCATGCGAGCCCTCTCCAAATCAGTCTTAGGAGACATCTCTTTGGAGAGAGTGATTCCTGAGCAAGCGGGTAAATTACCACGCTTAAAATCTTCAATACTAAAGCTCTTTAGTATGGTGTCAATGTACCTGGATTGGGAAAATCCTAACATCCTTTTAGATCTATCTCTATAGATCTTTATCCCCAGGATGTAGGAGGCATCACCTAGATCTTTCGTGGAGAACATTTATGATAAGTAGAGCTTGACCGAGTGTAGCATAGGAACATCATTTCCTATCAAGAGTATGTCATCCATGTACAATACGAGGAAGACAACCTTACTCTCTACAACCTTTTTGCATATACAAGATTCATCTACGTTTTTTATGAAGTCAAACTCTTTGACTGCCACATCAAAACAGATGTTCCATCTCCACGACACCTGCTTTAATCCGTAAATTGATTTAAGCAGTTTGCACACATTTCTGCTGCTCCTACTATCTACGAAGCCCTCTGGCTGTGCCATGTACACGCTTTCTTCCAAATCACCATTTAGAAAAGCGGCCTTGACATCCATCTGCTAGATTTCATAGTCATAGTTTGCAGCAATGGTAAGTAGGATCCTGATGAACTTAAGCATAGCCACTAGAGAAAAGGTTTCATTATAATCGATACCTGGTCGTTGACGAAAACCTTTTTCTACAAGTCTAGCTTTGAAGGTCTCAACCTTTCCATCTACACCAATTTTCTTCTTAAAGATCCACTTGCTCCCAATGGATTTTACCCCTTCAGGAGCAACTTCCAAAGTCCATACTTTGTTGGTGTACATGGATTCCATCTCAGATCGCATAGCATCCAGCCATTTTATAGAGTCCCCACTTGTGATTGTCTGTTCAAAACTAGTTGGGTCATCATCTTCCATGATGCAATCCTCGCTCCCACCATCTATGAGAAAACCATAGTATATCTCAGGTGGATGAGGAACCTTACTAGATCTGCGGAGTAGCTGAGGTTCGTCGGGGAATATTGAATCCTCCGGTTCTATAAAATCATCAGTTGTAGTTTGTGTGACTGGAACATCTTCCAGCTCTACCTCATTACCACTAATTTCTTTTATAAGAAATTCCTTTTTAAAAAAGGTGGCATATTGAGAAACAAACACTTTTTGTTCCTCAGTGTGGTAGAAGATATATCCATATAAATTCTTTGGATATCCCACAAACTTGCATAAAGCAGACCTTGCCTCTAGTTTGTCCGGATTTTTCTTTTTAACATAGACCGGAAAACCCCATATCTTAGCACGTTTAAGAGATGGTCTCTTCCCATACCATATCTCATATTGAGTGGAAGACACGGATTTAGTTAGAACCCTATTTAATAGGTATGCAGCCGTCACAAGTGCATAACCCCAAAAGGAAATAGATAACTCAGCACTACTCAGTATTGAGCACACCATATCTAATAGGGTGCGATTCCTCCACTCCGATACACTGTTGTGATGTGGTGTATACGGAGGAGTAAGCTGAGAGTGAACCCCATTCTTTTTTAATTAATCTTGGAATTCCGTGCTCAAGTATTCTCCTCTTCGATCAGATCGAAGGACTTTAATACTTTTACCCGTTTGGTTCTCTACTTCACACTTATATTCCTTGAATTTATCAAAAGCTTTAGATTTGTGTTTCAAAAAGAACACATGTCCAAATCTTGAGAGATCATCGATGATTGTAATAAAGTACGAGAAACCATTCCTGGCATGTGTAGACATAGGTGTTGGGGTCAAAATTTGTACCCCGGTTGACCAAGTCAAAGTCAAGGTCAACCCCAAGCCAGGTGGGCCCAAGCCCAGGTCAAGCGGGCCCATGCCAAGGTCGAGCCCGTAGCCAGCCTCCTCCATGCCAAAATATAGATCATGTAATAAATAATTTTTGTGTAATTTTTTATGCATGAATGTATGCAAAATGGGCATAAAGCTAAATTTTTGTAAGCCCATGGCTTATGTGCAAAAAGAAATAGTACATGAGACATGGGATAGGCAAAATGCCATTTTGCAAAACCCAAGGGGCTATATTAAAATATGTAAGCCTATATAAGGCAACATGATAATGAATAAAAAAAATACTATTCATTCCCTCCAAAAAATTAGGGCCTGTGCCTCTTTCTCCTTCTCAAGGTTCTAAAACCTTCTTCTTTCTTTTGAATTAAATCAACAGTTTTACTCTTCCTTTTCAAAAACTAAACAGTTTTTCATAACAAAACCCACAAAGGGGAACTCAAATCTTCAATCAGATCTCAGAAAGAAGAGATTTTTAAAATCTCATATTTCTTGATCTTCAAGATCCGCTCAACAAAGAAAGAAGAAGGAGACCCATCTCTAGAAACCCCACTTTAGGGAAGAACTAGGGCTCAAAGGGAGAACCCTTTCATCAGCTTCAAAACATCCTAAGAGTTTAACTCCTCATATATATATATATATATATATATATATATAAAGAGAATAATAAGTGCTCCTTTCTTGGAGTACAACTCCCATTACAGGGACCAAGCCCCTTTTGCCGCTCGAACGCCCACGTGCTGACACGTGGTGCGAGCGCTAGCGCCCTTGCGCTCAGAGCGCTAGCGTCCAAAAGCGCTAGTGCCCGAGCGCCCACGTGCTGACACGTGGTGCGCTAGCACTCAAAGCGCTGGCGCTCTTGCGCTCAGAGCGCCAGCGCCAAGAGCGCTAGCGTCCGAGCGTCCACGTGCTAACACGTGGTGCGCTAGCGCTCTTGCATTCAGAGCGCTAGCGCCCAAAGCGCTAGCGCCCAAGCGCCTACGTGCTGACACGTGGTGCGCGAGCGCCCAAAGCGCTGGCGCTTTTCCCACGCATCCTTTGGATGCCCTTTCTTTATATATATATATATATATATATATATATATATATATATATATATATATATATATATATGTATGTATGTATGTATACACACACACATACTCTACAACACTATCCCTCTCAAACAAAATTTGGGCCGGGGCGCTGTCCACACACCCCGCAAGGGGGCAGCTAGCCCTCTTGACCCCCAGCCCGCTATCCGGGTAGCGGGACCCCTGTAAAAACTCTGCGTGGCTCCCGATATATCCAAGCCACCCCTCCAAAACATAACACCGCACATTGAGTTCGCATGACCAGTTTAACCCGTTAATCGGAGATTCCCTCTCCCCAAAGGCGAGGGGTAATTAACGGCAGCTTAGTCTGCGGTGGCCGGAGATTCGGATCCCTACAATCAATAAACCCCGGCCTACCCTAGGCAGGGGGAATCTTTAGTATGCTTGACAAGCGCGCGCATATTCCTGTCTCAACGGGGTGACGAAAAACACCCTACAGATTCTTTTTCCTTTGTGAGTCGTAAGGATCCCACGAAGGTTTGTTCTCCTCATGCATCGTGAGGACACATAAGTGGATCTTCCCAATGGACCATAATTCCAAGGCGGAGACCATCCGCGTCACTGGTGATTGCAACGGGGCATGAGTGTGATGAGAATTATTTGAGCTCGTGGATTGTATACGGTAGTCAATTTGTGGACTGGCCGTAGGGCTGGAAGAATTTTGGGAAATTGGGTTTTTGTTGGCGTCGGCATTGCTGCACTGGAATATGGTACCAGGAGCAACTCAACATTCGTCGTTGTTTTGTTGTTTTTTTTTTATGTTTTTTTTACCGCGATTGCTCTATCATTTCAGCTTTTCTTATCGCGAAGGTCACGATTGCCCTATCATTTCGTCTATTTATTCATGGTTGCCCTATCATTTCGGCTTTATTTTTCATCTTTATTTTACTCGCTGATTTTTTTTGCGAGTTACCACATCATTTCGGCTTTTCAATTTTTTTCTTTTTATTTACATATTTTTTTATTTACACATTTTTTTTACATTCCCAATTTAACGACTTAGAGGTTGATTATTCTCAGTTTAATGACGTGGTGGTCGACTATTTCCGGTTTAACGACTTGGTAATCATCTTTTTCCAGTTTAACGACTTCGAGGGCATCTGTTTCCAGTTTAACGACGTAGAGGTCATGTGTTTCCAGTTTAACGACTTAGAGGCCATCTGTTTCCAGTTTAACGACGTAGAGGTCATCTGTTTCCAGTTTAACGACGTAGAGGTCATCTGTTTCCAGTTTAACGACGTAGAGGTCATCTGTTTCCAGTTTAACGACTTAGAGGTCATCTGTTTTCAGTTTAACGACTTAGTGGTCATCTGCTTCCATTTTAACGACTTAAAGGTCATCTGTTTCCAGTTTAACCACGTAGAGGTCATCTGTTTCCAGTTTAACGACTTGGAGGTCATCTGTTTCCAGTTTAACAACTTAGAGGTCATTTGTTTCCAGTTTAACGACTTATAGGTCATCTGTTTCCAGTTTAACGACGTAGAGGTCATCTGTTTCCAGTTTAAGGACGTAGAGGTCATCTGTTTCCAGTTTCACGACCTAGAGGTCATCTGTTTCCAGTTTAACAACATGGAGGTCATCTGACGGGGAGCTTAGAGAAGATACCCGATTGAGCAGTTGTCAAGGGCACTGCTGGAGCTTGCATGAGATACCTTATTAGTTTGTCGGTGTTGATGGCCTTGCCCCCAGCTGGGGCCAAGGAAAGTCGTTCAAATACCGACTTGCGTTCGAAGATGCAAATTGGAAATTGTTAACCCCTGCAAAAAGAAGCATGATTTCAGTACAGATAATCAATTTATATTGATTGAGTTCGCATGAACGTTTAACCTGAAATATGGGAGGAGAGATAGGTCCCACCAGACGTGCCAGAATCTGTAGGGATGGGAATACGCGCGCGCTTGTCAAGCGTACTACAGATTCCCCCTGCCTAGGGTAGGACGGGGTTTATTGATTGTGGGGATCTGAATCTCCGGCAGCCGCGGTGTTGGCCATAGTGCCTTCAAGGCAATTATCATAGCCGCGGACTTGTGATTATGATGATTGAGTGAGGACCTATAACGATAAAACCGTCTTACTCAAGATGATAGTATGCTATCTGTTTTGTCCTTATCGTCATGTTGATAAAGCCCATAGGATTCTTGCTTGACTGCCAGCATTATGATGGCGATCATATATGTGGGAGCTGGGGTCTATAAACACATCCTTAAATGTCCCTAGTCGTAGGAGTATCGAGACTGGGCATCGATACTCCAGTGTAGACTAGTGTATACTGATCGAGACCCCGACGAGGGGCGGTGGCTAGGTCTCACAAGCCATTGGTGTTAGTTTGTTCACCTAAGATAGTATACAGGTGCTCATTGGGTTATGAGTACACTGGACGGACTCACCGGGAACCTGCTAGTTGGTATTATACCTATTGTCAGATAGCAGTTCCCAGGTGACATGTGTACAGGTTAGTCTGTCGACCTGAGATCGTCATTTTTCTCGTGTGAGTTCCTACTGTGCTTTGATTACTACCCTACCACGGCTCAAAGAAGTCATGCAAATAGGTTTTAGTTGGGTACAGTCCTGAGCCACATAGAGGCAGTGATCGGATCATCGGGGATTCGTCTCTCTCGGTATTGGGGGTTGATATCGCGTTGTGTACGGATGGCCATCACCAAAAATCCGTGGCCACGGTGGACGAGAATTACCGATCCAGGATCGATAGTTTCTCAGGTGGTGATGGGTTTCATACTAACACTAAATATCGCGTTGTTGGGGGTCTGACTTTATCCACCCCCCTAGACTCGATATGCGATACTCTTAGACGAACAGACCAGACTGTACGGATATTGTCACTGACAGGCTCAGTAGGGGTTCAGGATGAGTTTGCTCGTCGGCCTCCCTTTCGCTCGATACCAGGGTAGCCGTTACGTACAGCTAGTGCCGCTGACGTGCTTGTGGTTAAACCCACTGCCAGCGTATTGACGAGTCTTTAGAGTCCCACACAAAGGGTTTTCAAGGTTCAGGCGATATGGTGTACATGAGGTATGTTGATACATACAGATGTCCGATTAAATATGTGCACTTACTGTGCAGACTTTAATCGGACGGTTGATAATACTAGCGGCTTAGGATTAAGCCAGTTTATTAAATCAGGTTTTGATTTAATTATTTACATATGTATATAGGTATTCTAGTATTATTGTTCATTATTCGTTTTCTCTCTCGGCTATTCGTATTTTGGTACGAATACGCGTATATGTATTTTGGTACATGTACCGGAAAGTATTCCGTATTTTGTACGGAATTGCTTCTTGAAGAAGTTGGCACCTCATTTATATGATTTCCCTTTTTGGAAAATCATTTGTTTTATAAATGAGGTGGAAGGAATGATGTGGAAAAGGCATGGGTCAAAGCATGGTCTTTAAGTATGGTGTGCAATTGTTTATTTGTAAATTGGAAATTATTTTTTTTAGATGGGAGAGAGAGAAGGGGCCGGCCACTATTAGGGTGGGGGGTTAATTTCATTTGGGTTTTGGATATGAAACATCACACTAGCCTCCTCTCTCTCTCACTCTCATGCTTCGCCCAAAAAGACTTAGCAAAAGTTCACATCCTTCTTTCATCTTCTTCTTGAGTTTCTTATTGAGCTCATGGTTTGAGAGAAAAATGTAGTGACACTTTCATACACCCCCACTCTCCATCGCTAGTGACTTTGGAGCGTCGGTTACCTCGTTCGACGAGGTTGGAGCTTGCGCCGTTTCCCTCGGCTGGATCATCGGAGATGGAGGAAGACCGGCAACCAAACATCGTCAAAGGATCACTAGGAGCTTGGAATGAAGACCGAAGGACACGGATCAACTCGGTATAACAATTCTAACTCTTAGTTAGTTTTCTAGTTTAGGGTTTAAGGTCGATCCAAAAATCGGGTAGCGGTAGCGCCGGTTTAGAAATTTTTTGTTCCGCATTTTGGCCACGTTTCGATGGCCGGGGCGCTGCCGGGACCCAACACGCGGACTAAGCTGCCGTTAATTACACTTTGCCTTTGGGGCGAGGGAACCTCCGATTAACGGGTTAAACTGGTCATGCGCACTCAATGTGCAGTGTTGTGTTTTGGAGGGGTGGGTTGAATATATCGGGAGCCACGCAGAGTTTTTAAGGAAAGGGCATCCAAAGGATGCGTGGGAAAAGTGCCAGCGCTTTGGACGCTCGCGCACCACGTGTCAGCACGCTAGCGCTTTGGGCGCTAGCGCACCACGTGTCAGCACGTGGGCGCTAGCGCTTTGGGCGTTAGCGCTCTGAGCGCAAGAGCGCTAGCACTTTGAGCGCTAGCGCCCCACGTGTCAGCATGTGGGCGCTCGGGCGCGAGCGCTCTGAGCGCAAGAGCGCTAGCGTTTTGAGCGCTAGCGCACCACGTGTCAGCACGTGGGCGCTCGGGCGCTAGCGCTTTTGGGCGCTAGCGCTCTGCACGCAAGAGCGCTAGCGCTTTGAGCACTAGCACACCACGTGTCAACACGTGGGCGTTCGAGCGGCAAAAGGGACTTGGTCCCTGCAATGGGAGTTGTACTCCCAGAAAGGAGCACTTATTATTCTCTGTTTATATATATATATGAGGTGTTAAACTCCTAGGATGTTTTGAAGCTGATGAAAGGCTTCTCCCCTTGAGCCCTAGTTCTTCCCCAAAGTGGGGTTTCTGGAGATGGGTCTCCTTCTTCTTCCTTTGTTGGGAGGATCTTGAAGATCAAGGAATATGAGATTTTAAAAATCTCCCCTTTCTGAGATCTGATTGAAGATCTGAGTTCCCCTTAGTGGGTTTTGTGGTGAAAAATTGTTTAGTTTTTGAAAAGGATGAGTAAAACTCTTGATTTAATTCAAAAGAAAGAAGAAGGTTTTAGAACCTTGAGGAAGGAGAAAGAGGCACAGGCCCTAATTTTTTTGGGGGAATGAAAAGTATTTTTTTTATTCATCATCCTGTTGCCTTATATAGGATTACATATTTCCATATAGCCCCTTGGGCTTTGCAAAATGGCATTTTGTCTATCCCATGCCTCATGTGCCATTTCTTTTTGCACATAAGCCATGGGCTTACAAAAATTTGGCTTTATGCCCATTTTGCATATATTCATGCATAAAAAATTACATAAAAATTATTTATTACACGATCTATATTTTGGCATGGAGGAGGCTGGCCGTGGGCTCGACCTGGGCATGGGCCCGCTTGACCTGGGCTTGGGCCCACCTGGCTTGGGGTTGACCTTGACTTTGACTCGGTCAACCGTGGTGCAAATTTTGACCCCAACAATAGGACCGCATACATCACTATGTATCAGTCCCAAGAATTCAGTTGCTCTTTCTCCGTGTCCAGTAAACGGAGTTTTGGTCATCTTGCCTTTGAGACATGACTGGCAAGTCTTATAAGATGTAAATTCGAACGGATTCAAATATCCATTTTTATGCAACTTAGCTAATCTGGTCGCATTGATATGACCTAGTCTATAATTCCACAAGAAGGCTTCGTTCATTTCTGAACTTTTCCTTCTGTATGTGTTCTGTATGTTTAGAACCGTGGTTTAATTTAGAACGTATATACCGTTACACAACGTACCAAGCCCAATCAACACATGATTTAGGAAAATGTTCATAACATTTTTCTCCAATACAAAGCTATATCCTTCTTTATGTAATAAAGAAACCGATATAATATTGCACATCATTTTTGGTATGAAATAACAGTCGTTCAGAATCAATGTATTACCATTTAGTAGTACTATGTGATATTCGCTAACTGTTTTGGTTGCAACAATTGCACCATTTCCTACTACAAGAGACTTATCACCATTTCCTATTTCTTTACATCTTCTTAAACTTTTTAATAAATTACAAATGTAGGATCCTTATCCGGTATCTAATACCCAGGATATAGAGCAAACTAAGAAACAGTTCTCAATAACAAACACACCCGAAGAAGATGCATCAGCATGCTCTTTCTTCATTCGGATTGCATGGGAATCCTGGTATTTCTCTATTCCTAGCTCAAATTTATGACAGTCATAAGATGGAGCGGAACTAACATTCCCCAGCTCAGTATAATAAGTGGGTTCGGTCAATACATTCATATTATTATTTTGATTAAGGCATGTCATGGTCGCTACTTGGAGAGAGAGAGAAGAAAATACTTTAGCATGCGCTCTTTCAAGATTAGATTGATTATTATCTTATCTAATCAGGATGGCTCTCACTATTTTTATAAAAAAATTCTTCAAACCCTAAAAGTTAAGATTAGCCGGGATTAATTACACTCTACAAGTTCGCCAATCGGTCAGCCAGACCGGTATTGGTACTCCAAGGGAGTCCACCCATGCTTTCACATGGAACTAATTAAATAACATCGTTTCAGCAGGTGCATAACCCCGTTAACTCATTTCTTAGACACCTACTGAATCAGCTAATTGTAAAGTAGAAAACTCTCCCAGGAGAAACACTTACTCGCAGTAGGTATCGGGATCCAACTATCATATAGATGGTATGCAATCTTATTGCAAATTTCAACACTTTAAATCCCCAATATCTATTTTTACCCCTAGCGTATTATGACCTTAACTATGGTCAACAAATCATAAGCACTAGTCAAGTTCTACCCGTCATTTCGTGATTGATTTAGACCCATCTGTATGACCCTTAACTATGGTCAACATAGTCATACGAATGTCCTAATCGATTGTATCATATGCTTTATAGGAAGACACCACTTAGCTACCGTACACAACGCCTTAACTATGGTCAACAAACGTAGGATGAATACTAAGTACACTACTTCCTAAAATGGCGGAGGGTTATGAAAGGTTTTATAGAAAACCTTTAACGTAATGAACTTGATATCATTGTAGAATCTAGGGATTTGAAAAGGAGTGGTTCAAGCTCCGCTTTTAAAATCGAGTAATTTCAAAACAAACCGAGTGGGTTGTAGCATTTGCTAGTTTTGGTAAAGAGGTCGCTCCAGGTGAAGGGATCTAGGGTCTTTCCTCATCGAATGAAGTGCTAGATATTCATATTAGGAATACCACTATGCAAGCAAAAACTAGAGCTACCTTTTTGAAAAAAATTGATTCTACAACATCTTTATGTTTCTTTTCTTTTCATTAATCTCATTAATGACGTCCCATCATTTATGTTTCCTAAATATCACAGAAGAAACCAAAATAAAACGTACGCTTATGCCACCCGCAATCGCCATGGGGCCCCATCACGCACCGTTAGGTTACTTAACTAACGGCAGAGCGGGAGCGGGACTAGCGTGGGTGCAAAACATAAGCAGCGTTTATTATATATCATATACATATAGCATTCGTGTCACGCGGTTATATGATCACATCACAGAACACATGCAGCAGAAACAAACATATGAAATATAGGATATACTAGGAGGTCCGTGTTTTAAATTAAGTCAGTACTGAAAAACACGGATTCTACAGTCGTGATGAATAGCCAAACCCACATCTCAAGATCCCTACAAGAGCGGCTAGTGACCCTGCAAATTCTAGAGTTAGGAGACCCGATCTCGACTCCTCGAGATGGCCTCCCACTGGACTCTAGAACCTGGTTACTTGTGCTCCCCGCCTTGGGTCTATCCTAATGCGAAAAAGTAAATAATATACATCAATGGTGACATCATCCTCAACCCGGAAGTGTCTCAATAAAAGAATATTACATACAAATTTACATGGATGAAAATAGAAAAACTCTCATCTCACATAAAACCCCCAGCTATTCAATCACGACGATCCAATATAACATATCACAGCAACACATAAACATCATATGACATCAACGCGAGTAAATATGCGTATACCAAATGTCGTTGGCGTATAGCAACGAGATTGGAGATACACCGCATATTACACTTATAGTCGCAGAAAAGAAATGAAAAACTACAATAATCAGAATCTGCATCATCCTTAGACACCATAAACTCGGATATCTCATATCTCGGAATTCATGCCTAACCCTTTAAATCTTGCATTTATGTCTCTAATTGAAAATACTTTTCAATAACAAGTCTGGTAATCCAATAAGATTCCCGATTAAATGATCGAATACTCGTCGGGAACTTTAGTAGATTGCCGCACCCTCGATGTCGTCAACGAAGTGCACTTAGGTGGAACACCGTGGCCGCGAGCTCCCAAGTGGATGCTTTTGGTTACGGTGTTCTCCTATAGTCACTTTGTCGAGGCAATGGGGCATGGCTATCTAGTAGCGTTATCCGGCGAGTGTTCACGTACTATGCGCGATTGCGATGGAGTTTTGATCCGTATCGAAACTCCGTGGCAATCGATGAATAAAGATTAAAACGCTAGATTTACAAATTACAAACTAGTTTTCACAAAACTAATTAATGTGGATTCTAAATATTGTAGCACATATCAAAATAATCTAGACGATGTAAAACATTTCAATCGAATTATGAAATACCCAGAAATCACAGAGACCTCAACAACTTGAGCATCACTAAAAATATCCAGAATGTGCCAAATATCACAATGGAGCAGCACAAGAAGCACGATCCCTCAATCCCCCAAACTTGCGGCGGAACCGCGGCCAAACATAGGTTCAGGCCGCGGTTTTGCGGCGGTTTAATAGAATTGGGGCCTCGTACTTCTTGGGGCTCCATAAAATACCCTACACGATTTTCAGCATATTTTTAATTTGAAAAATATCGACTTTTGGAAAATGGACAGAAACATGGTGAAATGCGGGTTTCGAAACTTGATCGAACACTTTAACGTCTTATAGACTTCGCCTAATGCTCTAGTTTCGTTCTGATATCATTAAAGTGTGTCTTAGCACCACCACTAGGTTTATACAAGTATCAAGTATGTAATTTTGAAAAATCTAGAGTGCTAAGCTACACTAACCTAGAATCTAACTAGAGAATTAGGCTTTACAAAACATAAAAGCACGTTCTATACTAAGCGATGAGGGTTACAACCTTTGTAGACCAGTCATTCACTTCTAAAGCTCCAAGTAGTAGTCCCTAGAACTCTTCTTAGGCTCCAGTAAGTGAAAGGAACGAGCTTGCTTCGTCGTTTTCGAGGCCGAAAACGATCCACCTTGAAATCTCTCTAACTCAAGCTAATGCTTCACTAATCAAGTATTAATGAAGCAAACAACCTTAACTTATGGGTTAGATGAGTGTAGATTGATGAAGTAGGAATTTTTCTCACTTTAGAAATTTCTTTCTCTTTTTATTTTCTCACCTCAAGAAAAGCTAGAGAGCTCAAGAGAAGGAAGAAGATAAACTTGAGTGAGGAAAATATCTCAAGTGATAGGTATTGAGAGTTAACCATAGGCTGAAGATAATGGTTAGTTTATAAAATATCTAGAGTAAAACAAAATTAGTGAAATGAGTCATGGCTTCTTCATATTTCAACAAGCATCTTAAGCCTTGTTTATTTTCACTCATTTTATTTTACTCTTAATAAATAATTACCACAATTATCTTTAACGTTAATGTAAGTCTCATATACCCATGTTCTATGTATCATCAAGTATGATACAATAGAATTTTATATATAATAAATATATACATATATCATATATATTTATATATATATATATCAATATATATAATCAAGAGAATAAAATCTTTAGTGAGCACAATATTAGTTAATATATAAATATATCAAATATAAATATATACTAAATTATTAAATCAACAGTTGATTGAATAATCCGGTTATATCATATATAACCGACTAATATCATTTATATGTATATCCAATTATCAAATCAACACTTGATTCAATAACCCGGTCATATCATATATAACCGACAAATATTCAATACTACATTAAATCAACATATGATTCAATAATCTGGTCATATCTTATATAACCAACCTGTTTCAAATATATATATATATATACACACACACATATAACATATCATTGACTCAACACTTGATTCAACAATCCAGTTATATCACATATAACTAAACCGTTATCAAATATCGCGAGATTAGAATACGGTATCACATACTCATATTTAATCAAGCATCCGCACATATCACCATATGTGCCCTACTTCATTTCTCATAACTAGGAAACCTCTGTGTGGGACTCTAAAGACTCGTCATTACGCCAGTAGTAGGTATTGATCATATCAGATACCCACAAGCCATCAGCGGTACTAGCTGGACGTAACGACAACCCAGGTATTGAGCGAATAAGCTTGTCCAAACACCCGCAAAGCCTATAAGCAACACTTACCGTATAGTCCGGTCTCTTCGTCTGATATGTCGTATATCAAGTCTAGGGGTGGAATCGTCAGACCCCAGTAATTTGATAAGTCATGCCGATGTGTGGCCTATAACCATTCAAGAAACTAGTGATAACACTTACCACTAAATCTCATCAGCCCTGGCTAGGGACTTGCTGTTATAGCCAATCGAGCATAGCGCAACATCAACTCCATATACCAGGAGAGACGAAACCCCTCGTATTGCTCATTGCCTCCAGGTGACTCGGGACTGTACCCAAAATCCACATGTTTGCACGACTCCTTTGAGCCGTGGTAGGGAGGAAATCAAAGCACAATGGAAACCACACAAGAATCTATGACGATCTCGGGTCTACAGACTAACATGTATAAGTGTTACCAGAGAACTGCTATCTGACGAAAGGTATGGTACCAGCTAGGAGTTCTCGGCGAGTCCTGTTCGGTGTACCCATTCTCTAATGAGCACATGTGTACAATCTTTGATGTCAAACACCAATGGATGTGGGATCAACCATCGCCCCATACAGGATCAATAAACATACACACTAGTCTACTGTGGAATACCGATGCCCTGTCTCGATATTCCCTCGACTAAGAACTGTTAAAGGATGTGCTTGTGGACTACACAAGCCCCACTAATATGATCTGCATCATAGTCCGGGTAGTCAAGCTAACATCCTAAGGGCTTTATCAACATGTATCAGAGAGACAGTAGAACAATACAAGTGTACATGTTAAGATAAGGAGCAACTAGATAGCATACTATCATGTCGAGCAAGAATGTCCTCTATATATATGTCCGAGCATCCACTATATCATACAATAATGGCCTCTAGGGCATTCATATTCCTAACAAGATAGATGAATTAATCAAGGACAGGCGTATAGCTGTTTTGACCTTCGTCAAGGGCTTGTACGAATGGGTCTAGATTAATCTGGATAATGACGGGTTGAACTTGACTTGCGACTTATGATGTTTTGACCTTCGTCAAAGTTATAAGCACTCGGGGCAAAAATCACATCGGGAGTTTCAAACAAAAAGGGAACTTGTTAGTGTTCCTTACCTTCTGGAGTATGGTGTTTTTGGTAGGCTTCCTTTAAATTCATCACACAATGATAGTTGGGTCATAATCCTACTGTGAGTATCCGCTACTCTTCGGAAGATTTTTTCACTTAACAATCAATACTATAAACCAAGTAGGTGTCTTGAACGGTGTTAGCAGGGCTATGCCTCCAGGGAAAAGGGGTTACGTAATTAATGAACTTCGCGAAAGCGTTGGAAAACATCCCTCGAAGTACCGACACTAGCCTGGCTGAAAGCTTAAGCAAGTATTGTGGCGTGCGATTAATCTTGACTAATTCTTATTTTAGGGTATGAAGAAGAATTCGAGGAAACAGAAGGAGCCATCCTGTTTAGATAAACTAATAATCAATCTAAACTTGAAGAGCATATGCTGAGTGTTTCTTTTCTCTCTCTCCTAATTGTAGCGACCATGACGGGACTTAAGCTAATACTAGATAAAAATAAACTCGTTAGGCCAAACTATAAAGACTGACTGAGAAATGTCCAAATGGCCCTTACATATGATAAGGTCGCATACGTCCTCACGGCGAAAGCTCCCCATGTTCCCAGTCCAGAATTGTTCATCTCAGAAAACTTCATTATAATACCACTCATTCATATCAATTTTGGTATTTATCGGTATTCTTAATCAGTGTCTGCTCAGTAAATATAGATAACAAGTATTCATGACAAAACACTGAAAAACATACTCAAAGTCACGGATATAACATTTGTGAGCCGACACTGCAATAAGAATAGAGAACCGATCGATATTCAAAGAGCTATTTTGCAAATAAACATATGTACACAATTTTGGTCCAACACATTGCAAGTGTGCACATGCTCTTTGAGACTTGGACCATGGTAGGGGCTGCCTTGGCACAAGTTGTGCAAGTGGGCATGTGAGAGTGAAAAATGCTAAAAGTTTTGAAGTGATATAAAGCATCAAATTTCCCTCCAAAATCACTGAGTACTAACCATGAGTTTATAAAGAAATCAAACAGCACCAGGATAATATTAGAGAGCACTCGAGTTCACCATGCCAGCATGAGCCCCATTGCCCTGACTTGGACCGAAGACATTCCCAATATGGCCGGCGCCGCCGGCCTCCCTAGACCATAATGTCTCCATTTTTCTTCTGGTCAATTCTTGGGGTCACATCATATTATTTTTGTTGTTTATTTATTCTGGAATGATAAATACCAGAACAGATTTAGAGAGAGGAGACATGAAAAGATGCCATGTATATACTATATCCAAGTCTTTAGTTTTTGGTTTAGCTTGAGAGTTATGGGAGTTTAACTTGGTTTTCTTCTTCTTCCCTCTTAGAGCTTTCTTTTGAGAGCTTCATTATAGAGGTTGAACAAGTAACAAATATCTTGTACCTCAACTTATTCAAGTGTTAATATAATTGCTTTCTTTTCTTTCTTTGTTTATTTTCTTTTGTGTTTTCATTTCCTTTTCATTATGTGTAACTAATATCTTTGGTTGTGGTTATGGTAATGATGTGAGATAAATGGCTTTGCCTTCCTCCTCCTCTTGTTAATATTTAATATGATTCTAACTTAAAGATTGTTTTATATTAATTTGTGATTTGATATTTTGAAACCATTGTTACTTGGTAACCACTTCATATACCATATTCACTCATTCTCCCCATTTTGTAATGTTTAAGTTAAAATCAATTTAGGATTGGGGTTGCTAAATTTAGATAGGGTATCTTGTTATCTAGTGGCTTGACAAACCTCTCGGTTTCATATACCCTATACTATCACAAACACTTAGCAAACTCAACACTAAAATCATTTTCTCTCACTCACTGATTTGTGTTTTGATGTTGTGGTATGCTTGCTAACTCTTGTGCTTAGTGTTGATACCTTATGCTCGGACATACAAACGGTAAGCGAACAAAATGGACTCTTTTCGTGTTTTGCGTCGAATATCGGTATTTTGACAATTTGTACTTCACAACTGCCTTGAAAAGTCATGCTTCACGCCGGGATTGACACAAGGACGGACAACTCATTATCAAGGGAGCATCGAAGGAATAGCTGCGATTCAACCATCCAAGCCAAAGCCACGGCCACTTCTTCTTTAACTTGTTTTCTTGTATTCATTTTTTTGTATATTTTTTTGTGACAACCAAACCAATTCTTTTATTCTCGAACCATAAGCGAAACTACTTAATCTCCAATTCCCTGCGGATCGACCCGTACTTGCCGGTTCGCTACAACGCGCCATGCACTTGCGGTTTTATAAATTTTAAAACGAGGCCAAGCTCGCGTGCGTAACCATTTCTTAAAAATGATCTCTTTTCCAAAACATGCATGTTTGCACGCGCGCTTGAGGCCCCAACAAGTTTTTGGCGCCGTTGCTAGGGAGTTGGTAGTCATTAGGTATTGTTATTTCTGGTTCGAACTAACAAACTAACTATTAACTCAAAAAAATTCAAAAACTAACAAAACAAAAATTCTCACTTTGCTCTCTGTCCTTCAAACCTGCTATCACTCTGTAATCTAACTGAAAAATCAAAGTATACCAAAAGAACACTAAAATATCCTGGTGGAGCCACACAAAACTTGGACACCAAATCTATTACTTTCGCCGACGACATTGCTAAATAATCCTGCACCACCGGTCTGTTTTTTGAGTTTTGGGTTTTTTCTTTTTGTGTGATCTCCAGTAGCTTGTCAGTACTCTGTTGGTATTGTTTGATTTTTATAATTATGTGTGTGCAGGAATTGGGGCAGATATATCACTTTTGATACTAAATATCGTATTTTCTGACATTTGCAGATTTTTACGGAATTACGAGGAGCGAGATTCAAATTCAATTGCAAGACGTTGGTGAAGTATAGTGCCAAAGATCCGACTAGTTTGACCCGCGCAAGCGAACAATCAAATACCCATAATCACTTCAAAGGGTTTTTCTTAAACCAAAATCACATCGGTACGTATTTTTCTAACACCTTCGCTCAAATCCGACGCATTCCAATATTCTATCTTCTGCAAGATTCTTCGCACAATTTGCCACAATTGCACAGAGAACTAACCCATATTTGTTGCAGCGCTTAATACATAAAACGGAAAAAGAAATGCTTTACTGATTGAATTCTTGAATTCTTTTATTGAAATTGCGCATGTGCATCTTAATAAGGATATTAAAGGGACGAAACCCAACAAGATACGGTAAAAGATTTCATCACCTTTTTCCGTAGCCCACAAATCACAAAACTGCATGCTTGCATACCGACAATAATTTTAAAATCAATTAGAACTCTAACTTTAAGGACTTTGCGCTCATTAGGAGAAGTTAATTGTGTTTAGAACACCGCTTAACGGTATATTGTTCACAGGGTGTCTAGACAAGTGTTCACGGTGAAACCGCCAAAAGAGAAAGGGTTATTCTAATTAAGGAACTTCACGAAAGCATTGGAAAACCTCCCCTTATCTCTGCACTTACCTGGCTTCGTGAGCTGTATATCTTGAGCCCGTTTCTCGACACAGTTTTACTTCGAAAATCAGGTTCTAGAGCAGGTCTAGTTGACTTAGCATAACATAGACTGCTGGGGATGTGATATTCATTGTTTTTGTGATATTTGCGAATTCTTGTTGATATGGGTGATACACAGTTCAATTCTATTTTTCACAATCCACATTCTTTTGTTTCTATTCATACCAAATTCTTTTGTTCATACTCATACTAAATTCTTTTGTTCAAATTGCTAAGATTCTTTCCACATTCTTGAAAACTGTCATTTTCTAAGGGGTGGCCAACCTTCCCAAAATTCTGATACCGGTCATCCACCTAACACCCTTGAATCCAGTCCTACTTCAAACCTAGATCAAATGATTGAACACCTAGAGAAAGAGGTTGCCAAGATGACGGCTTTAATATCACAACCCTTCTTTCCTGAAACAAATAACACTTCGTTAGGATATGATAGTGAGATGGATGCTAGGTTGACCACTTTAAAGAAAGGTATTGAAGTGATGACTGCAATCGAGAATCAAACAGCTGCGACCATAACCCTGTTCATACAACAATCTGAGCAATTGTTTCACGCTCAAGCTCAATCATTGGCTAGAATCGAAGAACAAGTGAAATATTTAGCAGTAATGATTCTAGGGAGTGAACAGTGTCAAATAGAGCCTAATAATGTCAAGGTCTGTCATCTAGAAAGTCACCTGAGTGAGATAAACGATCAAACAAATTTTGATGATTTCATAGATGATGATATGATTAAGTTGACTGAGTGTTATCAGGACAAACAAGAAAACCCTCAGAGTCAGTCTAACACTAGCCTTCAGGTACCAATTAAACCTCTTGTCACTAGTGATCTTGAGGTTGATTTAACCGATATCCTAATTGAAGAAGAAATTCATGCACCGACTGATTGTTGCGCTCCAATTTTAGAAGAGAGAGCTTGTGAATAAGTTGGGTACGGTTTTGATAAATTGTTAGAGGAAATCAAGGATCAGGAACCCACAATTTTTGTATCACCTATTGATATTATTTCGGAAGAAACGTTAGTGTGGGAACCTATATTTTTAGATGACAAGAACCTACCCATAAATGAATGTGATGAAGGAGAGATGGTTTTAGGAATAGTGAGCTGTAGCAATGAGGATAGGATTGTGGAGGATCATAGGGAGGAAGACAGCCTTGAGAAACAATCTTTCATGTCGAGTTTTTAGGAGATATTTGCGGATGAACTTGATATTCTTTCTGAGTGTGAGTTAGGATCAATTTGGGACCATCCTACAAACCTTTCTTTTGCTGAACTTTTTGAGGATGAACTCCAGTTTTTAAACGAACCTGACCTCGGAACTCAACACATACTTCTTGAGCATTCAATTCATTCAGGCAACAATTCTTTAACTCCTTCAAAACTTCATCTTCGCATTCAGCATCTTCTGATCCCTATTTTCTTCTACCCATGCCCTTTAATAACATCTAACCATACTTTGTACATTCTCCTTTTCTTTTTATCATACCTTTTCTTTTACCAGCCTTGGCCATATATCGACAAAATTTTTGAATGGCTGGTATTAATTTCTGGACTAACACAATCTCTTAACTTGTAACTACTGTAATTAGTCTTAAATTTTTTTCTTTTTATTGAAAATAAGATCTCACCCGTTTGTGGGTGAGCGCTGCGTTTTAGGGATAGCATATTGTTAAACTCAGGTTTGAGTGTGTAAATATATGAAAAGTGGGATTTCTTTTTAATGGGTTCTTTTTTGCAAAACTTCCTCTATAAGCACCAAACAACAAACCCGACCCCTTCATTCATCACTCAAAGAACACTATATCTCTTCTCTTCTCTCCCCAAAATCGCCTCCTAAACCCTAGCTCCGCCGCCACTATTTAGACCGGCGAAAGGCGATAAATTTCCGGCGCCGCCGGCCTAATCATCTCCGATCTACGATTTTCTTCCTCAGCTCTGTATGATTTTCCCTCCCCTCATCTCCACTGTTAATTGTTTTTCCTGCAAGATCAGAACCCAACTGTTAATGGCTCCCATTGATTTGGAGAAAAATTTTGTCGATGTCTTCACCCACGAGGTGTTTGGGAGTTATTTTTTTGATGCAATCCGACAAATGTGTTGGGAATTTTTACTGTATAGGGATGAGGAGCTGTGTGCCATCGAACAATTGATTGATGAGTTCTTTGATGCTCTATGAGAGGGTGAAATATTCCAGGATCGTATCCGTTTTCATTTTCGGGGTAAAAGGAGGGTGTTCTCCGCCTATACGATTTCAAATGTTACAAACATCCCCACCCGACCTTGTTTCCAAAAACCATTAGAACTTGCCGAGTATAGGATGATTGTAGGGTCAAGATTCGAATTAAGAGATGCTGGGCTAAATGCTCAACAGATATACTGGAACGTCTATACGGCATGCCGCTAGGTTTACCGTAATGTTAAGGGGATCATTCGAGTTTCCTCATTTCCGGCGATTGTGGGACATGTTGTCCACTGTTTGATGACAAAAAACCTTCAGTTCTTCATGGCGACCATGTTATTCACCACATTGAAAGACGGTGTCGTAGGGCACAGATCATTACTTCCAGTCCTCATTACTCAGATTTGCCACTACTACATGGAGGAGGAGGATTTTGCCGCTTACGTCACCATGTACGACACATTCCCAGTTGAGGTTAAGAGGATTTCACCTGGTTACACTGACAGCAGGAGAGAGCAGGAGATCTTGTCACCCTCTGACCCTAGCGAGCACGCGGCACCACAGACTTCATCTGAGATCTACTTGGGAGAGGATGTTCCGACTGATCCATATGAGCTACACAGGATGGAGTTCCGTGGTATCAAGACTTTGATCCGGCAAAAAAAAGAAATAAAAGAGCAATTGAGCTATATCTTAGCAAACCAAGACGAGGCGAGTGGATCCAGCAAGAACAAAGGAAAGGACAAGGCCAAGCGACGATGAGGACATCAACAACTTCTGTTTGGGGGTGAATCTGATTTTGGGTTTATATTGTATCAGCATATAGTTTTGCATGTGCATATTTCCTGCATTTCAGCACTTTATATCATGTTTTTTTTTATTTTTCATGTAGTTGCATTTCATATTTGCTTTTGTATTGCATTCTTCTTTTTGTATAAAACTAATAAAAATCTGAAAAATTGAAATTTTTTCCAAAACATAAAATCTTTGTCGTTGTGTTGGCTAGAGGGGGAACTTAGACTCGAAGTCTGACAGTTTGATTGATAAGATAGAAATAACTAAATCCTTTTCGAGAGATTGAAAACCCGAAAGATAACCCTCCATATCACATTACACGTGTTATATGTTTTTGAGAATTAGATGAAATGTCTGTCATGTCTCAAAACTTTTTGAAAATTGATAAATATCTTCTGGATGAAACAGTTTTGTTCTGAATTAAGTAATATCAATAATTGTTCACAAGGAGAAGTAGATATGAAGGATATTACTGAGGTTTTAATAGAAACTATAAGGCTGAAAAATAACCAATCTGGAAGTTTGTTGGAGTGATTACACATCTTATCCACATGAACACGTCTTTTGGTGTAACATTTCAGAAAAATAAAATATTATTTTTGGGAATTTTTACAATTAAATAATAATTTTTATGAATATTTTAATATGGCGGTATAATTAAATACCGATAAATTGGGAAATATTTGGAAAATTATAGAAATTACTGAAATGAGGATGTTTTAAATGAATTAAGTAAATTATGAAATTTTATAATTAATTATACTTTATTTTCATGCTAATCGCGATTAAATATCGCTAATCGCGCATTAAGCTTGATTTGTGCACATGACATGCACCATGTCATTTTTCACACTTGTTACATTTTCCTACATGGCTTTTCTTCTCTTTTCTTTGCATGGTTGTTGTTTTTAAAAGAGAACAAAAGAAAATAGAAAAGAAACGGAAAATGATAAAGAAAGAGGGATGGACATGAGAGAGAGAGGTGAGGGGTCAACCGTGGACCATAACATTGTTCCCTTCTTCATCTTCATCATTTTTTCCTCCCTTCTTCAGCTCCATGGCAGCATACCTCATCCCCCCTCCTCTACCTCTTCATTTCAACACCATAAACAACTCAAAATTTCATCTCCATTTCACAAAAAACATGCACAAGCACTTTGGACCAAGAAAAATCGGATTTTGAGCACTTGGGGCAACTCAAGAAAATTCTTGAGTTGCTAAATAAGATATTTTCTTTACCATTAGCATTGTATTTCCATTACCTTAGAAACCATACAAGTTTAAAATTGTTTTATTGCGGTTTAGTGGACTTGGAAATTTCCTAGAAGAGGGATGAGGAATTCTTGAGCTGTGTTTGTGCTAATGAGGTTTAGTGGTGACCTTAAACCCCCCTAATGTCTAAAACACAGACCAATCACGAACTGAAACCTGAAACCAAAATCTAAAACTTTCCAATGTCGGTTTGTGTATGATTTAGTGCCTACAATGAATCTGGAGTGATCCGGGGCCATTACCAGGAAAGAAAACAATACCATTGACCTATATTGGACACTAGGAGGCCACCCTACCAAGAAGAACCCATTCTGACCCATAGGGGCCGAGCAGGCCGGAATTTTGGAGGAAGTGGCCGGCCATGTGGTGGTAAAAAGGGTCCAGGTTCCTTCAGTAGCTCATATTCATCCTATATATCATCCCAGTACTGTTTTTGCACCTTGTTTTTGCCTGAAACAAAATCTGGGACAACTTTCTTGAGTTGCTGTTTTGATTCGGGGATATGTTTTACGTATTTTAAATTCTTGATTTTAGTATTTGGTATTGTATTCAATCACTTGACGTTTGTACGTCTATATCGAGTGTTATTTGGTTGATTTGCATGAGTAGACCATAGGGTTTGAGCTATGTGAGATTCGTGCGTCATTTTGGTTTTAATTGGATTTTAATGTGGCACGATATGTTATGATATGTAGGTACCCTAGCGAGGACTTCGAGACGAAAAGCAAGCGCGTGGCGACATCGGCATCGGCAAGCGAAGATCAAGGTGAGTGGATCTATATCCACGGGGGAAGTCGGGTGGATGGCGTATAGCACCCCCGCAAGTTTTTGAAAGAAACCAATTCATAGTATATGGTTAAGGAAACCTTTAATAGAAAACTATAGATAGAGTTAAAAGATAGTTAGAGAAACTATATTAGAAACTAAAGGATAGTTAGAAGTGATATGATACGACTAGTATGTGATGACGGGATTTGAGGATGATGTTTGATGATATTGCCGTTTAGGGTACTATAAGACTAGATAACCAACGTAAATGTGTCATCCGAACCATACCTATTTCCAAACTAAAGAATCATATGCATCTTTTAAATAGATACCTTGAGGGACGTTATGGATTTTCTAAAGATATATTTTCCTTAAAAACACCGTAGCCCAACTTTCAAAACTACGATCCGCATCCTTTAAAAATTAATTGTATGGTTTGGGTGTGTATGTTAGATTAGAGACGTATGCTTATAGTATATATAAAATTGACTTGATGTAAGAGATAAATGCGATGAAAAGAATATATGACGTGATATGATGATTGGATGATATATTGGTATACGGATGCGAGTCGATTGAGATGATTGATACCTTGCCGGTCCCTGATATGAGATTGTTGTGGATGCGACCTGGGAGATAGGTATACATATATATTTATTTATGTTGTGAATCATGAGAGATTGCCGTGCGAGACCTTAGGTCCTGTAACCCTTCGAAAATCGTTTAGGCAGTTTTTCGGTAATCGGCTAATTTTTCGGCTTTTTCCGTAAAAAGTCAAAATAGGTATTTTTCATTTTAGACCTAATTATACAAAATTTAGATAAGATATTACTATAATTTTGTCACTAAAATGTCACTTATAATTATCTAGTTAAATAAAAAAATATCGTAATTAATTATTTTTTTTATTATTTTAAGCCTTTTTAAATACATTAAATTAGTGATAAATACAAATTTAATTAGGTAAATTTCATAATTAGGAGTCTTTATAAGCTAAAATATGGTGTTAATAAAATTATATCATGACTTGCAAACTTTTGGTTTTAAGGTGGGAAATTTAATGGAAAAATGGTGTAAAATGAGTTTTTTTTTTGTAAATTGTTGATATGAAAGCATTAAATGAGAACATGGGGTGTTTATTGACCTAGAAACTTCTCCAAATTTCCCCACACCCTCCTCCTCTTCCTGCTGGTCGAATTTCAGCAGCTCCCCCTTCACTTCTCACTTCATTTCTTGCTTCATTTCTTTGCTAAAATTCAATGAAAATTCACAAATTTCCATCTCCATTCAAAGCTAAACCCTAATCCACTCTCTCCTCACCCAAATTAGTTCAAAAACTTGATGAAAAGAGGCTTCTTGGTGACTTGATCAAGCTAGGGTTCAAGCTTGTGAGGTGAAGATTCTAATCTTTTTGTTAACTTGTAGTTTAAATATGCTAGAATTGAAATTTGAAGTATTAGTTTAGTAGTAAATGTTTGTTTAGGAAAATCAAGAGAAGGATTTGATTTTAAATTAGGGTTTGTATCATGGTGGTTGGATTTAAGTTAGGGTTTGGTTATCTAATTGATTGGGGTGGTTAATAGTGTAGTGTTATACTCGCTAAATCGACAAAATTGCGATGTTTGTATCGAATCGGTAAGCAAATTGCTTACTAGATCTTTACAAAAATTAGAATGCGATCAAATTGTGTTATGTTAGCGATATAATTAGTTTCGTATAGGACTATTAGAGTGCGCGAACGCGGGGTTTCGTCTAGTCGGGTTTTAGTTTTGTCGATTTCCCCGAAATGACGATTCTAGTTAAAGATTAGCGAATTTCGTGCGTTTTCCCGCGCACCGAGTGCATGCTATGTTTAATTCGAGAGCGTCGATAATTTTATATTGTGACTTGCATCGTTTTAGGTTATGTAATCTTATGCTTGGTGTTGTGCAAATATAGGATCGGTCGGGGAAACATCGGACACGGCGTGTAAAGGCAAGGCGGTGGTCGGATCGGATTAGCGGGGATTTCAGGTGAGTAGATGTATTCATCTATGGGGGAATCATCTGGATGGCGCGAGGCGCCCCCCCTAGTTAGGATTACCTTACTTTTTGCAAGATTCATATTGTTAGCTAGCTTATCCATTCATGTACACTGCATACCCTTATAGCGAACAATATATTAGATTGCATGGACATTCATCTATACTTATGCGATATCACTTTGTAGGACACGAACACCATTACCATTGGCATCTGTTGCACGCGCACTATTCATGTGACACACACGCCTTTGGTAATTGCCATGCCACGTGCACTATAGAACCTGTTTATCATAATATCGCCACTTGCATTCATACTTGATATATGAAATTGCATAGCATACGTATACCTCGCATCATCATCATATTTATATAGATTTCTAGCAAAATTCACATCGTATGCATTGATATCATAGACATTTATCATATATAACATGTGGACATTATGATTTTCTTGCGGATTTCAGTATTGCTGCGATTTCTGGATTTTTGGGGAAAACCGCAAGAATTTAACAAAACCTTATATTTATCATTTTCAAAACAAAGTTGCGGTTTTCTCGTGATGTATGTGTCGTCCACCATGAGTTTTCATGTTTTCTGTTGGATTTTGAGACCCGATTCGAGGAGTGGATGAACCGTCTCGGGTACATGGTGGGCCCGGTATGGTACCCCGGGGCAAGAAGATCGAGTTGTAGACGATGAGCCTGGCAGGGGAAGACTACCTACCGGTGATGTCTGGCGCGGCGGATATCCGGAGGATACCGACCGTTGTCGTGAGATTTATGATATGGGCCGATCCGGATTGACGGAGCCCGATTTTGAGACAGATATGATTCATATTTGGTGTCGATGCTTGACACGAGTTTTCAGATGATTTCGTGATGGTACTTAGCTATTATACAGATATTCATTTTTTAAGTCAAGAATTCAATACCCTTAGCATTTAAAACACTTAAAGATTTAGTAATGACATTGCATACCTGTGCATGCATACTAGAGATATTATATCACATATGGACATGCATGTTGTGGTGCATTGCGTGCATTCTTACGATTGCCTTATTAGATGTTATATTTGCTCACGAGCTGGCAACTCACCCCCGTTATGCCACAGTGTCTTGCAGGTCGGACTCATCAGTCTTGTAGCAGCGGATATCTTATCATCAGTCCCTTTTTCTCAGACTCGCGACATCGCCCGTAGGTGGGTTGCGAGCACACTTTATTTCTTTTGCTTTATCATTGTATCTAGTATTCTCCATCTGCCACTTTATATTGTATATGCGACCTAGTGATGAGACTGAGAGATTGTATATATGTGGTTTCTTTTGGGTCGAGCTCACTTGAGCCGGCGTTCTGTTTTCTGATATTTTGCGTTTCTTTATGCTCTTTTCTTGATACTACTATTATATTGCATGTGGTTGTGATCCGCCATGGGCGAAGAGCTAGCTCCCGCTTGGGGATGCCATTTTTATGATTACAGGTTTATTATCTTGTTGTACCCATTTTGGGGGATAGAAAATACATGGGAAACTCTGCCGAAATTTTCGGAAATTTTTGATGTTTTTGAAAAAGGGATTCTATGCAACTTAATTGCCTAAAAAAAATTTTGCTTTCATGAAAGGTTTTCCTTCATTTGCTTTTGATTTTGGTTTAGATTTTCTGGGCTTTGGCTGACTTAGGTTACGGTACGCCTTTAGACGTCTCGTAATCTAAGTGCCAGTTACGTTCCGTACTTTCGGGTCGTGACAAAGTTGGTATCAGAGCGTAGGTTTTACCTTTCTAAGTGTAGGACGACCTTGGTAGATGGAGTAGGTGACTTAAGCAGAGTGGCGTAGCGTGGGTATGATCCGCGGCATACTTACGATACGGTACTCCGCCTAAGTGATCTTAGGACATAATTGCTTGTATTTCCTTTCTTGATTCCTTGCATTCCTTGATTCAATTGCAATGTCCTTATCAGTCCTGTTTCTTATTCCAGCTTCGATGCCGCCAAAGACTACGAGAGCTCAGCGGGCTGCCGCTAGGGATGAGATTCGGGCGGGCCCGTCTGAGGCGAGGATCGAGCGGGATGATACGCCTGTCCCTCAGGATCATACTGATCCGCCTTATCCTGACCGTATTGCCAGATTAGAGGCCGGCATGCAAGAGCTGCGGCAGATGATGGGATCTTTAGTTGAGTCCAGCCGGGCACAGAGATCCGAGGACGTTCCTTCCACCGCACAGACCACGATCGTACCTGCTGCATAGATGGTCACTCCTGCCGCTACTACGGAGACTTTCCCTATTTCACTACAGGAGTTCATGAGATTGAGACCTCCAGCTTTTACCGGTACAGATGCGACAGAGGACCCACAGGCATTTCTTGATAGGATGGCTCGGATTTGCCGTTCGTTGAGGTGTTCTGATGATAGATTGGTGGAGTTTGCGAGTTTTCGTCTGGAGGGTCTTGCCCAGACATGGTACGATTCAGTAGAGAGAGGCCGAGCTGCAGGTCTACCTTCTATGACCTGGGATGAGTTTACAGCTGCATTTCTTGCCCGTTTTCTTCCTGAGAGTGTCCGAGATGCTCGAGCCCGTAGTTTTGAGTCTTTACGCAAGACTCCTGGGATGACAGTGTCGGAGTATGATATACAGTTTACCCAGTTGTCTTGATATGCTCCGTACCTAGTCGACACAGAAAAGAAGAGAATAAAGAGGTTTGTACGAGAGCTTGATACACAGCTATTCCTTGCCATTGGCACCCAGCACTTTGATACATACGCAGCCGCGATGGATGCAGCCTTACTTTTGGAGGAGCGTATTTCTGAGACTCCGGTCGTTTCTGGGCCGAAGAGGATCCGTACTGATACGCCAGCTCAGCGGCAGATGGGCAGACATCGTGATAGATTATTTCCGGGAGATGGTGGAGGCAGAGGATTGAGACGAGGTCAGTTATTTGGTTCATATCCACAGACCCAGCAGTCATCTCCAGGATGTTTTCGGTGTGGGAGTCAGTACCACCGTGTCAGAGACTGTACCATAGGACGCCAGGGCACGGCGACAGTCCCGCATGTAACTTTACCACCCTCACCACCTTCTCAGAGAGCTTTACTTCCTACTCCTGATGATGCTCCATGCCAGTCAGATGCTTCTAGAGGTCGTGGGCGTGGCGGTCCAGTTCTGAGAGGACGAGGCGACAGAGGCAGAGGCCGAGGCCGAGGTAGAGGCAGAGGACAGCCAGCTATTATTGGTGGACAGGCCCGAGTGTTCGCATTGACTCCTCAGGATGCACAGGCATCCAATGCCGTCATGACAGGTACCCTGCCAGTATGTTCTTTTGATGCACGGGTATTATTTGATCCAGGCTCCACACATTCCTATGTATCAACGTATTTTGCACCGAGGTTGGGCCGAGAGTCTTCTCCGTTAGATCGTCCGCTCGTCGTTATTACCCCGGTAGGCGAGTCTTTTATTGCCCGTTTTGTGTACCGATCATGTTTCGTTCGTATCGGGGAGAGAGATTCTTCAGTTGATTTGATTCTCCTCGATATGCTAGACTTTGACGTTCTTCTTGGTATGGACCGGTTAGCCACCTGTTATGCATCCGTGGACTGTCGTGAAAAAGCAGTCAGATTCAGTTTTCCTGGTGAGCCGGTTCTTATTATTCAGGGAGATCGTAGTGCTACCCTTCCCTACTTGATTTCCTCTCTTCGCGCTGGTCAGCTCTTAAGGAAAGGGTGTCAGGGATTCTTAGCTTATGGTTGTGATATTAGCTCCACAGAGGTTCCGTTGGACCAGGTCCCTGTTGTGAGAGAGTTTCCTGATGTATTCCCTGACGAGCTGCCTGGTCTGCCACCAGAGCGCGAGATTGAGTTCTGTATTGACTTGATCCCCGGCACGGGGCCTATCTCTATACCGCCTTATCGGATGGCCCCGGCGGAGCTGAGAGAGCTAAAGGATCAGTTACAGGACTTGCTGGACAAAGGGCTTATCCGACCGAGTGTGTCACCTTAGGGTGCTTCCGCCTTGTTTGTTAAGAAGAAGGACGGAAGTATGCGTTTATGCATTGATTATCGTCAGCTGAACCGGGTTACTGTGCGGAACAGGTATCCCCTACCCCGCATTGATGACTTATTTGATCAGCTCCAGGGTGCAGGGTTCTTCTCGAAGGTTGATTTACGGTCAGGTTATCACCAGTTGCGGGTTCGGAAGGAGGATATTCCGAAGACCGCTTTTCGTACTCGATATGGTCATTATGAGTTCTTGGTGATGTCGTTCGGGCTCACTAATGCCCCGGCAGCATTTATGGATTTGATGAACCGTGTATTCAGGCCGTATCTCGATCAGTTCATTATTGTGTTCATTGACGACATCTTGGTTTATTCTCGGAGCCGGGAGGAGCATGAGCAGCACTTCCGTATCACCTTGCAGACTTTGAGGGAGCATCAGCTGTTCGCCAAATTTTCCAAGTGCGCATTCTGGTTAGACAGTGTCGATTTCTTGGGTCATGTGGTGACGAGAGACGGTATTTGTGTGGACCCGAAGAAGATCGAGGCAGTTCAGCGTTGGCCTAGACCAGTATCAGTTACAGAGGTTCGCAGCTTTCTAGGTCTGGCCGGCTATTATCGACGTTTTGTCCAGGATTTCTCCCGCATTGCTGCACCTTTGACCGGGTTGACCCGGAAGGGGGTTCCTTTTGATTGGACCCAGGCATGTGAGGATAGTTTCCAGCAGTTGAAGACTCGTCTGACTACTGCACCTGTGTTAGCATTGCCTTCAGGATCAGGCGGGTTCGTGGTATATTGTGATGCTTCTAGAGTGGGGATGGGATGTGTGTTGATGCAGCACGACAGAGTTATCGCGTATGCTTCTCGGCAGCTGAGGAAACACGAACAGAACTATCCCACCCATGATTTAGAGATGGCTACAGTGGTATTTGCACTTAAGATCTGGAGACATTACCTATACGGTGAGCCGTGCCAGATATTCACTGACCACAAGAGTTTGAAGTATATTTTACAGCAGCGAGATCTGAACCTGAGACAGCGCCGATGGATGGAGTTGGTGAAGGATTATGACTCCGAGATTTTATACCATCCGGGCAAGGCGAATGTGGTGGCAGATGCTTTGAGTAGGAAGCCCGGAGGTAGCTTATCTTGCATGAGCGCAGTACTGATGCACTCGACGGCGGATTGGCAGGTGTTATGTGACAGCAGAGTGCAGTTCGAGTTTACTCCTATAGGGGGACAGCTGGCCCATTTCAGAGCACGCCCACAGTTACTTGACCGTATCCACGAGGCACAGTCCGGCGATGCCCGTATCTTAGAGATTATTGAGCAGATTCGGCAGGGCAGAGTTTCTGAGTTCGTGATTGATGATCAGGGGATACTTCGATTTGGGACTCGACTGTGTGTGCCAGATTCAGAAGGACTGAGGCGTGATATTCTCGAGGAGGCACATAGATCAGTATACAGCGTGCATCCAGGTTCCACCAAGATGTACCGTGATTTGAGAGAGGTTTACTGGTGGGACGGGATGAAAAAGGATATTACAGACTTTGTGTCGAGATGCCTGACTTGTCAGCAAGTCAAGGCCGAGCACCAGAGGCCAGCAGGCGAGTTATAGCCTTTGCCCATCCCTGAGTGGAAGTGGGAGCAGGTCTCCATGGACTTCATTGTCGGTCTATCCAGAACTAGTCGAGGGTATGACTCTATTTGGGTGATTGTGGATCGACTGACGAAAGCGGCTCACTTTCTGCCAGTGAAGACCACTTTTGGATTTTCTCAGTACGTCCAGGTTTATATTGATGAGATAGTGCGACTGCATGGCGTTCCGACTTGCATCGTGTCCGACCGGGGCACCCAGTTTACCAGCCGATTGTGGCAGAAACTACAGGAAGCTTTGGGCACCTGATTGAGTTTTAGCACAGCCTTTCATCCTCAGACTGACGGTCAGTCGGAGCGTACTATTCAGACTCTTGAGGATAAGCTCAGAGCTTGTGTTTTAGATTTCGGTGGTAGCTGGGATCGTCATTTGCCTTTGATCGAGTTTTCCTACAATAATAGTTTCCAGGAGACGATTCAGATGGCACCTTTTGAGGCTTTATATGGGAGGAGATGTCGATCGCCTGTATGTTGGACAGAGCTCAGGGAGAGCAGTATTTTAGGGCCGCAGATCGTACAGGAGACGACCGAGAAGATACAGCTGATTCGGGACAGGATGAGAGCGGCACAGAGCAGGCAGAAATCATATGCTGACAGGCGTCGTCGCCGACTCGAGTTCGCTGTTGGCTATCATGTTTTCCTGAAGGTCTCTCCGATGAAAGGTGTGATGAGATTTGGGCGGAAAGGGAAGCTGATTCCTAGATATGTTGGTCCTTTTGAGATCCTAGAGCGTGTTGGTCCGGTCGCTTATCGGTTAGCTCTTCCGTCCAGCTTCCCCGATGTTCACCCCGTATTCCATGTCTCGATGCTCCGCAAGTACCTTCATGATCCTTCCAGGGCGATTCAGCACCAGACGATCCAGCTAGAGCGTGATCTTTCTTTCACCGAGCAGCCGGTGGTCATCTTGGATCGGCAGGTGAAGAAATTGAGGTCGAAGGTCATACCGTCTGTCAAGGTCCTTTGGCGTGGCCCGAACAGCGAGGAGGTCACCTGGGAGACCGAGGTCGAGATGAGGAAGAGATATCCCCATCTTTTTGAAGGTACGCGTAGTTAAATTCTAAATTCGGGGACCGAATTTCTTTAAGGGGGGAAGATTGTAACCCTTCGAAAATCGTTTAGGCAGTTTTTCGGTAATCGGCTAATTTTTCGGCTTTTTCCGTAAAAAGTCAAAATAGGTATTTTTCATTTTAGACCTAATTATACAAAATTTAGATAAGATATTACTATAATTTTGTCACTAAAATGTCACTTATAATTATCTAGTTAAATAAAAAAAATTCGTAATTAATTATTTTTTTTATTATTTTAAGCCTTTTTAAATACATTAAATTAGTGATAAATACAAATTTAATTAGGTAAATTTCATAATTAGGAGTCTTTATAAGCTAAAATATGGTGTTAATAAAATTATATCATGACTTGCAAACTTTTGGTTTTAGGGTGGGAAATTTAATGGAAAAATGGTGTAAAATGAGGGTTTTTTTTGTAAATTGTTGATATGAAAGCATTAAATGAGAACATGGGGTGTTTATTGACCTAGAAACTTCTCCAAATTTCCCCACACCCTCCTCCTCTTCCTGCTGGTCAAATTTCAGCAACTCCCCTTTCACTTCTCACTTCATTTCTTTGCTAAAATTCAATGAAAATTCACAAATTTCCATCTCCATTCAAAGCTAAACCCTAATCCACTCTCTCCTCACCCAAATTAGTTCAAAAACTTGATGAAAGGAGGCTTCTTGGTGACTTGATCAAGCTAGGGTTCAAGCTTGTGAGGTGAAGATTCTAATCTTTTTGTTAACTTGTAGTTTAAATATGCTAGAATTGAAATTTGAAGTATTAGTTTAGTAGTAAATGTTTGTTTAGGAAAATCAAGAGAAGGATTTGATTTTAAATTAAGGTTTGTAGCATGGTGGTTGGATTTAAGTTAGGGTTTGGTTATCTAATTGATTGCGGTGGTTAATAGTGTAGTGTTATGCTCGCTAAATCGACAAAATTGCGATGTTTGTATCGAATCGGTAAGCAAATTGCTTACTAGATCTTTACAAAAATTAGAATGCGATCAAATTGTGTTATGTTAGCGATATAATTAGTTTCGTATAGGACTATTAGAGTGCGCGAACGCGGGGTTTCGTCTTGTCGGGTTTTAGTTTTGTCGATTTCCCCGAAATGACGATTCTAGTTAAAGATTAGCGAATTTCGTGCGTTTTCCCGCGCACCGAGTGCATGCTATGTTTAATTCGAGAGCGTCGATAATTGTATATTGTGACTTGCATCGTTTTAGGTTATGTAATCTTATGCTTGGTGTTGTGCAAATATAGGATCGGTCGGGGAAACATCGGACACGGCGCGTAAAGGCAAGGCGGTGGTCGGATCGGATTAGCGGGGATTTCAGGTGAGTAGATGTATTCATCTATGGGGGGAATCGTCTGGATGGCGTGAGGCGCCCCCCTAGTTAGGATTACCCTACTTTTTGCAAGATTCATATTGTTAGCTAGCTTATCCATTCATGTATACTGCATACCCTTATAGCGAACAGTATATTAGATTGCATGGACATTCATCTATACTTATGCGATATCACTTTGTAGGACACGAACACCATTACCATTGGCATCTGTTGCACGCGCACTATTCATGTGACACACACGCCTTTGGTAATTGCCATGCCACGTGCACTATAGAACCTGTTTATCATAATATCGCCACTTGCATTCATACTTGATATATGAAATTGCATAGCATACGTATACCTCGCATCATCATCATATTTATATAGATTTCTAGCAAAATTCACATCGTATGCATTGATATCATAGACATTTATCATATATAACATGTGGACATTATGATTTTCTTGAGGATTTCAGTATTGCTGCGATTTCTGGATTTTTGGGGAAAACCGCAAGAATTTAACAAAACCTTATATTTATCATTTTCAAAACAAAGTTGCGGTTTTCTCGTGATGTATGTGTCGTCCACCATGAGTTTTCATGTTTTCTGTTGGATTTCGAGACCCGATTCGAGGAGTGGATGAACCGTCTCGGGTACATGGTTGGCCCGGTATGGTACCCCGGGGCAAGAAGATCGAGTTGTAGACGATGAGCCTGGCAGTGGAAGACTACCTACCGGTGATGTCTGGCGCAGCGGATATCCGGAGGATACCGACCGTTGTCGTGAGATTTATGATATGGGCCGATCCGGATTGACGGAGCCCGATTTTGAGACAGATATGATTCATATTTGGCGTCGATGCTTGACACGAGTTTTCAGATGATTTCGTGATGGTACTTAGCTATTATACAGATATTCATTTTCTAAAGTCAAGAATTCAATACCCTTAGCATTTAAAACACTTAAAGATTTAGTAATGACATTGCATACCTGTGCATGCATACTAGAGATATTATATCACATATGGACATGCATGTTGTGGTGCATTGCATGCCTTCTTACGATTGCCTTATTAGATGTTATATTTACTCACGAGCTGGCAACTCACCCCCGTTGTGCCACAGTGTCTTGCAGGTCGGACTCATCAGTCTTGTAGCAGCGGCTATCTTATCATCAGTCCCTTTTGCTCAGACTCACGACATCGCCCGTAGGTGGGTTGCGAGCACACTTTATTTCTTTTGCTTTATCATTGTATCTAGTATTCTCCATCTACCACTTTATATTGTATATGCGACCTAGTGATGAGACTGAGAGATTGTATATATGTGGTTTCTTTTGGGTCGAGCTCACTTGAGCCGGCGTTGTGTTTTCTGATATTTTGCGTTTCTTTATGCTCTTTTCTTGATACTACTATTATATTGCATGTGGTTGTGATCCGCCTTGGGCGAAGAGCTAGCTCCCGCTTGGGGATGCCATTTTTATGATTACAGGTTTATTATCTTGTTGTACCCATTTTGGGGGATAGAAAATACAGGGGAGACTCTGCCGAAATTTTCGGAAATTTTTGACGTTTTTAAAAAAGGGATTCTATGCAACTTAATTGACTAAAAAAAAATTGCTTTCATGAACGGTTTTCCTTCATTCGCTTTTGATTTTGGTTTAGATTTTCTGGGCTTTGGCTGACTTAGGTTACGGTATGCCTTTAGACGTCTCGTAATCTAAGTGCCAGTTACGTTCCGTACTTTCGGGTCGTGACAGGTCCGTACCCTCTTTGTCGTATACACTGATAGGATCCCTAATGGTTTAATGCCGCCATACGATGATTTTCTGTACATGATGAGTTTGACTTGATGATTAATCCATACCTTTGACTAGAGGATGTCGTACGATGGATTATACCGTACGTGATGTTATGAGGCTAGACGCCAATTGATAGATTCACCGACTCAATCATGTTAGATACGTATACCTTATAGCTGTTAGCTGATGATTTACCTTATGCTGCATTAAAGTTATTCTCATTGCATAGCATATACCTGTGCTGGTACACTTACACCATTATCGATGATGCGTATGTTACACGTACATAAATTTGCCGGCTCACACACTTCATCATCGATAATTGCCATGTCACTACACAGTAGGATTTGCTGCATCATGATATGATTCCTTGCATGATTTACTTGCTATAGTTGCATATGCACCTTTATACGATGTTGCGTTGGACTTTGGAGAATTTGGGAACCGCAGGATATATTTTTAAACTGGATTCATTTTAAAGAGTGGTTTTCCCTCGACATGTGCATATTACTATTCCATGTTACATGATATACGGATATGCTTACATTTCTGTTATATGTCACATACATCATACTTTACGCTTTTACTTATTGAGATATGTTGTATTCATGAGATTTCTGGATTTGATAACCGTGGCTATTTCAAAAGAAAGCATGTACTGTTTTAAAAACCCAGTTTCTCTTGATATGATATTTCAGTGGGTCCACTATGCGTTTTCTCGATTCTGAGACGTATGATAGAAACCCGATTCGAGGAGGTGGATGATCCGTTTGCGGGTTCATGGTGGACCCGGTATGGTTCCCCGGGGCGAGAAATGTTTTTCGTGGAGTAGACGATGAGCTTGGCAGGGTGGCTAGTACCTACCGGTGATTGGTTGGACCTGGCGGCTATCCGGAGGATACCGACCAGAGTCGAGAGATGATATGGGCCGATCCGGACTAACGGAGCCCGAGAGATATGAGGATTTACGTGTCGATGCTGGGCACGGGTTTCATGATGTTTCGAGTGTCGATGCTGGACACTCAGGTTCCATAATTTGTTAGGTCGCGAGGGACACACGTTGATTTATATTCTCATATTTTCATGCATATGCTTTTATGATATTTACATGCATGATGTTCTTGTGTCATTGGTTGACACGTGGACGGGATCCACTTGCATACATACATTGATCGCATGGTTGGACGAGATCCAAATGCATACATACATTGATTATATTATTGGATGATATCCACATGCTGTAGGCATTTACTTATAGTGCAGACACATATACAGATGCGGTCACCCAAGATATCATAGTATTACCTTTATGATATAGTTGACCCAGGAAATAGCTATTTTATTCGATTTCTACTTTATGATATACCCCGTTGTGCCACAGTTCTTGCAGGTTGACCGCAGTAGCAGCATCGCTGGCTCATAGCTACTTTCGGATGTTTTGCATTAAGTAGGTGGGACATTTGTATCTTACCCACTCTTTTATTTATATTTCATATTGTATCTAGTCAACTCCATCAATCAAACTAGTATTTGTATAAGTATTGAGATTTAGTGAGACTTGTGGTTGCGAGACTTAAAGTGAGGGGTATTCTGCTACTGGTGGTTTTGTTATCTTGCATATTTCTTTATCTCTTGTGGTGAACTTCGCCGTTGGGCATCGTATACTTATATTTATGCTTTGCGTGGTTTTGGATCCGCCGTTTGGCGATGTGCTAGCTCCTGCTTGGGGATGCCTTTTATATTATCATGTATTATGGTTTTGGATCAAAAAAATACAAAGGAGGTGCTGCCCAAATTTTTAAAAAGACGAAACATGTTTTCAACTAATAAATTCCACTTGCATTTTTCATTTTCCCTTTCTATGCTCTGAAGAAAACTTGATTTCATTATACCTTTATTGCAAAACGTCACTTCTTTTATTTTCATAAAATTAGTTTAGATTTATGGGTTTCGGCTTACTTGAATTACGTTACGCCTTTAGACGTTGCGTGACTTAAGTGCCGGTCACGAGCTAATATTTCGGGTCGTGACAAAGTTGGTATCAGAGCTCTAGGTTTAACCTTGGTTTGAGTCTATGTTTGACTATGCGGAGTCTAGGGCGGGTATCTATTTCGGAACCTAGGCTTGACCTTACGGAACTTAGACTTGAACGGGAGGTATTAGACCAGAACTTTCGTTTCATAGGCTGACCCTGATTGATAGAGTAGGTAGCTTGAGTAGAGTGACGTACCGTACGTATGTTCCATGGCTTATTTAAGATATGATACTCCACTTAAGAAACCTTAGGATGTATATATTTTGAGATCTGTGATTCTCTTCGTACCCATGGGTATACATATATTTGAGATCCTTGATTATATTTGTTTCTATGATCATACTCTCATAGATTATGTTCCTCCTTATGATCATGTATCCCTTCTAGATCTGTCGCTTCCTTTCATGCCCTTGATCTGTTTTTATCGATACACGATTGAGCTTCCTATCCCCATGGTTTGAGCGCAGATTGAGCTGCTGCTAGTGATGCGGTCAGGGCGAACTCGTCTGGGACGAGGACTGACTGTCGTGTTTTTCTGGTGACACGGGAATGTCTCGATATAGTATTGGTGTTATGGCCTCTTGTTGAGGCGAGTGTTTGGTTTTATACCAGATGATCGGGCCATTGTTAGAGCTGCCAGTTGCGAGATGACTGTTGATGTACAACCTACCTCAGAAATTGTGATGTTGTCTACCGTGTGGACAGATGACCCAGCTATTGCCGAGATTGATGGGATATCGCTTCCAGAGCTTACGAGCTAAGATCGCTGGAGCTTCCAGGCAGAGATGCGACAGATGATAGCTAGTCTACCCTGAGTTGAGAGACGAAGGTGATTCGTCAGATTGATGCGCTGACGCAGGCCCAGTTGAGCTGAAGATTTCCAGTATGGAGGATCTTATTCAGATCTAGAATAGATCGATCCAGAGATGATGTTGTTCGTTGGATAATCCGATAGAGGATCAGCGGATTGACCAGTTTCGGATAGAGGACCTCACCCAGATGTGTTGAGTATTTCTCCGATGGTTGGGACGAGTTCCCGAGGACGTGTTCGGCCAGATATCTTCTACCGAGTAATGAAGATACCGAGTCCGTAATTTCGAGTCCGTGCGAGAGACTCCGGATTGACTGTAGACGAAGACCATTGCAGTACGCTGATAGCATGACGTGACGTCGAAGTGGACGATAATGAAGACGAGTGGAACAGGAGGTTCGTGCGAGATGTTAACGAGCTGTGGTTACTCCACGTCGTGATGAGAGGTCTGATATGTATACAGAGGCGTTGGGATGCGGCCAATTCCCGAGGAAATGTTTTGCTGGAAACACAGAGGACCAGAAAATGAGAAAAGATTATGCAAAAGTACCAGCTTCCGTATAGTTCGGCATGTGAGATCGGAAGAGACCCTGAGCGAGTTCCTTCCAGGACACTGCTGAGATGAGATTTGCACCGAGGATCAGTTGTGTCGTGAGTATTTAGAAGTCCAGAGGCCGACGCCAGTGACGTGCTGCTTTACGAGTGGTCATACTAATTATCCGAGAGTTGACCCAAGAAGTGCCAGAGTGGAATCGTTCCCGTTAGCACACCTGACCGGGACGATGAGCCGATGGATTTCGAGATTGGTAATCCACAGAGAAATGAAGACCCAGAGATGGAGGACGCCAGACCGTGAGCAGGAGTCAAGAAGATGTTCTTACTCTGCCCGTTTTGGGCGCACCGATATTTTTTCGACATTGTAGGAGGTGTACCTCAATGTCATTTGTTGCGATTTGTGTTTGTGATCCGAGTATCACGCTTATATCGCTTGGATTTCAGTTTTGATGATGGAGTTTCATGATATTGATTTCGTGCACCATGCCTGCACCTACTGGATATTTACATTTTGCGCATAGTTATTGCACTTGAGATATGTTTTTATACACCGTTACGTTGGTTTATGATTTGTGCATATCTATTGCACTTGATATTGATTTTGTGCCTTGGCTGCAGATGTTTATGATCTTGTGGATTTCATACAGTTGATTTGATTTTGTGCGTGTGGTACGCACTCGATTTTATTTGTTTTCACTCGGTATAGCTCTCATGTGCTTGCAGTGCATTGATACGGATTTTGTGCATATATTTGCACACGTCTTTGATTTTTATACACCTCGGTACACTCGGTGTTGCTTTTTATACATATTGAGTTATTGATGAGTTTTCATGCATTGGTTGCATTAGAGTGGTATTACGTGCACTGGATACACCGGATTTGTGTTTTGTGCATCTGTTGCACCAGATTCGTATTTCGTGCCTTTGTTGCACTAGATTTTCATTTCATGCGTTTGTTTCACCGGATGGGTATATCGTGCATTAGTTGCACTAGATTTATACACCGTACCTTGGTTGCACCCGATTTATGTCTTGAGCATTTATTTTGCCAGAATTGTGTTTTATGCGCGTTTGCACTTGACTTAGATTTTATTTGTGCATGTGGGATGCACTGGATTTCGATTTCATTTATGCATGATGGGTGCACCTGATTGGGATTTTCATTCGTGCATATTAGTTGCATTGGATTGAGATTTTCGTGCACTCTAGATACACTTGACATTGTTGTCGTGCACACCCGTTGCACTAGACAGATGCTTTTGTGCACACCCGTTGCACTTAGTTTGGTTTTGTGCACATTCATAGCACTTGTATTTGGATTTGATTTCCGTTCGCACCAGACGCACGGGATTGCTGTTTACGCCTTTCGAGACTGATTTTGCTCTTGAGCACCTTGTTTTCATGATGAGCACTATGTTACATAGTAGACGAACAGGACTAGTCCGAGGACAGTACTGTAGCGTTTTGGAAATCGTTTAGGCGATTTTCCATTTTTAGGAAAAATAATTGTGTTTTTCCGTTAAAAACCAATAGGCGATCTTTTTGCAGTATAGAATTCACTGCACCTAGTTTAGCTAGAATATTGCAAGTTGTGGGTTTTTGTAAGTCACTTGTAATTAATAAGCATTTATTGGTTTTTTTAGCTAGATGTTTCCATTCTTTTCCTTCATGGCCGAATTTGTGAGGGTGAGTCATTTGGTGAGGTGGCAAATTTTGGGTGAGTCACTTGTTTTGCATTTAAATGAGGCATGGTTTCATTTTTTTGAGTCATGCTTTCATTTATCAGTTTTGTTTTATGCTTAAGATTTTTTGCAAAGATATTTGTGATGGATATTTGCTAATGGTCACCACTAGCTTCCTTTTTGCTCACCCCCCTTCACAGTGAACATATTGTCTTTCCCGGCCCCACTTAAAGAGGAGATGGATTAATTTCTTGATTATTCATTCATGTATAAAATTTGCTCACTGCTTCATTTTTGTGTTTTCACAGAGAACACCAAGAGTGGCCGCCCCCATTCTTTTTGTATGTGAGCTCATTTTGTTTCAAAATCCTTTTCTCACAATTTCATCCAGTGGCAACTTCATTAACCATCGTCCAATTCATTGGGTGCCTTGAGACAAAATATTCTACATTCTCTCTACTTCAATCTTAGACATGTCGGTAAGAAAACTTCATGTCCGAGTTGCTTCGGTTTGAAGCGGGAGTCGTATAAAGATTCGTTGACGTGGTGCCACTCCGACGAATAGACCGGAGATCGAGCGAGAAAGGAGATGCCGCGAGGAGCGTGGGATGATGGTTAAAGACCGAAGGACATGGATCGATCGGTATAACCATTCTATCATTTTGTAGTTTGCTAGTTTAGTGTTAATGGCACGATCCGGGTGAAAGTCTATATTAGCACCATTTATAAAAGTTTTTGTTCCACGTTTGGCCTCAGATTGACGGCCAGGGCGCTACCGTAGACTTACAGTGAATGCACGATCGGTACGATCAGGGTCTAGGCTTGGTGGTTATGTCGTTTATCGTTCCTAGCTAGGGTTGTGCCGATGACGTACGTGGTTGGTGCACTAAGTGCACAGTGTGTTTATCTTGTGGGCGTTAGCCACTAGACGAACACTTGGGGGTTTGTTTGGAGTTGGTGCGTCGGTCAAACGTAGTTTGTACGTGTTATTGGTAGATTGATAATATACACTTGTTAAATTGTTTTATGATCTTAGGGTCGCAGGCGAGGACTTCTGACGCTGCGAAGAAGGGAAAACAAGTGGTTGGCTTTACTTAGCCAGGACCGTCGGTGAGTAGATTTAACATCTACAGGGGAATCGCCCGCATGGCGTTATGCGTCAGGACTGGATATGATATGATATTAGCCGCATGTTTATATTGCACATATAGAGATTGTGCATAAAACTTCATTGCATATTATTACTTATTGTGCTTAGACTTGTACCCTTGGACACTGCACTATTATCGACGGTTCATGTTGCACGAGCACTGATTGTATGCCACTCACACCATCAATAATTGTCATGACACGCACAACACCTATGCATACGTGATATTGTATTGGCTAGGGACTTGGGACAAAATCCTTATTTTTATTGTGCATATGACATATAGCATACCTGTATACCTACATGCTTACGCATATGCCTTGACATCCCACATGCTAGTTACCTATATACTTATATGGTATTGTACCATTAGTGATAGGTATATACACATATGAGACATAGCTATGTGTACATCATGCATACATACTTGTACATATACCTGGAGGGTATTACATCATTATTGATAGGTAGATACTGTAGGGTTCCTAGGCACACTAATGAAGTTTCACAAGTGATCAAACATGCCCAATTGAAATTTTACATGTGCTGAGAAAACCTAATACGGATCGTTAACTAGATATATAGGCGAAGCAAGCATGTAATCGAATTAAATGCTTAGGGAAAGTGACTACAACTTTTGTAGATCCGGTCCACCACTTCCTAAGCTCCGCAATGATCTCCCTCCGCTGTCCAAATCAAACCCTTGACTCTAGCATTGGCATCATCGAAGAATGGGCGGGCTTGATCGTCGGTTCGATGCCGAAGATGATCTACGTCGAGGCATCACAAGAACAAGCTCCAACTTCACCAAGCCTTGAAAAACTTGTGAAGGAAACACCCTATACAACTTGGCAAGAGGTAGAGGATGAAGAAATAGGAAGTGGGTAGAATTTAGATTTGGATTTCTCACTCATTTTGGCTAGTTGCCATTGATGGTGCAAGCTTTCTTCAAGTTGAAGATGAAGAAGAAGATGATAAAGAATTATCATAAGTCTTTTGTAAATGATAAATAAATCAATACTTATCATTTACTAACCCTTGGTTAGTTGTAGAGAATGGACCATGGTTAACTTGAATGGTTAGGGTTAAGGATGAGACAAGAATGGTGACTTAGTCAAAGTTTCAAGAAACTTCAACTACAAACAAATCAAGCCACCATTCTATTTTCTTTGTCATTTTCTTTTTCCACAATAAACAAAAAGAATAAATAAATGAATAAGAAAATAAAAAGAAAACCCTAATCATAAACTTAACCATGGTCTAATTCTTTACACTAACCCTAGTTTGCATGTATCATCAAACATGATACAATCATGTGCACAAAATATATCACATATACAATGTGCACAAACCAAGTGAGTAAATCCATTTAAAGTGAACCAATACTAGTTAATGCAAAGTAATATATCAAATATATAATTATACATTAAATCATTAAATCAACACTTGATTCAATGATCCGGTCATATCGCATATAACCGGCTATTATCCAATGTATCGGCTTATCGAATCAATCCTTGATTTGATAACTAGGTTATATCGCATACAACCATTCGACACATTCATCGCGAGAATGAAATACAGTATCACATACACGCATTATTCTCGGTCCCGCACATATCTCATATGCGCTCCTATTTCGTTTCGCTTAAGCCAGGAAACCTCTGTGTAGGACTCTAAAGACTCGTCAATACGCCGGCAGCAGGTGATGATCATATCAAACACCCACAAGCCGCAAGCGGTCTGCTAAACGTAACGGCCACCCGGGTATTGAGCGATCAGAAGATCGACGAGCAAGCCCGTTCACACTCCTGTGAATCCAACCAGTAACACTTACCGTACAGTCCGGTCTGTTCGTCTGATATGTCGCATATCTCGCCTAGGGGTGGTGAACGTCAGACCCCAGTAGCTCGATAAGTCATGCCGACTTGAGGTCCATAACATTCGTGAAACTACTGATAACTCTTACCAGTATACCACTGCAACCCTGGCCAGGGATTTCCTGTTATGGCCAGTCGAGCATAGCACAACATCAACCCCCGATACCGGGAGAGACGAATCCCCTCCTATCGCTCATTGCCTCCATGTGAATCGGGACTATACCCAAAAACCACCTGTTTGCACGACTCAGTAGAGCCGTGGTAGGGTGGAAATCAAAGCACAGTAGGAGACACACAAGACTCTATGACGATCTCGGGTCAACAAACTAAGCTGTACCAGTGTCACCAGAGAACTGCCATCTGACGTGAGGTATAATACCATCTGGGAGTTCTCGGCGAGTCCGTTCAGTGTACCCAGTCTCCACTGAGCACCCGTATACCATCTCTGATGTCAAACACCAATGGATATGGGATCAACCATCGCCCATCACATGGGTCGAGAAGATACACGCTAGTCTACTCTGGAATATCGATGCCCCGTCTCGATATTCCCACGACTAGGAACAATGAAGGATGTACTCATTGACTACCCAGGCCCCACTAGCATGATCTTCATCATAGTCCTGGAAGTCGGGTACACATCCTAAGGGCTTTATCAACATGTAATCAGAGAGACAGAAAGTATACATGTTAAGATAAAGAGCTACCTGATAGCGTACTATCATGTCGAGCAAGAAAGTCCTCCCTATATATGTCCCAGCATCCACTATAATATACATCCAATGTACAGTAATGGCCTCTAGGGCATACATATAACTAACAGATACACATATCTTGCTATGCCGACGAGGTTACGTATACCTGGCTATAGCTACATGTTCACCTTTATTTGATGTTGTATGGACTTGGAGAAATTAGAAACCACATGATATATAATAACTTGTTGCAGTTAGATAGCGATTTTTCCTTCATATGTTCACATTACTATTTTATGTTGCATATGTTATATTCATGGATTTTCGTATTGAGATATGGATTTCACATGATATTTTCTGGATTTGAGGACCGTGGTGGTTTCATGAAATTATGCAAGTATTCTTATTCCTTACTTGATATTTGGATGCATCCACTCAGAGATTTGTTATATACCGATACGTGGAACACAAGTGTCGAGGTGAGACACTTGGGTTTCGAGGTACGTATAGATATAAGAATACCGATACATGGATCACGGGTGTCGATACCGGACACTTACAATTCGAGGAACGTATGAATATGAGAAAGACCGATATGTGGATCACGGGTGTCGATACCGGACACTTATGATTCAAGGAATGTATGGATATGAGTATTTATGTGTCGATACTAGACACTTGTTTTCATTATATTTTTACTCCTAAGTATATATATAACAGTGGAATGGGATGCTGTTATATATGCATATATATATATATATATATATATTAGTGGAATGGGATGCTAATATATCTGTATACACATCTAATTTATATACATCATCATAATAATCTTGCAAATATACTTATTCATTACATAAGATTTACTTGATATTGGACACTCAGGATATATGAGACTTACAGGATATGGGGGCCAATTTGGGGGCTGATTTGAGGAAATTTATGATTTAGATTGTCTTGATGGACTTTGGTCCTGCCAGGAGGTCAGGATTTCGTGAGGATGACATGTTTTATCCCATACCCTGCATTTATTTTATATGCATTGCTTCATGTATTAGTTATACCTGATAGAGTAACTTTCATGATTGATGCATACAAATTGCCATTTATTGCTATCAGCTTGCATGTATTAGATTCGCGCAGTTCGTGCATACTTGTGATTACCTGCATATGTTATTTACTATTCACGAGTTGGCAACTCACCCCCGTTGTGCCACAGGGTTGTAAAGGTTGTCCCTCAGAGCAGTCAGAGGCAGGGCTTTCATCTATCATATCATTTTTTGCAGCGGATACCGCCACGGCTGGCTGGGTGCAGTTTTGCTATAGGTGTGTTTTGCGGTTATCCGATGTTGCTCATTTTATATTCTTTGTATCTAGTACTCTCCATCTACCACTTTCATGTATTGACGTAGAGACGAGATGTGAGGACGATATTGTATATTTTTGGTTACTCGGGATGTTTTTTATGCAGTTTTATTTATATCGTCTTGTATTTCTTAGGTACGGCGTCGTATATCTGTTGTGGTGGTTGTTTCTGCCTTTGGGCATGGATTTTGCTCCCGTTTGGAATGCTTTACTTCTATATTTGTATGTACCCATTTTTGGAGCTAGTTTTTACAAAGGAGGTGCTGCCAAAATTTTTAAGAAAGTAAATTTGGACTTTAAAGAATTTGTACTTGAAAACATCAAAAGTTTCAATAATGTTCTTATCGCTTACTACTTTTGAAGGTTTAGATTGCTGGGTTTTCGGCTTAGTTGAATTGCGTTACGCCTATAGACGTTACGTAGTTTAAGAACCGTCACGTGCCTAATTTCGGGTCGTGGCAAAGTTGGAATCAGAGCGCTAGGTTTTACCTTTCGGAGTGTAGGATGTCCTTGGTATGATGGAGTAGGTAGCTTAAGCAGACTAATGTAGCGTGTGTATGTTCGCGGCATACTTTCAACACGGTACTCCGCTTAAAGTGACCTAAGTACTAATTGCTTGAAATTCCTTCTTTGATGATACATATCCTTGTGATTCAATTTCCGTGTTCATATCAAATACTATTTCCATTTATAGCCTTTTGCCGCCGATGACTATGAGGGCTCAGAGAGAGGCAGCAAGAGCCGAGATCAGAGTTGACTCGTTTGGGACGAGGATAGTCGTTTAGCTCTTATCCCCAGGAGGATCGGCAGCCATCGTATGGATGTTTCTGGTGCGGGAGTTTCCATCACCTCGCCAGGGATTGTACCTTGGTACGCCAGAGGAGGGCAACAGTACTATATGTTACTTTACCACCTTCAACTCAGGGAGAGTCGTCTTTTGCGCCTGTTGTTGATCCGCGTCCGACTTTTGTTCAGAGAGGTCGTAATCGCGGAGGATTTGTTCCAAGTGTACAGGAAGGCAGAGGAGGAGGACTGTCTGTTGCAGGTAGAGGACAGGCACGAGCTTTTGTTTCGACTCATCGGGACGCGCGGGCATCCAATGCAGAGTTTTCTGGTAATCTTTTCCGCGTGTTCTTTTGATGCGCATGTTTGTTTAATTCAGGATCTATGCACTCGTTTGTTTTACACACTTCGTGCCGTTGTGGGGCCGAGAGTTGTGTATGTTAGATCAGCCGTTTGTTGTGATCACTCCTATTAGCGATCCTTTGGTTGCACGACACGTGTTTCGGTCTTGTGCCAATTGGGTAGGAGATAGTGATTCGCCCATCGATTTGTTCCTTCAAGAAATGTTGGATTTTGACGTTCACCGAGGCATGGACGGGTTAGCTACGTGCTATGCGTCTGTGGACTACCGCGAGAAAACAGTCAGGTTTTGTTTTCCCGGCGAGTCATTTTCTTGTTTTGCAGGGGGACAGTGGTGCCGCCTCTCACAGCTTGAATTCAGCCTTTTTCGCTAGTCGGCTTTTGAGGAAAGGATGTCGAGGATTCTTGGCTTTCATTCGTGATACCGGAGCCACAGTGGGCTCGTTGGACCGGGTTTCTTATGGGTGATATTTTTCGACGTTGTTCCAGATATACCGGCGGAGCTTAGAGAGCTTAAGGATCTGCTGCAGAGTTGCTAGATAAGGGGACTTGTGCATCTGAGTGTTTCGCTTTGAGGAGCTCCTACTCTGTTTGTCAAGAAGAAGGACGGCAGTTTGAGGTTGTGTATTGATTGATCATTAATTGAACCGAGTTACGGTGCGGATTGGGCATCCTTTACCTCGCATTGACGATTTGTTCGATCAGCTCCAGGGTGCGAGACATTTTTCTAAGTTTGTTTTGGGATCTGATCATCATTTGTTTTGGGATCTGATCATCATTAGTTGCAGGTTTGGAGTGATGACATTCCGAAAATTGCTTTTATGCGCTCTATGGGCTTTATGAGTTTTTGGTGGTGTTGTTGGACTCACCAGTGCCCTAGCAGCATTCATGAATGTGATGAACCAGGTTTCTCAGGCCGTTCCTTGACCAATGGATTGTTGTGCTATAGATGACATTCTGGTCTCTTCCAAGATTCGTGAGGAACGTGAGCAGCACATGAGGATTGCTTTGCAAACATTAGGAGAGTACCAGCAGTTTGTGAGATTCTCGGAGTGTTCCTTCAGGCTTGATAGTGTTGACTTCCTAGGTCATGGGGTTATGGGATACAGTATTCGTATGGACCCGAGGGAGATCGAGGTCGTACATCTTTGGCTCAGACCTGATCAGGGACAGAAGTCTGCAGATTTTTGGGTTTAGCCGGTTTTTAGCGCCGTTTCATGCAAGATTCTTGTGTATTCGCTGCACCATTGACAGGACTGACCAGGAAGGGAGTTCCTTTTCTTTAGATGGAGGCATGCGTGCTGAGTTTTCAGTGGTTGAAGACTTGTTAGACGACTGCACCAGTTCTATCTTTGCTTTCTGGATCGGGCGACTTGTCGTTTATTGTGATGTTTCGCGAGTGGGGCTCGATTGTGTACTGATGTGGCATTATAGAATTATCGCATATGCTTCCTGACAGTTGGAGGAGGTACGAGCAGGATTATCCCGCTCATGATCTGAAGATGGCCGCGGTGGCAGTACGTTGAAGATTGGAGACACTACTTGTACGGAGAGTCGTGTCATATTTTCATGGACCACCAAAGCTTAATGTCCATTTTCCTGCAGCGGGATCTGAGTTGAGACAGCACCGTTAGATAGAGCTTGTAAAGGATTGTGATTGTGAGATCCTTTATTACCCATAGCAAGGCGATTGTTGTAGCTGATGCTTTGAGTCGTAGGCTCGGGGGTAGCTTGTTCCAGTTGTGCACAGTTCAGAGACAGTCTTATGCAGATTTTCAGTTCTTGTGCGACCGTTGAGTACTTCTTAGGTTCACCTCTACTAAGGGGACAGCTTGCTCATGTCCACGCCCGTCCACTTTTACTTAATCGTTTTTGTGAGGCACAACCCGCCGATGCTCGTTTGTCTGAGATTCTGAGCATGTTCGGCAAGGTAAAGATTCGAAGTTCTTGATTTATGGCTAGGGTATGCTAAGTTTCGGACTCGTTGGCGTATACCTGATACTGATGGGTAGAGACGCGAGATCCTAAAGAAGGCACATCAGTCAGCTTTCAGTATTCGTCCAAGTTCCACCATTACGTAACGTGACTTGAGAGTTAGTTACGGGTGGGCAGGGATGAAGAGTGAAGTTTCGGATTTCGTTTCGAGATGTCTGGCTTGTTGCGAGCTAAGGTTGAGCATTGGAGACCGGCTGGAGAGTTGCAACATTTTTACCGTTCCGGAGTGGGAATGGGAGCGGATCTCCCTGAATTTCATTATGGTGTCTACCTAGTTCTAGGAAGGGTGTGACTCCATTTGGGTGTTTGTTGTCCGGTTATGCTCAGTTTGCTCTGTTGTTTTTCAGTAAATTTGTGCATTTGCACGGAGTTCCTTCATGCGTGGTATCCAATGGAGGCACCCAGTTCTCTAGCCGTCTTGGGTAGAAGCTTCAGGAAGATTTAGGTACTAGTTGAGCTTTAGCTCCGCTTTTCCATCCGTAGGCCGATTGTTAGACAGAGCGGACTATACAGACTCTAAAGGATATGCTTGTGCGTACGTACTTTTGGTTTGTTGGCAATTAGGATCGTCACTTGCCATTGATGGAGTTCTCCTACGATGACGGTTATCAGGAGACGTTTCAAATGGCAACTTTTAGGCCTGGTGTGGTAGATTGTGTCGATCGCCAGTTTGTTTTACTGACTCTGTGAGAGCAGGATTTTTGGACCCTAGATAGTCTAAAGACTTCGGAGATGATCTAGTGGCTTAGGTCAGGATGAGAGTAGCCCAGTGCAGACAGAAGTCTTGTGCCTACTGTGGTGGTCGCAGACTTGATTTCGCAGTTGGAGATCATGTATTCCTACGGATTTTTCCGATCAATGGCGTGTTGAGTTTTTGGAAGCTTAGTCCCAGATTGTAGGTCCTTTTGAGATCCTCAAGCGAGTTAGTTCTGTTGCCTATAATTTGTCACTTCCACCCATATTTCTGAGTATTCACCCCGTATTCCTGGTGTCAATACTTCGCAAATACCTTCTTGACCCTTTTCACATGATTCAGCACCAGACCAAATTTTGAGACGCGATCTTTCATGACCAGCAGCCGATAGTTATAGTGGATCGGCAGGTGGAGAAACTTCGGTCAAGGGTCTTGCCATCTGTGAAGGTTCTTTGGCGTAGCCGTCTAGTGAGGTGATCACTGGAGAGGCTGCGAGCGAGATGCAGAAGGATTTGTTTTTTTCCCTCATCTCTTCGAAGGTACGCGTAGATAAATTTTAAATTTCGGGGACCGAATTTCTTTAAGGGGGGAAGATTGTAGCGTTTTGGAAATCGTTTAGGCGATTTTCCGTTTTTAGGTAAAATAATTATGTTTTTTCGTTAAAAACCTAGAGGCGATCTTTTTGCAGTATAGAATTCACTGCACCTAGTTTAGCTAGAATATTGCTAGTTGCGGGTTTTTGTAAGTCACTTGTAATTAATGAGAATTTATTGTTTTTTTTAGCTAGATGTTTCCATTCTTTTCCTTCATGGCCGAATTTGTGAGGGTGGGTCATTTGGTGAGGTGGCAAATTTTGGGTGAGTCACTTATTTTGCTTTTAAATGAGGCGTTGTTTCATTTTTTTGAGTCATGATTTCATTTATTAGTTTTGTTTTATGCTTAAGATTTTTTGCAAAGATATTTGTGATGGATATTTGCTAATGGTCACCACTAGCTTCCTTTTTGCTCACCCCCCTTCACAATGAACATATTGTCTTGGCCGGCCCAACTTAAAGAGGAGATGGATTAATTTCTTGATTATTAATTCATGTATACAATTTGCTCACTTCTTCATTTTTGAGTTTTCCCAGTGAACACCAAGAGCGGCCGGCCCCATTCACTTTTGTATGTGAGCTCATTTTGTTTCAAAATCCTTTGCTCACAATTTCAACCAGTGGCAACTTAATTAACCGTCGCCCAATTCATTGGGTGCCTTGAGACAAGGTATTCTATACTCTCTCTACTTCAATCTTGAATATGTCGGTTAGCAAACTTCATGTCCGAGTTGGTTCAGTTTGAAGCAGGAGCCGTATAAAGATTCGTTGACATGGTGCCACTCCGACGAGGAGACCGGAGATCGAGCGAGATCGGAGATGCCGTGAGGAGCGTGGGATGATGGATAAAGACCGAAAGACAAGGATCGATCGGTATAGCCATTCTACCATTTTGTAGTTTACTAGTTTAGTGTTAATGGCACGATCCGGGTGAAAGTCTATGTTGGCGCCAGTTATAAAAGTTTTTGTTCCACGTTTGGCCTTGGATTGACGGCCGGGGTGCTACCGTAAACTTACAGTGAATGCGCGATCGGTACGATCAGGGTCTAGGCTTGGTGGTTGTGTCGTTTAGCGTTCCTAGCTAGGGTTGTGCCAATGTCGTACGTGGTTTGTGCACTAAGTGCACAGTGTGTTTATCTTGTGGGCGTTAGCCACTAGACGAATACTTGAGCGTTTTTTTGGAGTTGGTGCGTCGGTGAAACATATTTTGTACGTGTTATTGGTAGATTGCTAATATACACTTGTTATATTATTTTATGATCTTAGGGTCGCAGGCGAGGACTTCGGACGCTGCGAAGAAGGGAAAACAAGTGGTTGGCTTTACTTAGCCAGGACCGTCGGTGAGTAGATTTAACATCTACAGGGGAATCACCCGCATGGCGTTATACGTCAGGGCTAGATATAATATGATATTAGTCACATGTTTATATTGCACATATAGAGATTGTGCACAAAACTTCATTTCGTATTATTACTTGTTGTGCTTAGACTTGTACCCTTGGAAACTGCACTATTATCGACGGTTCATGTTGCACGAGCACTGATTGTATGCTACTCACACCGTCAATAATTGCCATGACACGCACAACACCTATGCATACGTGATATTGTATTTGTTAGGGACTTGGGACAAAATCCTTATTTTTATTGTGCATATGACATATAGCATACCTGTATACCTACATGCTTACACATATGCCTTGACATCCCTAAATGCTAGTAACCTATATACCTATATGGTACTGTACCATTAGTGATAGGTATATACACATATGAGACATAGCTACGTGTATATCATGCTTACATACTTGTACATACACCAGAAGGGTATTACATCATTATTGATAGGTAGATACACATATCTTGCTATGCCAACGTGGTTACGTATACCTGGCTATAGCTATATGTTCACATTTATTTGATGTTGTATGGACTTGGAGAAAATAGAAACCGCATGATATATAGTAACTTGTTGCAGTTAGATAGCGGTTTTTTCCTTCATATGCTCACATTACTGTTTTATGTTGCATATGTTATATTCATAGATTTTTCGCATTGAGATATGGATTTCACATGATGTTTCCTGGATTTAAGGACCGTGGTGGTTTCATGAAATTATGCAAGTATTCTTATTCGTTACTTGATATTTGGATGCATCCACTCAGAGATTTGTTATATACCGATACGCGGAACACAAGTGTCGAGGTGAGACACTTAGGTTTCGAGGAACGTATACATATCAGAAAATCGATACGTGGATCACGTGTGTCGATACCGGACACTTACGATTCGAGGAACGTATGAATATGAGAAAGACCGATACGTGGATCATGGGTGTCGATACCGGACACTTACGATTCGAGGAACGTATGGATATGAGTATTTATGTGTCGATGCTAGACACTAGTTTTCATGATATTTTTATTCCTAAGTATATATATAACAGTTGAATGGGACGCTGTTATATATGCATATTGTTAGTTATGTATAAGCCCTAGAGGCCATTGTTGTACATATGATGTATATTATAATGGATACTTGGATATATATAGAAAGGACTTTCTTGCTCGTCATGATAGTATGCTATTTGGTTTCACTTTATCTTAACATGTTGACTTGTACTGGTTTACTGTCTTACTCTCACATGTTGATAAAACCCTTAGGATCTGTACTCGACTACTAGGACTATGATGAGATCATACTAGTAGGGCCACGGTAGTCGATGAGTATATCCTATAACTGTTTCTAGTCGAGGGTATATCAAGACAGGGCATCGATACACCAGAGTAGACTAGCTTATACGCATCTTGACCCATATGATGGGCAATGGATGATCCCATATCCATCGGTGTTGACATCAAGGATGGATGCGGGTGCTCAGTGGAGAATGGGTACACTGGACGGACTCGCCGAGAACTCCCAGATGGTGATATACCACACGTCAGATAGCAGTTCTCTGGTGACACTGGTACAGGGTAGTCTGTAGACCCGAGATCGTCATAGAGTCTTGTGTGATTCCCACTGTGCTTTGATTTCCACCTTACCACATTCAAGAGGGCATGCAAAATGGTGGCTTTTAGGCACAGTCCCGAATCACATGGATGCAATGAGCGATAGGAGGGGATTCGTCTCTCCCGGTATAGGGAGTTGATGTTGTGCTGTGTTTGATTAGCTATAACTGGAATTCCCTGGCCAAGGCTGATATAGAGATTAACTGGTAAGTGTTGCCAGTAGTTTCTCGACCCGTTATGAGCCACACATCGACACAACTTATCGGTTACTGGGGTCTGACGTATACCACCCCTAGACTTGATATGCGACATATCAGACGAAGAGACCGGACTGTACGGGAGTGTTACTGATTGGATTCACAGGAGAACGTACAGGCTAGCTTGTTGATCTTCTGATCGCTCAATACCTGGGTGGCTGTTACGTTTAGCTGACCGCTTGCAGCTTGTGGGTGTTTGATATGATCATCACCTGCTACCGGCGTATTGGCGATTCTTTAGAGTCCTACACAGAGGTTTCTTGGCTGAGGCAAAAACGGAGTAGAGGCATATATGTGATATGTGCAGGACCGAGGATAATGCGATATGAGATACCGTATTATATTCTCGCGATATTTAGATATGAACCGGGTCATCGGATCTAGTGTTAATTCGATGAATCGGTACATGATATATTAGTCGGTTATATTCGATATAGCCGGATTGTCGGATCAAGTGTTGATTCGAAGATTTAATCTATAATAATATATATATGATATATTGTATTACATTATCTAATATTGGCTCACTTTATTATTTCATTTTCTCACCGGGTAATACATTGATATATATGTGATATATGTTAATTGTATTATTTTCTTTTGTTGCAAATATATAATATATATGTGATATATATTATTGCAACATGATATGATTAATATGGGAACATGTTTAGTAGAGATTAAACAAGGTTAGGGTTTGATTAGGGTTAGCTCTTTCTTGCACCTTCTAGAACTTTTCCTTTTGTCAAGTGTAAGATATTATGGTTGATATTATCTTATGACTCATTCTTTAACCTAACCAAACTCTAGCCCTAGTTTATTCTCTACAAAGGTTATCCTTGTCATCCTTGACCATGGTTCCATCATCAATCATATATTCATTTCTATTATTCATCACAAAAGGATTAACTCTTTTTCCATCATCTTCTTCTCTCTTGAACTTTGAGAAAGCTTAATAGTTATTCATTTTGTGATGATTTCTTGTGAGAAATTGATATAAAAAGATAGCATAAATACTACTCCATCATCCACATCTAATCTAGCCCATTAGATTAGGGTGTTCACCTCATTAGAGTGAGAGAGCTTGAGTTATAGCAAGTTCGACGTAGATCATCGGAGAAAAGGAATACTACAAGCTAGCATGGATCGTTCGAGTCGTGGAGCCTCTCTTGAGTCCGGGAGATTGTGGATCGCGGCGAAGGGACTTCTACTCGGAGCTTATGAAGCGAAGGAGCGGACTACAAAGGTTGTAATCCCTCACACTTATTAGTAAAGATGTTTACTTGCATGTTTAACCCTAATAATCTAGCAAAGATCCCGGTTTTGGGTTCGGCACATCTAAAATTTTATTCGGGCATGGTTGATGCCTTATGAACCCTCACAAGAGTGGCTAGGAACCCTAAAGTGGTATCAGAGCCTAGCTAGAGGATTAGGCGACGTGTATACGAAGTTAAAACTCCGAACGAACCCCGAAACGACTTTTTAAACCCCTCTATAGATATTTTTTTAAAACTATGATTTTTCTGTATTAAAAATACCTAAAAAATTCAGCAGGGAAATCTAAGAATTACAGTGAAAAACGAGCGCATGATCCGTACATTCCACCGCGGAACCGCGGCCGTACCACGCTTAGGCCGCGGATCCGCGGCCGTACAGAATGTTTATGCCCTCGTTTTTGAATAGTAATATCTATATCTGCTAGTTTAGTTTTATGGGTATTTTTAATCTGACTCAAGTGTTGAGTGTTCTGGGGTTTATTTTGTAATCGTTGATTCGATCGGAAAATTTAATTTTGTTATGTTTTCCGGATATTTAGAAACTGTTAAAATGTTCGAGCGGATATCATTAACTCACTTTTTCCCGGCACGAAAAACTTTCAAGTGTTGAATTTTTCTTGGGTTTAAATCTTTCGGGAAAATATGCTAGTAACGCGGTGGACCCTCCAGAAGAACACAAACCTTAACTCGATTATGTGACCGTCTTGAACTGCCTCTAAACCTTACGGTTTGGGGCAGTACGGCGTGCCACATATGAGGCGTTGGCTTGACCCTTCTACGGCTGGATCATCGGTACTGTGACATATTCTGGGATTATTTGAACTCCGCTCAAATGTTGAGCTATTTAGGAAATCTTGGGTATTTGATTATCCGGTCGGAAAGTTTAATACTGTCTATTTATCTGGAATGTGATACAATATGTGGAATTCATAGAGTTAGGCATGAAATGCGAAGTATGTGATATTTCGGATTTACGATGTCTAAAGTGATTATGGATTCCAAATGTTGTAGTTTTACAATTTCTTTTCTGTGACCATAAGTGTAGTATGTAGTTGTATTGCTGGTCTTCGTTGCTATACATCTACGATGATCGGTGTATGCATACTTACTTACGTTGATGATATGAGATATTATGTGTTGCTGTGATATGTTATATTAGATCATCGTGTTCTGAATAGCCGGGGGTTTTATATGAGATGAGGGTTTTTATTTTCATTCATGTAAAATTTATTTGTATGTAATATTCTTTTATTGGGGCACTTCCGGGATGAGGTTGATGTCACCAGTGTATATTATTTACTTTTCCGCATTAGGTAGACCCAAGGAGGGGAGCACAAGTAACCGGGTTCTAGGGTCCAGTGGGAGGCCATCTCGAGGAGTCGAGACCGGGTCTCCTAACCCTAGAATTGGCAGTGTTACTTGCCGCTCTCGTAGGGGTCTAGGGATGTGGGTTTGGCTATTCATCGCGACCGTAGAATCCGTGTTTTATACAGGCTCGTATTAAAAACACGGACATCCTAGTATGTCCAATATTTCATATATGTTCTTCTGCTGCAATGTTCTGTGATGAGATCATATTACTGCCTGAGACGAATGCTTATACTATATATATATGCTGATATATAAATATTACTGTTTTCGTTTCTTCTGTGATGCTTAGGAAGCATAAGCTGATGGGATTTATTAATGAGATTAATAAAAAGAAAAAGAAACCTAAAAGATGTTGTAGAATCAAAACTTTATAAAAAAGGGTAGCTACAGTTTTGCTTTGCATAGCGGTATATATGATATACCCTGCACCTTATTCGATGAGGAAAGAGCCGAGATCCCTTCACCGGGAGTGACCTCTTTAGCGAAACTGGCAGATGCTACAAACTCACGGTTTAGTTTTTGACAGCTTATATAGTCTTGCTTTGCACAGCGGTATATATGATATATCCTGCACCTTATTTGATGGGGAAAAAGCCGAGATCCCTTCACCGGGAGTGACCTCTTTAGCGAAACTAGAAGCCTCAAAAACACTCCTTTTCAAAATCATTCGATTCTACGACGATATCAAGTTCATTACGCTCATGGTTTTCTTAAAAACCATCGTAGCCCTCCGTCATTTCAGATAAAGACTATTTAGTATTCGTGCTGCGTTTGTTGACCTCTGTCAAGACGTAGTGTGCGGTAGCTGATTAGTAATTATCTTTATAGCATGTGATGTGATTCGATTAGGGTAGTCATACGACCTTGTTGACCTCTGTCAAAGGTCGTGCAAGTAGGTTTTATTCAATCAAGAAATGACAGGTTGAACTTGACTAGTGCACTATGGTTTGTTGACCTCTGTCAAGGTCATAGCACACTAGGGGCAAAAGCATTATCGGGAATTTCAAGTGTTGAAATTTGCAATGATATTGCATACCTTCTATGAGATAGATGGATCCTGATACCCACTACGAGTAAAAGTTACTCCTGGGAGAATTTTACACAGGACAATTAACCGATCAAGTAGGTGTCTAGAAAGGTGTTAACGGGGTTAAGCCTCTGGGAAGACGAGGTTTATTTTAATTATGTCCGTGCGAAAGAACGGGGAACCTCCCTCAAGTACCGACACTGATCTGGCTGAAAGATTAACGAAATTGTAGGGTATAATTAATCCCGGCTAATCTTACCTTTTAGGGTTTGAAGGAAGATTTGATAAAAACAGTAGGAGACTTCCTGATTAAATAAGATAATAACCAATCTAATCTTGCAAGAGCATACGCTAAAGTGTTTTCTTCTCTCTCTCTCCAGGTAGCGACCATGTCAGGCCATTATCAAGATAATAATATGGATGTATTGACTGAACCGGATTATTATACTGAGCAGGGGAACGTTGGTCCCGTTCTTTCTTATAAGAGTTATAAGACTGAACAGGGAATAGTAGAATATCTGGATTCTCACGCCGTCCAAACGGAGAACATGCATGTTGATGCACCTTCTTCGGGTGTGTTAGTTATTGAGATCTGTTTCTCAGTTCACCCTATGTCCTGGGTATTAGATACCGGATCAGGATCCCACATATGTAAATTGTTACATGGGCTATGGAAAGGTAGAGAACTGGGAAAAGGTGATCATTCCGTTCAAGTAGGGAATGGTTCAAGTATTGCAGCCAAAGCAGTTGGCGAATATCACCTAGTATTACCAAGTCGTAATACACGGATTCTGAATGAGTGCTATTATATACCGAACATGATGTGCAACATTATATCAGTTTTTTTATTAAGTAAAGAAGGATATAATTTTGTAGTAAAGGATAATGTTATGAACATATTCCTAAATTAAAAGTTGATTGCATCAGGCTCGTTACATAATGGCATATTCATTCTCAATCAAAATACCGTCCTTAATATACAAAACACACATAAGAGGAAGAGTTCAGAAATGAACGAATCCTTCTTGTGGCATTGTAGACTTGGTCATATCAATGCGACACGGCTAGCTAAGTTACATAAGGATGGATATTTGAATACGTTCGAATTATCATCTTTTGATACTTGCCATTCATGTCTCAAAGGTAAAATGACCAAAACTTCGTTTAGTGGACACGGAGAAAGAGTTACGGAACTTTTAGGGCTGATACATAGTGATGTATGTGGTCCTATGTCTACACATGCCAAGAACGGTTCTTCCTACTTCATTACATTCACTAACGATCTCTCAAGATACGGACATGTGTTCCTGATAAAATACAAGTGTGAAGCTTTTGAGAAATTCAGGGAATATAAGCACGAAGTAGAGAACCAAACGGGCAAAAGTATTAAGATCCTTCGATCTGATCGAGGAGGAGAATACTTGAGCAATGAGTTTCTAGACTATCTAAAAGAGAATGGGATTCTCTCTCAGCTTACTCCTCCTTATACACCACAGCACAACGGTGTATCGGAGCGGAGGAATCGCACCCTATTAGATATGGTGCGCTCTATGATGAGCACTGCTGAGTTGCCAATTTCTTTTTGGGGTTATGCGCTTGAAGCAGCAGCATACCTATTGAATCAGGTTCCATCAAAAATTGTACCTACAACACCATATGAGATATGGAGTGGGAAGAGACCATGTCTTAAACAAGTTAAGATATGGGGTTGTCTGGCCTATGTCAAAAAGAAAAATCCGGACAAACTCGAGGCACGATCAGTTCTTTGTAAGTTTATAGGATATCCTAAACATTCAAATGGATATCTATTCTACCACAGTGAATAACAAAAGGTGTTTGTTGCTCAACACGCCACCTTTTTAGAAAAGGAATTTCTTGCAAAAGAGATTAGTGGCTTTGAAGTAGAACTGGAAGAATTTCCAGCAGAACAAACTACAACAGAAGTTTTGATAGAACCAGAGGATTCAGTAGTTCCCAACGAACCCCAGCCCCTCTGCCAATCTAGTAGGGTTTCTCATCCAACTGAGAGATGTAGGGCTCCTAGGCACACTAATTAGGTCTCACAAGTGATCAAACATGGCCAATTAAAATTTTACAAGTGCCGAGAAACCCTAATACGGATCGTTAACTAGATGTATAGGCGATGCAATGCAAATAAACGACTTTTATCTTAAAGGAAAGAAGCTACAACCTTTGTAGATCCGGTCCTCCACCTCCTAAGCTCCGTGATGACGTCCCTCCGCTGTCCAATTCGGATCCCGGACTCTAGCATCGGCTTCATCGCAGAAATGGGCGGGCTAGGTCGTCGGCTTCGATGCCGAAGATGATCTACGTCGAGGCAACACAAGATCAAGCTCCCACTTCACCAAGTCATGAAACTTGTGAAGAAAACACCCTATACTACTTGGCAAGAGGTAGAGGATGATGAAATAGGAAGTGGGTTCACTTTAGAATTGGATTTCTCACTCATTTTGGCTAGTTGCCATTAATGGAGGCAAGCTATCTTCATTGTTGAAGATGAAGAAGATAAAGAAAGAATATGATAAGTTATCTTTTTAAAATAGAAAATAAAATCAATACTTATCATATGACAACCATGATTAGGTGTAGAGAATAGACCATGGTTAGTTGGAATGGTTAGGGTTAAGGATGAGACAAGTATGGTGGACTTGTTCAAAGCTTCATGAAGCTTCAACTAGAAAACAAAACAAGCCACTATATCATTTATCTTTTACCAAAATAAATAAATAAATAAATAGATAAGAAAATGAAAACCCTAGCCATTACATAACCATGGTTTAATCCTTTACACAAACCCAAGTTAGCATGTATCATCAAACATGATACAATCTTGTGCACAAAAAAAAATATCACATATACAATGTGCATTTCAAGTGAGAAAATCCTTTTAAAATGAACCAATACTAGTTAATGAAAAGTAATATATCAAATATATAATTATGCATTAAATCATCAAATCAACACTTGATTTAACGATCCGGTCAAATCGCATATGACCGACTAATATCCAATATATCGATTTATCGAATCAATCCTTGATTCGATACCTAGGTTATATCGCATACAACCAATCGATACATTCATCGCGAGAATAAAATACGGTATCTTATACACGCATTATTCTCGGCCCCGCACATATCTCATATGTGCTCCTATTTCGTTTCGCTTGAGCCAGGATACCTCTGTGTAGGACACTAAAGACTCGTCAATACGCCGGCAGCAGATGATGATCATATCAAACACCCACAAGCCGCAAGCGGTCTGCTAAACGTAACGGCCACCCGGGTATTGAGCGATCAGAAGATCGACGAGCAAGCCCGCTCACACTCCTGTGAATCCAACCAGTAACACTTACCGTACAGTCCGGTCTGTTCGTCTGATATGTCGCATATCTCACCTAGGGATGGTAAACGTCAGACCCCAATAGCTTGATAAGTCATGCCGACGTGAGGTTCATAACTGTCGTGAAACTACTGATAACTCTTACCAGTATATCACTGCAACCCTGGCCAGGGATTTCCTGTTATGGCCAGTCGAGCATAGCGCAACATCAACCCCCAATACCGGGAGAAACGAATCCCCTCCTATCGCTCATTGCCTCCATGTGAATCGGGACTGTACCCAAAAACCACCTGCTTGCACGACTCAGTAGAGCCGTGGTAGGGTGGAAATCAAAGTACAGTGGGAGACACACAAGACTCTATGATGATCTCGGGTCAACAGACTAAGCTGTACCAGTGTCACCAGAGAACTGCCATCTGACGTGAGGTATAATACCATCTGGGAGTTCTCGGCGAGTCCGTTCAGTGTACCCAGTCTCCACTGAGCACCCGCATACCATCTCTGATGTCAAACACCAATGGATATGGGATCATCCATCGCCCATCACATGGGTCGAGAAGATATACGCTAGTCTACTCTGGAATATCGATGCCCTGTCTCGATATTCCCACGACTAGGAACATTGAAGGATGTACTCATTGACTACCCAGACCCCACTAGTATGATCTGCATCATAGTCCTGGAAGTCGAGTACACATCCTAAGGGCTTTATCAACATGTAATCAGAGAGACGGAAGGTATACATGTTAAGATAAAGAGCAACCAGATAGCGTACTATCATGTCGAGCAAGAAAGTCCTACCTATATATGTCCCAGCATCCACTACAATATACATCCAATGTACAGTAATGGCCTCTAGGGCATACATATAACTAACAATCTCCCACTTGCACTAGGGCCATCTGTAGCAGTAGTTGTAGTATCTAATACTCAACCATCCCCTAAAAGTCTCTCTTTGGGAAAAGGCCTTCGTGAGTGGATCCGCCGTGTTGTCCTCTGAGTCTACTCTCCTAACCTCGATCACCCTGGAGATCATCTATCTCCATGATCAGGTGATGCTGCCTCAGAATATGTCTGGGTCACTGATGGGACCAGGGTTCCCTGGCCAAAGCCATACTTCCATTGTCATACAATGGTAGGAACCTAGTTCATCTTATGAACCAATATACACCGAAACTGCCTCTTTGGTCGTATCTTTAATAGCGATGTTACCAGCTTTTATCGTCTAGTTTGCCACGGTATCTAGTTTGGAACTCTTTCAACATACCGTCCCTTTACTAAGGGTAAAGACAATGCCTGTGACTGACATTCAGTCGTCTTTATCACCCTGGAACCCTTCCAGTGATTCTCCCCAGGATCGATTGATACCATCTCACTACAACTAGTGAGAATCCTAACATCCATATAGATCTATCTCATAGATCCAAAACCCAGGATTTAGGAGGTATCACTTTGATCCTATATGGAGAATCCATGTGATAAGAGGAGATCGACCGATCATAGTATAGGAAACTCTTTTCCTATCAAGAGTATGTTGTCCACGTACAACACGAGGATGACTACCTTACTCTCTACTACCGTTTTGTATATACAAGGTTCATCTACCATTTTGATGAAGTCAAACACTTCGACTACCACATTAAAACAGATGTTCCAACTCCGCGATGCCTGCTTTATCCTGTAAAGCAACTTGCACATGTTTCCGCTGCTCCCACTGTTTACGAAGCCCTCTGGCTGTGTTCTTATAGACGTTCTCTTCTAAATCATTATTTAGAAAAGTAGTCATGGCACCCAACCACCAGATATCGTAGTCATGGTATGTAGCCGTAGCAAGTAGGATCCGGATGGACTTAAGCATAGCTACTGGAAAAAGGTATCATCATTATCCACGCCTGGTTGATGACTAAAACCTTTAACAAGTCTAGCTTTGAAAGTCTTAACTTTTCCATCTACACCAAGTAATCTTCTCAAGATATACTTGCTCCTGATGGGGATTTAACCCTTCAGATATAGCACCTAAAGTCCATACTTTGTTGGTGTACATGGATTCCATCTCAGATCGCTAAGCATCCAGCCATTCTTACAGAGTCCCTACTCTTGATGACCTGCTCGAATCTAGTTGGGTCATCATCTCATGATGCATTCCTCGCTCCCACTGTCATCGAGAAACCGAAGTATCTCTCAAGCGGATGAGGAACCCTGCTAGTTCGGCGGAGAGGCTGAGATTCGTCGGGAACTATTGAATCCTTTGGTTCTGTCAAATCATCTGCTGTAGTTTTGTATAGCTGGAACCTTTCCAGTTCTACAGAACCGACCTTGCCTCGATCTTGTCCGGATTTTGCTTTTGACACAGGCCGGACAATTCCGAATCTTAACTTACTTAAGAGATAGGCTCTTCCCATACCATATCTTATATGGAGTGGTAGGCACAGATTTGAATCGAACCCTATTCAATAGGTATGCAACTTCATAAGTGCATAACTCCCTAAAAGGAAATAGGAAACTCAGTAGTACTCATCATAGAGCGCACCATATCATATAGGGTGTGATTGCTCCGCCCCGATATACCATCGTGCTATGGTGTATACGGAGGAGTAATGCTAAGAGAGAATCTCATTCTCCTTTAGAATAGTCCAGGAATTCCATGCACAAGTATTCTCCTCCCTGATCTCATCATAGGACATAATACTTATACCTGGTTATTGGTTCTCTACTTCTAACTTATATTCTCTGAATATCTCAAAAGCTTTGGGCCTATGTTTCAACAGGAATATATGTCTGAATCTTGAGAGATCATCAGAGAACGTAATGAAGTACAAAGAACCGGTCCTGGCATGTGTAGACAGGAGACCTTACATACATCATCATGTATCAGTCCCAAGAGTTTACTAACTCTTTCTCTGTTTTCAATAAACAGAGCTATGGTCATCTTATCTTTGTGACATGACTGGCAAGTTTCACAAGATGTAAATTCAAACTGATTTAAATATGCATCTAAAATGTAACTTCAGCCAGTCGGGTCGCATTGATATGACCTAGTCTACAATGCCTCAAGGAGGAATCGTTCATTTCTGAACTCTTCCTCTTGTGTGTGTTCTGTATACTAGGAACTGTAGTTTGATTTAGAACATTAATGCTTTTAGATAACGTGCCTGAACCGATCAACTTTTGATATAGGAAATGTTCAAAATATTATCCAACAATACAAAATTTTATCATTTCTTTAATTATAAAGAGACTGATATGATTTTGTATATCAGGTTCGGTATCTAATAACATTCGTTCAGAATCAATGTATTGGTAATACAGGGTGACAGTGACCAACAGACTTGGCTGCAACACTTGCCCCGTTTTCTGTCTCATGAAACTTATCACCCGTTCTCAGTTCTCTGCCTTTCTATTGCCCTATGTAACAGATTACATATCTGGGATCCTGATCCGGTATCAAATACCCAGGATGCAGAGGATATTGAGAAACAGTTCTTTGTATAGAACGTACCCGAAAAAGATGCATCATATGCACTTTCTTCGTTTGGGCGGCATAGGGATTCTGGTATTCCCCTATTTCTTCCTCTGTCTTATAACAATTATAAGTTGGAGCGGGACCAACGTTCCCCAGCTCAGTATAACAAGCGGGTTCGGTCAATACATCCATCTTATTATCTTGATTAAGGCGTGATATGGTCGCTACCTGGAAAGAGAGAGAAGAAAACACTCAGCGTGCGCTCTTGCAAGATCAGATTGGTTATATATTTTATCTAATCAGGATGGCTCCCACTGTTTTTATCAAATCTTCCTTCAAACCCTAAAAGGAAAGACTAGCCGGGATTAATTACACTCTACAAGTTCGCCAATCTTTCAGCCAGGCCAGTGTCGGTACTTTGAGGGAGGTTCCCCGTGCTATCGCACGGACCTAATTACAGTAAACCTCGTTTTCCCAGAGGCGTAACCCCGTTGACACCTTTCTAGACACCTACTTGATCGGCTAATTGCAAAGTGCAAAACTCTCCCAGTAGTAACAATTACTCGCAGTGGGTATCGGGATCCAACTATCACATAGAAGGTATGCAATCTCATTGCAAATTTCAACACTTGAAACTCCCGATAAAGGTTTTTACCCCTAGCACTTATGACCTTAACTATGGTCAACAAATCATAAGCACTAGTCAAGTTCTACCCGTCATTTCGTGATTAATTAGACCCACCCACATGACCCTTAACTAATGTCAACAAAGTCACACGACTGTCCTAACTAATCGCATCATATGCGGTATAGGAAGACATCACTTAGCTACCGTACACTGTGCCTTGACTATGGTCAACAAACACAGCACGAATACTAAGTACTCTACTTCCTAAAATGACGGTGGGTTGCGAATGGTTTTTGTGAAAACCTTTAACGATTTGAACTTGATCTCGTTGCGGAATCAAATGGTTTTTAAATGGAATGTTTTTGAAGCTTTTCTAGTTTTGCTAAAGGGGTCACTCCCGGTGAAGGGATCGTCGGCCCTTTCCTCGTCGAATGAGGTGCGGGATATATTATATATATCACTGTGCAAAGCGGAAACTATAGAAGCATTCAAAAGACAAACCGAGTGTGTAGCATCTGCCAGTTAATGCTAAAGGAGTCACTCCCGGTGAAGGGATCTCGGTCCTTTCCTCATCGAATAAGGTGCAGGATGTTCTTCAAGGAACACCGCGATGCAAAGCAAGAACTGTAGCTACCTGTTTTATTTTTGAAATTCGATTCCACAACATCAATTAGGTTTATTTTCTTTCATTAATCTCACTAATGAATTCCCATCATTTAAGTAGCTAAACATCACAGATAAATACGACGTACACTTATGCCATCCGCATTCGCCTCGATGTCCTCTCGTGCACCGTTAGGTTAGGTAACTAACGGCAGAGCGGGGCAGGGCTAGCACGGGTGTAAAACATAATTAACGTCTATATAATATATCATATATACTATATACAGTATCTATCACAGAACATATCACATGATCACATCACAGATATCGCAGCAGAAGAATCATATGAAACATTGGATTTACTAGGACGTCCGTGTTTTTAATACGAGCCAGTATAAAACATGGATTCCACGGTCGCGATGAATAGCCAAACCCACACCCCTAGACCCCTACGAGAGCGGCAAGCAACCCTACCAATTCTAGAGTTAGGAGACCCGGACTCGACTCCTCGAGTTGGTCTCCCACTGGACTCCAGAACCCGGTTACTTGTGCCCTCCACCTTGGGTCTATCCTAGTGCGGAAAAGTAAATAATATACAAAAGGTGACATCTTCCGCAACCTGGAAGTGCCCCAATAAAAGAATATTACATACAAGTTTTTACATGAATGAAAATGAAAAACACTCATCTCACATAAAAACCCCCGGCTATTCGAACACGACGATCCAATATAACATATCCAGCAACACATAACATCACATGTCATCAACGTAAGTAAATATACGCATCCCAATTGTCGTTGACATATAGCAACGAAACCGGCGATATCACATATTACACTTACGGTCACAAAAAAGAAAGTGTAAAACTACAACAGTTGGAATCCGCATCCTATTTAGACATCGCATGCCTAATCAAATGAATTCTTTAGACATCGCATGCCTAACAATTATAAACCCCGCATTTTAGTCTCATTATCGAAAACTCTTTTCAATATCAAGTCGGGCAATTCAACAAGATTCCCGACATCCTGATCGAATGCTCATCGCAAACTTCAGTAGACGGCTGCACCCCCGACACCGTCGACGAAGTGCACCAAGGCAAAACACCGCTGCCGTGAGCACCCGAACGGATGCTTTCGGCGACGGGGTTCTCCTACAGTCACTTGGTCGGGGCTATGGAGTGAGGCTGTCTATTAAGTTTACCCGGCGAGTATCCGCGTACGCTACGTGATTGCGACGGACTTTTGATCACATCAAAATTCCGTGGCAACCGATCAAGTGAGACTAAAGTGCTATGTTTATAACATTCATACGGTTATCTCATAACAACTTGTGAATTCCAATTGTTGTATCACATTCCGGATAAACAGAAAATGTTAAACTTTCCGATCGAACATTCGAACACCCAAGTTTTCCCGAAACAGCTCAACACATGAAATAAGTCAAACAACATTCAGTTCGTGCCTCAGTACCAACGGTCCAGCCGTAGAAGGGTCAAGCCAACGCCTCACATGTGGCACGCCGTACTGCCCCAAACCCTAAGGTTCAAAGGGCAGTTCAAGACGGTCACATAATCGAGTTAAGGTTTGTTGTCTTCTAGAGGGTCCATCACGTTACTTGCACTACTTAGAACGTCATTAAACTACGGAAAAATCCAACAATTGAAAATTTCCCGACAGGGGAAAAAGTGGGTATTTATATCCGGTCGAACTTTTTAACATATTCTAAAGTTACCCGGAAAAACACATAGACAAAATTAGACAATCCGATCGAATCTACGAACTCCCAATACAACCCAGAAAACTCAACTCTTGAGTAAATATTAAAAATTCCCAAAAAATAGAGCACCTGAATATAGGATTTACTGTGCAATTTAAAAAACCTAAACTGACAAAATGGCCGGGGAACCGCCGCACGAGCCATGCTCGTGCCGCGGTTCCACCGCTCTTTGGTTGAATCACAGGCACGTGCTGCACAGTTTTTCTTAAAATTCCCTGCTGAATTTTCTGCATATTTTTAATGTGGAAAAATGCACTGTTTTGGAAAAAGTACAGAGAGCATTTTGGGTTTAGGGTTTCGGTTCGATCGGACTTTTAACATCGTCTACGCATCGCCTAAGGCTCTAGCTAGGCTCTGATACCATTGTAGGATTCCTAGGCACACTAATAAGGTCTCATAAGTGATCAAACATGGCCAATTAAAATTTTACAAGTGCCGAGAAACCCTAATACGGATCGTTAACTAGATGTATAGGCGATGCAATGCAAATAAACGACTTTTAACTTAAAGGAAAGAAGCTACAACCTTTGTAGATCCGGTCCTCCACCTCCTAAGCTCCGTGATGACGTCCCTCCGCTGTCCAATTCGGATCCCGGACTCTAGCATCGGCTTCATCGGAGAAATGGGCGGGCTAGGTCGTCGGCTTCGATGCCGAAGATGATCTACGTCGAGGCAACACAAGATCAAGCTCCCACTTCACCAAGTCATGAAACTTGTGAAGAAAACACACTATACTACTTGGCAAGAGGTAGAGGATGATGAAATAGGAAGTGGGTTCACTTTAGAATTGGATTTCTCAATCATTTTGGCTAGTTGCCATTGATGGAGGCAAGCTATCTTCATTGTTGAAGATGAAGAAGATGAAGAAAGAATATGATAAGTTATCTTTTTAAAATAGAAAATAAAATCAATACTTATCATATGGCAACCATGATTAGGTGTAGAGAATAGACCATGGTTAGTTGGAATGGTTAGGGTTAAGCATGAGACAAGTATGGTGGACTTGTTCAAAGCTTCATGAAGCTTCAACTAGAAAACAAAACAAGCCACCATATCATTTATCTTTTACCAAAATAAATAAATAAATAAATAGATAAGAAAATGAAAACCCTAGCCATTACATAACCATGGTTTAATCCTTTACACAAACCCAAGTAAGCATGTATCATCAAACATGATACAATCTTGTGCACAAAAAAAAAAATATATATCACATATACAATGTGCATTTCAAGTGAGAAAATCCTTTTAAAGTGAACCAATACTTGTTAATGAAAAGTAATATATCAAATATATAATTATGCATTAAATCATCAAATCAACACTTGATTTAACGATCCGGTCATATCGCATATGACCGACTAATATCCAATGTATCGATTTATCGAATCAATCCTTGATTCGATAACTAGGTTATATCGCATACAACCAATCGATACATTCATCGCGAGAATAAAATACGGTATCTTATACACGCATTATTCTCAGCCCCGCACATATCTCATATGTGCTCTTATTTCGTTTCGCTTGAGCCAGGATACCTCTGTGTAGGACTCTAAAGACTCGTCAATACGCCGGCAGCAGATGATGATCATATCAAACACCCACAAGCCGCAAGCGGTCTGCTAAACGTAACGGCCACCCGGGTATTGAGCGATCAGAAGATCGACGAGCAAGCCCACTCACACTCCTGTGAATTCAACCAGTAACACTTACCGTACAGTCCGGTCTGTTCGTCTGATATGTCGCATATCTCACCTAGGGGTGGTAAATGTCAGACCCCAATAGCTTGATAAGTCATGCCGACATGAGGTCCATAACTGTCGTGAAACTACTGATAACTTTTACCAGTATATCACTGCAACCCTGTCCAGGGATTTCCTGTTATGGCCAGTCGAGCATAGCGCAACATCAACCCCCAATACCGGGAGAGACGAATCCCCTCCTATCGCTCATTGCCTCCATGTGAATCGGGACTGTACCCAAAAACCACCTTCTTGCATGACTCAGTAGAGCCGTGGTAGGGTGGAAATCAAAGCACAGTGGGAGACACACAAGACTCTATGACGATCTCGGGTCAACAGACTAAGCTGTACCAGTGTCACCAGAGAACTGTCATCTGACGTGAGGTATAATACCATCTGGGAGTTCTCGGCGAGTCCGTTCAGTGTACCCAGTCTCCACTGAGCACCCGCATACCATCTCTGATGTCAAACACCAATGGATATGGGATCATCCATCGCCCATCACATGGGTCGAGAAGATATACGCTAGTCTACTCTGGAATATCGATGCCCTGTCTCGATATTCCCACGACTAGGAACATTGAAGGATGTACTCATTGACTACCCAGACCCCACTAGTATGATCTGCATCATAGTCCTGGAAGTCGAGTACACATCCTAAGGGCTTTATCAACATGTAATCAGAGAGATAGAAAGTATACATGTTAAGATAAAGAGCAACCAGATAGCGTACTATCATGTCGAGCAAGAAAGTCCTACCTATTTATGTCCCAGCATCCACTACAATATACATCCAATGTACAGTAATGGCCTCTAGGGCATACATATAACTAACAAGAGATACTACGGTTTTCTCATTGATGGTAGAAGTGAGGATTGCATCATGGAAGATGATGACCCGACTAGTTTCGAGCAGGCCATCACGAGTGGTGACTCTGTGAAATGGCTGGATGCAATGCGATCTGAGATAGAATCCATGTACACCAACAAAGTATGGACTTTGGAAAATGCTCCTGAAGGGGTAAAACCCATTGGGAGCAAGTGGATCTTTAAAAAGAAAATTGGTGTAGATGGAAAAGTTGAGACTTTCAAACCTAGACTTGTTGCAAAGGGTTTTCGTCAACGACCTTGTGTGGATTATAACGAAACCTTTTCACCAGTGGCTATGCTTAAGTCCATCCGGATCTTACTTGCCATTGCTGCATACCATGACTACGAAATCTGGCAAATGGATGTTAAGACCGCCTTTCTAAACGGTGATTTAGAAGAGTGCGTGTACATGACTCAGCTAGAGGGCTTCGTAGATAGTGGGAGCAGCGGAAAGGTGTGCAAGCTGCTTAAATCCATTTATGGGTTAAAACAAGTATCGCGGAGTTGGAACATCTGTTTTGATGTTGTAGTCAAAGAGTTTGACTTCATCAAAAATATAGATGAACCTTGTATCTAAAAGAAGATAGCAGAGAGTAAGGTTTTCTTCCTCGTATTGTACGTGGATGACATACTCTTGATAGAAAATGATATTCCTATGCTGCAATCAGTCAAGCTCTTCTTATCACAAAGATTCTCAATGAAAGATCTAAGTGATGACTCCTGCATATTGGGAATCATGATCTATAGAGATAGATCTAAACGGATACTGGGATTGTCCCAATCCAGGTACATTGACACCATACTAAAGAGGTTTAGAATGGAAGAATCCAAGCGTGGGAACCAGCCCACGATCTCTGGACTCACTCTCTCCAAAGAGATGTCTCCCAAGACTGATTTGGAGAGAGCTCGTATGCAAGGGATACCCTATGCTTCGGCAGTAGGCTCTATCATGTATGCGATGCTATGTACCAGACCCGATGTAGCATACTCACTAAGTGTAATGAGTCGGTATCAAGAAGATCCTGGATAGAATCGCTGGACAGCTGTGAAGAACATTCTCAAGTACTTACGAAGGACTAAGGAGATGTTCTTGGTGTATGGTAATGGAGAACTCCAGGTGGAGTCCTTTACCGATTCAAGCTTCCAAAGTGATAAGGACGACTCTAAGTCGCACTCGGGATTTGTCTTTACCCTCAATGGAGGGACGGTATATTGGAAGAGTTCCAAATAGGATACCGTTGCAGACTCGACGATGGAGGCTGAATACATCGCTGCCAACGATGCTACCAAAGAGGTTGTCTGGATAAAGAAGTTCATTAGTGAACTTGGTGTGGTTCCATCCATTGAACATCCAATACCTCTGTATTGCGATAACAATGGAGCTGTGGCTTTGGCCAAGGAACCCAGGTCCCATCAAAAGTCCAGACATATTCTGAAGCGGTATCACCTGATCAGGGAGATAGTTGATTGCCGGGAGATTGAGGTTAGGAGAGTAGATACGAAGGACAACACTGCGGATCCACTCACGAAGGCAATTCCCCAGATACAGTTTGAGAGATTATTCGGGATGCTAGGTATGAGATACTACAGCAGCTGGCCTTAGTGCAAGTGGGAGATTGTTAGTTATGTATATGCCCTAGAGGCCATTGTTGTACATATGATGTATATTATAATGGATTCTTGGATATATATAGAGAGGACTTTCTTGCTCTTCATGATAGTATGCTATTTGGTTTCACTTTATCTTAACATGTTGACTTGTACGGGTTTACTGTCTTACTCTCACATGTTGATAAAGCCCTTAGGATCTGTACTCGACTATTAGGACTATGATGAGATCATACTAGTGAGGCCACGATAGTCGATGAGTACATCCTATAACTGTTCCTAGTAGAGGGTATATCGAGACAGGGCATTGATACATCAGAGTAGACTAGCGTATACGCATCTTGACCCATATGATGGGCGATGGATGATCCCATATCCATCGGTGTTGGACATCAAGGATGGTGTGCGGGTGCTCAGTGGAGACTGGGTACACTGGACGGACTCGTCGAGAACTCCCAGATGGTGATATACCATACGTCAGATGACAGTTCTCTGGTGACACTGGTACAGGGTAGTCTGTAGACCAGAGATCATCATAGAGTCTTGTGTGATTCCCACTGTGCTTTGATTTCCACCTTACCACGTCCAAGAGGGCATGCAAAACGGTGGCTTTTGGTACAGTCTCGAATCACATGGAGGCAATGAGCGATAGGAGGGGATTCGTCTCTCCCGGTATAGGGAGTTGCTGTTGTGCTATGTTCGATTGGCTATAACTGGAAGTCCCTGGCCAGGGCTGATATAGAGATTTACTGGTAAGTGTTACCAGTAGTTTCTCGACCCATTATGAGCCACACATCGACACGACTTATCGGTTACTAGGGTCTGACGTATACCACCCCTAGACTTGATATGCGACATATCAGACGAAGAGACCGGACTGTACGGGAGTGTTACTGATTGGATTCACAGGAGAACATACAGGCTAGCTTGTTGATCTTCTGATCGCTCAATACCTGGGTGGCTGTTACATTTAGCTGACCGCTTGCAGCTTGTGCGTGTTTGATATGATCATCACATGCTACCGGCGTATTGACGATTCTTTAGAGTCGTACACAGAGGTTTCTTGGTTCAGGTAAAATGGAGTAGAGGCATATATGTGATATGTGCAGGACCGAGGAAAATACGATATGAGATACCGTATTATATTCTCGCGATATTTAGATATGAACCGGGTCATCGGATCTAGTGTTAATTCGATGAATCGGTACATGATATATTAGTCGGTTATATTCGATATAGCCGGATTGTCGGATCAAGTGTTGATTCGATGATTTAATCTATAATAATATATATATGATATATTGTATTACATTATCTAATATTGGCTCACTTTATTATTTCATTTTCTCACCGGGTAATACATTGATATATATGTGATATATATTAATTGTATTATTTTCTTTTGTTGCAAATATATAATATATATGTGATATATATTATTGCAACATGATATGATTAATAATGGAACATGTTTAGTAGAGATTAAACAAGGTTAGGGTTTGATTAGGGTTAGCTCTTTCTTGCACCCTCTGGAACTTTTCCTTTTGTCAAGTGTAAGATATTATGGTTGATATTATCTTATGACTCATTCTTTAACCTAACCAAACCCTAGCCCTAGTTTATTCTCTGCAAAGGTTATCCTTGTCATCCTTGACCATGGTTCCATGATCAATCATATATTCATTTCTATTATTCATCACAAAAGGATTAACTCTTTTTCTATCATCTTCTTCGCTCTTGAGCTTTGAGAAAGCTTACTAGTTATTCATTTTGTGATGATTTCTTGTGAGAAATTGATATAAAAAGATAGCATAAATACTACACCATCATCCTCATCTAATCTAGCCCATTAGATTAGGGTGTTCACCTCATTAGAGTGAGAGAGCTTGAGTTATAGCAACTTCGACGTAGATCATCGGAGAAAAGGAATACTACAAGCTAGCATGGATCGTTCGAGTCGTGGAGCCTCTCTTGAGTCCGGGAGATCGTGGATCGCGGCGAAGGGACTTTTACTCGGAGCTTATGAAGCGAAAGAGCGGACTACAAAGGTTGTAATCCCTCACACTTATTAGTAAAGTTGTTTACTTGCATGTTTAACCATAATAATCTAGCAAAGATCCCGGCTTTGGGTTGTTCGGCACGTCTAAAATTTTATTCGGGCATGGTTGATGCCTTATGAACCCTTACAAGAGTGCCTAGGAACCCTACACACACACACACACACACACACACACACATATATATTAGTGGAATGGGACGCTAATATATATGTATGCATATCTAATTTATATACATCATTATAATAATCTTGCAAATATACTTAATCATTACATGAGATTTACTTGATATTGGACACTCAGGATATATGAGACTTACAGGATATGAGGGCCAATTTGGGGGCTGATTTGAGGAAATTTGGGATTTAGATTGACTTGATGGACTTTGGTCCTGCCACAAGGTCAGGATTACGTGAGGATGACATGTTTTATCCCATACACCGCACTTATTTTATAAGTATTGCTTAATGTATTAGTTGTACCTGATAAAGTACCTTTAATGACAGATGCATACGTATTGCCATTTATTGCTATCAGCTTGCATGTGTTAGATTCGTGCAGTTCGTGCATACTTGTGATTAGCTGCATATGTTATTTACTATTCATGAGTTAGCAATTCACCCCATTGTCCCACAGGGTTGTACAGGTTGTCCCTCAGAGCAGTCAGAGGCAGGGCTTCCATCTATCGTATCATCTTTTGCAGCTGATACCGCCACGGCTGACTGGGTGCAGTTTTGCTATAGGTGGGTTTTGCGGTTATCCGATGTTGCTCATTTTATATTCGTTGTATCTAGTACTCTCCATCTACCACTTTCATGTTTTGACTTAGAGATGAGATGTGAGGACGATATTGTATATTTTTTGTGACTCGGGATGGCTTTTATGCAGTTTTATTTATATCGTCTTTTATTTCTTCGCTACGGCGTCATATATCTATTGTGGTGGTTGTTTCCGCCTTTGGGCGTGGATTTTGCTCCTGTTTGGGATGCTTTACTTCTATATTTGTATGTACCCGTTTTTGGGGCTAGTTTTTACAAAGGAGGTGCTGCCAAAATTTTTAAGAAAGTAAATTTGGACTTCAAAGAATTTGTACTTGAAAACTTCAAAATTTTCAACAATGTTCTTATCGCTTACTACTTTTGATGGTTTAGATTGCTGGCTTACTTGAATTGCGTTACGCCTGTATACGTTACGTAGTTTAAGAGCCGTCACGTGCCAAATTTTGGGTCATGATAAGTACCTGAATATATTTTTGCATGCATTGATAGTTATCGAAGGGATTTCCAAAAAGAGCTATAGTCTCAGTATTTACCTACGTGTCCGGGACGACACAAAATATTTTATAAAGGAAACCCTTCTAAATTATTTTCAAAATGGCGGGACGTGTATGTTAAACAAGTATATATAGGTATATAGAGTTATTTTCTCACAATGCACGTCCGCCACTGTGCAGTGATACACACATCGCACAGCGACTTGAAAAGGGTTTGGCTTGCATTTCTTTAAGATGTTTCGACGAATTTACATCGACGCGTACTATGTACGTGTTATAGTTTTAATGTATATCATGTTAATTTTCATTTTGGGCTTTGACATTGGCGTCTTCGCCATAACTCCGATGATTGCAGGATGCTTTCTGAAGTTTTGAATTTTGGTTTATATACCCGTTTTTCATGCGCATGAATTGCGATACGATGTGATTTATGTATTGATGAACCTTTTTACTGAAATATTTTAGTATTTGAGGGGTTTTAAATTTAAATTCGGGGACCGAATTTCTTCAAGAGGGAAAATTATAACATTTCAGAAAAATAAAATATTAATTTTGGGAATTTTTTCAACTAAATAATAATTTTTATGAATATTTTAATATGGTGGTATAATTAAATACCAATAAATTGGGAAATATTTGGAAAATTATAGAAATTACTGAAATGAGGATGTTTTAAATGAATTAAGCAAATTATGAAATTTTACAATTAATTATACTCTATTTTAATGCTAATCACGATTAAATATCGCTAATCGCGCATTAAACTTGATTTGGGCACATGACATGCACCAAGTCATTTTTCACACTTGTTACATTTTCCTACATGGCTTTTCTTCTCTTTTCTTTGCATGGTGGTTGTTTTTAAAAAAGAACAAAAGAAAATAGAAAAGAAAAGAAAAAGAAAATGATAAAGAAAAGGGATGGGCATGAGAGAGAGTAGTGAGGGGTCAACCTTGGACCATATCACATTGTTCCCTTCTTCATCTTCATCATTCCTTCCTCCCTTCTTCAGCTCCATGGAAGCACACCTCATCCCCCCTCCTCTACCTCTTCATTTCAATACCATAAACAACTCAAAACTTCATATCCATTTCGCAAAAAGCATGCACAAGCTTCTCACAAGCACTATGAACCAAGAAAAATCGGATTTTGAGCACTTGGGGCAACTCAAGAAAATTCTTGAGTTGCCAAATAAGGTATTTTCTTTACCAATAGCATTGTATTTCCATTACCTTAGCAACCATACAAGTTTAAAAGTGTTTTATTGCGGTTTAGTGAACTTTGAAATTTCCTAGAAGATGGATGAGGAATTCTTGAGTTGTGTTTGTGCTAGATACAACGAATATATAATGAGCATCATCGGATAACCGCAAAACCTACCTACAGCAAAACTGCACACAATCAGCCGTAGCGGTATCCGCTGCAAAAGATGATACAATGTGATGAAGAAGCCCTGCCGCGACTGCTCTGAGGGACACCTGCAAACACTGTGGCAGAACGGGGCAAGTTGCCAACTCGTGAATAGTAAATAACATATGCAGCTAATCGCAGGTATGCACATACTGCGATAATCTATCACATGAAAGCTGATAGCAATAAATGGAAATATGTATATGCAACAGTCATGAAAGGTACTCTATCAGGTACTACTAATACATGAAGCAATGCATATCAAATAAATGCTGAGTATGGGATAAAACATATCATCAACATGGAATCCTCATCGTGGAGAAACTAGTGTCCATCAAGACAATCTAAATCCCAATACTAAAAGCACAGTATCCTTAAATCGGCCCTCATATCCTGTAAATCTCATGGAACCTGAGTGTCCAACAAAGACACCCGAAAACATCATGAAAACTATACATGTGTGTGTGTGTGTGTCCCTCAACGACACATCAAAATCGTAGAACCTGAGTGTCCAATATCGACACTCGAAAACATCATGAAAATACTCGTGTCCAGCATCGACACGTAAATCCTCATAATATAGGGCTCCGTCAGTCCTGATCGGCCCTTGAGTTACGTCAGTCTGGATCGGCCCCCGGGCTCCGTCAGTCCGGATCAGCCTATATATATATAAGGCTTCGTCAGTCCGGATCGGCCCAGATCAATATCTATATAGGGCTCCATCAGTCTGGATCGGCCCTTATCAATACCGCGGGCTCCGTCAGTCCGGATCGGCCCTTGGTTCTCAAATCCATAAATCACATAAAGTGAAGAATAAGAATACTTGCATAAACTATTATGATGATATATATATATATATATATTATATATATACATATATAACAGCGTCCCATACCACTGATATATAAATACATATATAACAGCGTCCCATAACACTGATATATATCATCAGGAGTAAAACATCCAGAAAACATCATATGAAATCCATATCTAAATGCGTAAATCCATGAACTATAATATATGCAGCATAAAACAGTAATACGAGCATATAAAGGAAAAACCGCTATTTAACTGCAACAAGTTATTAAATATATCTGCGGTTCCTAATTACTCCAAAATCCAACGCAACATCATATAAGGGTGAACATGTAGCTATAGCAAGGTATATGTGTGTACATGCACTATTACAAATAAGGGTTGCCCCTACGGATTTAGCCGTAGGTGCAAACCACTGCCCTTACGGATATATCCGTAGGGGCATAAAAATACCCTGCAGGTACAAACGCCGTAGGAGCAAGTCAAAGCTTTGAACTTGCCCCTACGGACTAAAAATTGCCCCTACGGATATATCTGTAGGGACCGTTTTCCCTACGGATTAGGCCGTAGGGACAAAAAATTTATTTTATTTACGGTTTTATAAAATGGATTAGATGTCCCTACAGACTTATCCGTAGGGCCAAGTAGTTGCCCCTACGGGCAAGTGAGTAGGTACATATCCGTAGGGGCAAAATATCAAGATACCTGATATTTTGCCCCTACGGATACCTGTGCAGGGGTATTTTTTTGCCCCTACGGATATATCTGTAGGGGCAAGCTTAACCCCTAATACTGAGATCATAGGGGCAAAATATCAGGTATCCTGATATTTTGCCTCTACGGATAAATCTGTAGGTACATAGTTGGGCCCTACGGATTAATCCGTAGGGGCAATGAAGGGCCCTACGGTTAAATCCGTAGGTACATATTATCAGGGTTTTTTTTAAAAAGGGCTGCCTATTTTTTTCTTGCCCTGTGCACAATAATATATACATCAATCATATATAAAATTAATCATCACGCAGAACATATATCGCAGTATTCATAATCACATCTCACGCATAATATACACAAAAGAAACCAAAAAGCAGAATATGATATCAATATAAACACACAAACACCACCAATATCAATATCATCCAAAATGTAGTACAATATGTATCATATAAATAAATACATGTTTAAAATATAAGAATTAAAAAGCTACCCTAGCTCGGTCCAGCTCCACCTTTAATAAACGCCAGAATCTGGCGCGCCTGCTCCTCGGTCAATAAATCATGCAATGCGGAGCGTGCGGGAGTCTGAGCGGGCTGTGGAGCTGGCGATGTGGTCTGCGCAGCCGCCGTTGAGGTAGTGGCTTGCGGAGCCGCGGCTGCGGGAGTCTGAGCGGGCGGTGGAGCTATAGGAGCTGTCTGCGGAACCGCAGCCGATGTAGTGGCTTGCGGAGCCGCAGCCGAAGGATATGCATGTGGAGGCTCGGCCGATGTACCCTATCGCGTTTGGACCTAACGTGTGTAATAAGTGAGTAAGAACTGTGTATTATTCAAATTCGTATCATTATCAAGTTATTTCGAAACCCCATTTGGATATCTAGTTTGGAAAACCGTAGTTTATTTTAATTAGATATGTATGTATGATTAATCAAAGCTAAGTCTACAACTAAATAAGCTCAGGCTACGTATTAATATTGGATATGTTGATATCTATATTATGACATGATATTTTACTATTAAGTAGTATACATACCAGCATCTCCTTCAACTCCTGAACGGTGGCCTTCAAGCTCTCCAGTTCCTGCTGGACATGTCGCTCACTGGAGACGGAGGAAGTAACTGCCGGGGTGGAGTCCAACCTCATATGGGCCCTTCTAGGGCCCAGTCCCCGGCATCTCTCCCAACCTCCGTGGTGCCCTCCGTGTGCGGCGTCCAGGACTGGGGTTACAGCATCGGATCGCTCTGTCCGGTAAAATCAATCCCCGATGCCTCGGCCTGCTCAACCACCCGCTCCTACACCCACATTAACTTGTAAAATATAAGTATATCATATAAATTTGAACCTTCCAAAACTAAAATTTCAAATAGGGGTTGAATAAATATTAACACTTACGCAATACTCCTGGGTAGCGACGTCGGGGTATCGAAGCTCGCCCGTGGCGGGATCTGTCGAGGTGCCGTGGACGGCAAGATATGCGAACAGCATGCTCGGTGTACCACCTTGCGCCAGGGTCTGAGCTGTCTGCAATATTAGAAAAATAACTCTTAATATTAGATATATTAGAAAATAACTCTAAATATTGCATTATATCATAAAGGCCGGTCTATTGTAATTTACCGATAACTTCATGGCTCGAGTAATATTCCTCGAGCCACCTGTATAAGTGGGGCGACCCCTCTTCGCCGACTTCCTATTCTCTATATTTTGAGTGGCATGTTTCTGCACAACACATTCACATTTAGTTTTCTAATTAAGGAACACAAAAAAATAAAATATATACTAAACAATGAATTACATTTAAAATACATAGCTGTTTGCGTTGAGAGTCGAAATATTCGCACAATAGAGGCCATGTCTCTACGTTGACTCTCGCAAAGGTTGGAGTAGATAGAAGGGCCGCTCTCTCTGCCTCGGGGGTCTCCATCCATAGGGAGTAGTAGTCGGCCTTCAGCTCATTCCTGTTGTATCGGACCTTGGTCTTCATGTTCTTCATCAGGCCATTGTACAGAGCATGAAGGTCGAGCACCTTCCCAGGGTGATCAGGGTCGGGTACAGGCTGAAAATCGTAATCCAACTGAAAATATAAAAAAAATATTGTTATTATATTGCAAGTGTTAATAATAAATATATTGGATAAATCAAATGAAAATATATATTAATACCCGAGCCTGATCAAAGAAGAGGGCGAATGAGCGCCGGTGCTGGTCGCCCCACTCAACGTGAAGTGGATGGTTCTTCACGAGCCGGCTCTCATCCCCCATATACCGGCCGAACCTCTCGGCATGAGGACCGGTATAGCGATAATCAAGGGTAAAAAAGAGGGGGAATGCTACCTCCCCTAGCTCTGTCAGGCCTCAGCCTATGGGATCGATTAGGGCCTCGAGTCCCCCTCTGGGGATGGGAAGGCCCTGCGTCTGCAAGAAATATCAAGACAATCAATATTAAGACAAAGTTGTATTAAGAAATCAAGGTTAAACGAAAATTGAAGTGTGATATATACCTCCGGTGACTAAAGCACGAGCGGGAAGATAGTTCCTCCGGTGAGGAACAGCCGGTGTCCCGGATGCGGATACATCCCCTCCAACTAGAAAATAAACATTGACGCTAAATTCCCATGAAGTTCATATTTATTCTATAGAGGATATGTAAAATGAATAAATATTTTATATTTATTCATACTAACCTACAGACGGTGCGGCGGGTACGGAAGTGGCAGGAGTGGCCCCTGCGTCAGATGTGGACGCACCACCTATAATTAGACAATTAAAAATAGATTATATAAGTAATTGCAAAAGGAATGTGTAGATCAATAATATAACATTCTAAATCAATATGCATGCACTATAGGATATATAAACATACCCACAGGTGCAGTGGTGTCACCACCTACAGCTAGACAATAAAAAAAATACTATCTAAGTAAGAGCAAAAGGAATGTGTGTATATTTATGATATAGCATTCTAAATCAATATACATGCACTATATGATATATAAACATACCTGGAGGAGCGGGAGTGGCATCTGTCCCTAATGTGGACGCATTACCAACAACTAGACAATCAAACATTGACAATATAAGTAATTTTGACATGAACAGGCATGAATATCTATAATATTACTTTCAAAATGGATATGCGTGCAATATACCTGGAGGTTTGGAAAAGCCCACACGGAAGGAGGCATCCGAAGGGATCTCCGATCTGGGTGCAAGAACGGCCCTCTGAAGCTCCCTACGCAGCTCTCCGGGAGGCAGAACCGCTCTGCCTCTGCCTCTGCCTCTGCCTCTGCCTCTGCCGGTGCCGCGGCTGGAGCTCCTGCCGTCCCTCGCTGCTCCCGTCATCGTCATCAAATCTAGATAAACGGTTCATGGACGCATTAGACAATCATTACAAGTATTGACTATATATGTATAGATCGTAAAATGTGAAGTAATAATATAACATTATTGATAACCTTTTTCATTTCGTGGGCGCATTATACATATCTACTTGGATTTCATCATCGATGTCATTTCTAACCCACGTAACTTCATGATCGGCCGAAGATAACCCGTCCTTCTAAACAGACGGTCGGAGCACTCTAAGCCTTCTCTCTTCTTCATCCTCATCGCTGTCCTCGAATTCCGGGACATCGCAGACATCCCTGGGTTTCCAACGGCATACGACACTCCATCCCGGATGCTTCAAACACTGTGAGTAGTATACTTGGAACGCTTGGTTCGGAAAGATAAACGGATCTTCCTGACCGTAAAATCGAAGTGTGTTCACACTGGTCAATCCATATTCATCTTTCCAAGTCCCAAGATTGCTTCTCCACTTATCCGTATCGATTCGCGTATCGTACCAAGTACACTGGAATATATAAAAAGGTTCTGATCGTCCGGGATAGTGCATGCCGAGTATACAATTTAAGTACCCATAATAAATCACACCGTCCGATCCTACCATCTTAATCCTACTATTCTGAGTGGTTCTATATGTTTCTATGTCCTTAACTTCGAATTTGTATCCAAGGACACCAAATCCTTTATAATATACAACTTCCATACTAGGAAATTGAGCTAAACATCTTGAATCACTCTCAAATGATACAGACAAGTTCGGATCGGGGATCTAACAAAACAAATTTTACGACAAATACATAAGGATATAAGTTTAGATTAAAACTGATAGCAATAAAATGTTATTCGAATAACTTACATGATCTGTGACCTAATCACAAAAATTATCCTGATGATATTTTTCCAATCGTTCTTCGTTCCAATCAGGATGCGTTTGTTGATACGTTTGTTGTGTATTCTTTATTCACTCTCTAATGATACGTTTGTTGTATATTCTTGTTGTGTGTGTATGTTTCGGCTGTCGGGGGTAAGGCTTCTATCCCATTAAGAATGTATAGAGCGAACACACATTCTCTTGTGCTTTCAACCGTTTCAAATAAATTTCGGCAGCACCTCCCCGCAGTTCTCCGAGTACACTGTAATAGAATAGATAATCATTTCAAAGCTGTGAAACAACGTTGAAATGAACATCTAATCTATTTTTGTACACGGAGAACCAGCGGAAAGGTACCGACGAAATATCTTGAAATGGATGAAAACACAAGTGAATGAAGGTGTTTGCTTTATACATTCCTAACTTGTCCACACGGGACAAATCTATCGGTTATCATACGATTGAATCTTCTCGTCACATAGACTATACGACGGTTGTTAGTATTGAGCTATACTGTCCGATATTTAACAACCTTCGTATAGTTCTATGTCACGACGAACATCGAATGTATGTTAACCAATAGACGGGAACTAAGTGGCGCTTTTTGTTTCATATGTGAGTATCGATGAGAATACGAAGGTTTCATATTATCATCGAGTACCATATATTGGTTTTAACTTCAACATTTGAATCACTCTCTAATGATGCGTTTGTTGTGTATTCTTCTTGTGTGTGTGTTTCGGCTGTCGGGGGTAAGGCTTCTATCCCATTAAGAATGTATAGAGCGAACACCCATTCGCTTGTGCTTTCAACCGTTTCGAGTAAATTTCGGCAGCACCTCCTCGATGTTCCTCGAGTACACTGTAATAGAATAGATAATCATTTCAAAGCTGTGAAACAATGTTGAAATGAACATCTAATCTATCTTTGTACACGGAGAACCAGCGGAAAGATACCAACGAAATATCTCGAAACGGATGAAAACACAAGTGAATGAAGGTGTTTGCTTTATACATTCCTAACTTGTCCACATGGGACAAATCTATCGGTTAGCATACGATTGAATCTTCTCGTCACATAGACTATACGACGGTTGTTAGTATCGAGCTATACCGTCCGATATTTAACAACCTTCGTATAGTTCTATATCACGACGAATATCGAACGTATGTTAACCGATAGACGGTGACTAAGTGGCGCTTTTAGTTTCATATATGAGTATCGATAAGAATACGAAGGTTTCATATTATCATCGAGTATCATATAATGGTTTTAACTTCAACATCTTGAATCACTCTCTAATGATGCGTTTGTTGTGTATTCTTGTTGTGTGTGTGTGTTTCGGCTGTCGGGGGTAAGGCTTCTATCCTATTAAGAATGTATAGAGCGAACACACATTCGCTAGTGCTTTCAACCGTTTCGAGTAAATTTCGGCAGCACCTCCCCGCTGTTCCTCGAGTACACTGTAATAGAATAGATAATCATTTCAAAGCTGTGAAACAACGTTGAAATGAACATCTAATCTATCTTTGTACATGGAGAACCAGCGGAAAGGTACCGACGAAATATCTCGAAACGGATGAAAACATAAGTGAATGAAGGTGTTTGCTTTATACATTCCTAATTTGTCCCCAGGGGACAAATCTATCGGTTATCATACGATTGAATCTTCTCGTCACATAGACTATACGACGGTTGTTAATATCGAGCTATACCGTCCGATATTTAATAACCTTCGTATAGTTCTATGTCACGATGAACATCGAACGTATGTTAACCGATAGACGGGGACTAAGTGGCGCTTTTAGTTTCATATATGAGTATCGATAAGAATATGAAGATTTCATATTATCATCGAGTATCATATATTGGTTTTAACTTCAACATCTTGAATCGCTCTCTAATGATGCGTTTGTTGTGTTTTCTTGTTGTATGTGTAACATGAATTTAAACTTATGAAATAATACTTGCTTAGTTACTTGCAAATTGCAACCTGAGAATAAGATATATGAAGAATTGAGCATTAAAGAACTAAGATGCATTAGACTTGAGATTGAGATGCATACCGTCAACATAGAAAAGAAATCAATAAACAAGATGAATATAATATAAATTCATAATTAATGCTACATGACACGGGTCTCAGATCAAAATTAGTGTTGAAAGTTTCATTTCCAAAAGTATCTGGCACAAAAGCTAATATTTATGTGTGTGTTATACATGCATGAATGAGGGAACATATAATGAACCATTTAGGCAAATTTTGTGATGCACAGGTCAAACATGACGGAGAAATATATAACCAGAGCCATTTACGGCTAAAAACAAATTATGCATGCCCCTAAACTAACAGATTGAAAAAGAAATTTGTGAATTTAAGCGGTCAACGGAAGCTTCACATGATGACATTGTCACACTAATGCCGCTCGGTTTCTCAAGTAGAGAGCTTTGGTCGATAAATTCTCCAATCAATTATGGATAGAAATGTAAAGTGGAAAATCAATCCAAAATCTAGAAAGAAAGGCACTGCGTAATCTAACTTAGCTAATCGTTGGTAGCAAAAGGAAGATGCAATTTCATACTGCTTGGATGTGCCCATCAATAGAATAAGAAACAAACAAACACAACAAACAAATAAGCCCATATCTACAATATATGCAAGCAAGCGAACAAAAGTGGGAATCAACATGGATAACTCATTGCAAGCGCAGCGCAATAATCAGGGTTGATTGCACAAACGCCCTTTATAGTTTACCATGCAAGTCAACAGTTATGCACCCGCCAGCCGAACCCCAACCCTAACCCTAACCCCAACCCCAACCCAACCGCAACCGCAGCACCAGCCCCAGCCCCAGCCCCAGCCCCAACCCTTACCCTAACCCTAACCCCACCCTAACCGCAACCCCAACAGTTATGCGCACCCCAGCCGAACCCCAACCCTAACCCTAACCCCAACCCCAACCCAACTGCAACCCCAGTACCAGCCCCAGCCCTAACCCTAACCCTAACCCTAACCCCAACCCCAACCCCAACCGCAACCGCAACCCTAGCTGAACCCAACCCCAACCGCAACCCTAGCCGAACCCCAACCGCAACCCCAACCCCTAAAATAATCAAAAATCTCTTTAATTGAAGATTTAATTACTTACCTGTTCGGTAGATCGGCGACGAGGAAGAACAGCGACGAGATCAGGAACGACAGAGAGGGAACGACGACGAGATCGGTGAGATCGGCGACGAGATCGGCAAGGTCGGCGACGCGGCGACGAGAAAAGGCGATTTGCGAGGTTTCGCGCGCTCGATCGAGAGGAGGATAATCAGCGTGTAGGGAAATTATGTTTCTTTTTTATTAAATCGATATTTAGATGCCCCTACGGATTTATCCGTAGGTCCTTGGTTTGCGGCTTCGTAGGGGCAAACAACAAATTAAGATTTAATAATTTTACGTTGATGGGCGTCTGGCCCTACGGACTAATCCGTAGGTCCAAAATAAATCTGCCCTTACGGATTTCAATATCCGTAGGGGCAACCCCCTATTTTAGTAGTGATGTAAGTATGTATGCAAAATGTACATGTAGCTATATCTCATATGTGTATATACTTGTCAATGATGATGTAATACCCTCTAGGTATAGGTGTAGCTATGTCCAGGTATGTGTATATACATGTCAATAATGATGCAATACCCTCTAGGTATAGGTGTAGCTATGTCCAGGTATGTGTATATACATGTCAATAATGATGCAATACCCTCTAGGTATGGGTGTAGCTATGTCCCGGTATGTGTATATACATGTCAATAATGATGCAATACCCTCTAGGTATAGGTGTAGCTATGTCCGGGTATGTGTATATACATATCAATAATGATGCAATACCCTCTAGGTATAGGTGTAGCTATGTCCAGGTATGTGTATATACATATCAATAATGATGCAATACCCTCTAGGTATAGGTGTAGCTATGTCCAGGTATGTGTATATACATGTCAATAATGATGCAATACACTCTAGGTATAGGTGTAGCTATGTCTAGGTATATGTATATACATATCAATAATGATGCAATATCCTCTAGGCATAGGTGTAGCTATGTCCAGGTATGTGTATATACATGTCAATAATGATGTAATACGCTCTATGTATATGTGTAGTTATGTCTAGGTATGTGTATGTACATGTCAATAATGATGCACCCTCTAGGTAAAGGTGTAGCTATGTCCAGGTATGTGTATATACATGTCAACAATGATGTAATACTCTCTAGGTATATGTGTAGCTGTAGCAAGCTATATGTATATACATGTCAATAATGATATAATACCCTCCAGGTATATGTGTAGCTGTAGCATAGCAAGGTATGTGTATATACATGTCAATAATGATGCAATACCCTCCAGATATATGTGTAGCTTTATCAAGGTATAGCAAGGCATATGTGTAAGCATGTAGGTATACAGGTATGCTATATCTCATATGCACAATGGAAATAAGGATTATGTCTCAATGTCCCTAACCAATACAATATCACGTATGCATAGGTATTGTGTGTGTCATGGCAATTATCGACGGTGTGGGTGCAGCATACAATTTATGCTCGTACAACATGAACCGTCAATAATAGTTCAGTGTCCAATGGGTACAAGTCCCAGCACAATAAGTAATAATAAGAAATGAAGTTCATACACAATCTATATATGTGCAATACTTGTAACTAATAATCATGTCATATAATCCATCCCAGATGCATAAAGCCATGAGGGCGATTCCCCTGTAGATGCTAAATCTACCCACCGATGATCTCGAGCTAAGTAAATCCGGCCACCTGTTTCCCTTTCTTCCTAGCATCCGAAGTCCCTGCTCGCGATCCTAAATTTCATAAACACAACACATAAGTTTAAATATCATGTGCCGACACAAAGACAACGAAACGCAAGGATAACATCCACAAGATATACACACTGTGCACCTAGTGCACAAAACGCGCACGATATCGGCACAACCCAAGCTAGGATAACACAACCACTAAGCCTAGACCCCGATCGTACCGATCGTGCATTCACAACACAATATATATCGTGGAATCTAATATATGTATATAATATCGCAACGTCAAAAGAAACCCACGCCTAATTTATCCGAAAACCTAGTAAGCATACTTTTCATCATTTTAGCTCAAGTCTAGAAGTTTAACCAAATCTAGCAATCACAATCATCACATAATAGCTTACTTAAACCATACAAAGCTTTACTACAATTTTAATCTCACCCGTATAAGATTATTAAAAGTTTAGTTTGTTATTAAGCTTAATTAGACAATTAAAAAAATAACAAATAACATTCTCGCAACTAGGTTAAGTTTCCCAAGTCTAAACTTCTCCATTAATTATTTTAAACAATCAAAACCATAACTTGATCTTCACAACTTTTACATGAATTTCTAAACATGCAACTTAAAGCTATATTAAATATCTAATAAGCTAGCTTAAAGATTTAAACAACACCTAAGGTTTAGGGTTAGGATTTATACCTTAAACTTGATCTAAAAACTTGCAACTAGATCAACAAAATACCCTCCAAAATGCTATCTTTCCTCATGAATCAAGCTAGGTTAGGGTTAAAGAAATATGGGTATGGATTTGTATTTGAGTTTGTGGGATTATTTGGTGATTTTTTATGACTTATTTGAGCTTTTAGAAGTGCAAAAGGGGTGAAGGAAATGTTTGGGCAGCAAGGGGGAGGTTCGGCCAACACATGGAGAAAATAGAAATGTGTGGAAATTTCTAGTCTAAAACCTCAATTAATGCCCATTGATGCACCTCCCATCCAATGCCGCCGCTTAATCTTTTCATTTCTAATTAAAGTTTTCTTTTAATTACACCAAAATATCTAGATATTTGTGGGATATTTTGCAAGTATGGATTAAAGCTTAATCTTGTGATTAAGTTAGCATAGATATACTTTAACATAATTAACCCAATCAAATTTGTAATTACCACTAATTAAGTGCATAATTAAAAGTTTATAATAATATTTTAATTAAGGGAAAATATTAAAGTTAACTAAAATTTTCAAGTGACAACTAAAAACCGCAAACTAGCAATTTTCTAGTTAAATTAGGTCCAGTTTAGTCTATCCTGGAAAAAATGATCACTTCAGGATTTTTACAGAAAACACAACTTATTTTACCTATTGACGGAAAATTCGCCTAAACGATTTCTAAAACGTTACATTAAGTACTCTTGGAAACTAAATTCATGATTAATGTAAATAGGTGAGATTAAAAATTAGTTAATAATTGTGTAGCCTAATTAAGATATTAAATGAACATTGTGGCCACTAGATTTGTTAAAACATCTAGATTTGCACTAAAATGGTAAATTGTTGCTTACTAGGTTTTGGGAATAAATAGATTTTATTTAAGTTTGAGGTTGGAATGATTTATTACCTATTCCCTAAAAAATTTAGTTTGTTATGAATGCACAATTGGTACGATTGGGTTCTAGGTTGGGGATTTCCATGTATAGCGACCCCTAGTTGTGATTTTGTGGCGTTGCCGCGAGCGCGTTTTGTGCACCAAGTGCGTGCGTGTCGGTTGTCTTGTATCGTTTTTGTCCGCGACTATTTATATGTCTATCCTCTTATTTACTTGTGTGCGATTCAAGGATCGGGTGCAGAGACGTCGGACATAGCGCAGAAAAGCAAGGCTGAGATTGGATCATATTAGCCGAGGCGTCCCGGTGAGTAGATGTATACATCTATGGGGGGATCGTCTGGATGGTGCGAGGCGCCCGATAGTTAGGAGTACTAGTAGTGCTTGTATTTAAATGCGTAATCTCCCAGTCATTCATCTCATTGCATTGCATCATCTTTTATATATATGATATTATCTTATAGGACACTTGCAACATTACCATTGGTCCATGCCGCGCGTGCACTATTTTATGTGAACACACACGCCATTGGTAATTACTATGTCATGAACACTATAGAACTTTCTTAGAATCGGTATCTGTGCAATTGCATCATATATGATCTGTAGACTTGTACTTCTATAGTCATTTCATCAGGATGGAGACGTAGGATTGTTAGTCATATATACATACCTCATTGCATCATAATTCATGCATAGCTTCTGGCCATACTTCGCATAGTATATACTATCGTATCATAAACATCCATCACACCGATATGTTTACATATTGTGATTCTTCTTGGAGATTTCAGTGTTTATGAGATTTATGGATTTTAGGGAAAACCGCAAGAATGTTATAAATCTATTATCATTTTAAAAACTGTAAGTTGCGGTTTTCTCATGTTATGATGTGTGTGGCTTCCACTATGAGTTTTCTCGGTTCTTGAGCTATATCATATACCCGATTCGAGGAGGGGGATGCACCATCTGTGGGTACATCGTGAACCCCGTGAGGTACCCCGGTGCAAGATGGACGTATTGAGAAGGCGTTGAGCCTGGCAAGGGAGCATTACCTACCGGTTATTATTAACTCGGCGGTTATCCGGAGGATACAGATCGGAGTCGCGGGATGTGACAGATTTGAGAGCCGATCTGAGAGACGGCTATTGAGATATTAAGACATTGAGATATTGAAATATTGAGACATTACGATATTGAGATATTGAGACATTGAGATATTGAGATATACATATGTTGTGTCGATACTTGATACGGATTTTCTGTCGATTTCATTAATGATACTCAAATTTTATTATACAAAAGTTTTACCAAGATAAGAATACATATTTTCCTATACCAGACATATTCAGGTTTCACGTTTGATTATGCATTCATGTCGCATTCAGACTAGTGCATCGCATCAAAATTGTATATGTAGGTTGTGACGCATTTGCGTGAATGCCTACGATAGCCTTGTTAGATGTTACTTACTACTTACGAGTTGGCAACTCACCCCCGTTGTGCCACAGTAGCTTGAAGGTCTAACCCGTCAGCACTGTAGCGGCGGGCGTACTTCCCCTTTTGCTTCATTTGCATTGACTTGAGGTTTGCTCGTAGGTGGGTTGCGAGGATATTTTATTTCCACTTTGTGTATTATTATTGTATCTAGTATACTCCATCTACCTTATCTACTGTTTTCCACTAGTTGTGTATTAGACATAGATGGTGAGCTTATGAGACTTGTATGTATTCTATTTCTGGTGTCGGTGCTCACTTGAGCCGACGTGGTGTTTTCTTATTTCTTCCTTTCAGATGCTTATCTCATATTGAAGATATGTGTGTATGTATATATATATATATATATATATATATATATTGCGTGTGGTTGTGATTCCGCCATTGGCGAAGAGCTAGCTCCCGCTTGGGGATGCTTTATTCCTTACTTGTGTATATTCATGTGTTGTACCCGTTTGGGGCCAGTATTTACAAAGGAAAACCCTGCCGAAATTTTCGAGAAAATTTTATGTTTTAAAATGTTTTAATGTAACTTTATTTTACTAAAACCACCTTTTAAAGCTAAGTTTTCCTTCACTCTATTGCTTTTAGACGGTTTAGATTTCTGGGCTTTGGCTTACTTTGATCACGTTACGCCTCTAGACGTTTCGTAATTTAAGTGACAGTCATATTCCGTACCTTCGGGTCATGATAAAGTTGGTATTAAAGCGATAGGTTTTACCTTTCTGAGTGTAGGATGACCCTTGGTAGTTGGAGTAGGTGACTTAAGTGGAGTGACATAGCGTGTGTATGTTCCGCGGCATACTTATGATACGGTACTCCGCCTAAGTGACCTTAGGATATATATTTGCTTGTATTTCCTCCCTTGATTTCCATATATCCTCTTGATTCAATTGCAATGTTCCTATCAATCCTGTTTCTTACTCCAGCCACTATGTCGCCGAAAACTACGAGGGCCAGAGGGCTGCCGCCAGAGATGAGATTAGAGCAGGCTCGTTTGAGACGAGGACCGATCAAGGCGGTACTCCTACCCCTCAGGGAAAGATTGATCTGCCTTTTCCAGGCCGGATAGCTAGGCTGGAGTTGTGTATTCTGGACCTACGACAGATGGTTGGATAGTTAGTCAAGGCTAGCCGAGCTCCGAGATCCGATGATGTCCCTCCTACTGCGGGGACTATGATTGTACCTGCTGCTCAGGCAGTTGTTTCTGTTGTTACCGAGATTATTTTCGTATCCTTACAGGTGTTTTTGAGGCTGAAGCCTCCAGTTTTTACAGGCACAGATGCAGCGGAGGATCCGTAGACAATCCTCGACAGGATGGGTAGGATTTGTCTTTCACAGAGATGTTCTGACGAGATATAGGTTGAGCTTGCGAGTTTTTGTCTAGGGGGTCCTGTTCAGACGTGGTGCGAGTCAGTTGAGAGAAGCCAAGCTGCAGGTCTACCTCCTATGACTTGGGATGAGTTCACAGCTGTATTTCTTGGTCGTTTCCTTCTGGAGAGTGTTCGAGATGCCCGAGCTCATAGTTTTGATTCTTTGCGTAATACCTCATGGATGACAGTGCCCGAGTACGACATTCAGTTTACTCAGTTGTCTCGATATGCTTCTTACCTGGTAGACACTGAAGAGAAACGCATAAAGAGGTTGGTGCGGGGACATGACGCGCAGTTATTTCTTGCCATCGGCACCCAGCATTTTGACACTTATGAGCCTTACTTTTGAAGGAGCGCATTTATGAGATTTCGGTCGTTTCTGGATCGAAGCGAACTTGTACCGGTATGCCAGCTCATAGGCGTTTAGGTAGACGTAGTGACATGTATTCTATCAGAGTTTTCTTCCGATGCGTATTTTTCTGGTGTTTTTAGAAATGGTATCCACATATTTTGTATCGAGGTTTAGCCGATAGTAGTCCTTGCATAATCTGCCGCTAAATTGTTATTACTCCAGTAGGCGAGTCTTTTGTCGCTCTATGTGTTTTTCGTTCGTGTTTGTTTTGTCCGTATCGGAGATAGGGATTCTTCTGCCAATTTGATTCTTCTCAATATGTTTGACTTCGAAGTTCTTCTGGGCATGGATTGGTTATCCACGTGTTATGCGTCCGTGGACTGCCGTGAGAAGGAAGTCAGATTTAGTTTTCCGGGTGAGCCAGTTCTTGTTATTCAGGGAGACCGCAGAGTCACCCTTCCTAGTTTTAATTCTTCTCTTCACGCTAGTCAGCTCTTGAAGAAAGGAGGTCAGAGATTCTTAGCGTATGTTTATGATGTTAGAGCCGCAGAGGTCCCGTTGGACCAGGTCCCAATTGTGAAAGAATTTCAAGATGTCTTCCCTGACGAGTTGCCTGCATTGCCGCCAGAGCATGATATTGATTTCTGCTTTGACTTGATTCCTGGCAGGGAGCCTTTTTCAATATCGCCATATCGGATGGATCCGGCGGAGCTTAAGAGTTGAAGGATCAGTAGCAACATTTATTTGATAAAGGGCTTGTTCGTCCGAGTGAGTCACCTTGGGGAGCTCCAGTCCTGTTCGTCAAGAAGAAAGACGGCAGTTGTGTTGGTGAATCGATTATCGTCAGTTGAATCGGGTTACTGTGCGGAACAAATATCTCATACCTCGCATCGACGATGTATTTGTGTAACGTTTTAAAAATTGGTTAGGTAATTTTCCGATAATCGTTAAAATAATATTTTAATTTTTCATTTATACATTAAATTAGTGACAATTACAATTGAAATGGGTTAATCATTCTTTAGTGAACCATGACCAATTAATACCAAGATTTGAACATGTCTCTCTCTCTCTTCACAAATTCTTATCTCATTCTCACTTCAATTAAATTAATAGTAAGGAATTATTAAATGAGTAAAAGGTGTAGGAATTAGTGAAGCTTCCACATACATCCACACACAACTCACCCATTTTATTTTCCTCCCCTCGTTTTTTTTGGCCGATCCATTTTTTCCCCTGCTGCAGTTCCCTCCCCAAATTTCCCCAAAATTCTGTCGAAAGAGCAACCCAAGGATCAAGAATCGTCGTCGTTCGCCCGCGTGGGTTCAATCCATCACCAAATGCGAGGCTGAGTTCGACGTCGCCGCCGATCGCGGCCTGAGCTCCAGCGATGTCGCGCTATGCCACCAGATCTACGGGTAGAATGAGCTCAAGAGGCACCCGGCCCTTCGATCTTCGACCTCATTGCCGAGAAGTTCGAGGACACCCTTGTACGCATCCTCCTCGTCGCCATCGTCATCTCTTTCTCCCTCGCATGGTACGATGGCGAGGACGGGATGCAGTGTTCATCGAGCCGATCGTCATCTTCTTGATCCTCATCGTGAATGCCATCATCGGCGTCTAGCAGGAGAGCAACGCCGAGAAGTCACTTGAGGTGCTGAAGGGTATACAATTGGAGCATGCGACGGTGAGGCGAGACGGCGAGCTAAACCAAGACTTGCCGGCGAAAAAAAAGCTCGTGCAATGGAGGAGGTTTTTAGGGAGGCTAGATTGCAGGTGTGATTTCTGGAATGGTGAGGCATAATTCCTAACCCTATAGTTATGTTGTTGGTTAATAACTTTAAATGAAAATTTAATTAGGTATTGATATATTTTGATTGTTAGTTAATTGCTTTAATTTAGCTTATTAGGTGTTTAAATATGGTGTTAATTGGAGGTTAGAAGTTTAAGAAAAGGGTTTGGTTAGAAGTTAGGGTTTCAATCATCTCTACTAGGATAACTAAGTGTAGTTTGTTATCTATAGGTTTAGTTTGGATGTTCACTTGAGATTGTGGCCACTTGATCACTAATCCACGATGTTTGCACCAAATTCCCAATTTGGTTGCATACTAGGTTTTTGTTAAAAATTAGGTGTGACTAGTGTCTAATAATTTAATTCCCTCAACAAGTTTACACTAAAATACCGAAATGTCACGAATTAGTGTTTTAATACGATTATAAATCAAGTTTAGGATACGGAGAATCTACTATTTCTTTGGTTGATTTTAGAACAAAAAAACACATACAGTAGAATATACATGGTGATATGAATGTAATATAGAAACTCGGACCTGTTTGACCCAACTCGAACCGGTGACAATCTATGTTTTCCCGAGTTGGCCGGCCCCCCCTGTGAAGTTTGGTATTGAATTTTTTCAGGCAGTGTTCTGTTGGTATTTTATGGTGTTTGGTATTTTTAGTTTTCTTAGTTTCCTCTCCAGATGAAATTTAGGACCAATTATCTAATTCTTGTATGTTGTGACTTGCGCGATACGTGCGTTTCGAGTTTAGTTTTGGTGTTGCTGTGCATCACAGCCAATCGGTATGGGTTTCAGATGATACCACTCACGTTTCGGTGTTCCGAGTACACCCGTTAGCTTGTGTTCGCTAGTTTTTCTCGTATGGTCTTGATAACGCGTTTTACACAATATTAGCCTTATGTGTTGCATTTTGTGATTCTAGGATCGGTCGTGGAGGCGTCGGACGTGGCGCGGAAAGACATGGCGGATATCGGATCAGTTTAGCCAAGGCGTCCCGGTGAGTAGATGTACACATCTATAGGGAGATCGTCTGGATGGCGTGAGGTGCCCGACGGTTTAGTATTACTTGTAGAATTTACATTGTATGAGTAGTTTCCTAGTTAAATATCTCATTGCATCGCACCATCTCATTTATATGCAAATATGTAGGATCATCTCATAAGACACTTGAACCATTACCATTGGCTCATGCAGCACGTGCACTGTTCATGTTAACACACACGTCTTTGGTAATTGCTTTGCCGCGAACACTTTAGAACGTACTAGATCAGTATCAAACATTTACATCATACACGATACTTAAACTGATAGTTGTATATATATATCGCATTCATCATCATTCATATATAGATTTCAAGTCATAAATCTCATTTCATGTCATGGGTATCATAGACATTATCATTTTCCTACATGTTCATGTATTATGATTCTTCTTGAGGATTTCCGTATTGATGAGATTTCTGGATTTTTGGGAAAATCGCAAGAATTTTTAAAAACCTATTCTTATTTTAAGAACAGAAATTGCGGTTTTCTCGTGATGTAATGTGTGTGGCGTCCACCATGAGTTTTCTCGTATCTTGAGCAGTATCATATACCCGATTCGAGGAGGGGGATGCACCGTCTGCGGTTACATGGTGGGCCCGGTATGGTACCTCGGGGCAAGATGATCGCAGATGATGGAGTTGAGTCCGGCAGGGGAGCACTACCTACCGGTTATTTGTGTCGCGGAGGATATCCGGAGGATACCGATCGTAGTCGTGTGATTTGATGATATGGACCAATCCGGACTGTCGGAGCCCGAGATATTGAGATATTGAGATTTGAGATACAGAGATATGAGATATTGAGACATTGAGATATACACATTTTGTGTCGATGCTTGACATGGATTTCTACTGATTTCATTGAGGTTAATTCAGTTATTTCACATAAGTCCTTCTAAGATAAAAATAAAGATTTTCTTATACCAAACATACTCAGGTTTCATGTTGATTATGCAGTCATGTTGCATACATATTAGTTAATCGCATCATATCAATACATGAGTAGGTTGTGACGCATTTGCGTGCATACTTACGATAGCCTTATTAGATATTACTTACTACTCACGAGTTGGCAACTCACCCCCGTTGTGCCACAGTATCTTGCAGGTCTGACCCTTTCAGCACAGTAGCAGCGGGCCTATTTTCTATTCCGCTTCGTGGCATCGACTTACAACTTGCTCACAGATAGGTTTTGGAGGATTTGCTTTTGCTCCCACCATGTATTTTTATTTTGTATCCAGTACTCCATCTACCATTGTATATTGGACTAGACGGTGAGATTTGAGACTTTTATTTGTGGTTTGGTGTCGATGCTCACTTGAGCCGACGTGATGCTTTCATGCTTTTATGCTTATTTTTTTACACTCGATTATATATATTAATTGTGGTTCTGATTCCACCTTTGGCTTAGAGCTTGCTCCTGCTTGGTGATGCCTTTATTTTTTTTAATGTATTTTCTTGTTTTGTACCCGTTTCGGGGCCAGTATTTACAAACGAGACTCTGCCGAAATTTTCGGGAAATTTTAATGTTTTTAAAATGTTTAATGCGACTTATTTGGTTTAAATCGCTTTCTTTAAATAAGTTTTCTTTCACTCTATTTCGTTATTTGGTTTAGATTTATGGGATTTGGCTTACTTAGATTACGTACGCCTCGAGTCGTTCGAAATTTAAGTGCCAATCACGTTCCGTACCTTCGGGTCATGACAAACTTGGTATCAGAGCGATAGGTTTTTCCTTTCTGAATGTAGGACGACCCTTGGTAGATGGAGTAGGTGACTTAAGCAGAATGGCGTAGCATGTGTATTTTCCGCGGCATACTTACGATACGGTACTCCGCCTAAGTGAGCTTGGGGTATATATATACTTGCTGTATCTCCTTCCTTAACTCTGGAAGTCCTTTGATTCGATTGCAATGTTCCTATCGATCCTGTTCTTGTTCTAGCTACTATGCCGCCGAAGACTACGAGGGCTAGAGGGCTGCCGCTAGAGATGAGATTAGAGTAGGCTCGTTTGAGACGAGGATCGATCGGGACGGTACGCCTAGCCCTCAGGGACAGATTGGTCCGCCCTACTCCAGTACGAATGACTAGGCTGGAGTCGAGTATTCAGGACATGTGACTGATGGTGGATTGTTAGTTAAGGTTAGCCGAGCTCCAAGAGCCGATGATGTCCCTCCTACCGCGGAGACTGTGATTGTACCTGCTGCTCAGGCAGCTGTTTCTGTTGTTACCAAGATTATTTCTGTATCTTTATAGGAGTTTTGAGGATGAAGCCTCAAGTTTTTGTTGGCACAGATGCAGCGGAGGATTTGTAGACAATCCTCGAAAGGATGGCTAGCATTTGTCGTTCTCAGTGATGTTCCGACACGATATGGTTTGAGCTTTTGAGTTTCGATTAGGAAGACTTGCTCAGACATGGTGCAAGTCAGTTGAGAGAAGCCGAGCTGCAGATTGTTGGAGATAGTGCCCTCAGAGTCAATTATTGGATCACAGGCATGTGATTGCAATGATTGAGGGAGGACCTATACCGGTAGGACAGTCTTACTCAAGATGATAGTATACTATCTGGTTTACCTTTATCATCGTGTACTGCTTTAGCTGACCTTACAGGTCACTATTGCGCGTTAAAAGAGCCCCTAGGATTCCTGCTTTACTGCCAGCAGTATGAGGGCGATCAAATACATGGGAGCTGGTGTCTATAAGCACATCCTTAAAAGGTCCCTAGTCGTGAGAGTTTCGAGACAGGGCATCGATACTCCAGAGTAGACTAGTGTATACAGTCGAGACCCCGACGAGGGGCGGTGGCCGGTCTCACAAGCCACTGGTGTCAGTTGGTTCACCTAAGATGTATACAGGTGCTCATTTGGTCATGAGTACAACGGACAGGACTTGCCGGGAACATGCTAGTTGGTCTTATACCTGACGTCAGATAGCAGTTCCCTGGTGACATGTGTACAGGTTAGTTCATCGACCTGAGATTGTCATTTTTCTCGTGTGAGTTCCCACTGTACTTTGATTACTACCCTACCACGCTCAATGGAGACGTGCAAACAGGTTTTAGTTGGGTACAGTCCCGAGCCACTTGGAGGCAGTGAGCGGATCTACAGGGGTTCTCTCTCCCGGTATTGGGGGTGAGGTCGCGCTGTGTCTGGGAGAGCCATTACACGAAGTCCTTGGCCAAGGCAGGAGATTTACTGGTAGGTATTCCAGTAGTATCTCAGGGTGTTCTGGGCTACACTCCGACACGACTTGTACCGCTTTTGGGGGTCTGACTTTTACCAACCCCCTAGGCCCGCCATGCGATGCTCATAGACGAACGGACCGGACTGTACGGATATTGTCACTGACAGGCTCAGTAGGGTGTCAGGGTGAGTTCGCTCACAGACGTCCCTTTTGGTCAATAGCTGGTAGCCCGTCACGTATGGCTAATAACTTTGACGTGCTAGTGGTTAAATCCACAGCCAAAGTATTGACGAGTCTTTAGAGTCCCCCACAGCCAGTTTCTCAAGTTTCGGGCGAAACGCTGTAGAGGTCATATGGAGATATGGCAGGGTTCGATCAGATACGTGTGGTATTGCACGGATCATGATCGGGCGGATAATACTAGCGGGCTTTGGTTTAAGCCGGATCCTAGTATTGTACAGTGTAGATTTTGTCTCTTTGCATTTGTATTCAGTGGGAATACAAATGCGGGCATGTATATGCAGTCGCGGGGTTTTCCTGTAATTTATTACGGGATCAGTTTTCTGAAGTTGCCAGTTTGCATTCCGTTCCGTCCAGTTTTTCTTTGTTCCTTCACGGCCGGATTTTTCTGGTGGAGGGGCTAATTTGCAAGTTTGCAAATTAGCTTAAAGGAGGGGTTTTTTGTTATTGAGAGATTTTGATATGACTAGCATCATATGATTCTTCTTGAATCAACTCTTTAGCATTAATGAGATAAGAATGGATTAGAAATTGAAATGACATTGTTATCATCACATTTGGTTATGGTCACCTCTTTTGGTTCCTACACTCACCTCCCTTCTTGGTTTTGGTTTTTCTCTCGTTTTTCTTGATAGGGGCCGGCCACTTGAGGGGAGAGAGGAGAGTGGTTCATTTCATGAGGGAAAAATTTTCATCGCATTCCATGCTTGAAAAATGAGAGCTCCATTCTTTTTCAAAGATCATTTTTCTCCACCTCCATCCATACAAGGCAACTTCACTACCCCATTGAGACAATGGTTTCTACACTTCATCTACAGCACGCTTGGGCACGTCGGCTCGCCAACTTCATGCCTGAGTTGCCTCGGTCCAGAGGTGGGAGCCCGTAAAAGAACCCGGCGATGTGGTGCCCTTCCGACAAGGAGATGAAGACCGGAGATTCCGCGGAAAGATCGGGACGACAACGAGAAGACCGAAGGACACGGATCGCTCGGTATATCTCTCTACCCCTTCTCTTGTTAGCTAGGATTAGATTAATGGCCCGATCCAGGATTTTTGTGCGCGGTGGTGCCGGTTTAAAAGATTAAAGTAAAGTATCGTTTCCGTATTTTGGCCTCGGATTGACGGCCGGGGCGCCGCCGTGCACTTACACTGGTATCAGAGCCACGCCATTAACCTAGTCTAGCTTGCTCTAGCATGTTTAAAACTTCGATAGAACAAATATCCCAAAACCGCGATTTCAAAGCATCAGTTTTCTGTCGAATTATTTTTGGCTCCAAAAATTTTTTCAGGTTGTTGCAGAAACACATGCAGGCAATTATAAGCATTCTGTGAAAATTTGGTTGCATGTTCTCACTATTCCACCGTGGAACCACGGCCAAACCTATGCTTGGGCCGTGGTTCCGCCGCCACTTATACTGTTCAATGCACCAAATTTTTCCAGTGAGTCTCTGTGTTGTAAATAGGGGTTTCGGTATATTCTGTTTGGGCCCAGATTTTCTTTGAGTGCTACAGTAGTGCTTGGGGCCCACTTGGGAAAATTTAGTCGATCGAATATTTTAAACATGTTAGTTCACAGTATTAACATTATATCTGCGACCGTGAATATCATTTGATCGGTAAATCCAGTCTAACTACTATAGCCCTTTTAGACGGATTTACGAACGTGACATTCACGTTGATGTTCTGTGTTGTGCTGTGATATTGCGGATTTGTCGTGGTGGATAGCCTGGATGCAATGTTAGTACAGTTTCATTTTATATGTACATTTGATATTGCGGGGCAAGCGTCCGACATGTGGACTGCCGTCACTGCCTGTTTGTATATTATTCTTTTGGGGCACGACCGGGCTGAGGTCGATGCACCCGTTGTATATATATTTTACTTTCTGTACTAGGATTGCCCCGCGGAGGGGTGCACGGATAGCCGGGTTCTAGAGGGCAACGGGCCCGCATCTCATGGCATGGAAATGGAGGGGGCTTTACTCTAGAATTGGCGGGCTATTCGCCGCACTCGTAGGGGGTACAAGTTGACCCAAGGAGGGGTGCCCAAGTTACCGGATTCCGTAAAGTGCTGGGTGGTCCATTCACGTTGTTGAAGGAGGCTGCCTCGCTTCAGTTTTTGGCGGGTAACTTGTCGCGCCCGTAGGGGTCTAGGATTTCATTGCACAGGCTATCCAAACGACCAGGAGAACGTCGGGTTTCAGTAGCGGCTCTATGAAATCCGGAGATCCCAGATATCTGTATTGTTCTGTGATGCTTATTACATTTCTGTGATGTTGCATTTTATCACGCCTTGAGCAAATATTATATATTGGTATATATACTAGTAGATGTTGTATATGTTTTGCATCCGCGCTAGTCCAGTCCCCGCTCTGTCGTTAGTTAAGTAACCTAATGGGTGATGACGGGACCCAGTGGCGAATGCGGATGGCATATACGTACATCATTATTTTCGTTCTTTATTGGTGTGATCAATTGATGGGACTGCGTTGATTCGGATCAATGCAAGCTAAACAAACCTATTCTGATGTTGTTGGAACATTTTTCAAAAAGCTGTTATTGCAAGGGCGTTCTCTTTTGTTTTGCACAGTAGTATTCGGTTATGAATATCCAGCACCTCAGTCGACGAGGCAAGGACCGAGATCCCTTCACCGGGAGTGACCCCTTGGACAGAAGTTTGCGTCAGGGCAATAACTTCACTATAGTCGATTACTTTTGTTTTGCATCGTGGTATTCAGTTGGAATATCCTGCACCTCATTCTACGGGGAAAGTGCCGAGATCCCTTCACCGGGAGTGATCTCTTTAGCAAAGGTTTTCGCCACTATATTTTTATAAAGCTATCTTATTCCTTCAACGATATCAAGTTCATTACGTTAAAGGTTTTCGCCAGAAACCATTCGTAGCCCTCCATCGTTTCAGTTAAATATTCGGTAGTATTCAAGCTATGTATTTTGACCTCACGCCAAGGCATAGTGATTGGTAGCTGCCGGATATTTATCTGTTGCATAGATAGATGCGTTGGTTTGGGACAGTCGTACTACTATTTTAGCCTACGTCAAAGGTATGTACGTGTGGGTTCAAATTAACCTGGATAATGATGGGTAGAACTTGACATGTGACTTATGACATTTTGATCTCACACCAAGGTCATAAGAGCATGGGGTAAAAATCACATCGGGAGTTTCTAAAGAAACTGAAACTTGCCAGATATGCGCATACCTTCTGGAGTGTGATAATGTGAGCGGATTCCGTCACGTTATCATGCGATGATAGTTGGATCTCGATTCCCACTGATGAGTTGGTTTACTTCTCGGGTGATCCTGACAAATTCTTCTTTTAGGTTTGGAGGAGAATTTGACGTTACAGTGGGAGGTTTCCTGATTAGATAAAGTGATAACCATTCTGATCTAGGTTAGAGTGCACGATGAGTGTTTCTTTTCTCTCTCTCTCTTTGGCAGCGACCATGACCCGACCCTTGATTATGACTTAGTGACCAAGTTGACCGAACCTTCTTAAACACTGGCTTTTGGATTGTCAGAGTTGCATACCTCATTGCCACTCCTACTTTTACCCTTTTCTCCAGGACACCCCGTATTACTACGAACGCCCACTTCCATTGGATAAAACCATCGTATGGTTATATACGAACTCGAAGGAATTTATTCGAGGATGGTTTCCGGTTCTGGAGAAAACGAATAGGACTATTCAGTTGCCTTTTCCTTTTACCTACTCTCAGGTTGCGAGTACTCCTTGGTTTAGGAGATAGTACACCTATTACGCAAATTGGATAGTCTTCTTCCAAACCGTAGGCAGGTGCCGACCGGTAGGGAATGAAGAAAACCAATTAGCCTAACGATGGTGTACAGAAGGTATTATGTAAAAACAAATAAAGGTATTAGTAAGAGGGCAAAGTAAACTGCGACTGCTATTCACGACCAAGCCAAGTTTTTCATTACCACTCCCACTTCACCTTTGTATTTCTCCAGGACACTCCGTATCACTATGAAGATCCACAGTTATTTGGATATTCCATCGTATGATTATATACGAACTCGAAAGGAACTTGTTCCAGTTCGGGGATGGATTCTGGTTCGGGAGAAATAGGAATAAGGTTTATTCGGTTGTCTTTTATCTTCACCTTCTCTCGCATTGCGAGTGCTCCTAGGATTAGGACAGTACACCCATTATGCTTATTGGATAGTCTTCTTTCAGACCATAGGCTGGTGCCGAACGGTAGGGAAGGAAGAAAACCATTTAGCCTAAGAGGGTGTACAGAAGGTAATGACTAAAGACATATAAAGGGATTTGGAGAGATGGCAAAGAAATATACGGTTACAGTTGTGAATATGGATAATGGAAGAGGCATTACTAAGAATACCAGGATACCCCTACGAAACATTCACATGTTTTAGTTTCACTGTGTACTGTTAAAAGAAAACTGATTTCCCAATTAGACACTTGCTCCAGGGTATGTATTTACCAGGTATGATTCTCACATCTGTATGGTTTTACAGATGATGAGTGGGAGTAAGTTATTGGGAATTGGGTGATCATCCTCATTATATCGGGATTCGTTGTAATTGGTAATATTTGAGGAAATCGCCTGGGTTGTTTGCCGGACGGCAAATATTTGGTTTTGAATATCCGTTGTTATGCACCAACTTCAAATTGATATATCTGTACGTCTATTTTTATAGAGTGAGATATAACTTTTTGAAATTATGTCCATGACATTTACCTATATCAGTGGATGGTTAGGTAAGGAGCATTAAACATCGGTGTAATTCTTCATAACCATAAGTACAGTTTTCAACCTACGACACACAGTAAATGAGTCAATAGACTCAGGGGACTTATACAGAGTATTGTATATTGTCCAGTGTCTATTAGGACAGAGGGGTTGGTCCTCGTACTATATTCGGTGTACTTATGACTTCTCTAGTTCTTGGATAAGTGTTTCGTAGAAACACAAGATCTGAGTTTTGAGAAGTTATAGGTATAAGAGTAAAGTAGAGAACCAGGTATTGCAAGTATCGGGATTCTTCAAGGTGATCGAAGATGTAGATACTTGTGTGTGGTATTCAGTTAATAGTAATGATTAAGAAAACTTGCTTCTCTTTTAGGTTACTCATAATTGGAAGCATTCCTAAGTTGAGTAACGCTGATCGGCCTCCTTCCATTTAGTTGACATGCACTGGAGACAGCTGCATGATTTGAATCTGGTTCAATTAAATCAGTGCCTCTGTTTCTATATTGGATATATAACAGTTCATATCTTGACATTGTTAAGGTACGGGGAGTTGTCCGGCTTATGCTAAAAACCAGACTCTGGATAACTCAAGGCACGTTTCTGTAATGGCTGTTTGTGGGTTGACCCAGGTTATGTCGAGGGTTGATTTTCTACCATCTGGAAGATCAATAGTGGTATTGTTCTTGACTCGCCACAGTTTTAATAAAAATGGATTTTTTCAGAAAACAGTAGTGGGAGTATGGTAGAACTGGAAGTGATTCCAAACCGCAAACGATTACTGAAAATTTGATAAGAACCTAAAGATTCAATCTGGTTTGACATTCCATTGGCCACTCCGCAGATATGGTAGGTAACCTCAGGCACTCGAGAGGTACTTTGGTTGCCTCAAGGATGGTTGCAAGGAGGTTCTTGTTTATCCAGACTTGCCATTACTGTTGTTCCAGGCTGCGAGACCCGGCAGGAGGATGAGTATAGCGTCGTTCTAAACTAGCTTTAGAAGTGTACGTGTATATGACTCTGCCAGAGGTTTGTCGTAGTCAGTGGGAGCAGCGGAAGTATGGTGGACAAGTGGCTTATGTCTATTTATGGACTAAAGCAGATATAGCGGAGATAGATCATCTATTTCTGATGTGACAGTCATAGGTTTGACTTCATCAGAATAGGGGATGGATCAGTTAAGAAGATAGTAGGGTGTGATGTCCTAGTATTTGGATAACATACACAGAGTATGAGGTGAAATTCCTATACTACGGTCGGTTATATTTTGGTTGTCACACAGTGGTTTCTCCACATAGGACTTGGATATTATATCAGACATTCTGGTTACTGGATCTATGGTTTTAGATCTGGATTTGGGTAGTTTCCCAATCTGGGTATTTAGACAGCATTCTAAAGGTGTTCTAGAATGGACGACTCCTGGCGTGGTGGTGTACCTGCAGGTGATGGAGTCACCCTCTCTAAAGGTGTCTTACGGACTAAAGGAGAGAAGGATGTGCATGATTGGCAGATCACTTGCTTAGGCAATTGAGTAAATCATGAGATGTCAAGTACCACACCAGATGTTGTTTTTGCGCGAGATGCAGTAAGTTGATATTAATCCAATCCTGGAGAAACGATCGGAAGCAGTTTTAGAACATAAGTTGATGTTCTAGGGATATGATAACGGCAGCCTTCTTTAGGAGATGGTTATCATTCCAGGCTTCCAAGGTGACCTGGATGACAGAGTGGCTGTCAGAGTTATTGTTTTCCCTCCGACGAGGGGCAGTACTTTGGACAGGTGGTCCAAGGGGATACTGAGGGAGGCATGGCGTAGTATACTGATTAAGTTCAGTTGACGATACAGTCTAAGAAGTTTGGATTTGGAGTTCATTTATGAGCTAGGTCCCATCAGATATCCAGACATATTCTAAGACAGGTAATGCTCATTTCGGGAGATGGGTTTCTTTGCGAACTTGAGATAAAGAGAGACATAGAAAGAAACATCACAGCGGATCCACTCACTGAGGCTATTCCTCGAACGCAATAGTTTCGCAAACGAGCTTTGTGAGACAGACTAGTAGAGGAGTTGGGTGTTCGGTATCACACGGGCTGTGAGTATGCGACATCACAATAATTAGCCTTGAGTACAAGTGGGAGATTGTTGGAGATAGTGCCCTCAGAGTCAATTATTGGATCACAGGCACGTGATTGCAATGATTGAGGGAGGACCTATACCGGTAGGACAGTCTTACTCAAGATGATAGTATGCAATCTGGTTTACCTTTATCATCGTGTAATGCTTTAGGTGACCTTACAGGTCACTATTGCGCGTTGATAGAGCCCCTAGGATTCTTGCTTAGCTGCCAGCAGTATGAAGGCGATCATATATGTGGGAGCTGGGGTCTATAAGCACATCCTTAAAAGGTCCCTAGTTGTGAGAGTATCGAGACAGGGCATCGATACTCCAGAGTAGACTAGTGCAAACAGTCGAGACCCCGACGAGGGGCGGTGGCCGGTCTCACAAGCCACTGGTGTCAGTTGGTTCACCTAAGATGTATACAGGTGCTCATTGGGTCATGAGTACACCGGACAGGACTCGTCGGGAACATGCTAGTTGGTCTTATACCTGACGTCAGATAGCAGTTTCCTAGTGACATGTGTACAGGTTAGTTCATCGACCTGAGATCGTCATTTGTCTCGTGTGAGTTCCCACTGTACTTTGATTACTACCCTACCACGCTCAAAGGAGACGTGCAAACAGGTTTTAGTAGGGTACAGTCCTGAGCCATATGGAGGCAGTGAGCGGATCTGCAGGGTTCGTCTCTCCCGGTATTGGGGGTGAGGTCGCGCTGTGTCTAGGAGGGCCATTACACGAAGTCCTTGGCCAAGGCAGGAGATTTACTGGTAGGTATTCCAGTAGTATCTCAGGGTGTTCTGGGCTACACTCCGACACGACTTGTACCGATTTTGGGGGTCTGACTTTTACCAACCCCCTAGGCTCGCCATGCGATGCTCATAGACGAACGGACCGGACTGTACGGATATTGTCACTGACAGGCTCAGTAGGGTGTCAGGGTGAGTTCGCTCACAAACGTCCCTTTTGGTCAACAGCTGGTAGCCCGTCACGTATGGCTAATACCTCTGACGTGCTAGTGGTTAAATCCACAGCCAAAGTATTGACGAGTCTTTAGAGTCCCCCACAGCCAGTTTCTCAAGTTTCGGGCGAAACGTTGTATAGGCCGTATGGAGATATGGCAGGGTTCGATCAGATACGTGCCGTATTGCACGGATCATGATCGGACGGATAATACTAGCAGGCTTTGGTTTAAGCCGGATCCTAGTATTGTACAAGGTAGATTTTGTCTCTTTGCATTTGTATTCAGTGGGAATACAAATGCGGGCATGTATATGCAGTCGCGGGGTTTTCCTGTAATTTATTACGGGATCAGTTTTCTGAAGTTGCCAGTTTGCATTCCGTTCCGGCCAGTTTTCCTTCGTTCCTTCACGGCCGGATTTTTCTGGTGGAGGGGCAAATTTGCAAGTTTGCAAATTAGCTTAGTGGAGGGATTTATTAGTTATTGAGAGATTTTGATATGACTAGCATCATATGATTCTTTTTGAATAACTCTTTAGCATTAATGAGAAAAGAATGGATTAGAAATTGAAATGACATTGTTATCATCACATTTGGTTGTGGTCACCTCTTTTGGTTCCTACACTCACCTCCCTTCTTGGTTTTGGTTTTTCTCTCCTTTTCCTTAATAGGGGTCGGCCACTTGAGGGGAGAGAGGAGAGTGGTTCATTTCATGAGGGAAAAATCTTCATCTCATTCCATGCTTGAAAAATGAGTGCTCCATTCTTTTTCAAAGATCATTTTTCTCCACCTCCATCCATACAAGGCAACTTCACTACCCCATTGAGACAATGGTTTCTACACTTCATCTACAGCACCCTTGGGCACGTCGGCTCGCCAACTTCGTGCCCGAGTTGCTTCGGTCCAGAAGTGGGAGCCCGTAAAAGAACCCGGCGATGTGGTGCCCTTCCGATGAGGAGATGAAGGCCGGAGATTCCGCGGGGAGATCGGGACGACGACGAGAAGACCGAAGGACACGGATCGCTCGGTATATCTCTCTACCCCTTCTCTTGTTAGCTAGGATTAGATTAATGGACCGATCCGGGATTTTTGTGCGCGGTGGTGCCGGTTTAAAAGATTAAAGTAAAGTATCGTTTCCGCATTTTGGCCTCGGATTGACGGCCGGGGCGCCGCCGTGCACTTACACAGATCTACCTCCTATGACTTGGGATGAGTTCACAGCAGTAATTCTTACTCATTCCTTTCGGAGAGCGTTCGAAATACCCGAGCTCGTAGTTCCGAGTTTTTGCACAAGACTTCAGGGATGACAATGTCCAAGAACGACATTCATTTTACTTGGTGGTTCGATATGCTCCTTACCTGGTGGACACTGAAGAGAAACGGATAAAAAGGTTCGTGTGGAGATTGGACACGCAGTTATTTCTTGCTATTGGTGTACAATCTTTTGACACTTACGTCGTTGCTATGGACGCAACCTTACTGTTGGAGGAGCGCATTTATTAAATTTCAGTCATTTCTGGACCGAAGCGAAATTGTACCGGTATGTCAGTTCCAAAGGCGGTTTGACAGACGTTGTTGTAACAGATATTCTTTCTGGTGTCATTGAAATGGTATCCATATACTTGTATCGAAGTCTAGCAGATAGTAGTCCTTGCTAAATCAATTGCTTGTTTTGATTTCTTCCGTAGGCTAATCATTTGTTGCTCAATAGGGTTCTCATTCGTATTGGTTTTGTCTGTATCGAAGATGGGGATTCTTCTATCAATTTGATTTCTTCTCTTCGTGTTTGTCAGCTACTGAGGAATCGATGTCAGAAATTCTTGGAGTACATTTGTGATGTTAGAGCCGCAAAGGACCTGTTGGACCAGGTCCCGATTGTGAAGGAATTTCAAGATGCTTTTCATGGCAAGTTGCTTGGTTTGTCGCTAGAGCGCGATGTTGAGTTCTGTTTTGACTTGATTCCCAGCGCAGGGTCTTTCTTTATACTGCCATATCAGATGAACTCGGCAGAGCTAAGAGAGTTGAAGGGTCAGTTGCAAGATTTGTTGGATAAGGGGTTTGTTCGACCGAGTGCGTCACCGTGGGGAGCTCCTGTCCTGATCGTCAGAAGGACGGCCGTTTGCATCTATGTATTGATTATCGTCAGTTAAATCAGGTTACTGTATGGGACACTTCTAGAAGATTGGCTTGCGATCAGATTACCATCAGTTGTGGGTTCGGAAGGATGGTATTCTGATCACTGCTTTTCGCACATGTTACGGGCCTTATGAGTTCTTGGTGATATCGTTCGGATTCACCAATGCCCCATCAACATTTATGGATTGGATGAGCCGCATATTCATGCCGTTTCTTGATCAGTTATCATTGTGTTTGTTGATGACACCTTAATATACTTTTGGAGCGGAGTGGACCTTGGACAATAATTAACGATCTCGTTGCAGACTTTGAGGGAGCACCAGCTTTTCGCCGAATTATCTAAGTGTGTTTTCTGGTTAGATGATGCTGACTCCTTGGGTCATGTAGTTAAGAGAGATAGTATATGTATGGAACCAAATGAGATCGAGGCCGTTCAGCACTGGCCCAGACCTGTATCAGTGATGAAGGTTCGCAGCATTTTTGGGTTTGACCGGATACTACCGACATTTCGTACAGGATTTTCGCATATAGATGCAACGTGGGCCGTGTTGACCCGGAAGGGCATTTCTTTTGTTGGGATAAGGTATGCGAGCAGAGCTTTCAGCAATTGAAGACTCGTTTGATAACGGTGCCAGTATTAATTTGCCTTCAGGATCAGACGGTTTTGTTGGTTACTGCGACACTTCTCGACAGTTGAAGAAGCGTGAGTAGAACTATTCCGCGCATGATTTAGAGATGGCTACAGTGAATTATTACATTTAATGATTTGGAGACGAGTCATGCCAGATATTTATGGACCACAAGAAGCTTAAAGTATATTTTTCAGTAGTGAGATCTAAATTTAAGACATCGCAGATGGATAGAGCTAGTGAAGAATATGACTGCGAGATTCTTTTTTATTTTATCATCCGGGCAAGGCGAATGTTGTGGCAGATGTTTTGAGTCGGAGTCCCTGAGGTAGCTTTGTTTTTTGAGCATGGTTCAGAGACAGTCGACGGCAGATTAGTAGATTTTTCATGACAGCCAGCCCTGTTTGAGAGTTCTGGCTTCAAAATTTTTCAGGTGTTGCTTGTTTTTGCTAAGTTTGTATGTGATGTGATCTTACAATATAGGAAATTCGGAATGTTTCGGGTATTCGCATGTAGTCTAGGCGAAGTTAAAAAGTTCGAACGAATATCAAAAACCCATTTTTTCACAGTTTAAGGTATTCGGAAAATCATGCAAGTAATTCTGTGGATCCTCTAGAAGAATGAAACCCTAACTCGACATAATGACCATGGAACTGCTTTCAAATCTTAGGGTTTGCGGCAGTTCCACAGTGCCATTAATGAGGCTTGAGTCTGCCGTTCTACGGTTGGTCCATAGGTACTGTGGCATGTTCTGGGTATTTTGAAACTATGCTCAAGTGTTGAGCTCTTAAGGAATTGTGGGACTTTGATGAATTATTCGAAAAGTTTAACGTCGTCCGGATAACATGTGAAGGGATGAAGAGAGATGTCATAGATTTGTTTCGGGATGCTAACTTATCAGCAAGTCAGGGCCGAGAATCAGGGGTCAGCAGGAGAATTACAACCTTTGGCCATTCTGGAGTGGAAACGGGAACAGACTTTTATGGATCTTATTATGGGCCTACCTAGGACCGTTCAAGAGTATGACTCTATTTGGAGATTGTAGACTGATTGATGGAAAGCAGCTCATTTTCTGCCAGTCAAGACCATTTTTAGAATCGTTCAGTATGCTCAGATGTATGTTGATAACATGGTGCGACTGCATGGAGTTCCGACTTGTATTGTGTCAGGTAGAGGCATTCCATTAACCAGCCGGCTATAGCAGAAATCTTAGGCTTATAGACGCCGCCGTAACTTGAGTTCGCAGTTAGCAATCATGTTTTTCTTAAGGGTCTCTCCGATGAAGGGCGTGATCAGATTTGGGCGGAAAGGGAAACTTAGTCCCAGATATATGAGTCATTTTGAGATTCTCGAGCGTATCATTTGACCCCTCTCGCATGATACCACATCAGACGATCCAGCTGGAGCACAAATCCTTCATTCACTAAGCAGCAGATAGTCATTCTAGGTCGGCAGGTGAGGAAACTGAGCTCCAATGTCTTACCGGCCGCATTGGTTCTTCGGAGTGGCCGAGCGGCGGATGAGGTCATGTAGGAAGCCGAGGATGAGATGCAGAAGGAATATCCCTATCTCTTCGAGGGTACGCGTAGTCAGATTTAAATTCGGGGACCGAATTTCTTTAAGGGGGGAAGACTGTAACGTTTTAAAAATCAGTTAGGTAATTTTCCGATAATCGGCAAAATAATATTTTCATTTTTCTTTTATACATTAAATTAGTGACAATTACAATTGGAATGGGTTAATCATTCTTTAGTGAACCATGACCAATTAATACCAAGATTTGAACATGTCTCTCTCTCTCTCTTCACAAATTCTTATCTCATTCTCACTTCAATAAATTAATAGTAAGGAATTATTAAATGAGTAAAAGGTGTAGTAATTAGTGAAGCTTCCACATACATCCACACACAACTCACCCTTTTTATTTTCCTCCCTTCATTTTTTTTGGCCGAGCCATTTTTTCCCCAGCTGCAGTTCCCTCCCCAAATTTCCCCAAAATTCTGTCGAAACAGCAACCCAAGGATCAAGAATCGTCGTCGTCCCCCCGCGTGGGTTCGATCCATCACCAAATGCGAGGCTGAGTTCGACGTCACCGCCGATCGCGGCGTGAGCTCCAGCGACGTCACGCTCCGCCGCCAGATCCATGGGTGGAACGAGCTCAGGAGGCACCCGGCCCTTCGATCTTCGACCCCATTGCCGAGAAGTTCGAGGACACCCTCGTGCGCATCCTCCTCGTCGCCGTCATCTCCTTCTCCCTCGCATGGTACGATGGCGAGGACGGGACGCAGTGTTCATTGAGCTGATCGTCATCTTCTTGATCCTCATCGTGAATGCCATCATCGGCGTCTGGCAGGAGAGCAACGCCGAGAAGTCACTCGAGGTGGTGGAGGGGATACAATCGGAGCATGCGATGGTGAGGCGAGACGGCGAGCTGAACCAAGACTTGCCGGAGAGAAAAAAAAGCTCGTGCAATAGAGGAGGTTTTTAGGGAGGCTAGGTTGCAGGTGTGATTTCTGGAATGGTGAGGTATAATTCCTAACCCTATAGTTATGTTTTTGGTTAATAACTTTAAATGAAAATTTAATTAGGTATTGATATATTTTGATTGTTAGTTAATTGCTTTAATTTAGCTTATTAGGTGTTTAAATGTGGTGTTAATTGGAGGTTAGAAGTTTAAGAAAAGGGTTTGGTTAGAAGTTAGGGTTTCAATCATCTCTACTAGGATAACTAAGTGTAGTTTGTTATCTATAGGTTTAATTTGGATCTTCACTAGAGATTGTGGCCACTTGATCACTAATCCACGATGTTTGCACCAAATTCCCAATTTGGTTGCTTACTAGGTTTTTGTTAAAAATTAGGTGTGACTAGTGTCTAATAATCTAATTCCCTCAACATGTTTACACTAAAATACCCAAATGTCACGAATTAGTGTTTTATTACGATTTTAAATCATGTTTAGGATACGGAGAATCTTCTATTTCTTTGGTTGATTTTAGAACAAACAAACATATACAGTAGAATATACATGGTGATATGAGTGTAATGTAGAAACTCGGACCCGTTTGACCCAACTCGAACCGGTGACAATCTATGTTTTCTCGAGCTGGCCGGCCCCCCCAGTGAAGTTTGGTATTGAAATTTTTCAGGCAATGGTCTGTTGGTATTTTATGGTGTTTGGTATTGCTAGTTTTCTTGGTTTCCTCTCCAGATGAAATTTAGGACCAATTATCTAATTCTGGTATGTTGTGACTTGTGCGATACGTGCGTTTCGAGTTTAGTTTTGGTGTTGCTGTGCATCACAGCCAATCGGAATGGATTTCAGATGATACCACTCACGTTTCGGTGTTCCGAGTACACGCGTTAGCTTATGGACGCTAGTTTTTTTCCTATGGTCTTGATAACAAGTTTTACACAATATTAGCCTTATGTATTGCATTTTGTGATTCTAGGATTAGTCGTGGAGGCGTCGGGCGTGGCGCGGAAAGACATGGCGGATATTGGATCAGTTTAGCCAAGGCGTCCCGGTGAGTAGATGTACACATCTATGGGGAGATCGTCTGGATGGCGTGAGGCGCCCGACGGTTTAGTATTACTTCTAGAATTTACATTATATGCGTAGTTTCCTAGTTAAACATCTCATTGCATCACACCATCTCATTTATATGCAAATATGCGGGATCATCTCATAGGACACTTGCACCATTACCATTGGCTCATGCTGCACGTGCACTATTCATGTTAACACACACGTCTTTGGTAATCGCTTTGCCACGAACACTTTAGAACGTACTAGATCAGTATCAAACATTTACATCATACACGATACTTAAACTGATAGTTGTGTGTGTGTGTGTGTGTGTGTGTGTGTGTGTGTGTGTGTGTGTGTATATCACATTCATCATCATTCATATATAGATTTCCAGTCATAAATCGCATTTCATGTCATGGGTATCATAGATATTATCATTTTCCTACATGTTCAAGTATTCTGATTCTTCTTGAGGATTTCCGTATTGATGAGATTTCTGGATTTTTAGGAAACCTCAAGAATTTTTAAAAACCTATTCTCATTTTAAGAACAGAAATTGCGGTTTTCTCATGATGTGATGTGTGTGGCGTCCACCATGAGTTTTCTCGGATCTTGAGCAGTATCATATACCCGATTCGTGAAGGGGGATGCACCGTCTACAGGTATATGGTGGGCCTGGTATGGTACATCGGGGCAAGAAGATCGCAGATGATGGCGGTTAGCCCGGCAGGGGAGCACTACCAACCGGTTCTTTGTGACACGGTGGATATCCGGAGGATACCTACCGTAGTCGTGTGATTTGATGATATGGGCCGATCGGAACTGCCGAATCCCGAGATATTGAGATTTGAGATACAGAGATATGAGATATTGAGACATTGAGATATACACATTTTGTGTCGATGCTTGACACTGATTTCTATTGATTTCATCGAGGTTAATTCAGTCATTGCACAGAAGTCCTTCTAAGATAAAAATAAAGATTTTCTTATACCAAACATACTCAGGTTTCATGTTGATTATGCAGTCATGTTGCATACATATTAGTTCATCGCATCATATCAATACATGAGTAGGTTGTGACGCATTTGCGTGCATTCTTACTATAGCCTTATTAGATGTTACTTACTACTCACGAGTTGGCAACTCACCCCCGTTATGCCACAGTATCTTGCAGGTCTGACCCGTCAGCACAGTATCGGCGGGCCTATTTTCTATTCCGCTTCGTTCCATCGACTTACAATGTCACGTCCCGAAAGTACGGAACATGACCGGCACTTAAACTACGAAACGTCTCGAGGCGTACGTAATCTAAGTAAACCGAAAACCCAGAAATCCAAACCAAGAAAAGTATTAGAGTGAACGAAAACCAATTTAAATCAAGTAGTTTTAATAGCATAGCCGAATTATGCGTTTAAAAAAAAATCAAATATTTCCTGAAAATTTCGGCAGAGTCTCCTTTGTAAATACTGGCCCCCAAACGGAATATAACATGAATAGTATACGAAATCAATAAAAAGGCATCCCCAAGCGGGAGCTAGCTCTTCGTCAATCGACGGTCACAACCACACAAGCTATATAATATACAACGCCAATGGCGAGGATCAAAAACTCAAAACCACAAGAAAACCACAGAAATAAAACGTGCGACTCTAAGGTCGAAAGAATAACATCTCTGGTCTCTATCTCAAAAAAATACATTTTTGGTTGATGGAACTTCTAGATACAACAGAGTAATAATATACAAGTTATATAATGGGGGGTACGATACAAGTAAACCCACCTACTAGCAAATCACCCGAAAGAAACTATGCCCGCAAGCCGTAATGAAACCTGTACGGCAAACCTGCAAGAAACTGGGGCACAACGGGGGTGAGTTGCCAACTCGTGAATAGAAAAACATCTACGCACAGAAATCGCATAAATAACGCAACCTAGGTCAAAGATCATAATATATCCTCAAATATATGAATAACATGCAGCCTATAACAATGGCTAGGGTAATATCTAACCCGAGTGTGATCTCATGTGCCCGTGTCAGTGCCTCAGGTAGCAATATATCATATGAATGAGGTATGAATGCATGAAAACAGAATACATGTAAATGAAGAAACTGTTTTCATAAATTAGTGAGATTTCCTTTGTATTTTTAAAATGAGGTATCATAAATGAAATCAGCATCAACAATGTCTAGCATCGACACAAAACATAAATCTCAATGTCTCAAAACCTCAGGCTCCGGCTATCCGGACTGGCCTGTATCATCAAATCTCAGTACCTCAATATCTCGAAATCTCAATGTCTCAATCTCAATATCTAGGGCGCCGTCAGTCCAGACCGGCCCCTACCATCCATCTCAAGACCACGATGGTATACTCCGGATATCCGACGCGTCGGGTAAAATCACCGGTAGGTAGTCTCCCCCTGCCAGGCTCATCGTCATCACCACGAGCTTCTTGCCCCGGGGTACCTTACCGGGTCCACCATGTACCCGAAACGGTTCATCCAACTCCTCGAATCGGGTCTCGAAATCCATCAGCAAACTCATGGTGGACGACTCATACATCATGGGAAAAACCGCGCTTTTCATTTAAAAAGAGAAAGAAGAAGTTTGTATATGTTTTGCGGTTTTCCCCAAATCCAGAAAATCTTATGGAAATCCGAATCCAAAACCTCAATAGCACGTAAAAAGTGAATATATGCATGAGAATCCATGAATGCGGCATAACAATGAATAACAGTATGCATGAAGTAGCAGGTAATAACTATAATGTCTAAACTAACATATAAGGCAAGTACACTAATATCATATCTAAACTATTAGCTAACAGGCTGTGTCAAGCAATAATATTTTCTAAGGTGTACGTGACATGGCAATTACCGATGAAGATGTGGGTGAGCCGGCAAGTAAGTGTACGTGGTACATACGCATCATCGGTAATGGTGCTGGTGTCCTAACCACAAGATATCAACAGTAGAATATGAAGCATAATATAAGCATGTGATGCGGAGCGAACAACAATAATGAGCGGAAGCTGAATACTAGACGCAACGATAACTAATCTGCATTAACCTAATATAAGTCCTACAATGGTGCCTTTTGAAATAACACGAATCGTGGGGTTTTGAAAATAGGGGCTACGGTGTTTCTAAGAAAAGATACGTTTTTGTGAAATATCCGTAGAATCCCTTGACTTGTCTTTTAAAATATGCACGATTCATAAGCTTTGAAATAGGTAGGAACCGAATCTAATCTAACAACTAACTAAACTAAAGGGCTAAGCTACAAGCTAGACTACAGGTAAGGAAACCGCCTAACCTCTGAGTCGATACATATACATACCTGTATATATATTAGTCGGTGATCCCGCCTCAATAATATCATATCCGATACCATATCTATAATCAGACATCCCAAGTCAAGAGTGCGGATCAATCATCAAGATATAGCTCGTACGTAAATCCGTCGTACGGCATCCCCAAATCTGGGTACGGGCCAATATCATATTCATCACACTATTCATCTGATATCCTCTTTATCAAGGATCATAATCCAGGGTACTGACCTATGTCTAGTAAAATACTAATATCCTTAATATACTCATGATCTGACTACTGATCGACAATCTCGTACAAACCAATATCGTCAGCACATATCATCATCAAGGGGTATACATCGCCCTATACGGCCTAATATCAATATCCTAGCATATCATGCCTCATATCACGATCACATGTCGACCATTTTATTTATAACACTATTCACCCGTATCGTCGTCCCAAGATCCGCTATAACACCAGGACGTACCTCAAGTACGAATCCTGCCATATCACCGCTATCACAACCACAAAACAAATCTCATCAACTCAGCTCAATCCCAAGTATCATCCTCAAATCCGTATGTGAACACATAGTCCCATACCCATGTGAACACATAATTATAAAGAATCCCATGAGCACATATAAATAGGAATGTATGCAAGTATGTATGTGTGTATGTATAGTGCAACACTACCCTAGGGTTCGCAACACTAAAATAATCCAACACACCAATATCCATCCTAAACATCGTTATTAATCCTAAATAACATATAATAATTGTTGGTGTGTATACGCATCCGTATACACCACCACGGACTGCGGGGGTGTTATACGCCATCCACCCGACTTCTCCCCGTAGATATAAATCTACTCACCTGGCCCTCGATCGCCGGTGCCGACGTCGCCACGCGCTTGCTTGTCGTCTCGAAGTCCACATGGGGTACCTACATATCATAACGCACCATATCGCATTAAAATCCGACTCATGACCAAAACGACGCACGAATCCCACATAGGTCAAAACTCTGGTTGCTTTCACAAATCGACCCAAAAACCCTCGACGTCGGCGTACAAACGCCAAACCATCGAGAAAACTCCCAACACGCTCATTTGTACAATTACAAGCACTAATTATAATATAAAATAGCTTAAAATTCACAAAAACCCCAATTTCACTTGAAAAGTCATTTTTCCGAAAATCTAGCAAGCACAAATCACCGTTTTAGTACAAAACTCGATGTATAAACGAATCTAGCGTCCACAATATTCACTAAATATTTTAAATAAGTCATGAAAACAATTCCCATAATTTAATCTCGTTAAATTCCAAAAACCCTAAAATTCTAGTTTACAAAATACCTAAATTTTAACAATTTTATAGCAAAAATGCACAAACTACAATCTAGCTTAGATTTTCGTGACCTAAAGGCATTAAACCACTCAATATAATATTTATAATGATATGAAAACTTAATTATATTTTAATCTAAGTATTTGATAATTTTTCAAAAAATCTAGTTAGCAAAATAATTTAATTTAGACATTTCCATGCAACAATTTGAAATCTAACTACTAGTTTACTTTCTACAAATCCTAAGATGGTAAGCTACCCATTACAACCATGATCAAACAATACAATCCCTAACTTGATCACAATCCATTCTCTTGAACTTTCAAACACACAATCAATAACAACCAAATTAACCCTTATAAACAAAATTATATATGCAACTAATCAACAACAAACCATAGGGCACAAATTTATACCTCATAAATAGAAATCTACCATGCAAATCATAGCCTCCAAAAGTAGCTTCCATGCTCCTAAATCCATGCTAGAAAGGCAAATGAGAAATGGGTAAGAGTTGGATTTAGATTTTGGGATTTTTTTGAAGGGTATATGATGAATTTTTGAAGCAAAAGAGATGGAATTTTGGGGGAAATGGGGGGCTGTTGCTGCAGGGATTCGGCCATGATGGGGGAGTGGGGGAGGAGAGAGAGTGAGGTAGAGAAAGTGGGGAGAAAAAGGCAAAGTCCAACCCCCCCTTTTGACTTTCTTTCATTTTCTTTTCTTTTCTTTTCTTTTCTTTTGAAATGTGAGGTGATTGGAGGGAGAGAGAGAGAGAGGGCTGTCGTGGTGGGGCCGGCCACATGGGGAGAGGGTGAGGTGTGGGTGTGTGGATTAGGAAAAGGATAAATACTATACCCCAATTCCCATTAACACTAATTTCACCGAGAAAAAGGCTTTTTCTTCGATATTTTCTAAACCGTTTTGGCAAACGATTTCATTTCAAAAACCACATGATAAAATTTTATTTAATGTTTTATGATGCACAAAATTTGTTTCAACTCTTTCTAATTTGTAATTTTCCCTAATTAAATGTATTAGGGACGGCTTAAAATAATATTAAAATAATTAATTTCGGAAAATTTTTCAGAAAATTTAAAATTTCACCAGTGGCTCAATAAACACCAAATACTAGCTATTACATAGCTAGAATATGTATATTTAATTTTATAATAAAAATATTTGTATTTTGACTTTTTACAGAAAACCCCCTTATTTTACCGTTTTTTTTTCGAAATTTCACCGAAACGATTTTCAAAACGTTACAATCATCCCCCCTTAAAGAAATTCGGTCCCCGAATTTAAATTAAAACTCCCCCAAATAATAAAACATCTAAGCAAAACCATCAAGTCGTCGGGGCTCCGAAATTGTAAATACATAAAACAAATCGTAGCGCAGCGCTATGCGCATGAAAAATGAGCATATAACTTAAATCAAAACTCCGTCAAGCATCCCGCAATCATCGGAGTCATGGGGAAGACATCAATGCCAAATCCAAAGCAAAACCAATATGATATAACTCGAAACTATACATGTAAATATCGAATCTATATATGTAAGTATCTGAAGAAAATGCATGCCAAATCTCTTTAAGTCTCTGTGCAACGCGTATAACACTGCACAGTGGCGGACGTCTATCATAAGAAAATAACTTATATACATATATACCTTTGTTTGAAATGTACGTTCCGCCGTTTTGGAAACAATTTAGAAGGGTCTCCTTGTTTTGAACATTTCGTGTCATATCAGACACGTAGGTGAATACTGAGGCTATAGCTCGCTTTTTGGAAATCCCTTCAATAACTATCAATGCATGCAAAATATATTCAGGTACTGTCCTCTGACTAGTCCTGCTCAGTACGAAAACACATAGCAATATCATAAAAACGTACTGCTCTATAAGAAAAATCAATCCCAAAATACGCGTATGAATACTACGTGCGTCTGGTGCGCACGACAATCAAAATCCATATACGTGCCATATAAGTGCACAGAAATAAGATCTAAGTGTATCGGGTGTGCATAAAGCATCTGTCGTAGGCAACGTGTGTGCCTGACAGCAAAAATCAGGTGCATCTGACATGCACGAAAAAAAATCTCGATTTAGCGCATCTGGTGTGCACCAAAATCGCATCTCAAGACATGCGCTCAACATGCGTGAAAACCCAAAACCAGGGGCAACCATCATGCACGAAATCATGAAATCCAATATCAAGCGCCGAACATGCGCAAAATCAAATCAGGTGCACAAGGTGCACAAAAGAAATATCGAGTATCACAATCAAAATCGAAGTCCAGTGCATCTGAGTGCACAAAATGCGTATCACTGCACTGCAAGCATATGTGAATCATACCGAGTGCAAAAACCAAATCGTGTGCGTATATACGCACAAATCAACTCAACTGTATGAAATCCATATAATCACAAACATGAGAACCAAGGCACGACAACGATATCAAGTGCGACAACCGTGCAAAAATCGTAAATACTCAGCAGGTGCAACCATGGTCCATGAAGACAAATATCATGAAACTCAATCATCAAAATCAATCATGCGAATAAATCGTCCAAAATACGCAAATCAAGTATGGCAGAATAGTCCCGCTCAAGCATATCCTCCAAGAATCTCTGGCCAACTGTCGTGGTCACTCATAGCATGTCTCGTCGACGATCCTGAAATCTGGCCTGCTGGTGTGTGTATCATGACCACTCCTAGGTCCAGGTCTTCTCGTAATTTATTCCAGAAAGGTCCTGTCGAGGTCTCTCCCAAATCTCGTCTCTGCCGAACTGTCCTAAAGTCATCGTCCTTTACCATATCAATTTCTTGTTCCGGAACGGCTGCATACTCATCGCGACTCCTTCTGGAAGGTAAATCCAAGTACCATGCCTCGGCATGCGCATCACATCTCTGATGTCGGCGGAGTGGAACGTCATCTCATCTAGATCTGGTACGAACTTCTTACTTCACTTTTCTCTAATGTCGTCTGCTTTGGATTCGTCTCGTCGCGGCTGCATGGACTGAGCTCCAACGGCTATCCTCGTATCGGGAGTCTCCCAAGAAATGCATCTCACCACCTAGCATCCGAATTAAGTCGAGCCATCCGATCGAGTCGTCAAAACTTCATAATCCCCCAAGAGCTCAACATCTTGGGCACAGTTTAATAGTATCGATTACATACCACAGCATCGGTGGTCCAGCCGTAGAAGGGCAAACCCAAGCCTCACTAATGGCGCCGTAGAACTGCCGCAAACCCGAAGGTTCAAGGCTTTCACACGGTCATTAAGTCGAGTTAGGGTTTCATTCTTCTAGAGGGACCATAGAATTGCCTGCATGTCTTTCCGAGTACTTTAAACTTGGAATAATAGGTTTTCTGACATTCGATCGTCTCTGTCGACTCCCAACGTCTCCGCGTGAAGTCGTCTCTAGCTGGAATCAATCTATCTGATAACCTCGCATCGGGGTAGGCGAACGATCCACATGTCCTAGTCATTCATCCTCGATGGCTAGCGACCTTCTATCATCTCTTAGTACAACTCGTTCTGCACTAACGCCAGCATCTGGGGCAATATCTCGTCGTTCGCAGCAATAACTGGCTCGCTCGTCTGCACGCTGAACAGTGCCTCGACCATCATGAATAAGCAACACACCAACGGTCATCAAAATCTGGCTGGCCTCTATTAGTGGCCCAATCCTCTGATACTGATCGGCACGTCCGAGAAATCTCATAAAGGCGATCCGCCAAACGCTCGTGGCGTAGAAACACAGTAAAAAGACACATCTCCGCAATCGTGTGTCGCCGGAATTTCGCCCTGGTCAGTCCTCGTTCGTGACGAGCTCGTGCTGACAGCAACTCTAGCCGTAGCTCTCCCTGCCCGTAATCGTGGCAGCAAAACCATAACTGGTACTGATGAGGCTAGATCGGAATGAATATAATACTGAGCAAAGAAATGTACATCCTAAGGCTTCTTAAGTGGAGTAGCGTATCGTAAATATGCCGCGGAACATACCCACGGTACGTCACTCTACTTTAGTCACATATTCCATCAATCAAGGGTCATCCTACGCTATGAAGGTAAAACCTAACGCTCTGATACCAACTTTGTCACGTCCCGAAAGTACGGAACATGACCGGCACTTAAACTACGAAACGTCTCGAGGCGTATGTAATCTAAGTAAACCGAAAACCCAGAAATCCAAACCAAGAAAATTAGTAGAGTGAAGGAAAACCAATTTAAATCAAGTAGTTTTAATAGCATAGCCGAATTATACGTTTAAAAAAAAACATCAAATATTTCCTGAAAATTTCGGCAGAGTCTCCTTTGTAAATACTGGCCCCCAAACGGGATATAACATGAATAGTATACGAAATCAATAAAAAGGCATCCCCAAGCGGGAGCTAGCTCTTCGTCAATCGACGGTCACAACCACACAAGCAATATAATATACAACGCCAACGGCGAGGATCAAAAACTCAAAACCACAGAAATAAAACGCGCGACTCTAAGGTCGAAAGAATAACATCTTTGATCTCTATCTCAAAAAAATACATTTTTGGTTGATGGAACTTCTAGATACAACAGAGTAATAATATACAAGTTATATAATGGGGGTACGATACAAGTAAACCCACCTACTAGCAAATCACCCGAAGGAAACTATGCCCGCAAGCCGTAATGAAACATGTACGGCAAACCTGCAAGAAACCGGGACACAACGGGGGTGAGTTGCCAACTCGTGAATAGAAAAACATCTACGCACAGAAATCGCATACATAACGCAACCTAGGTCAAAGATCATAATATATCCTCAAATATATGAATAACATGCAGCCTATAACAATGGCTAAGGTAATATCTAACCCGAGTGTGATCTCATGTGCCCGTGTCAGTGCCTCAGGTAGCAATATATCATATGAATGAGGTATGAATGCATGAAAACAGAATACATGTAAATGAAGAAACTGTTTTCATAAATTAGTGAGATTTCCTTTGTATTTTTATAATGAGGTATCATAAATGAAATCAGCATCAACGGTGTCTAGCATCGACACAAAACATAAATCTCAATGTCTCAAAACCTCAGGCTCCGGCTATCCGGACTGGCCTGTATCATCAAATCTCAGTACCTCAATATCTCGAAATCTCAATGTCTCAATCTCAATATCTAGGGCGCCGTCAGTCCAGACCGGCCCCTACCATCCATCTCAAGACCACGATGGTATCCTCCGGATATCCGACGCGTCGGGTAAAATCACCGGTAGGTAGTCTCCCCCTGCCAGGCTCATCGTCATCACCACGAGCTTCTTGCCCCGGGGTACCTTACCGGGTCCACCATGTACCCGAAACGGTTCATCCAACTCCTCGAATCGGGTCTCGAAATCCATCAGCAAACTCATGGTGGACGACTCATACATCATGGGAAAAACCGCGCTTTTCATTTAAAAAGAGAAAGAAGAAGTTTGTATATGTTTTGCGGTTTTCCCCAAATCCAGAAAATCTTATGGAAATCCGAATCCAAAACCTCAATAGCACGTAAAAAGTGAATATATGCATGAGAATCCATGAATGCGGCATAACAATGAATAACAGTATGCATGAAGTAGCAGGTAATAACTATAATGTCTAAACTAACATATAAGGCAAGTACACTAATATCATATCTAAACTATTAGCTAACAGGCTGTGTCAAGCAATAATATTTTCTAAGGTGTACGTGACATGGCAATTACCGATGAAGATGTGGGTGAGCCGGCAAGTAAGTGTACGTGGTACATACGCATCATCGGTAATGGTGCTGGTGTCCTAACCACAAGATATCAACAGTAGAATATGAAGCATAATATAAGCATGTGATGCGGAGCGAACAACAATAATGAGCGGAAGCTGAATACTAGACGCAACGATAACTAATCTGCATTAACCTAATATAAGTCCTACAATGGTGCCTTTTGAAATAACACGAATCGTGGGGTTTTGAAAATAGGGGCTACGGTGTTTCTAAGAAAAGATACGTTTTTGTGAAATATCCGTAGAATCCCTTTACTTGTCTTTTAAAATATGCACGATTCATAAGCTTTGAAATAGGTAGGAACCGAATCTAATCTAACAACTAACTAAACTAAAGGGCTAAGCTACAAGCTAGACTACAGGTAAGGAAACCGCCTAACCTCTGAGTCGATACATATACATACCTGTATATATATTAGTCGGTGATCCCGCCTCAATAATATCATATCCGATACCATATCTATAATCAGACATCCCAAGTCAAGAGTGCGGATCAATCATCAAGATATAGCTCGTACGTAAATCCGTCGTACGGCATCCCCAAATCTGGGTACGGGCCAATATCATATTCATCACACTATTCATCTGATATCCTCTTTATCAAGGATCATAATCCAGGGTACTGACCTATGTCTAGTAAAATACTAATATCCTCAATATACTCATGATCTGACTACTGATCGACAATCTCGTACAAACCAATATCGTCAGCACATATCATCATCAAGGGGTATACATCGCCCTATACGGCCTAATATCAATATCCTAGCATATCATGCCTCATATCACGATCACATGTCGACCATTTTATTTATAACACTATTCACCCGTATCGTCGTCCCAAGATCCGCTATAACACCAGGACGTACCTCAAGTACGAATCCTGCCATATCACCGCTATCACAACCACAAAACAAATCTCATCGACTCAGCTCAATCCCAAGTATCATCCTCAAATCCGTATGTGAACACGTAGTCCCATACCCATGTGAACACATAACTATAAAGAATCCCATGAGCACATATAAATAGGAATGTATGCAAGTATGTATGTGTGTATGTGTAGTGCAACACTACCCTAGGGTTCGCAACACTAAAATAATCCAACACTCCAATATCCATCCTAAACATCGTTATTAATCCCAAATAACATATAATAATTGTTGGTGTGTATACGCATCCGTATACACCACCACGGACTGCGGGGGTGCTATACGCCATCCACCCGACTTCTCCCCGTAGATATAAATCTACTCACCTGGTCCTCGATCGCCGGTGCCGACGTCGCCACGCGCTTGCTTGTCGTCTTGAAGTTCACATGGGGTACCAACATATCATAACGCACCATATCACATTAAAATCCGACTCATGACAAAAACTACGCACGAATCCCACATAGGTCAAAACCTATGGTTGCTTTCACAAATCGACCCAAAAACCCTCGACGTCGGCGTACAAACTCCAAACCATCGAGAAAACTCTCAACACACTCATTTGTATAATTACAAGCACTAATTATAATATAAAATAGCTTAAAATTCACAAAAACCCCAATTTCACTTAAAAAGTCATTTTTCCAAAAATCTAGCATGCACATATCACCGTTTTAGTACAAAACTCGATGTATAAACGAATCTAGCTTCCACAATGTTCACTAAATATCTTAAATAAGTCATGAAAACAATTCCCATAATTTAATCTCGTTAAATTCCAAAAACCCTAAAATTCTAGTTTACAAAATACCTAAATTTTAACAATTTTATAGCAAAAATGCACAAACTACAATCTAGCTTGGATTTTCATGAACTAAAAGCATTAAACCACTCAATATAATATTTATAATGACATGAAAACTTAATTATATTTTAATCTAAGCATTTGATAATTTTTCAAAAATTCTAGTTAGCAAAATAACTTAATTTAGACATTTCCATGCAACAATTTGAAATCTAACTACTAGTTTACTTTCTACAAATCCTAAGATGGTAAGCTACCCATTACAACCATGATCAAACAATACAATCCCTAACTTGATCACAATCCATTCTCTTGAACTTTCAAACACACAATCAACAACAACCAAATTAACCCATATAAACAAAATTATATATGCAACTAATCAACAACAAACCATGGGGCACAAATTTATACCTCACAAATAGAAATCTACAATGCAAATCATAGCCTCTAAAAGTAGCTTCCATGCTCCTAAATCCATGCTAGAAAGGCAAATGAGAAATGGGTAAGAGTTGGATTTAGATTTTGGGATTTTTTTGAAGGGTATATGATGAATTTTTGAAGCAAAAGAGATGGAATTTTGGGGGAAATGAGGGGCTGTTACAGCAGGGATTCGGCCATGATGGGGGAGTGGGGGAGGTGAGAGAGTGTGGTAGAGAAAGTGGGGAGAAAAAGGCAAAGTCCAACCCCCCCTTTTGACTTTCTTTCATTTTCTTTTCTTTTCTTTTCTTTTCTTTTGAAATGTGAGGTGATTGGAGGCAGAGAGAGAGAGAGGGCTGTCATGGTGGGGCCGGCCATATGGGGAGAGGGTGAGGTGTGGGTGTGTGGGTTAGGAAAATGATAAATGCTATACCCCAATTCCCATTAACACTAATTTCACCGGAAAAAAAGCCTTTTTCTTCGATATTTTCTAAACCGTTTTGGCAAACGATTTCATTTCAAAAACCACATGATAAAATTATATTTAATGTTTTATGTTGCACAAAATTTGTTTCAACTAATTCTAATTTGTAATTTTCCCTAATTAAATGTATTAGGGACGGCTTAAAATAATATTAAAATAATTAATTTCGGAAAAAATTTCAGAAAATTTAAAATTTCACCAGTGGCTCAATAAACACCAAATACTAGCAATTACATAGCTAGAATATGTATATTTAATTTTATAATAAAGATATTTGTATTTTGACTTTTTACAGAAAACCCCCTTATTTTACCGTTTTTTTTTCGAAATTTCACCGAAACGATTTTCAAAACGTTACGTACAACTTTCTCACAGATAGGTTTTGGAGGATTTGCTTTTGCTCCCACCGTGTATTTTTATTTTGTATCTAGTACTCCATCTACCCTTGTATATTGGACTAGACGGTGAGATTTGAGACTTTTATTTGTGATTTGGTGTCGATGCTCACTTGAGCCGACGTGTTGCTTTCATGCTTATTTTTTTTACAGTCGATTATATATATTGATTGTGGTTCTGATTCCACCTTTGGCGCAAAGCTAGCTCCTGCTTGGGGATGCCTTTATTTTTTTTTATGTATTTTCTTGCTTTGAACCCGTTTCGGGGCCAGTATTTACAAAGGAGACTCTGCCGAAATTTTTGGGAAATTTTAATGTTTTTAAAATGTTTAATGCGACTTATTTGGTTTAAATCGCTTTCTTTAAATAAGTTTTCTTTCACTCTATTTCATTATTTGGTTTAGATTTATAGGCTTTGGATTACTTAGATTACGTATGCCTCGAGACGTTTGAAATTTAAGTGTCAGTCACGTTCCGTAATTCGGGTCGTGACAATTTGATTAGCTCCAAGCTGCGGGACATTTCTCGAAGTTTGACTTGCGATCAGGTTACCATCAGTTGCGGGTTCGGAAGGATGATATTCCGAAGAATACTTTTCGCACGCGCTACGAGCATTATGAGCGTTTGGTGATGTCGTTCGGGCTCACCATGCCCCGGCAGCGTTCATGGATTGGATGAACTATATATTCAGGGCGTTTCTTGATCAGTCATTATCATGTTCGTTGATGACATTTTAGTACACTTTTGGAGCCGAGGGGAGCCTGGGTAGCATTTGAAGATTTTGTTGCATACCTTGAGGGAGCACCAGTTATTCGCTAAATTATACAAGTCTGTTTTCTGGTTGGATGGTGTTGATTTCTTGGGTCACGTAGTTACGAGAGATGGTATATAGAAGGAACCGAAGAAGATCGAGGCCGTTCAGCACTGACCCAGACCCGTATCAGTGACGGAGGTTCGCAGCTTTTTAGGTTTGGCCGGATACTATCAACATTTCATACAGGATTTTATTCTCGTATAGCTGCACTGTTGACCGGGTTGACCCGGAAGGGAGTTTCTTTTCTTTGGACCGAACCGAGGCATGCGAGCAGAGCTTTCAGCAGTTGAAGACTCGTTTGACTACGGCGCTGGTATTATCTTTGCCTTCAGGATCAGGCGGTTTTGTTGTTTATTGCGATGCTTCTCGGCAGTTGAAGAAGCACGAGCAGAACTATCCCACTCAGGACTTAGAGATGACTGCGGTGGTTTTTGCACTCAAGATCTAGAGACACTACTTATACGGCGAGTCGTGCCAGATATTCACGGACCACAAGAGCTTAAGGTACCTTTTTCAGCAGCGAGATCTGAATTTGAGACAGTGTCGTTGGATGGAGCTTGTGAAGGACTATGACAGTGAGATTCTTTATCATCCGGGAAAGGCGAATGTTGTGGCAGATGCTTTGAGTCGGAAGCCCGGAGGTAGCTTGTCTTGTTTGAGCGTAGTTCAGAGACAGTCGATGGTAGATTGGCAGATTCTATTTGACAGCCGAGTATAGTTCGAGTCTACGTCGACCGGGGAACAACTTGCCTATGTCCATGCACATCCACAGTTACTTGATCGTATCCGTGAGACAAAGTCCGATGACGTTTGTTTGTCAGAGATCATGGAGCAAGTTCGACAGGGCAGAGATTCAGAGTTCGTGATCGATGATCAGGGAGTATTACGATTTGGGACTCGACTATGTGTGCTAGTTTCTGAGGGACTTGTTAGTCATATGTATGCTCTAGAGGCCACTATTGTACATGTGATGTATATTATAGTGGATGCTTTGACATATATATAGAGAGGATTTCTTGCTCGACATGATAGTATGCTATCTGGTTACTCTTTATCTTAACATGTTGACTGGTATTCTTTACTGTCTTACTCTCACATGTTGATAAAGCCCTTAGGATATGTACTTGACTACCAGGATTATAATGAGATCATACTAGTGGAACCAGGGTGGTCGACAAGTACATCCATTAATCAGTTCCTAGTCATGGGAATTTCGAGACCAGGGCATCGATATTCCAGAGTAGACTAGTGTGTACGTTTCATGTCCCTTAGACGGCGATGGTTGATCCCACGACCATTGGTGTGTGACATCAAAGATTGTACACAGGTGCTCATTGGAGAATGGGTACACCGAACAAGACTCGCCGAGGACTCCTATGTGTAGTATACTTATCGTCAGATAGCAGTCCTTTGGTGACACTGGTACAGGTTAGTCTGTAGACCTGAGATCGTCATAGAGTCTTGTGTGGCTCCCACTGTGCTTTGATTTCCTCCCTACCATGGCTCAAAGGTGTCGTGAAAACAGGTGGATTTTGGGTACAGTTCCGAGTCACATGGAGGCAATGAGCGATAGGAGGGGTTTCTTCTCTCCCGGTATTGGGGTTTGATGTTGCGCTATGCTCGATTGGATATAACTGGAAGTCCCTGGCCAGGGAAGCTGATGAGATTTACTGATAAGTGTTATCAGTAGTTTCTCAAACCGTTATAGGCCAGACATCGACATGACTTATTACGTTACTGGGGGCTGACGTTTACCACCCCTAGACAAGATATGTGACATATCAGACGAACAGACCGGACTGTACGGTAGTGTTACTGATAGGCTTCATGGAGAGTATGGACGGGCTTGCTTGTTGATCTTCATATCGCTCAATACCCGGATAGGCGTTACGCCCAGCTAGTACCGCTGACGGCTTGTAAGAGACTGATGTGATCATCACCTACTTCTAGCGTATTGACGAGTCTTTAGAGTCCCACACAGAAGTTTCCTGGTTCAAGCGTTGGACACATATGTGATATGTGTGTGGGCCTGATTAAATACGAGTATGTGATACCGTATTGTAATCTGGCAGTTATCTGTTATCGATCAGGTTATATGTGATATAACCGGATTATCGAATCAAGTGTTGGTTTGATAATGTGATATTCAGATTAATGACATTAGTCAGTTATATGTGATATAACCGGATTATTAGATCAAGTGTTGATTTAATAATATGATATATATTATATGTGATATAATTATATCTTAATTAATATTATTAGCTCACTAATTGCTTTATATATACATACATACATACATACATATATATATATATATATATATATATATATTTGATATATATATAAATATATATATTTATTTGATATATATATATATAAATATATATATATATATATATATATATATTTTTATATGAAGGATGGCATGTTTTTCTATTTTTTTAGAAAATAGAAAATGAGGTGTAAATTGTGGAGATATTTGTGGTAAGGTTTGAGGCATGGGTTTATATGATTTTATATTACTCTTGACTTACTATTCAAGCATGGTTGCAATTTAGAACTGCATTTTATTCCATGCTTGAATAAGTGAGGAAAGAGAGAGCCATTTTAGTTCACTCTCATTTTTTCCAAGGTTCATGCCTTAGCTTTTCTTGAGTTGCTCATTTGCTCTCTTGATCTCTACAATTTTCCTCACCTCATTTCCAAACTCAAAACCCTCATATGTGATGTGAATCATTGAGTTTGTGAGATCACAAGTGAGCTTCCAAATCTCCTACTTCATCATTCTACACTTGACTAGCTATCATGTGTAGTGTGTTATCTTCACCAAAGTGTTTAGTGAAGAGATAGCTTGACCTAGTAAGCTTCGGGTGGATCATCTTCGACACGAAGATCTATGAGGAGGTTCGTTCAACTCGAAGTCGACTCTAGAGGAGTCAAGAGGACTACTAAAAAGAGCTTAAGAAGAGAAGGTCTTGATTCTATTGGGTATAACTCCATAAACTTTTTTAACTTGTACACATCACATAGCTATTAACCCTAAAATTCTAGTGATGATCATGTTAGTCTAACTTAGCAGCTAATAAAAATTAAAATGTAGCATGCTTGATGCTTCTAGAACCTCATAGTGGTGTTAAGGTAGACTTTCATGGTATCAGAGCCAAGATAGAACATTAGGGTAGCTTGTAGCGACGTTAAAAATCCGCCGTTTTTATCGCGCAAAAACTGCCGAAAAACAACTTTCAAAATTAATGTTTTAAGTTGTTTGCACACCCCACGGGCTCACGGTTTGAACTGAGAAGCCACGGGATGGAGAATGCGCACCCCGGGGATGCCCTGGGGGGGACCAGAGGCCGGGCCCACACCCCAAGACCACAACTTGGTGGCCTTATGGGTGGGTGATCCGGGAGCACCCCAAATGGGTGCTCTCGGGTCTACCAACTTCTGGGGGACACCTCTAGGTGAACCCCAGGGGTGGGTAACTTCCCCCCCCAAGGCCCCCCATTCAATACTTTTTTATGGGTCTTCGCCCCCGCAAAGATTCGGGCAGGTTTCGAGTTCGTTTCGACTCCCGGATTATCTTAAAACGATCGGTTTTGAAAATTTAGCTCACTGAATTTTTCAAGTGTTGGAAAAATTAGTTTAGTTTGCTAATTGCGTGTGGAATTCTAATGTCGCGGTTACTATACAAGCTTTGTGATGTGTGATACAATTATTAGAATTCGCATTAATTAGTTTTTGTGAAAACTAAGTTAGTATATTATAAATCTAGCCATTTAGTCTCAATTGATCGATTGCCACGAACTTTTGATTCGGATCAAAATTCCGTCGCTATTGCGTATTGTACGCGATCACTAAGACGGGAATCTTGTTGAATTATCCGACAACCAATTGAAAACTGTTTTCAATTTGAGACTAAAATGCAGGTTTTACATGTTAGGCATGAAATCCGGAATATGAGATATTCCGGGTTTATGATGTCTAAGGATATTGCAGATTCTAATCAATGTAGTTTTCTGTTTCTTTTTTGCGACCGTAAGTGTAATATGTGGATTATCCCAATCTTGTTGCTATATGTCAAAGAGTTTTCGGGATACACATATTTACTTACGTTGATGACATGAGATGTTATGCGTTGCTGTTGATATGATTTATTGGATTGTCGTGAAAGAATAGCCGGGGATTTTTATGTGAGATGAGGGTTTTTATTTTCATTCATGTAAAATCTTTACGTAATATTCTTTTATTGGGGCACTTCCGGGTTGAGGATGATTTCACCACTGTTTTATATTATTTACTTTTCCGCATTAGGATAGACCCAAGGCGGGGAGCATATGTAAACGGGTTCTAGAGTCCAGTGGGAGACCATCTCAAGGAGTTGAGACCGGGTCGCCTAGCTCTAGAATTGGCAGGGTTACTTGTCGCTCTCGTAGGGGTCTAGGGATGTAGGTTTGGCTATTCATCAAGACTGTGGAATCCGTGTTTTACATTATTGGCTAAATTTAAAATATGGACATCCTAGTATATCCAATATTTCATATGTTGCTTCTGCTGCTTGATACTGTGATGTTGATCATATAACTGCGTGAGATGAATGTAAGATTATATATATGATATATAATAAACGTTGCTTATGTTTAGCACCCGCGCTAGTCCAGCCCCCGCTCTGCCGGATGTTAAGTAACCTAACAGTGCATGACGGGGCCCCGTGGCGAATGCGGATGGCATAAGCGTACATTGTATTTTCGTTTCATTTTTCTGAGATGTTTAGGAAACATTAAATGATAGGAATTCATTAATGTGATTAATGAAAAGAAAGAAACCAAAAGATGTTGTAGAATAAAATTTTCAAAAAGGGTAGCTCTAGTTTTTGTTTTCCATGGTGGTATTAATATCCAGCCAGCACCTCATTCGATGAGGAAAGAGCCGAGATCCCTTTACCGGGAGTGACCTCTTTAGTATTCATAAATATCCAGCACCTCATTCGATGAGGAAAGAGCCGAGATCCCTTCACTGGGAGTGATCTCTTTAGCGAAACTAGCAAAAGCCATAAAAACACTCCATTTCGAAATCACTAGATTCTACAACGATATCAAGTTCATTACGCTCATGGTTTTCTTAAAAACATGCGTAGCCCTCCGTCATTTCAGATAAGTATTATTTAGTATTCGTGCTGCGTTTGTTGACCTCCGTCAAGACGTAGTGTGCGGTAGCTGATTAGTGCTTATCTGCCGCATGTGATGCGATTGGATTAGGGTAGTCATATGGCCTTGTTGACCTCCGTCAAGGATCGTGCGGGTGGGTTTAATTGAATCAAGAAATGAACGGGTTGAACTTGACTAGCAGCCTATGATTTGTTGACCCCCGTCAAGGTCATAGGAAGTTAGGGGTAAAAACCTTTATCGGGAATTTCAAGTGTTGAAATTTGCAATGATATTGCATACCTTCTATGAGATAGTTGGATCCCGATACCCACTGCGGCTAAGAGTTACTCCTGAGAGAGTTTTACACATCACAATTAGTCGATCAAGTAGGTGCCTAGAAAGGTGTTAACGGGGTTACGCCCCTTGGAAAACGAGATTTATTTTAATTAGGTTCGTGCAAAAGCACGGGGAACCTCCCTCAAAGTACCGACACTGGCCTGGATGAAAGATTGGCGAACATATAGGGTATAATTAATCCCGGCTAGTCTTACCTTTTAGGGTTTGAAGGAAGATTTGATAAAACCAGTGGGAGACATCCTGATTAGATAAGATAATAACCAATCTAATATTGCAAGAGCACACGCTAAGCATTTTCTTCACTCTCTCTCTCTCTCCAGGTAGCAACCATGTCAGGCCTTAATCAAGATAATAATATGGATGCATTAACCGAACCCACCTTTTATGCAGGGCTAGAGAACGTTGGTCCCGCTCTATCTTATGACTGTCATAAATCTGAGCAAGGGATAGGGGAATATCAGGATTCCTGCGCCATCCATACGAAGAATGGGCATGTTGATGCATCTTCTTCGGGTGTGTTCGTTACCGAGAACTGTTTCTCAGTACACTCTACGTTCTGGGTATTAGATACCGGATCGGTATCCCACATATGTAATATGCTACATGGGCTAAAGAAAGGTAGAGAACTGGGAAAATGTGATCATTCTCTAAAAGTAAGGAATGGTGCAAATGTTGCAGCCAAAGTGGTGAATATCACCTTATATTACCAAATGGGAATACATTGATCATGAACGGCTGTTATTACGTACCCTCTATGATATGCAATTTAATATCAATTTCTTTATTAGATAAAAAAAGTATATAATTTTATAGTAGAGAATAATGTTATGAACATTTACCTAAATCAAGTGTTGATAGGGTTCGGTACGTTATGTAACGATTTATATGTTCTGAATCAAAACCCAGTTCTTAACGTACGCAACACACACAAGAGGAAGAGTTCAGAAATGAACGAATCCTTCTTGTGCCATTGTAGACTAGGTCATATCAATGCGACACGACTGGCTAAGTTACATAAGGATGGATATTTGAATCCGTTCGAGTTTTCATCTTATGAAACTTGCCAGTCATGTCTCAAAGGCAAGATGACCAAAAGTCTGTTTACTAGACACGGAGAAATAGCTAGTGAACTCTTGGGACTGATACATAGTGATGTATGCGGTCCTATGTCTACACATGCCAGGAATGGTTTTTCCTACTTTATTACATTCACCGATGATCTCTCAAGGTTCGGACATGTGTTCTTGTTGAAACACAAGTCTGAACTTTTTGAGAAATTTAAGGAATATAAGTGCCAAGTCGAAAAACTGACGGGCAAAATTATTAAAATCCTACGATCTGATCGGGGAGGTGAATACTTGAGCAGGGAATTCCGAGACTATTTAAAAGAGAATAGGATTCTCTCTCAGCTTACTCCTCCGTATACACCACAGCAAAATGGTGTATCGGAGCGGAGAAATCGCACTTTATTAGATATGGTGCGCTCTATGATGAGTACTGTTGAGTTACCTATTTCCTTTTGGGAATATGCGCTTGAGACAGCTGCATACCTATTGAATAGAGTTTCGACCAAATCTGTGCCTATCACTCCATATGAGATATGGAATGGGAAGAGTTCTTCATTAAGATATGGGGTTGTCCGGCCTATGTTAGAAAGCAAAATCTAGACAAGATCGAGGTAAGGTCAGTTCTGTGCAAGTTTGTAGGATATCCCAAACATTCGTGAGGGCATATCTTCTACCAAAGTGAGGAAAAAAAGGTGTTTGTTGCTCAGTATGCCACCTTTTTGGAAAAGGAATTTCTTGTAAAAGAAATTAGTGGCAATGAGGTAGAACTGGTAGAAGTTCCAGCACAACAAACTACAGCTGACGATTTGGTAGAACCAGAGGATCCAATAGTACCCAACGAACGCCAGCTACTCCGCAGATCTAGTAGGGTTCCTCATCCATCTGAGAGATACTACGGTTTTCTCGTAAATGGTGGGAGCGAGGATTGCATCATGGAAGGTGATAACCCGACTAGTTTCGAGCAGGCCATCACGAGTGGGGACTCTATGAAATGGCTGGATGCTATGCGATCCGAAATGGAATCCATGTACACCAACCAAGTATGGACTTTGGAAGTTTCTCCTGAAGTGGTAAAACCCATTGGGAGCAAATGGATCTTCAAAAAGAAGATAGGTATAAATGGAAAAGTTGAGACTTTCAAAGCTAGACTTGTAGCAAAAGGTTTTCGTCAATGACCTAGCGTCGACTATGATGAAACCTTTTCTCCTGTCGCTATGCTTAAGTCCATCAAGATCCTACTTGCTATTGCTGCAAACCATGACAACGAAATCTGGCAGATGCACGTCAAGACAGCTTTTCTAAATAGTGATTTAGAAGAGAGCGTGTACATGACACAGCCAGAGGGCTTCGTAGACAGTGGGAGCAGTGGAAAGGTGTGCAAGCTGCATAAATTCATCTACGGATTAAAGCAGGCATCGCGGAGTTGGAACATCTGTTTTGATGAAGCTATCAAAGAGTTTGACTTCATCAAAGATATTGATGAACCTTGTATATGTAAGAAGGCTGTAGAGAGTAAAGTGGTCTTCCTCATATTGTACGTGGATGACATACTCTTGATAGGAAACGATGTTCTTATGCTACACTTGGTCACTCAAGTTCTCCATGAAAGATCTTGGTGATGCCTCCTAAATTCTGGGGATAAAAATCTATATAAATTGATCTAAACAGATGTTGGGATTGTCCTAATCCAGGTACATAGACACCATACTAAAGAGATTTAGTATGGAAGATTCCAAGCGAGGTAATGTACCCACTTGTTCAGGAATCACTCTCTCCAAAGAGATGTCTCCCAAGACTGATTTGGAAAGGGCTCGCATGCAAGGGATACCCTATACTTTGGCAGTAGGCTCTATCATTTATGCGATGTTATGTACCGGACCGGATGTAGCTTACTCACTGGGTGTAGTGAGCAGGTATCAATCAGATCCTGGGGAGAAACACTGGACAGCTGTGAAGAACATTCTTAAGAACTTGAGAAGGAGTAAAGAAATGTTCTTAGTGTATGGTAACGATGAACTCTAAGTGGAGTCCTTTACCGATTCAGGCTTCCAGAGCGATAAGGACGACAGTAAGTCAGTCGCAGGTGTTGTCTTTACCCTCAACGGAGGGGCGGTGTGTTGGAAGAGTTCCAAGCAAGAGACCGTAGCAGACTCGACGATGGAGGCTGGATACATCGTTGCCAACGATGTTGCCAAAGAAGCTGTCTGGATGAAGAAGTTCATTACTGAGCTTGGTGTGGTTCCTTCCATTAAGCATCCAATACCTGTGTATTGTGATAACAATGGAGAGGTGGATTTGGCCAAGGAACCTAGGTCCCATCAGAGATCCAGACATATTCTGAGGCGGTATCACCTGATTAGGGAGATAATAGATCGCCGGGAGATCATGGTCAGGAGAGTTAACACGAAGGACAACGTAGCGGATCCGCTCATAAAGGCCCTCGCCCAGATACAATTTGAGAGACTCTTTGGGATGTTGGGTATGAGATACTACAACACATGGCCTTAGTGCAAGTGGAAGATTGTTAGTTATATGTATGCCCTAGAGGCCATTATTGTACAAGTGATGTATATTATAGTGGATGCTTGGACACATACACACACACACACACACACACACACACACACATATAGGAATTTCTTGCTCGACATGATAGTATGCTATCTGGTTACTCTTTATCTTAACATGTTGACTGGTATTCTTTACTGTCTTACTCTCACATTATGATAAAGCCCTTAGGATATGTACTTGACTACCAGGATTATAATGAGATCATACTAGTAAGGCCAGGGTGGTCGACAAGTACATCCTTTAATCAGTTCCTAGTCGTGGGAATATCGAGACCAGGGCATCGATATTCCAGAGTAGACTAGTGTGTATGTTTCTTGTCCCTTAGAGGGAGATGGTTGATCCCGCAACCATTGGTGTGTGACATCAAAGATTGTACACAGGTGCTCATTGGAGAATGGGTACACCGAACAAGACTCACGAGGACTCCTATGTGGTAGTATACCTATCGTCAGATAGCAGTCGTCTGGTGACACTAGTACAGGTTAGTCTATAGACCCGAGATCGTCATAAAGTCTTGTGTAGCTCCCACTGTGCTTTGATTTCCTCCCTACCACGGCTTAAAGAGTCGTGCAAACAGGTGGATTTTAGGTACAGTCCTGAGTCACATGGAGGCTGAGCGATAAGAGGGGTTTCGTCTCTCCCGGTATTGGGGGTTGATGTTGCGCTACGCTCGATTGGCTATAACTGGAAGTCCTTGGTAAGGGCTGCTGATGAGATTTACTGATAAGAGTTATCGGTAGTTTCTCAAACCGTTATGGCCCAGACATCGACATGACTTATCACGTTACTGGGGGCTGACGTTTACCACCCCTATACATGATATGCGACATATCAGATGAAGATACCGGACTGTACGATACTATTACTGATAGGCTTCATGGAGAGTATGGATGAGCATGCTTGTTGATCTTCATATCGCTCAATACCCGGGTAGCTGTTACGTCCAGCTAGTACCGCTGATGACTTGTAAGTGACTGATGTGATCATCATCTACTGTTGGCGTATTGACGAGTCTTTAGAGTCCCACACAGAAGTTTCCTGGTTCAATAGAAACAAAGTAGGACACATATGTGATATGTTTGGGCCTGATTAAATACGAGTATATGATACCGTATTGTAATCTGGCAGTTATCTGTTATCGGTCAGGTTATATGTGATATAACTGGATAATCGAATCAAGTGTTGGTTTGATAATGTGGTATTCAGATTAATGTTATTAGTGGGTTATATGTGATATTACCGGATTATTAGATCAATTGTTGATTTAATAATATGATATATATTATATATGATATAATTATATCTTAACTAATATCATTAGCTCACTAATTTCTTTATATATATATATATATATATATGAAGCATTGCATGATTTCCTATTTTTTTAGAAAATAGAAAATGAGGTGTAAATTGTGGAGATATTTGTGGTAAGGTTTGAGGCATGGGTTTATATGATTTTATATTACTCTTGACTCACTATTCAAGCATGGTTGCAATTTAGAACTGCATTTTATTCCATACTTGAATAAGTGAGGAAAGAGAGAGCCATTTTAGTTCACTCTCATTTTTTCCATGGTTCATGCCTTAGCTTTTCTTGAGTTGCTCACTTGCTCTCTTGATCTCTACAATTTTCCTCACCTCATCTTCAAACTCAAAGCCCTCACATGTGATGTGAGTCATTGAGTTTGTGAGATCACAAGTGAGCTTCAAAATCCCCTACTTCATTATTCTACACTTGACTAGCTATTAAGTGTAATGTGTTATCTTCACCAAAGTGTTTAGTGAAGAGATAGCTTGACCTAGTGGGCTTCGGGTGGATCATATTCGACGCGAAGATCTATGAAGAGGTTCGTTCAACTCGAAGTAGAGTCTATATAAGTCAAGAGGACTACTACAAGGAGCTTAAGAAGAGAAGGACTTGATTTTATTGGGTATAACTCCTTAAACTCTCTTAACATGTACACATCACATAGCTATTAACCCTAAAATTCTAGTAATGATCTTGTTAGTCTAACTTAGCATCTAATAAAAATTAAAATATGGCATGCTTGATGCCTCTAGAACCTCATGGTGGTGTTAAGGTAGACTTTCTGGACTGAGACGCGAGATTTTAGAGGAGGCAAACCAGTCAACATATAGTGTTCATCCGGGTTCCACCAAGATGTATCATGATTTGAGAGATGTCTACTGGTGTGAATGGATGAAGAGAGATGTCACAGTTTTTGTTTTGGGATGCTTAACTTGTCAGCAAGTCAAGGCCGAGCATCATAGGCCAGCAGGAGAATTACAACGTTTACCCATTCCGGAGTGGAAATAGGAGCATATCTCTATGGATTTTATCATGGGTCTATCCTGGACCAGTTGAAGGTATGACTCCATTTGGGTGATTGTAGACCGATTAACGAAAGCAGCTCACTTTCTGCCAGTAAATACCACTTTTGGATTCGTTCAGTATGCTCAGATATATGTTGATGAGATTGTGTGACTAGACGGCGTTACGACTTGTATTGTGTCCAACAGGGGCACCCAGTTCACCAGCCGACTATTGTAGAAACTTCAAGAGACTTTGGGCACCAATTGGGTTTCGGTGTGGTTTTCCATCCGCAGACCGACGGTCAATTAGAGCAGACCATCCAGATTCTTGAGGACATGCTCCGAGCTTGCGTTCTAGATTTTGTGGCAGTTGGGATCGTCATTTGCCCTTGATAAAGTTTTCCTACAATAACAGCTTCCAGGAGACGATTCAGATGGCACCATTCGAGGCGTTATAGGGGAGAAGATGTTGATCAACCGTATGTTGGACAGAGCTCAGTGAGAGCAGTACTTTGGGACCGCAGATTGCGCAGGAGACGACCGAAAAGATCCAGTTGATTCGGGATAGGATGAGAGTGGCCCAGAGCAGGCAGAAATCTTATGTAGACCGACGTCGGTGCAGACTTGAGTTTACAGTAAATCATATTTTCTTGAGGGTTTCTCCGATAAAGGGCGTGTTGAGATTCTGAAAGAAGGGAAGCTTAGTCCCAGATTTATGGATCCCTTTGAGATTCTCGAGCGTATCGACACGGTTGCTTATCGTTTGGCTCTTCCACTTAGATTTCTAGATGTTCACCCCGTGTTTCATGTATCGATACTCCGCAAGTACCTTCATGACCCCTCTCATGTGATTCGGTTCTGCTGGAGCGCGATCTTTCTTTCACCGAGCTGTCGGTAATCATTCTAGATCGGCAGGTAAAGAAACTAAGGTCTAAGGCCATACCGTCCGTAAAGGTTCTTTTGCGTGGCCCAAACAGTGAAGAGGTCACGTGGGAAGCCGAGGATGTGATGAGGAAGGAATATCCTCATTTCTTCGAAGGTACGCGTAGTTAAATTTTAAATTCGGGGACCGAATTCTTTAAGGGGGGAGATTGTAACGTTTTAAAAATCGTTTAAGTTTATTGTCCGATAATCGGTAATATAACTCGTGTTTTCCGTAAAACTTAATTATAACTATTTTTCAAAATAGACTTAATTATACCTATTTTAGCTATGTAATTTCTAGTATTTGGTATTTAATTAGTCGCTTATAAATTGCTAGTTTACTTAAATATTTAATTTCCTTAATTAATTATTTTTAAATATTATTTTAAGCTTTCACTTATACATTTAATTGGGGTTAAATTACAATGTTAGAATGTGTTGAGTATACATTAGTGAACCATGACAACTTAAAACCTAGTTTGTAGCATGTTCCTTTTTCTAAAACTTGTCTACATGGTTCTAGTTAATTCTAGGTTAAAGTTAAATAGAAAATAAAATAAATGGAAAAGATTGATGTATGGTGCATTAATGAGGTAAGGAAGGGTTTTCTTGACTTCACTACAAACACACCTCACTCATTTACCTCTTCTTTCCCCTTGGTCGAGCCCTCCCTGCTGCAGCTCCCCCGTTTCTCCACCTTATTTCACTTCAAAAATTCTTCATTTTTGCATCAAAAATCCACACAAAACCTCACTAATTCCTAATTAAACCTTCACCCAAAATTCATTGGCCTAAACTAGCTTGGATCTTGAAGCAAGATGGCATTTTCGGAGGCAAGTTTGCAACTTAGATCCCTAAATCTTTAAGGTATAAATCTTAACCCTAGGGTTAATTTGTTTGTTAATTACTTTGATCTAACTTAATTAGGTTTAAATAAGGTTCTAATTGCAAGATTTTGTTTTTAAAGAGAAGGGTTTGGGTTCAAATTAGGGTTTTTATCACTTGATTATGGTTGCAATGTGTAGTTTAACATCTTAAGACTTGCAAAATCTAATCTAGTTGTTAGTTTGATAATTGTTACTTTTAAATTGTCCTAATTAAGTATTCTTGCAAACTAAATTCATGATTAATGTAAATAGGTGAGATTAAAAATTAGTTAATAATTGTGTAATCTAATTAAGATATTAAATGAACATTGTGGCCACTAGATTTGTTAAAACGTCTAGATTTGCACTAAAATGGTAAATTGTTGCTTACTAGGTTTTGGGAATAAATAGATTTTATTCAAGTTTGAGGTTAGAATGATTTATAACCTATTCCCTAAAATATTTAGTGTGTTGTGAATTCGCGATTGGTACGTTTGGGTTCTAGGTTGGGGATTTCCATGTATAGCGACCCCTAGTTGTGATTTTGAGGCATTGTCGCGAGCGTGTTTTGTGCACCAAGTGCGTGCGCGTCTTGTTAGTGCGCGTCGGTTGTTTTGTATCATTTTTGTCCGTGACTATTTATATGTCTATCCTCTTATTTACTTGTGTGCAATTCTAGGATCATATGCAGAGACGTCGGACGTGGCGCGGAAAGGCAAGGCTGAGATCGGATCAGATTTAGCCGAGGCGTCCCGGTGAGTAGATGTATACATCTATGGGGGATTTTCTGGATGGCGTGAGGCGCCCGATAGTTAGGATTACTAGTAGTGCTTGTATTTATATGTGTAATCTCCTAGTCATTCATCTCATTGCATTGCATCATCTTATATATATATGATATTATCTTATAGGACACTTGCACCATTACCATTGGTCTATGCCGCATATGCACTATTTTATGTGAACACACACGCCATTGGTAATTTCTATGTCACGAACACTATAGAAATTGCTTAGAATCGGTATCTGTGCATTTGCATCATATATGATCTGTAGACTTGTACTTGTATAGTCATTTCATCAGGAAGGAGACGTAGGATTGTTAGTCATATATACATACCTCATTGCATCATGATTCATGCATAGCTTCTGGTCGTACTTCGCATGGTATATACTATCGTATCATAAACATCCATCATCACCGACATGTTTACATATTGTGATTCTTCTTGGAGATTTCAGTGTTTATGAGATTTATGGATTTTAGGGAAAACCGCAAGAATGTTATAAATCTATTATCATTTTAAAAAATGTAAGTTGCGGTTTTCTCGTGTTATGATGTGTGTGGCGTCCACCATGAGTTTTCTCGGTTCTTGAGCTATATCATATACCTGATTCAAGGAGGGGGATGCACCGTCTGCAGGTACATGGTGGACCCGGTGAGATACCCGGCGTAAGATGGACGTATTGAGAAGACGTTGTGCCCGGCAGGGGAGCATTACCTACCGGTTATTATAGACTCGGCGGTTATCCGGTGGATACCGACCGAAGTCGAGGGATATGACAAATTTGAAGGCCGATCTGAGAGACGGTTATTGAGATATTGAGATATTGAGATATACATATGTTGTGTTAATGCTTGATACGGATTTTCTGTCGATTTCATTAATGATGCTCCAGCTTTATTATACAAAAGTTTTACCAAGATAAGAATACAGATTTTCATATACCAGACATATTCAAGTTTCGCGTTTGATTATGCATTCATGTCGCATTCATACTAGTGCATCGCATCATGATTGTATATGTAGGTTGTGACGCATTTACGTGCATGCCTACGATAGCCTTGTTAGATATTACTTACTACTCATGAGTTGGAAACTCACCCCCGTTGTGCCATAGTATCTTGCAGGTCTGACCCGTCAGCACTGTAGCGGCGGGCGTACTTCCTCTTTTGCTTCATTTGCATTGACTTGCTGTTTGCTCGTAGGTGGGTTGCGAGGATATTTTATTTCTGCTTTGTATATTATTATTGTATCTAGTATACTCCATCTACCATATCTACTGTTTTCTACTAGTTATGTATTGGACTTAAATGGTGAGCTTGTGAGACTTGTATGTATTCTATTTCTGGTGTCGGTGCTCACTTGAGTCGACGTGGTGTTTTCTTATTTCTTGCTTTCATATGCTTATCTCATATTGATGATATATATATTGCATGTGGTTGTGATTCCGCCATTAGCGAAGAGCTAGCTCCCGCTTGGAGATGCTTTATTAATTACTTGTGTATATTCATGTGTTGTACCCGTTTGGGGCCAGTATTTACAAAGGAAACTCTGCCGAAATTTTCGGGAAAATCTGATGTTTTAAAATATTTTAATGTAACTTTATTTTACTAAAACCATCTTTTTAAGCTAAGTTTTCCTTCACTCTATTGCTTTTAGACGGTTTAGATTTCTAGGTTTTGGCTTACTTAGATCACGTTACGCCTCTAGACGTTTCGTAATTTAAGTGCCAGTCACGTTCCGTATCTTCCGGTCGTGATAGTATATAAGCTTATGTTAAATAACATGTGAGGAGTGAAAAATAGGATTTGACGTTTCTAACTAGGATGATAGAACTTCTAGCCTTGATCCTTAACTTTAAGATTAGAATCAACAGTTTCCGCACGACACTAACTTGATAGGATTTTGTGAGTGTAATCCTCTGAAAACTATCAGGAGACAACACTCCTACTACTAGGGACACCTAAAGGTTTAACGGCTTGTTTCACATGCTCGGTGCAATCGCGTTCCCTGCGAAATTGAGGTTAGGATTTTTTGTCCTACTTGGGACGACCAAAAAATAAGTTTGGGGTATTTGTTCATCTCAGAAAACTGCATTGCAATACCACTCATTCATATCAAATTTGTTATTTATCGGTATTATTAACCAGTGTCTACTCAGTAAACACAGATAACAGGTATTCATGACAAAAAACTGGAAAATAAACTCAAAGTCACGAATATAACATTTGTGAGCCGATACTGCAATCAGAACAGAGAACCGATCGATATTCAAAGAGCTCTTTTGTAAATAAACATGTGTACACAATTTTGGTCCAACGCATTACAAGTGTGCACTTGCTCTTTGAGACTTGGACCATAGTGGGGGCTGCCTTGGCACAAGTTGTGCAAGTGGGCATGTGAGAGTGATAAATGCTAAATGTTTTTGATGTAATATAAAGCATCAAATTTCCTTCCAAAGTCCCTGAGTACTAACCATGAGTTTATAAAGAAATCAAACAACACCAAGATGATATTGGAGAGCACTCGAGTTCACCATGCCAGCATGAGCCTCATTACCCTGACTTGGACAGGCGACATTCCCAATATGGCCGGCGCTGCCGGCCCCCCTAGACCCTAATGTCTCCATTTTTCTTCTGGTCAATTCTTAGGGTCACATCATAATATTTTTGTTGTTTATTTATTCTGGAATGAAGCGTATAAATACCAGAACAGATTTAGAGAGAAGAGACATGAAAAGATGCCATGTATATACTATATCTAAGTCTTTAGTTTTTGGTTTAGCTTGAGTGTTGTGGGAGCTTAACTTGGTTTTATTCTTCTTCTTCTTCCCTCTTGGAGCTTTCTTTTAAGAGCTTCAATATGGAGGTTGAACAAGTAACCAATATCTTTACCTCAACTTATTCAAGTGTTAATACAATTGCTTTCTTTCCTTTCTTTGTTTATTTTCTTTTGTGTTTTCATTTCCTTTTCATTATGTGTAACTAATATCTTTAGTTGTGGTTATGGTAAGGATGTGAGATGAATGGCTTTTCCTTTCTCCTCCTCTTGTTAATGTTTAATATGCTTAATGTGATTTTAACTTAAAGATTGTTTTATTTTAATTTGTGATATGATATTTTGAAACCATGGTTACTTGGTAACCTCTTCATATACCATATTCACTCATTCTCTCTATTTTGCAATGTTTAAGTTAAAATCAATTTAGGGTTGAGGTTGCTAAGTTTAGATTGGCTATCTTGTTATCTAGTGGCATGACAAACCTCTCGGTTTCATATACACTATACTATCACAAACACTTAGCAAACTTAACATTAAAATCATTTGCTCTCACTCACTAAATTGTTTTTAATGTTATGGTATGCTTTCTAACCCCTGTGCTTAGTGTTGATACCTCAAGCTCGGACATACAAACGGTAAGCGGACAAAACGGACTCGTTTCGTGTTTTGCGTCGAATATCGGTATTTTGACGATTTTTGCTTCGCAACTGCCTTGACAAGTCATGCTTCATGCCGGGATCGATACAAGGATGGATAAATTATTATCAATGGAGCGTCGAAGGAATAGGTGCGGTTCAACAATCCGAGCCAACGCCACGGCCACTTCTTCTTTAACTTGTTTTCTTTTTTTCGTTTTTTTTTTATTTTTTTTTGTGACAACCAAACTAATTCTTTTGTTCTCGAACAATAAGAGACACTACCTAATCTCAAATTCCCTGAGGATCGACCCGTACTTGACGGCTAGCTACAACGCGCCGTGCATCTGCGGTTTTATAAATTTTAAAACGAGACCGAGCTCGCGTGCGCAACCATTTCTAAAAAACGATCTCTTTTCCAAAACATGCACGTTTGCATGCGCGCGTGAGGCCCCAACAAGAATCCTCGGTCGCGAACATTGAGCTCCATAAAACCTGGGATCTTGATTGCGTGAAAGCCAAGTGCTTTGTGCTGGCCTCCATGGATAATGAACATCAGAGGTGGCACGAGAAGATGGACCTTGCTTTCATCTTCCTCCATACCAAAGAATTATATAGAGAGCAATCTCGTATCGCAAAATATGAGATCTCGAAAAAACTGTTTCAAGCGAGGTTGAGTATCGGATCATCTATCGGGGACCATGTCCTAAAGATAATTTCTTTCATTGAAGAGTTCGCGGAACTGGGAACTACGTTGGAAAATGAGTTGTACATCGTTTTGATCTTACAGTCCCTTCCCTCCACCTATGCCCAGTTCACATTGAATTTCAATATTAATAATATGGAAGTTTCACTTCCTGATCTCCTCAACATGTTAAGGATGGCAGAGGGCACCTTGAGCAAAACTAAAGAAACACCCGCTCTATTTATTGGAGGATCTTCTTCTGCTAAATCCAAGGTTAAGGACAAGGGGAAGAAGAAGAAGGCCCCTACCAAACTGAGGGGGGGTGTGCAGAAGGTGCAGAGTAAGGGAAAGGAAAAGCATGGGGGACAGTCACAAAGGATGAGTGCTTCTATTGTCGGAAAAATGGACATTGGAAGAAGGACTGCCGGGCTCTAAAGGCCAAGAATCAGGACACGAAACAAGTTGTGGTTTCGGCTTCAAGTGTGTTCGTGATTGAAAATTGTTTCTCTATAAACTCTACTTTTTGGGTATTGGATACCGGATCAGGATCTCACATCTGTAATTCATTGCAGGCACTGAGAAGCTGTAGAGTTTTGAGGAAAGGTAATATGACCCTCGGGGTTGGCAATGAAGACAGTGTGGATGCTGTTGTAGCAGGGGAATATTACCTAGGATTGGCGAGTGGACATATTTTGTTATTGCGTAACTGCTTTTGTGTACCCAGTATGGTGTGTAATATTATATCAATATCTTTATTATCAAATGAAGGATATAATTTTGCATTTGTAAGCAATGTTATCAATATTCACCTAAATCATGAAATGGTTGGGTCGGGTATATTTAGTAATGGAATATACATTCTCAATCAACATCAAGTTTTCAACTTTCAAAACACACTTAAATGAAAGGCTTCAGAATCAATCCAAGCTTTCTTATGGCATTGTATACTCGGTCATATCAATGAAACACGACTGACTAAGTAACATAAAGAGGATACTTAGATCCGTTTGTGTATCAATCATATGCAACTTGTCAATAATGTATCAGAGAAAAGATGTGTTCACTGGACACGGAGAAAGAGCCATTAATCTCTTGGGACTCATACACAGCGACATATGTGGGCCATGTCTACACATGCAAGAAGTGGCTATTCCTACTTCATTACTTTCACAGATGATTTCTCAAGGTATGGACATGTATTCTTAATGAAACATAAATCCGAGGCCTTTGAGAAATTCAAAGAGTATAAGAATGAAGCGGAAAAGCAAACCGGTAAAAGTATCAAGATGCTCCGATCCGATCGGGGCAGTGAATACTTAAGTGCCGAGTTTCTGGAATATTTAAAAGAGAATGGAATTCTCTCTCAGCTTACTTCTCCATACACACCACAACACAACGGTGTATCAGAAAGATGGAATCGCACCTTACTTGATATGGTGTGTTCCATGATGTTTAATGCTGAGTTGCCACCCTCCTTCTGGTTATGCACTGGAAGCTGCTGCATATCTATTGAAAAAGGTTCCAACTAAGTCTGTGCCTACCACTCCATATGAAATGTGGAGTGGGAAGAAACCCTGTCTTAAGTATCTGAAGATATGGGTTGTCCTGCCTTTGTCAAAAAGGTTCATCCGGACAAACTAGAGGCACGTTCAGTACTGTGTAAGTTTGTGGGATACCCCAGGAATTCTAAGGGGTATTATTTCTATAGCGCCGAAGAACAAAAGGTCCTTGTTTCTCATCATGCCCGCTTCATGGAAACTCAATTTCTCGAAAAAGAGGTAAGTGGGAGCGCAGTAAAGCTGGAAAAAATTCCAGAACCACAAACTATTACTGAAAACTTAGAAGAACCTAAGATTTTAATAGAACCGGACGTACCTACGCCACTCCGCAGATCTAGTAGGCAGTCTCATCCGCCAAACTACGGTTTTCTCGAAGATGGGGATTGAGAGGATTACATCATCGACGATGATGAGCCGACTAGTTTTCATCAAGCCATCATGAGTAAAGACTCAGTGAAGTGGCTAGATGCTATGCGATCCGAGATGGAGTCCATGTACACAAACCAAGTTTGGACTTTGGATTTTGCTCCTACTAGGATAAAACCCATAGGATGCAAATGGATCTTCAAAAAGAAGATTGGTGTAGCTGGTCAGGTAGAAACCAATAAAGCTAGACTAGTTGCTAAAGATTTTCGTCAAAGAACAGGATTGGATTATGACGAAACTTTTTCACCAGTGGATTTGCTTAAATCCATTCACATCCTACTTGCCATTGCCGCCTTCCATGACTATGAAATCTGGTAGATGGATGTTAAAACCGCCTTTATAAATGGAAGTTTAGAAGAGTGTTTTTTCATGGATCAACTAGAGGGTTTCGTAGATAGTGGCAGCAGCGGTAAGGTGTGCAAGTTGCTTAAATTCATTTATGGATTAAAGCAGGCGTCGTGGAGTTGGAACATCTGCTTTGATGAGACGGTCAGGAAATTTGACTTTATCAAAAATCTAGATGAACCTTGTATTTATAAAAAGATTATAGGGAGAATTGTGGTATTCCTCGTTTTATACATTGATGACATTCTCCTGATAGAAAATGACATTCCTATGCTACAATCGGCCAAGTTGTTCTTGTCACAAAAATTCTCTATGAAAGACCTGGGTGATGCCTTGTACATTCTGGGGATTAAGATCTATCGTAACAGATCTAAAAGAATGTTGGGACTTTCACAGTAGAGGTACATTGATACCGTACTAAAGAGGTTTAGTATGGAAGATTCTAAGTACGGCAATTTGCCCGCTTGTCACGGAATCACCCTCTCCAAGGAGATGTCTCCCAAGACTGATGAGGAGAGGCCTCGCATCAGCATAGTACCCTACGCTTTAGCGGTAAGGTCGATAATATATGCGACGTTATGTACCAAACCAGATGTAGCTTACGCACTTAGCGTGGTAAGCAGGTATCAGTCTAACCCAGGTGAGAAACATTGGATAGCAATAAAGAACATTCTTATGTACCTGAGAATGACTAAGAAGATGTTCCTGGCGTATGGTAATGGGGACCTCCAGATCGAGGCTTTTACCGACTCTGGCTTCCAAAGTGACAAGGATGGTTCTAAATCTGTCTCGGGTTATGTGTTTACCCTCAATGGAGGGGCGGTCTGTTGTAAGAGTTCCAAACAGGATACCGTAGCAGACTCGACGATGGAGGCTGAGTATATCGCTGCATGTGATACCGCAAAAGAAGCAGTCTGGATGAGGAAGTTTGTTTATGAAGTTTAGGCGGTTCCATTCATTGCTAATCCAATAGCTTTGTATTGCGATAACAATGGAGCTATGGCTTTGGCAAAGGAACCACGATCCCATCAGAAATCCAGACATATCTTGAGGCTGTATCACTTGATCAGAGATATCGTGGATCGCCAGGAGATCGAGGTGCGGAAAGTGGACACAAAAGACAACACGGCAGATCCATTCACCAAGGACATCCCTCAAGTCCAGTTCGAGAGACTATTCGAGATGTTGGGGATGCGGTACGCAAGCACTGGGTCTAGTGCAGACAGTAGGTATTTATTGCGCCAATTACAGGCCTTAGTGCAAGTGGGAGATTGTTGGATATGTATGCCCCAGAGGCCTTCATTGTATAGGATGCTAGAGATATGTATGTACAGGACAATCTTGCTCGATATGATAGTATGCTATTTGGTTTGTCTTTATCTTAACATGTAATGTGTTTTACTTTGTATTTCATATCTTGTATACATGTTGATAAACCCTGTATGATCTTTTCTTGGCTACCAGCGTTGTGATGGCAATCATCCTTGTGGGAGCTGGATAGTCGATAGGCACATCCTTAAAAGTGTCCCTTGTCGTAGAAGTATCGAGACTGGGCATCGATACTCCAAAGTAGACTAGTGTATACATATCTAGACCCTGATGAAGGGCGATGGATTAGTCCCGCAGCCATTGGTGAGGTTCGCCTAAGATTGTATACAGGTGCTCACTGGGTGTGAGTACACCGGACAGGACTCGCCGAGGACTGGCTAAATGGTATTATACCTAACGTCAGATAGCAGTTCTCTGGTGACATGAGTGAAGATAGTCTGTCGACCTGAGGTCATCATTTGTCTTATGTGAGTTCTTACTGTGCTTTGATTACTACCTACCACGGCTGTACTGAGTCGTGCAAAAAGATTTTAGTTAGGTACAGTCCCGAGCCACATAGAGGCAGTGAGGGACTGTTGGGGATTCGCCTCTCCCGGTATAGGGAGTCGATATCACGTTGTGATCGATTGGTCAACACTATTAGTCTATGGCCACGGCGGATTGAGAATTACTGGTAGTTGGACCAGTAGATTCTCGGATGGTCTTGAGCCATACTGACAAGACATGCCTGGTTATTAGGGGTCTGATGTTTTCTACCCTCTAGACCTTGCATGCGATACTCTCAGATGAACAGACCGGACTGCACGGAGATTGTCACGGACATGCTCAGTAGGAGTTCGGTTGAATTCACTCGTCGGCCTTCTTTTCGACATGTACCTGGGTAGCCGTTACGTACAGCTAGTGCCGCTGATGGACTTGTGGTTAAACCCACTGCCAGCATACTGTCGAGTCTTTAGAGTCCTACACAGAGAGTTTCCCTGGTTCAGGCGAAATGATGTAGAGGCTGTATGGTTTTACGACAGGGTTCTGATCATATACGTGTACTGGCTATACGGATGATGTTCAGACGGATAATACTAGTGGGCTTTGGTTTAAGCCGAATTCTAGTATTATATTATTGGATTATTCTTATCTCATTGTATTCGTATTTTTGGGAATACGAATACGGGTATGTATATACGGTGAGGGTATTCTTGTAATTTCATAAAGACATGCTTCTAGAAGGAGACACCTCATTATTAGATTTATCTATTTTTAGAAATGGATTAATGAGGTGGAAATTGGAGATATTTGAGGCATAGATGAAAGCATGGCTAAGGCTTTTATTTATTCATTTGGCTTCACTATTCAAGCATGGTTGATTATTTTACATGTAAAATAATTCTTGCTTGAATTATTGGATAGACTTAGCCATCCTCTCATTCATCACAAGACCAAGCTCATTTTTCATTTGCTCCTTCTCTCTCCAAGTATTTTCCTCCTTCTTCCTCAAACCTTAATCCTCATATGAGTTGTGAATCCTAGGATTCTTGAGACAAAATAATCCATACATCTTTCTTTACATCTTCGAAGTTGTTTAGCCTACCAAACTAGACATCTTAGTCACCTCACACTTGAGGTTGGAGCTTGAACCATAGGCTCTCGGGTGGATCATCTTGGACATAGAAGAGACCGACAACCGAGTTCCATCGAAGCTACCTAGGAACCAAAGAGAGGAGAAGAAGATTCAAACTTGAACCAAAAAGCCAAGAAGAAAAGAGAAGACCCGAAGAGCTTGACACGAAGGTATAATCTCTCACCGAGTAGTTAGAACCTTCTTGTAGCAAGTGTTAGCTGGTTATGGTTTAATTAAGATCCTTAGTTGATATAGTCAATGTTGCAAAGCAAACACTTTTGTGATAAAAAAATCGTTTTTATGTATTCTACCTCCCCGCGGACTCGCGGGGTGCGCGACATCAACTTACAGGTATAACAGTCTTACTCGAGATGACAGTATGCTATCTGGTTGGTCTTCATCATTGATGTAGCCCGTAGGATGGTTGCTTGACGACCAGCATTATGATGGCGATCATATATGTGAGAGCTGGGTTGTCCTTAAGCATATCCTTAAATGTCCCTAGTCGTAGGAGTATCGAGACTAGGCATCGATAATCCGTAGTAGACTAGTGTATACGCTTCAAGACCCCGACGAGGGGCGATGGCCGGTCTCACAAGCCATTGGTGTTGTGTCACCTAAGATAGTATGCAGGTGCTCACTAGAGGTGAGTACACTGGACGGACTCGTCGAGAACATTTAGATGGTATTATACCTATCGTCAGATGGAAGTTCTCAGGTGGCATGAGTATAGGTTAGTCCTTTGACCTGAAGTCATCATTTGTCTTATGTGAATTACCACTGTACTTCGATTACTACCCCACCACGACTCAAAGCATTCATGCAAATGGGTTTTAGTTGGGCACGGTCCCGAGCAACATGGAGGCAGTGGTCGACCGTCAGGGATTCTTCTCTCCTGGTATTCGGAGTCGAAGTCACGCTGTGTTCAGTTGGCTATCACCAGAAATTCGTGGCCACGGTAAGTGAGATTTGTTGGATATTTATTCCCTAGAGGCCTTTAGTGTATAGGATGCTAGGGATATGTATGTACAGGATAATCTTGCTCGATATGATAGTACGCTATTTGGTTTGTCTTTATCTTAGCATGTGATGTGTTTTACTTTGTATTTCGTATCTTGTATACATGTTGATAAAGCTCGTAGGATCTTTGCCTGACTACCAGCTTTGTGATGGCAATCATACTTGTGGGAGCTGGGTAGTCGATAGGCACATCCTTAAAGTGTTCCTAGTCATAGGAGTATCGAGACTGGGTATCGATACTCCAGAGTAGACTAGTGTATACATATCTAGACCCTGACGAGGGGCGATGGATTGGTCCTGCGGCCATTGGTGTGGTGCACCTTAGATTGTATATAGGTGCTCATAGGGTGTGAGTACACTAGATAGGACTCGCCGAGGACTGGCTAGATGGTATTATACCTAGCGTCAGATAGCAGTTCTCTGGTGACATGAGTGCAGATATTCTGTCAACTTGAGCTCGGCATTTGTCTCGTGTGAGTTCCCACTGTGCTTTGATTACTACCCTACCACGGCTCTACTGAGTCGTGCAAATAGGTTTTAGTTGGGTATAGTCCCGAGCTATATGGAGGCAGTGAGCAATTGTTTGGGATTCATCACTCCTGTTATAGGGAGTCGATGTTGCGCTGTGATCGGTTAGTCAACACCATAAGTCCCTGGCCACGACAGATTGAGAATTACTGGTGGTTGGACAAGTAGATTCTCAGATGGGCTTGATCCACACTAACATGACTTGTCTGGTTATTAGGGGTCTGACATTTACCACCCATAGACCTTACATGCGATACTCTCAGACGAATAGACCGGACTGCACGGAGATTGTCACGAACTGGCTCAGTAAGGGTTCGGATGAGTTCGCTCGTCGGTCTTCTTTTCGACATGTACCTGGGTAGCCGTTAGGTATAGATAGTGCTGCTGATGGACTTGTGGTTAAACCCACTACCAGCGAACTGTCGAGTCTTTAGAGTCCCGCACAGAGGGTTTCCCTCATTCAGGCGAAACGATGTAGAGGTCGTATAGTCTTACGACAGGGTTTCGATCATATACGTGTACTGGCTATACAGATGATGTTTGGACGGGTAATACTAGTAGGCTTTGGTTTAAGCCGGATCCTAGTACTATATTATTGGATTATTGTTATCTCATTGTATTCGTATTTTTCGGAATACGAATACGAGTATGTATATACGGTGAAGGAATTCTTGTAATTTTTAAAAGACATGCTTCTAGAAGAAGACACCTCATTATTAGATTTATCTATTTATACAAATAGATTAATAAGGTGGAATTTGGAGATATTTGAGGCATGGGTGAAAGCATGGCTAGGTTAATTATTTATTCATTTGGCTTCTCTATTGAAGCATGGTTGATTATTTTCTATGAAAAATAATCCATACTTGATGATTTCTATCACTTAGTCATTCTCTCATCCTTCACAACACTTGCTCATTTTCACTTGCTCACTCTCTCTCCATGTTTTCCCTCTCCTTCTTCCTCAAGCCCTGACCCTCACATGAGTTGTGAACCCTAGGGCTTTTGAGACAAAATACTCCATACATCTCTCTCTACATCTTCTTAGTTGTCTAGTTTAGCAAACTAAACATCTAAGTTACCTCATACTTGAGTTTGTAGCTTGGATCTTAGGCCCTCGGGTGGATCTCCTTCGACAAAGAGAAAACCAACGACTGAGTTCATTTGAAGCCTCCTAGGAGCCAAGAAGAGGAGCAAAGAAGGACAACGAAGACCCGAAGGACTTGGTTTAAGGAGGTATAACACCTTTCATAGTAGTTAAACCTCCTAGTTCGTTTTAGTTAGTTAAGGTTTCTGATAAGATCCGGGTTTTAGGTCGATGTTGCTTGCTTCAAAAATTGTTGTTTACAAATTCCGTTTCCCTACAAATCATATGGGGTGTGCGACATTGACTTACATGGTATCAGAGCCTATTAAACCTTAACTAGCTAGTTAGCAAGTAGTTAGAAATTCGAACGACGAAAATTGCACGAAATCATGATCAAAAACCTTGCTTGCTGTCAATTTTTAAAACTGGTCTAAAAATTATTTCAATGGACTTAAAAATACAAGAAGGCTTTTCTAAGAACACAGAAGAAAAATGAGATCGTAGGTACCCAAGACCGCCATGGAACCATGGCAAAATAGTGTGTTTTGTCACCGTTCCTCGGCAGAGTAAAGGCCGACTCGGTCTGAGTTTCTTCTGTGGGTCTTATTTTTGGAATTGTGATTTTTGGTATATGTGATTTCTAGCCAGAATTATTTGTGTACTGGTTTGTGCATGGGGTAGTCACGGATTTAGTTTATCAATCGAAATTATAATGTTCTTGGCTAATATGATTCTGTGTTTGTATATATATGATGCTAAACGCCCGCTAATCTCTATACGTCGATTAATGGGGGTTGCACACATCTATGATTTGGTGATGGTTTGTGTATATGGAGTATTGGATCATCGAGGATGAATATCCGGGGGGATGTGAGAAAAGTGTTTTCTTTTCTTTCATTCATGTAATCTGTAAATGTGATGTAATATTATTTTGCGCGGCATATCCGGGTTGAGATTGTAGCCACTGTTGTATTATTTCATTTACTGTTTCTTGCACCTAGGATAGACCCAAGGTGGGATGCACAAACTACCGGGTTCTTAAAGTGCCGAGTGGCCTACTCATTTTATTGAGGGAGGCTGCTTCACTTCGGGAGTTTAGCGGGTAGTTTGCCGCGCCCGTAGGGGTCTAGGGTGGGGTTTGGCTATTCATCACGACCATGGAATCCGTCTTTCGTTCTGGGCTTAAGCGAAACACGGAAATCCTAGTATATCCAATATATTCATTTGTGATATTGAATGCTTATTATTGCGGGAGACAAATGGTGATATATATATATATATATATATATATATTATATATAATAAATGTTACTTATGTTTTGCACCCGTGCTAGTCCAGCCCGCGCTCTACCGTTAGGTAAGTAACCTAACGGTGTATGATGGGGCCCCGTGGCGAAAGCGAATGGCATAAGCATACTTTCTATTTTTGTTTCTTTTCTGTAATGATAAGGTTAATTGATGGGACCGCATTAAGATTGATTAATGCAAGAAAATAAACCTAAAATCTGATGTCATTGGAACAATTACAAAACCACTCGGTTTTCTTCAAAAAGCACTTTTTAAAAGCGGAGCTTAAACCACTCCTTTTCAAAAGCTATCAGGTTCCTTCGACTACATCAAGTTCATTACTTTAACGGTTTTCGCAAAAAACCAGCCGTAGCCCTCCGTCGTTTCAAATAAGCAGCACATCGTATTCATGCTATGTTTGTTGGCCTTCGTCAAGGCATAGTGAATGGTAGCGATATGTTACTTGTTTGTAGCATAGATAGATGCATTAGTTTAGGACAGTCGTACAACCGTGTTGGCCTTCATCAATAGCGAGTATGGGTGGGTCTAAATTAATCAGGACAACGATGGGAAGAATTTGACTTGCATCTTATGATTTGTTGGCCTTCATCAAGGTCATAAGAGCTTGGGGAAAAAATCACATCGGGGGTTTCAAATACAAAGGAAACTTGCAGATTTAGCATACCTTCTAGAGTGTGGTGACTAGAGTGGATTCCATTGTTCATACCATAATATTGCATTATTATATTCCCTATTCTTATTTGTTTTATAAATAAACAGGTGCTTTTAACGCATGTCTGCTACATATTATAGGTTACAGGTTCTTGAACAGAAAAAAGTGAAAACAATGAAAAGACGATGCAAAAGTGGACTTTGACAAACAAACAGAAGACTCTTAATCAAGCCTACATCAAAGATAAAAATTCAAAAAGTACAAGGCAATGCAAGGTCCAAGATTTCAAAGCAAACGGGTAAAGTCCACTACAATATTCACTGGAAAGATCTGGAAGAGAACGAGAAGCCAATATGAGAAAAGACATACAGAAACAGGAAGCACATGTCAATAAGAGCCAGCACAAAAAATACGAAAAGTCAAACTCCTCTTTTGGCCGCGGAACCGCGGCCAAACCTGGCCTCGGGCCGCGGTTCCGCGGCCGGGTTATGCGCGTGTCGGCGCGGAGTTTTTTGGCGGCGCGCGTATTGTTGTCTAGGTCTTTTCTTAGGGGTATTTTTGTAATATCAGATGTGCGAATCAATTGTAACCTAGGGTTTCCTATCCTCTATAAATAGGAACTCTAAATCATTGTAAAGGCTATGCCTCCCTATGCCTCTTTCTATGAATAAAATTTAGAATTCTTTTGGAGAGCATCGATGCCTCTTTTCATTTCAGAAATTCAGATCTGACAAGTCTTGTGTTGATGTTTGGAGAGAGCCATCTGTAAAGTAAGTAGGTAATTTCAAATCTTGCCCTAGGTAATTTTTCATTCTCTGCCCTAGATTAAATTTAATTCCTTGCCCAAGTTAGATCTTTAATTTCTTGCCCTAGTTAAATTTAATTCTTTGCCCTAGATAAATGATAGATTTAGTTTTTAGATTTAATAAGAAATCCGAACACCCATCGGAATTAACTCGTTTGAGCGATTAGGAAATTCACAACATTCCTGTGGACCGACCCGTACTCACCGGCTAGCTGCAAAGCGACGCCTTTCTTGATTGCGGTAATAGATAGTTTTTGAGACAAAATCAAATGGCGCCGTTGCCGGGGATGGCGTAGTATTTCCTTTTTTCAATTTCGGGTTAATCTAAATTAAAAAAATCATAAAAACAGAAAAAGAAAAAAAAATTATAAAAATTTTATCATTTATTTTTTGAAGGGTTATTTTTTTTTTTTGTGAATCTTTGCAGGATTGACGGATCTGAAACAACACAGAAGATGAATCAGAAAAGGATACATCAAAACAAAGAGGGATTGCAAGTACAGAACAGGAGAATTTTTTTGGAGCCCTGAAGCCTCCATCCCAACTCTAAACCGCGGCCTAAGCGCGCTCCCGCCGCCCTTCCGCAGCCCTATTGCATCATCATTGCGAAATTTTTGCACGGTTTGTTTTCTATTTCTTCCCTCTGCAAGTCCCCATATATCTTCTGTCAAATCTTCTGCAGGATTCTTTGCGCTAAAAATCTTCCCCCTTCCAATAATTGAATTTCTGCAGGATTCTTTGCGCCGCGCATAAAATAAAAATCTTTGATTGCAAGTGATTTACTATTTTGCATATCTTTAAAACTGATTTTAAGGGGCTTTTTGACCAAATTAGATTGGGTGGGGATTTCATCACCCTTCCCAGGACCCCAGAAATCACATAAGGCATTTGCATTGACCATCTATTAATTAAAAAATACTGACTCAGCCCTAAGGACTTCAAGTTCAATAGGACAGAGGACTAGTTATAGGCATCAGCCGTTTATCCTAACCTGACTTTGCGGTGTCTAGGCAAGTGTTAAGGCAAGTGGTTATTTAATTAGGACCGCTACTTATAGCGGGGAGCCTCCCACTTACCTGGCATTTATCTGGCCGCAATTGGCGGTGAAGAGGCGGTTTGAGGTCCTATCCCTAGCCCTTTTGAACAGTTAGGAGCTGTCTAGCTGACCTAGGTGACCCTAGAGTTAAGCCTGATTGTGCATTTCTGGTTGATTGCATTTGTGTCTAAGCCCTTTATCGAAAATTTTTGCAAAACAAATAAAAAAAAATAATAAGAGAATTTTTTTTATAAAAACAACATGCAAATTTTTGCCGCAAATAAATCCTTGCACCCCAACCTACCTTCTTCATCTTCTCTTTCTGACATCATGGGTACCCCACATCACAAATCTCTTGCCGAACTTTGGTATCCCGAACCTAATTTTGCCTCGTACGTCAATTGTTTCGGTCGATTTAAGGAAGATCCCTCCGTGCCCAAAATATCTTTGAAAGATCAAATACAAGCGTTTAGGAGAAACGGTTTGACTTTGCAACCCACTTTGTGTCAACCATGTCAACCTTCACCACCTTCGGACGTTGATGCCACTTTTTCGAGTCCAGCTGTAACTCCTAAACCGATGTCCATTGCTGAGCATATTGCTCAATCTCGTAGCCGATCTTTCACCCCTCTCCACACATCTAATTCTAGGGATCAACAAGTCCATTCACCTTTTTATCCATATGTTGACCCTACCCCTGTCCAACCATCCACTTCCTACCAGTCCTACCCGACTTTCCCACCTTCACTAGACCCTGTTTCTACACAGCCTTTTAGGAGTTTCACATATCCAAACAATTTCGAATCTTTTACCGAAACCCCTTCACCACCCATGTCTAGTTTGGAACAGTCGTTGGCAGCTTATATTGCAGCAACAAATAAAATGACTAGGAATATGGAAGCGTTCATGGCCGCCCTTATGCAACCGAGTGAACCAGTAGCTAGTTTACAACTAGCTCCAAATTTTCCAATATATAAGGAGGCGGTTGGACAGAGTGAGAATATGAGAGGATTTCCAAATCAAACCTACCCTTATCCAATTGAAACCCACAACTCCGGTTTTCCATCGATTGCCCTAAATAGTTCACCAGTTGAAAATAAAAACGAGTTGTGTGATTTTGTAGTGCTTGATTTGCCAAATTGTGAGGAACCCCTTTCGAGTGAAACCGCACCTAATCCGTTTGACCTTTACACCTCCAATCTAGAACCTGAATTGATAAATATCCATGCTTTTGATGAGGTGTCAGAAAAAATTGATTTTCACTTGATTGAGGATATAGACGCCGGGAATATTTCGGATGATGAACCTGTCGATTTGATTGAAATTTTATGTTCAACTTATCATCCCAAGTCATTAGATGTTTCTCCCGAACCTCATATGCGTCTTGATTTTGATGATAATGGCATGGATGAGTTAAATATTGAGGAGAACTATGAGGATAGTATTGAGGAGAGTCATATTGAGGTTGAACCATTTTTGTTTGATGTGTCTGATTTTCCAATCCATCCTCTTGACCCTTTAACTAAATCACCCTCCCTCCTTTCCATCGTTCCGACCACGCCTCATATCACGCTTGAAGACTGTGAGCATGAAAATTTTTCCTTTGAATCTGACACAGTTCTCACAGACGATAACACCTACGAGTGTTTCACTTTTTCGGACGATATTGATGACTCTCCGCCCGAGTTTGAGTCCTTTACATTTTCAGATGAGTTAGTTGAACCATCAGACTCGGTTGCTTACAGTCAGTTCGAACCATTGATGGAATCCTTCAAGTTCGAGACAGTTTACTACGGTGAGAATGAGACTATCCTTAATTCACTCCCTTTCGTCCTTCCTATCGTTCCGACCGTACAAGAGACCGTTACGCTTTCATCTCCACTACCGAGTTCGATGTACGCATGTTTTCTTGCGAATCTTGAGGGATTTGACCCCATTTCTCGACGGGTTGATAGGTTAGCACAATCGCTTTTAATACATCGGTCATCATAAATTGCGCTAATTTATTCACTCGATTTACACCCTCAAGATCGTACTCCGCTTCTTTCTCCTTTCCGCCATTCTTCTCCTCCACCGAGACCATATTCTACCTCCACACGGTCTCGTGTGCTTCTCATATCTTTTCTTTCCACTCCATTCTTTCACCAACTCGACCATTACCACGATAAGATCTTTGAATGGTTGGTGTTGACTTTTGGCTTGTGTAAGGCCAAGCTTAAGTTTGGGGGGAACCTTGTTGTATATATGTATATATATTTTTTGCTTTCTTTTTCTATAAAAAATAAAAAATAAATTCAAAACAATAAAAAAAATTATAAATAAATAAACATGGGCGTGCCGATATTTTGACCCTCTTGGTGTAGCATGACAGTGAGGACACTGTCAAGTTTAAGTTTGGGGGTATGCTCGGTAAGTCTTCTTCCTTCGCATTCATGTGTATATTTTTGCATTTGCATACTTATTTGAAAACCCATAAAAATTGAAAAATTTTGAAAAATTATAAAAATTATTGTATTCAATTTTGGCTTATTTGACTAGAGTTTGACAGATAGGTTAACTAGCTAGGAACAACTAGATCTTTGACGTAGTAAATTAAAAATCCTAAAAATAACCTTTCTTAAAGTTTAACGGTAGAAAGTATATGTCTTTGTAGTTTATTTAGAAATAGGCAAATTTTGAGTTCACTTTTTGGGCTAAGTCGAAACAAAGGAAAAGTATTGATATTTTTATTAGACTATAAGTTTGAAAAATAGTTCCTAGCTTAAATCTAGATTCTGAAAATGTATACCCTACAAATTGCACAATCCCGCACCTTGAAACTTGGAATAATAGAAGAGACCTTGAAATGCTCTTGTCTAAAGTCCTTAGTACAATGAAAATAAAAGAAAAAAAAAGTGAATAAAGAAGAAAAAAATGAACACTGGTTTTGTGATTACTTAAGGCTGTAAAAATAGAAAAATATTTAGCGAGGGTGCTTCATCACCTAGTGCCTTAGACCAACTGGTTTGGGAGTCAATGCTAAAGCCTTGGGTGTTGCAAGACTAGGAATTACGCTTTAATGTGCAAACACATCTTGTAATCGGTTGTTGGTACCTCAGGAAGTATTAACGGTCGCATGAAGGATGTGTAAGAAAAATTCATTTAAAAATTCACCAATTAAGAAGTGGTTTGGACAACGGACGAGAGTATGATTGCTTGATTTGAATTTCCAAGTGTAGGGGTGATCTATACACACACGTAGGGATATGTGATTGGAGTTTAGATGAGAGAGAGGAATGAAGAATAAAACTTGTATCTTTAGTAGAGTTGATAAAAATTCCTAAGTGGAGATGGAACCCTAGAAGGAAAACTTAAGAAATGCCGAAAGCTAAGTAGGTCTGCAGAACATATATAATTTTAAGTTAAATGATGAGGAAGTGTGAAGAATATGGGTGGATAATTTACGAGTCGACGATAATAGAATTCCTTGTTAGAAAACCTAATTGGAGAATTAAAGTCGAAAAGCCAAATTGATAGGATTTTATGGGTAGTATCCGCTGAAAACCCTCAGGAGACAACACTCCTCCTACTAGGGAATCCTAGAGGTTTAACGGCTTGCTGCACGAGCTCAGTGCAATCGCGTTTCCCTGCGAAAGTGCGGTTAGGTTTTTTGTCGAGAATAAAAAATAAGTTTGCTCGAGGACGAGCAAAAGATATGTTTGGGGGTATTTGTTCATACCATAATATTGCATTATTATATTCCCCATTCTTATTTGTTTTATAAATAAACAGGTGCTTTTGACGCATGTCTGCTACATATTACAGGTTACAGGTTCTTGAACAGAAAACAGTGAAAACAATGAAAAGACGATACAAAAGTGGACTTTGACCAACAAACAGAAGACTCTTGATCAAGCCTACATCAAAGATAAAAATTCAAAAAGTACAAGGCAATGCAAGGTCCAAGATTTCAAAGCAAACGGGTAAAGTCTACTACAATATTCACTGGAAAGATCTGGAAGAGAACGAGAAGCCAATATGAGAAAAGACATACAGAAACAGGAAGCACATGTAAATAAGAGCCAGCACAAAAAATACGAAAAGTCAAACTCCTCTTTTGGCCGCGGAACCGCGGCCAAACCTGGCCTCGGGCCGCGGTTCCGTGGCTGGGTTATGCGCGTGTCGGCGCGGAGTTTTTTGGCGGCGCGCGTATTGTTGACTAGGTCTTTTCTTAGGGGTATTTTTATAATATCAGATGTGCGAATCAATTGTAACCTAGGGTTTCCTATCCTCTATAAATAGGAACTCTAAATCATTCTAAAGGCTATGCCTCCCTATGCCTCTTTCTATGAATAAAATTTAGAATTCTTTTGGAGAGCATCGATACCTCTTTTCATTTCAGAAATTCAGATCTGACAAGTCTTGTGTTGATGTTTGGAGAGAGCCATCTGTAAAGTAAGTAGGCAATTTCAATTCTTGCCCTAGGTAATTTTTCATTCTCTGTCCTAGATTAAATTTAATTCCTTGCCGAAGTTAGATCTTTAATTCCTTGCCCTAGTTAAATTTAATTATTTGCCCTAGATAAATGATAGATTTAGTTTATAGATTTAATAAGAAATCCGAACACCCATCGGAATTAACTCGTTTGAGCGATTAGGAAATTCACAACATCCCTGTGGACCGACCCGTACTCACCGGCTAGCTGCAAAGCGACGCCGTTCTTGATTGCGGTAATAGATAGTTTTTGAGACAAAATCATCCATCTAGGTCATCACACAATGATAGTTGGATCCCGATCCCTCTGATGAGTAGGATTACTCTTGGTAGATACTTTTCACTTCACAATTAGCTAACCTATTAGGTGTCTAGAAAGTGTTAACGGGGCTACGCCTCTGCGGAAACGAGTTTTATTTTAATTAGGTCCGTGCGAGAGCACAAGGAACCTCCCTCGGAGTACCAACACCCACTTGGCTGAAGGATTAGCGAACTTGTAAAGTGTGAATGATCATGACTAGTTCTCATTTTAAGGTTTGATGGAGAATTCGATGAAACAGTGGGAGCCATCCTGGTTAGATAAGATAATAAACCAATCTAGCCTTGCAAGAGCATACGCTGAGTGTTTCTTTTCTCTCTCTCTTGCAGCAACCATGACGGAACTTAAATTACTACTTGAAAAAAATATATTGACTGGGCCAAACTATAAATATTTTCTGAGGAACGTCAACGTTGCACTTACTTATGACAAAGTGGCATACGTCCTCACCAGTACTGCTCCCCTGTTCCAGGACCAGATTCCTCAGTTGTGAACACCGAGGTCCGCAAAACTTAGGGTCTGGATTGCGAGAAAGTTAAGTGCATCGTGTAGGCATCCATGAATAATGAACTCCAGAAGCAGCATGAGGATATGGACATCAAATCCATTTTTCTCCATTGCAAGGATTTGTATGGAGTGCACTCTCGTATCGCAAGGTACGAGACCTTAAGGAAATTATTCCAGATGAGATTAGCCCCAGGATCACCTGTAGGAGAGCACGTCCTCAAGATGATCGGTCTCATTGAGGAACTCGCAAACCTAGGATGTGTGATGGAAAACGAGTTATACATTGACTTGGTTCTACAGTCCCTTCCTCACACCTTCTCTCAGTTCGTGCTGAACTTCAATATGCACAATATGGAAGCTGATCTTCCAAAGCTCCTCAATATGTTGAGGGTAGCGGAGAGCTCCTTGAAAAAGGAGAAGACACATATTCTTATTGTTTGCGAATCTTCCTTTCCTAAATCCAAAGCGAAAGCTAAAGGGAAGAAGAAGAAGATCACCACCAAGCCGAAAGGAGGTGTCAAAAAGGTGCAAGGAAAGAACAAATCGGGTAGAGTAAAAGCAGATAAGGATAAGTGCTACTACTGTTATAAGAAGGGGCACTGGAAGAAGAATTGCAGGGCTTTCAAAACTAAGGGCAAGGACACGAAGCAAGCTGATGCTTCTGCTTCAGGTGTGTTCGTAATCAAAAACTGTTTTTCAGAAAACTCTACATCATGGCTACTAGATACCGGTTCCGGTTCTCATATCTGTAATTCTTTGCAGTCTCTGAGAAACTGTAGAGTACTGAAGGCAGGTGATATGGCCCTCCAGGTTGGCAACGGAGCAAATGGTGATCCTGTTGCGGTAGGTGATTATCACCTGAAGTTGACTAGTGGGCACATTTTAGTGTTTGTTCATCACAGAAAATTGCATTTTTATACCACTCATTCATTATCTATTTTGTTATATATCGGTACTATTAACCAGTGTCTGCTCAGTAAATACAGATTACAGGTATTCATGATAAAATACTGAAAACACACTCAATATCACGGATATAGCGTCTGGGAGTCGACACTGCAATCAGAACAGAAAACCGACCGATATTCAAAGAACTCTTTTTCAATAAACATGTGTACACAATTTTGGTCCAACACAAGTGTGCACATAGCTCTTTGATGACTTGGACCATGGTCAGGCTGCCTTGGCACAACAAATTGTGCATATGGGCACATGGGGGTGTGATGTGTAATAAATGCTAAAAGATGTGATGTGATTTAAAGCATCAAGTTTCCCTCCAAGACTACTTAGTATAACCCAAGCTAATATGAAAAAATCAAACAATACCAGTAGACTTGTTGAGTGCACTCGAGACCACCACAGCAACACGAGCCACTTTGCTCGGAATTGGACCGGTGAAACCCTTCCCAAAACCGACTCCACCGGTCCCCCTTACTCCGTTTGTCACCATTTTTCTTCTGGTCATTTCTTTGGGTCATACCAGTCCATCTATATTGTTTGTTTATTCTGGAATGAGGCCTATAAATACCAAAACAGATTAGAGAGCAAGGGCTATATATATATATATATATATATATGGTTTTGTTTTAGTTTTGCTTTAGGCTTGAGAGTTGTGTGGGCTTTAACTTGGTTTCTTTTTCTTCTTCCCTCTTGAAGCTTTCTTTTGAGAGCTTTATTATGGAGGTTGAACAAGTTATCAATATCATGTATCTCAACTACATCAAGTGTTAAATAATATTGCTTTGTTATTTTCGTTGTTCTTTTGCTTTGTTTCTTTTGTTTCTTGCTTTCTTTTGCTATTATTTTATGTAACCAATCTCTTTGGTTGTGGTGATGGTGAAGAAATGAGACGAAAGGCTTTACCTTCCTCCTCCTCTTGTTTATGTTTAATGTGCTTAATATGATTCTAACTTAAAGATTGTTTATGTATTGATGTGATATGGTATTTTGAAACCATGGTTACTTTGTAACCTCTTCAAATACCATACTCACTCATTTTCCCCATTTCATAATATTTAAGCTAAAATCAATTGGGTGTTAAGTTTGCTATGTCTAGATACGGTATTTTGTAACCAAGTGCTTGACAAACCCTCGGTTTTCATATACCATATTCTATCACAATCACTTAGCAAAGTTAACACTAAAACTAATTGCTCTCACTCGCTAATTTTTGCTTTTGATGCTGATGTATGCTTGCTAAGCCTTTTGGTTTGTGTTGATACCCAAGCTTGGACGTACAAACGATAATTGAACAATACGGACTCGTTTCGTGTTTTGAGTCGAGATCCGAGAACTTGATAATTTATGCTTTGCGACCGCGTTGACAAGTCATGCTTTACTTCGGGATCGACACAAGGACAGACAACTCATGATCAAGTGAGTGTCGAAGGAATCGTCACGATTCGACCATCCGAGCCAAAGCTATGGCCATTTCTTCCTTAACTTGTTTTCTTTGTTTTCGTATTCTATTTATTTTTATGAGAACCACCTATTCCTTATTTTTTTAACCTTAAGCAACAAAACCTAATACACAATTCCCTATGGATCGACCCGTACTTGCCGGCTCGCTACAACGCATCGTGCACTTACGGTTTATTAATTTTAAAACGAGACCGAGCTCGCGTGCGCACTATTTAGAAAACCATTTCTTTCAAAGCACTTTTGCACACGCGGGTGAGGTCCCAACAAGTTTTTGGCACCGTTGCCGGGGAGTTGTTAGTCATTAGGTATTGTTATTTCTGGTTCATACTAACATACTAACTATTAACTCTAATTTCATTCTAAACTAACAAAACACTACACTTCTAAATTTGTTCTCTGTCCTTCAGACCTGCTATCACTCTATAATCAAAGTATACTATTAGAATACTTATATAGCTTAGAGATTACACACAAAATTTTAGCACAAATTCTTTCCATTTGGCCGGCGACATCATTGAAAAATCCGACGCCGCCGGGTCTATGGTGTGATTTTTGGTTTTTTATATTTGTGTGATCTCCAGTGCATTGTTGGTATTGTTGGGATTCCCTTGCACCTAGTCTAAGGTTTGGTAGCATCACTCATGCCACTTTAAAATTTAGAGAGGTGCAAAACAAGCAAACCGTGATTCATGCTAGAATTTCTAGGGTAATAAGTTTGTATCACATACAAAGAAGTAAAGAGATTAGGATTACAACCTTTGTAGTCCGTTCCTTCACTTCATAAGCTCCGTGTTGAGGTCCCTTCACTGCGATCATCAAGAACTTCGACTCTCGTGAGGCTCCAACAGGTGACTGATGCATCTTGCTTGAAGTCTTCTTGATCTAAGATGATCTACCTTGAAGAATCTCTAATCCAAGCTTACACTTCACTAATGAAGTAATTAGAGAAGTGAACACCCTAATCTAAGTGGCTAGAATAGATGAGGATGATGAAGTAGGAATTTTTCTCTGTTTTGTTTTCAATTTCTCACTTTTATTCACCACTTACACAAAACCTAGTGAAGCTTTTTCAAGAGCAAGAAGAAGAAGAAGATGAAGCTAAAGCTTTTGTGATGAATAATAAATTATTGTTGTGGTTACAATTGCAACCATAGGTTAAGAATGAATGGCTTAACCATTGTAGAAAATAAACCATAGGTTAAGGGTTTAGGTTGGGTTAAAGAATATGTACACAAAATATCAAAGCTAGATGACAAAAGTCAAAGCTTCATGATGCTTCATGAAAGCTTCATCCAAAGCATAACCCTAATCCAAACCCTAACAAGGTTTAAACCCAAAAACCATGTTGCATTTGTAACCCTAACATGTTACAATATTATATATCACATATACAATATATTTTGTAATAAAAGAAAATAATACAATTAACATATATCGCATATACATCAATGTATTATCCAGTGAGAAAATGAATCAATAAAGCGAGCTTATATTAGTTGACATAATGTAATATATCACATATATAATTATACATCAAATTATCGAATCAACACTTGATCCGATAATCCGGCTATATTGCATATAACCGACTAATATAACATGTACCAATTCATCGAATCAACACTTGATCCGATGACCCGGCTATATCACATATACCCGGCCGATATCTCATATCGCGAGAATAAAATACGGTATCTCATATCGTATTATTCTCGGTCCCGCACATATCACATATGTGCTCCTACTCCGTTTTGCCTGAGCCAAGAAACCTCTGTGTAGGACTCTAAAGAATCGTCAATACGCCGGCAGTAGGTGATGATCATATCAAACACCCACAAGCTGCAAGCGGTCAGCTAAACGTAACACCCACCCAGGTATTGAGCGATCAGAAGATCAACAAGCAAGCCTGTACATTCTCCTGTGAATCCGATCAGTAACACTACCGTACAGTCCGGTCTCTTCGTCTGATATGTCGCTTATCAAGTCTAGGGGTGGTAAATGTCAGACCCCAGTAACCGATAAGTCATGTCGATGTGAGGCTCATAACAGGTCGAGAAACTACTGATAACTCTTAACAGCAGCACTCTATATCAGCCCTGGCCAGGGACTTCCAGTTATAGCCAATCGAACACAGCACAACATCAACTCCCTATACCGGGAGAGACGAAACCCCTCCTATCGCTCATTGCCTCCATGTGATTCGGGACTGTACCCAAAAGCCACTGTTTTGCACGCCCTCTTAGACATGGTAAGGTGGAAATCAAAGCATAGTGGGAATCACACAAGACTCTATGACGATCTCGGGTCTACAGACTAACCTGTACCAGTGTCACCGGAGAACTGCTATCTGACGATAGGTATAATACCATCTAAGAGTTCTCGGCGAGTCCGTTCAGTGTACCCAGTCTCCACTGAGCACCCGTACACCATCTTTGATGTTAAACACCGATGGATATGGGATCATCCATCGCCCATCATATGGGTCAAGATGCGTATACGCTAGTCTACTCTGGTGTATCGATGCCCTGTCTTGATACAATCTCGACTAGGAACAGTTATAGGATGTACTCGTTGACTACCCTGGCCCCACTAGTATGATCTCATCATAGTCCCACATATCCTAAGGGCTTTATCAACATGTGAGAGCAAGACAGTAAACCAATACATGTCAACATGTTAAGACAAAGTGAAACCAGATAGCATACTATCATATCGAGCAAGAAAGTCCTCACTATATATATCCAAGCATCCACTATAATATACATCATATGTACAACAATGGCCTCTAGGGCATATATACAACTAACAATCTCCCACTTGCACTAAGGCCAGCTGTTGTAGTATCTCATACCCAACATCCCAAAAAGTCTCTCAAATTGTATCTGGGGAATGGCCTTTGTGAGTGGATCCACAGTGTTGTCCTTCGTGTCAACTCTCCTGACCTCGATCTTGCGGCGATCAACTATCTCCCGGATTAGGTGATACCGCCTCAGAATATGTCTGGACTTCTGATGGGACCTGGGTTCCTTGGCCAAAGCCACAGCTCCATTGTTATCACAATACAAAGGTATTGGATGCTCAATGGACGGAACCACACCAAGTTCAGTGATGTATTCAGCCTCCATCGTCGAGTCCGCCACGGTTTCTTGCTTGAAACTCTTCAAACAAAACGCCCCTCCATTTAAAGTAAAGACAAATCCCGAGTGCGACTTAGAGTCGTCCTTATCACTTTGGAAGCTTGAATCGGTAAAGGACTCCACCTGGAGTTCACCGTTACCATACACCAAGAACATCTCCTTAGTCCTTCTCAAGTACTTGAGAATGTTCTTCACAGCTGTCCAGTGACTCTCTCCTGGATCTGCTTGATACCTACTCACTACACTTAGTGAGTATGCTATATCGGGTCTGGTACATAGCATCGCGTACATGATAGAACCTACTGCCGGAGCATAGGGTATCCCTTGCATGCAACCTCTCTCCAAATCAGTCTTCGGAGACATCTCTTTGGAAAGAGTGAGTCCAGAGATCGTGGGTTGGTTCCCATGCTTGGATTCTTCCATACTAATCCATTTAGATCAATCTCTATAGATCTTGATTCCCAAAATGCAGGAGGCATCACCTAGATCTTTCATTGAGAATTGATGTGATAAGAAGAGCTTGACCGAGTGCAGCATAGGAATATCATTTCCTATCAAGAGTATGTCATCTACGTACAATACGAGGAAGACGATCTTAATCTCTGCAACCTTCTTGTATATACAAGGTTCATCTACGTTCTTGATGAAGTCAAACTCTTTGGCTACAACATCAAAACAGATGTTCCAACTCCACGATGCCTGCTTTAACCCGTAGATGGATTTAAGCAGCTTGCACACCTTTCCGCTGCTCCCAATATCTACGAAGCCCTCTGGCTGAGTCATGTACACGCACTCCTCTAAACCACCATTCAGAAAGGCGGTCTTAACATCCATTTTCCAGATTTCGTAGTCATGGTATTCAGCAATGGCAAGTAAGATCCGGATGGACTTAAGCATAGCCACTGGAGAAAAGGTTTCGTCATAATCCACAACTGGTCGTTGACGAAAACCCTTTGCAACAAGTCTAGCTTTGTAATTCTCAACTTTTCCATCTACACTAAGTTTCTTCTTAAAGATCCATTTGCTCCCAATGGGGTTTACCCCTTCAGGAAAAACTTCCAAAGTCCATACTTTGTTGGTATATATGAATTCCATCTCAGATCGCATTGCATCCAGCCACTTCACAGAGTCCCCATTCATGATGGCCTGCTCAAAACTAGTTGGGTCATCATCTTCCATGATGCAATCCTCGCTCCTACCATCCATGAGAAAACCGTAGTATCTCTCAGGTGGATGAGGAACCCTACTAGATCGGCGGAGAGGCTGGGGTTTGTCGGGTACTACTAAATCCTCTGGTTCCAGTAAATCATCAGTTGTAGTTTGTGCTGCTGGAACCTCTTCGAGCTCTACCTCTACGCCACTAATTTCTTTAACAAGAAATTCCTTTTCTAAAATGGTGGCATGTTGAGCAACAAACATCTTTTGTTGTTCACCGTGGTAGAATAAATATCCATACGAATTGCTTGGATATCCCACAAACTTACAAAGAATTGATCTTGCCTCGAGCTTGTCCGGATTTTGCTTTTTAACATAGGCCGGACAACCCCATAACTTAACTCGTTTAAGAGATGGTCTCTTCCCATTACATATCTCATATGGAGTGGTAGGCACCGATTTGGTTGGAACTCTATTCAATAGGTATATGGCTGTCTCAAGCGCATACCCCCAGAAAGAAATAGGTAACTCAGCAGTGCTCATCATAGAGCGCACCATATCTAATAGGGTGCGATTCCTCTGCTCCGATACACCGTTGTGCTGTGGTGTGTAAGGAGGAGTAAGTTGAGAGAGAATCTCATTCTCTTTTAAATAATCCCAAAACTCATTTCTCAAGTATTCTCCTCCTCGATCAGATCGAAGGATTTTAATACTTTTACCCTTTTGGTTCTCTACTTCTTTCTTATATTCTCTGAATTTCTCAAAAGTTTCAGACTTGTGTTTCAATAGGAACACATGTCCGTATCTTGAGAGATCGTCAGTAAATGTAATGAAGTATGAGGAACCATCCCTGGCATGTGTAGACATGGGACCACATACATCACTATGTATCAGTCCCAAGAGTTCAGTAGCTCTTTCTCCGTGTCCACTAAACGGAGTTTTGGTCATCTTGCCTTTCAGACATGACCGGCAAGTATCATAAGATGAAAATTCGAACGGATTCAAATATCCATCCTTATGCAACTTGGCTAGTTGTGTCGCATTGATATGACCTAGTCTAAAATGCCACAAGAAGGATTTATTCATTTCTGAACTCTTCCTCTTGTATGTGTTTTGCACATTAAGTATTGTAGTTTAGTTAAGAACGTATATGCCATTATTTAACGATCCTGATCCAACCAACTTTTGATTCAGGAATATGTTCATAACATTATCCTGTACTACAAAATTATATCCTTCTTTGCTCAATAAAGAAACTGATATAAGATTGCATATCAGAGTCGGAATGTAATAGCATTCGTTCAGAACCAATGTATTACCATTTGGTAACACAAGGTGATATTCACCAACTGTTTTGGCTGCAACATTTGCACCATTCCCTACTCTTACGGAATGATCACCATCTCCCAGTTCCCAACATTTGCATAGCCCATATAACATATTACATATATGGGATCCAGATCCGGTATCTAATACCCAAGACGTAGAGTGAACTGAGAAACAGTTCTCGATAACTAACACTCATGAAGAAGATGCTTCAATATGCTTATTCTTCGTTTGGACGGCGTGAGAATCCAGATATTCTCCTATTCCCTGCTCAGAGTTATAACAATTATAAGTGGGAGCGAGACCAACGTTCCCCTGCTCGGTATAATAAGAGGGTTCGGTCAATACATCCATATTATTATCTTGATTAAGGCCTGACATGGTCGCTACCTGAAAAGAGAGAGAAGAAAACACTTTAGCGTATGCTCTTACAAGATTAGATTGGTTATTATCTTATCTAATCAGGATGGCTCCCACTGCTTTTTATCAAATCTTCCTTAAAACCCTAAAAAGTAATACTATAATTACACTTTACAAGTTCGCCAATCTTTTGGCCAGGCCAGTGTTGGTACTTTGAGGGAGGTTCCCCGTGCTTTCATACGGACCTAATTAAAATGAACATCATTTTCCCATAGGCATAACCCCGTAAACACCTTTCTAGACACCTACTTGATCGGCTAATTGTCAGTGTAAAACTCTCCCAGGAGTAACTCTTACTCGCGGTGGATATCAGGATCCATCTATCTCATAGAAGGTATGGAATCTCATTGCAAATTTCTACACTTGAAATTCCTGATAATACTTTTGCCCCTAGCAACTCATGACCTTGGCTAAGGTCAACAAATCATAAGCGCTAGCCAAGTTCAACCCGTCATTTCCCGATTGAATTAAACCCACCCGTACGACCCTTGGCTAAGGTCAACAAAGTCGTACGCCTACCCTAACTCAATCACATCTCATGTTTTAGCATATAAATACTAATTAGCTACCGTACACTATGCCTTGGCTAAGGTCAACAAACACAGCACGAATACTAACTAGTCTCTATCTGAAATGACGGAGGGCTACGCAGGTTTTTCAGAAAACCATGAGCATAATGAACTTGATATTGTTGTAGAAACAAGTGATTTTTAAAAGGAGTGTCTTTTAGGCTTTTCTAGTTTCGCTAAAGAAGTCACTCCCGGTGAAGGGATCTCGGCTCTTCCCTCATCGAATAAGGTGCAGGGTATATCACATATACCATTATGCATAGCAAGAACTATAGAAGCAATCAAAAACTAAACCGTGAGTGTGTAGCATCTGCCAGTTTTGCTAAATAGGTCACTCCCGGTGAAGGGATCTCGGCTCTTTCCTCATCGAATAAGGTGCAGGGTATATCACATATACCACTTTCCAAAGCAAAAACTGTAGCTACCCTTTTTTATAAATTTGATTCTACAACATCTTTTAGGCTTCTTTTCTATTATTAATCTCATTAATAAATCCCATCATGTATGCTTCCTAAGCATCACAGAAGAAACTAAAGCAGTAATATTTATATATCATCATATATATATAGTATAATCATTCGTCTCAGGCAGTAATATGATCTCATCACAGAACATTGCAGCAGAAGATAACATATGAAATATTGGATATACTAGGACGTCCGTGTTTTATTTTGAGTCTGTATAAAACACGGATTCCACGGTCACGATGAATAGCCAAACCCGCATCCCTAGACCCCTACGAGAGCGGCAAGTAACTCTGCCAATTATAGGGTTAGGAGACCCGGTCTCGACTCCTCGAGATGGCCTCCCACTGGACCCTGGAAGCCGGTTAATTGTGCTCCCCTCCTTGGGTCTACCTTATGCAGAAAAGTAAATAATATACAATGGTGACATCATCCTCAACCCGGAAGTGCCCCAATAAAAGAATATTACATACAATGAATTTTACATGAATGAAAATAATAACCATCATCTCACATAAAAACCGCCGCTATTCAGAACACGACAATCCAATATAACATATCACAGCAACATATAATATCTCATATCATCAACGTAAGCAAGTATGCGTATCCCGATTGTCGTTGATATATAGCAATGAAGCCGGCAATACCCCACATACTACACTTACGGTCGCAGAAAAGAAAAGTGAAAAACTACAACATTTGGAATCCACAATCACCTTAGACATCGTAAACCCGAAATATCACATATTACGGATTTCATGCCTAACTATATGAATTCCACATATTGTATGACAATCACAAAATATCAAGACGATGTTTAACGTTTCGATCGAACCAACATACACTCACAAATTACCCCCGTGAGCTCAACACTTGAGCAAAGTTAAAACACTCAAAAACCGTGCCACAGTGTCTATGGACCAGCCGTAGAAGGAGTTAACCAACGCCTCACCTATGACACCACGGAACTACGGCAAACCCGAAGGTTCGAACGCGATTCCGTGGGTATAGAATCGAGTTACGGTTATTATAGTCTTCTAGGGGGTCCATAGGGGTACTTGCATGATTTTACGAATATAATCAAGTTCGGAAAATTACAACACTTGGAAATTTCAGCAGGGTACAAAATGTGGAGTGCGAAGTTCGATCGAACTACTAAAAATAGTCAAGGTTACCAATACAGTGTTATGTTAAATGACTACGAAGCACTACGAATTAGCCCCAGGTCAAACAAATCATCACATGAAAATTGGGCTAAATAAACAATACTAGGAAACCCAAAATGAACCCAAAAGAACATAGATGGAATACGGAGGGCAGAGAAGCACTGGGGCCAGCCAGGCCTGAATTTAGGCCCTGGTGCTCGGCCCAAATCCGAGCAACCCCCCTCCCCCTGTATTTCACCCATGTTCATATTTTGGCTCTTAGATCATTATGCACCTGTTTGAAAATTTTTTAAAGGACTTTTTTGAAAATTTACAAAGAGCAAAATGGGGTTTTTGTCACGACCCGAAAGGTACAGAACATGACCAGCACTTAAATTACGAAACGTCTCGAGACGTACGTAATCTAAGTAAGCCAAAACCCAGAAATCAAAACCAAAGAAGCAATAGAGTGAAGGAAAACCAACTTAAAACAAGTAGTTTTAATAGCATAAGCCGAATTATGCGTTTAAAAAACATCAAGTATTTTCTGAAAATTTCGGCAGAGTCTCCTTTGTAAATACTGGCCCCCAAACGGGATACAACAAGAATAGTATACGAAATGAATAAAAAGGCATCCCCAAGCGGGAGCTAGCTCTTCGTCAATCGACGGTCACAACCACGCAAGCAATATAATATACAACGCCAAGGGTGAGGATCAAAACTCAAAAGGAAACTCAAAACAGCAAGAAATCCATAGAAATACAACGCGCGACTCTAAGGTCAAAAGAATAAACAACACTGGTCTCTATCTGAAATAAATACATGTTTGATTGATGGAACTTCTAGATACAACTGAATAATAATATACAAAATGTAATATTGGGTACGATACAAATAAACCCACCTACTAGCAAGTCACCCGAAAAGAAGCAGTGCCAGCAAAGCCGTAATGAAATCTGTACGGCAAAACCTGCAAGAAACTGTGGCATAATGGGGGTGAGTTGCCAACTCGTGAATAGAATACATCTACGAACAGGAATCGCATGTATGACGCAATCCTAGGTCATATGATCATAATATATCCTCAAATATAAATAACATGCAGCCTATAACAATGGCTAGGGTAAATATCTAACCCGAGTGTAATTCCATGTGCCCGTGTCAGTACCTCGGGTAGAAATATATCATATGGATGATGTATGAATGCATGAAACAAAATGCATGTACTGAAGAAAACTGCTTTCATAAATTAGTGAGATTTCTGTATCTTTTAAAAAAACGAGGTATCATAAATGAAATCAGTATAAAAAGTACCTAGCATCGACACAAAACAATATCCAAATATCTCGATATCTCTATGTCGCAATCTCTGTACCTCGATATCTCAAATATCTCTGTATGTCTCAATCTCACTATCTAGGGCGCCGTCAGTCCAGACCGGCCCCTACCATCAATCTCAAGACCACGACGGTATCCTCCGGATATCAGACGTGTCGGGTAATATCACCGGTAGGTAGTGCTCCCCTGCCAGGATCACATAGTCATCACCACGCGCTTCTTGCCCCGGGGTACCTTACCGGGTCCACCATGTACCCGAAGCGGTTCATCCGTCACCTCGAATCGAGTCTCGAAATCCATCAGCAAACTCATGGTGGACGACTCATACAACATGGGAAAACCGCGCTTTTCATTTAAAAAAAAGAGAGAAGAAGTTTGTATAAGTTTTGCGGTTTTCCCCCAAATCCAGAAAATCTCATGGAAATCCGAATCCAAAACCTCAATAACACATAAAATAGTGAATATATGTATGAGAATCCATGAATGCGGCATAACAATGAATAACAGTATGCATGAAGTGACAAGTAATAACTACAATGTCTAAACTGGCATATAAAGCAAGTACACTAATATCATGTCAAAACTACTATCTAACAAGCTAAGTCAAGCAATAATATTCTCTAAGTGTACGTGACATGGCAATTACCGATGAAGATGTGTGTGAGCCGGCAAGTAAGTGTACGTGGTACATACGCATCATCGGTAATGGTGCTGGTGTCTTAACAGCATGATATCAATAATGGAATATGAATCACAATAAGTATGCGATGCGGAGCAATAGCAATAATGAGCGGGAGCTAAATACTAGACACAAAGATAACAAATCTATATTTAATATAAATCTAGTCTAACAACTACACTAAACTAAAGGGCTAAGCTAACTGGCTACTGAAGGTAAGGAAACCGCCTAACCTCTGAGTCGATACATATACCTACATGTATATGTTAGTCGGTGATCCTGCCTCAATAATATCACATCCGATACCATAACTATAATCAGACATTCCCAAATCAAGAGTGTGGATCAAACATCAATATATAGCTCGTACGTAAATACGTCGTACGGCATCCCCAAATCTCGGTACAGGTCAGTATCACATTCATCAAATTAATCATTTGGTATCCTCTCTATCAAAGATCATAATCCGGGGTACTGATCTACGTCTAGTACAATACTAATATCATCAATCTAATCATGATCTGACTGCTGATCTACAGCCTCATACAAACCGATATCATCATCATATATCGTCATAAAGTGGTATACATCGCCTAATGCGACCTATTATGAATATCTTAACATATCTTATCTCATATCACGATCACATGTCAACCATTCAATGTATAACAATATTCACTTGTATCGTCGTCCCAAGATCCGCTATAACATCAGGACGTATCTCAAGTACGAATCCTGCCATATCACCGTTCTCGCGGTCTCAATTAAATCTTATCGGCTCATCTCAAATCCCAAATACTATCCTCAAATCCAGTATGTAAACACATAGTCCCATACCCATGTGAACACATAACAATATAATCCCATATACGCACGTATCAAAGAAGAATGTATGCAAGTATGGGTGTGTGTGTATGTGTGGTGCAACCGCTACTCTAGGGTTTCGCAACACTAAACCAATCCTATCACACCAAATAACCATCTTTATCATCAATGACATAAAACAATATATGTGTGTATACGTGTCCGTATACATCACCATGAACTGCGGGGGTGTTATACGCCATCCACCCGACTTCTACCCGTAGATATAAATCTACTCACCTGGTCCTCGCTCGCCGGTGCCGACGTCGCCATGCGCTTGCTTGTCATCTCGAAATCCACTTGGGGTACCTACATATCATAACGCACCGTATCGTATTAAAATCCGACTTATGACCAAAACGACACACGAACCCCACATAGGTCAAAACCTATGGTTGCTTTCACAAATCAACCCAGAAACCCTCGACGTCGGCGTACAAACGCCAAACCATCGAGAAACACCCAAACGCACCAATCGTGGTTTCAAAACTCACTAATTATATAAGAAATAGGTTTTAATTCATCAAAACCATAAAAGTAAACAAATCGTTTTATTTCCCAAAAACCTAGTCAGCATAAATTCTCATTTCGGTTCAAAACTTGATGTTTTATCCAAACTAAATATTTTAACGATTCTAATGGCCAAAATGCTCACTTAATAACATAATTAGGTCATACAAATCACCTCCATATTTTTATCTCACCAATTTGTATTTAAACAAAATTTCTAGTTTGCAAAGATATCAATTCTTTTAACATTTTTAAAACAAAATTCTCAATTCAACAACTAGCTTGGTTTTGCATAGCCCTAAAGTGTTAAACTACACATTAAGTTGCTAATGAGGTGATAAAAAAGCTAACCATATTTTTAATTCTCAATTTTGAATTAATTACCAAAACCTAGTTTACAAATATGTGTGATTTGGACAAATTACATATAACGAGTGCAATTTAATCAACCACACTAGGTTTTACATACATTAAGATGTTAAACTAAACATTGCATCCCTAATGATATAATAAAAACACTAATTGAAATCACAAACCCTTACTATTTTTTTCAAAACATTCAATTAAACCAAAATTATTAACTAATTATGCTTGATTTAAAGTATTCAAACAACAATTTAACAAAAGGTCAAGATTTATACCTCACAAGATTTGAGATCTAGCATGAAAATCTTGACCTCCAATTTGCTCTATTTTCACCACAATCCATGCATGTTAGGCTAAGGAAAAATGGGTAGGAGTTGGATTTTTATTTTGTAGGATTTTTGTGTTGATTTTGAAGCATTTTTTATTCGATTTGGGTGTGAAATGAGGTGAGGAAAAAGGGTGGGCTGCTGCTGTTAGAGGAGGGGAGCTCGGCCAGGAGTTGAGGGAGAGAGGAGAGAGAGTCAAGTGGGGAAAATGATATCAAGTCAACCCAAGGTCAAAGCCCATACTTATATATTCTTTTATTCTTTCTTTCTTTTGTTTTCTTTTCATTTCTTTTGGGCAAAACAAGTGGGGAATGAGGAGGGGGAAACTTAGGCTGCTGATTTGTGGAGAGGAGAGAGGGTGTGGGTGAGGAAAAAATGATAAATGATATACCCCAACATCTATTTACACTAATTTCACTATTTAAGCGTTTTTCTTCAATATTTTCTAAAATCGTTTGGCAACTTCATTTCATTTCAAAAACAACATGTTAAAATTTTGTTTAATGTGTCATGATGCACAAAATTGATTTCAACCCATTCCAATTTGTAATTTTCCCTAATTAAATGTATTTGTGACGGCTTAAAATAATATTAAAATAATTAATTTCGGAAAAAATTTCAAAAAATTTGAAATTTCACCAGTGGCTCAATAAACACCAAATACTAATAATTACATAGCTAGAATATGTATATTTAATTTTATAATAAAGATATTTGTATTTTGAGTTTTTACAGAAAACCCTCTTATTTTACCGATTTTCCGAAATTTCACCGAAACGATTTTCAAAACGTTACAATCTTCCACCCTTAAAGAAATTCGGTCCCCGAATTTAAATAAAACTCCCCCCAAATACTAAAACATTTATGCAAAACCATCAAGCCGTCGGGGGTCCGAAATCATAAATATATAAAACAAATCGTAGCGCAGCACATGCGCATGAAAAATGAGCATATAACTCAAAATCAAAACTCCATCCAGCATCCCGCAATCATCGGAGTCATGGTGAAGGCACAATGTCTAAATCCAAAATGAAAATCAATATGATATACATCATTAAAACATCTGGAAACAATGCATGCCAAATCTTCTTCAAATCGCTGTGCGATGCTCGCAGCACTGCACAGTGGCGGACGTCTATTGTAAGAAAATAACTACATATATATATATATATATATATATATATATATATATATATCCTTTGTTTAATATGCACGTCCCGCCATTTTGAAAGCAATTTCAGAAGGGTTTTCTTTATAAAATGTTTCGTGTCATCTCGGACACGTAGGTAAATACTGAGACTATAGCTCTTCTTTGGAAATCCCTTCGATAACTATCAATGCATGCAAAAATATACTCAGGTACTGTCCTGTGACTAGTCCTGCTCAGTACTAAACCAAATAACAAACATCATAAAATATACTGCTCCAACATAAATCAGTCCCATATATATATATGAATGCCATGTGCGTCTGGTGCGCACGGAAATCAAAATCCATGAATGTGCTATACATATGCACAGAAACAACATCTAAGTGCATCGGGTGTGCACGAAACATCTGTCAAGGGCAACAGGTGTGCCTGACAGCAAAACAGGTGCATCTGACATGCACGAAGAATCTCGATTTAGTGCATCTGGTGTGCACCAAAATCATATCTCATAACATGCGCCCAACATGCACGAAAACCCAAATCAGGAGCATCCATCATGCACGAAATCATGAAATTCAATATCAAGTGCCGAACATGCGCAAAATCCAATCAAGTGCACATGGTGCACAAACAAATATCGAACATCACCATCGAAATCGATGTCCAGTGCAACTGTAGTGCACAAAATGCGTATCACTGCACTGCAAGCATATGTGAACTATACCGAGTGCAAAAACCAAATCGTGTGCGTACATATGAATAAATTCATCTCACTGTATGAAACCCATAAAATCATAAACATGTGAAACCAAGGCACGAAAACGATATCAGGTGAAACAACTGTGCAAAAATCGTAAATACTCAGTAGGTGCAACCATAGTGCATGAAAACAAATATCATGAAACTCAATCATCAAAACCAAATCATGCGAATAGATCGCTCAAAATACCAAAATCAAGTATGGAGGAATAGTCCCGCTCAAGCACATCCTCCAAGAATCTCTGGCCAACTGTCGTGGTCACTCATAGCATGTCTCGTCAATGATTATGAACTCTGGTATGCTGGTGTGCGTAACATGACCACTCATGGGTCCAAGTCTTCTCGTAATTTATTCCAGAAAGGTCCTGTCGAGGTCTCTCCCAAATCTTATCTCTGCCGAACTGTCCGGAAGTCATCGTCTTTTACTATATCTTTTTCTTGTTCCAGAACGGCTGCATACTCATCGCGACTCCTTTTGGAAGGTATATCCAAGCACAATGCCTCGGCATGCGTATCGCATCTTTGATGTCGGCGGAGTGGAACGTCATCTTATCCAGATCTTGTACGGACCTCTTACTCCACTTTTCTCTAATGTCGACTGCGTCGGACTCGTCTCATCGTGGCGGCATGGACTGAGCTCCAACGGCTATCCTCGTATCTGGAGTCTCCCAAGAATGCATCTCACCACCTAGCATCCGAATGAAGTCGAACCATCCGATCGATTCGTCAAAACCTCATAATCCCCCAAGAGCTCAACATCTTGGGTACAGTTTAATAGTATCGAGTACATACCACAGCATCGATGGTCCAGCCGTAGAAAGGCAAACTCAAGCCTCACTAATTGTAAGTGCACGGCGGTGCCCCGGCCGTCAATCCGAGGCCAAAATGCGGAAACGATACTTTTACAGAACTTTTAAACTGGCACCACCACGCACTATAAAACCCGGATCGGGCCATTAACCTACTCCTGGCAAATACGAGAAAGGGTAGAAAGCTATACCGAGCGATCCGTGTCCTTCGGTCTTCGGTCTTCGGCCTCCGTCCCGATCTCCTCGCGGGAATCTCCGGTCTTCACCTCCTCGTCGGAAAGGGCACCACATCGCCGGGTTCTTTTATGGGCTCCCACCTCTGGACCGAGGCAACTCGGGCACGAAGTTGGCGAGTCGACGTGCCTAAGGTTGCTTTAGATGAAGTGTAGAATCCATTGTCTCAATTGGGGTTGAAGTTGCCATTTGATGGAGGTGAAAGAATAATGGAGATGAGATTAGGAATTTTGTAGCAAGCATAATATATGTGATGAACATTTTTCTCTCTACCAAAATCCAATCCTCTCCCCTCAAAGTGGCCGGCCAATATATTGGCAAATTGGAGTCAAGGGGGTGAGCACAAGGAAAGGGGTGAGCATAAGAAAAAGATGAGATGATAATGAGGAATTTTAGTCACACCATTTCCTAATCAACTCAAATAAAAATTAATGCAAACCATGATGGAAATAGAATAAAAAAGATGCTAGATTTATCATGAAGCCTCCACATCACTAAAACCCCCCTCCACAATAGCTAATTTGCAAAACTGCAAATAACCCCCTCCATCGGAAAAATCCGGCCGTGAAGGAACAAAGGAAAACTGGCCGAAACGGAATGCAAACTGGCAACTTTAGAAAACTGATCCCGTAATAAATTATAGGAAAACCCCACGACCGTATATACATACCCGCATTTGTATTCCGACCGAATATAAATGCAAAGAGACAAAATCCACACTGTACAATACTAGGATCCGGCTTAAACCAAAGCCCGCTAGTATTATCCGTCCGATCATGATCCGTGCAATACCGCACGTATATGGTCGAACCTTGCCATATCTCCATACGGCCTCTACAGCGTTTCTCCCGAAACTTGAGAAACTGGTCTGTGGGGGACTCTAAAGACTCGTCGATACTTTGGTTGTGGATTTAACCACTAGCACGTCAAAGGTATTAGCCTATACGTAACGGGTTACCAGGTATTGACCAAAAGGGACGTCTATGAGCGAACTCATGCTGACACCCTACTGAGCCTGTCAGTGACAATATCCGTAAGGTCCGGTCCGTTCGTCTATGAGCATCGCATGGCGGGCCTAGGGGGTTGGTAAAAGTCAGACCCCCAAAAGCGGTACAATTCGTGTCGGAGTGTAGCCCAGAACACCCTGAGATACTACTGGAATACCTACCAGTAAATCTCCTGCCTTGGCCAAGGACTTCGTGTAATGGCTCTCCTAGACACAGCGCGACCTCACCCCCAATACCGGGAGAGACGAACCCCGGAAGATCCGCTCACTGCCTCCATGTGGCTCGGGAATGTACCCAACTAAAACTTGTTTGCACGTCTCCTTTGAGCGTGGTAGGGTAGTAATCAAAGTACAGTGGGAATTCACACGAAACAAATGACGATCTCAGGTCGATGAACTAACATGTACACATATCACCAGGGAACTGCTATCTGACGTCTGGTATAAGACCAACTAGCATGTTCCCAGCGAGTCCTGTCCGGTGTACTCATAACCCAATGAGCACATGTATACATCTTAGGTGAACCAACTGACACCAGTGGCTTGTGAGACCGGCCACCACCCCTCGTCGGGGTCTCGACTATATACACTAGTCTACTCCGGAGTATCGATGCCCTGTCTCGAAACTCCCACGACTAGGGACCTTTTAAGGATATGCTTATAGACTACCAGCTCCCACGTATATGATCGCCCTCATACTGTTGGCAGTCAAGCAAGAATCCTAGGGGCTCTATCAACGTGTAATAGCGACCTGTAAGGTCACCTAAAATAGTACACGATGATAAAGATAAACCAGATAGCATACCATCATCTTGAGTAAGACTGTTCTACCGGTATAGGTCCTCCCTCAATCATTGCAATCACGTGCATGTGATCCAATAATTGACTCTGAGGGCACTATCTCCAACAATCTCCCACTTGCACTTAAGGCTAATTATTGCGATGTCGCATACTCATAGCCCGTGTGATACCGAACACCCAACTCCTCTACTAGTCAGTCTCACAAAGCTCGTTTGCGAAACTATTGCGTTCGAGGAATAGCCTCAGTGAGTGGATCCGCTCTGGTGTTTCTTTCTATATTTCTCTTTATCTCAAGTTCGCGGAGAAAACCATCTCCCGAATTGAGCAATACCTGTCTTAGAATATGTTTGGATGTCTGATGGGACCTAGTTCATAAGTCCAAATCCAAATTTCTTAGACTGTATCGTCAACTAAACTTAATCAGTATCCTGCGCCATGCCTCCCTCAGTATCCGCCTGGACCACCTGTCCAAAATACTGCCCCTCTTTAGAAGGAGATCTATAACTCTGACAGTCACTCTGTCATCCAGGTCACCTTGGAAGCCTGGAATGATAACTGTCTCCCAAAGGAGGCTGCCGTTATCATTTCCCTAGAACATCAACTTATGTTCTAAAACTGCTTCCGATCGTTTCTCCAGGATTGGATTAATATCAACTTACTGCATCTCGTGCAAAAACAACATCTGGTGTGGTACTTGACATCTCATGATTGACTCAATTGCCTAAGCAAGTGATCTGCCAATCATGCACATCCCTCTCCCTTTTAGTCTGTAAGACACCTTTAGAGAGGGTGACTCCATTACCTGCAAGTATACTACTGTGCCAAGAGTCGTCCATTCTAAAAACTCTTAGAATGTTATCTAAGTACCCTGATTGGGAAACCATCCAAATCTAGATCTATAGATCTAGTAACCAGAATGTCTTGATATTATATCCAAGTCCCATGTGGAGAAACCACTGTGTGACAACCAAAGTATAACCGATCGTAGTATAGGAATTTCACTTCCTACTCTGTGTATGTCATCCAAATACCAGGAGATCACACCCTACTACCTTCTTAACAGATCCATCCCCTATTCTGATGAAGTCAAACCTATGACTGTCACATCAGAAATAGATGATCTATCTCCGCTATATCTGCTTTAGTCTATAAATAGACATAAGCCACTTGTCCACTATGCTTCCGCTGCTCCCACTGACTACGACAACCCTCTGGCAGAGTCATATAGACGTACACTTCCAAAGCTAGTTCAGAACGACGCTATACTCATCCTCCTGCCGGGTCTCACAGCCTGGAACAACAGCAATAGAAAGTCTGGGTAAACAAGAACCTCCCTGTCACCGTCCTTGAGGCTACCGGAGTACCTCTCGGATGCCTGAGGCTACCCACCATATCTGCGGAGTGGCTAATAGAATGTCAAACCAGATTGAATCTTTAGGTTCTTATCAAATCTTCAGTAATCGTTTGCGATTCTGGAATCACTTCAAGTTCTACCATACTCCCACTACTGTTTTCTGAAAAAATCCATTTTTATTAAAACTGTGGCGAGTCAAGAACAATATCACTATTGATCTTCCAGATGGTAGAAAGTCAACCCTCGTCATAGCCTGGGTCAACCCACAAACAGCCACTATAGAAACGTGTCTTGAGTTATCCAGAGTCTGGTTTTAAGCATAAGCCGAACAACTCCCCGTACCTTAACATCGTCAAGATACGAACTGTTCTATATCTAATACAGAAACAGAGGCACTGATTTAATTGAACCAGATTCAAATCATGCATCTGTCTCCAGTGCATGTCAACTAAATGGAAGGAGGCCGATCAGCGTTATTCAACTTAGGAATGCTTCCAATTATGAGTAACCTGAAAGAGAAGTAAGTTCTCTTAATTATTACTATCAACTGAATACCATACACAAGTATCTACATATTCAACCACCTTGAAGAATCCTGATACTTGCAACACCTGGTTCTCTACTTTATTCTTATACCTATAACTTCTCAAAACTTCGACCTTGTGTTTCTATAAAACATCTGTCTAAGAGCTATAGATGTCATAAGTAAACAGAATATAGTACGAGGACCAACCCCTCTATCCTAATGGACACTGGACAACATACAATACTCTGTATAAGTCCCTTGAGTATAATAACTCATTCCCTGTATGTGTAGGTTGAAAACTGTACTTATGGTTATGAAGAATTACACCGTTGTTCAATACTCCTTACCTAACCATCCACTGATATAGGTAAATGTCATGGACATAATTTCAAAAAGGTATATCTCACTCTATAAAAATAGATGTACAGATATATCAATTTGAAATTGGTGCATAACAACAGATATTCAAAACCAAATATTTGTCGTCCGGCAAACAACCCAGGTGACTTCCTCAAATATCACCAATTACAACGAATTCCGATATAATGAGGATGATCACCTATTTCCCAATAACTTACTCCCACTCATCATCTGTAAAACCATACAGATGTGAGAATCATACCTGGTAAATACATACCCTGGAGTAAGGGCTAATTGGGAAATCAGTTTTCCTTTAAAAATACACAGTGAAACTGAAACATGTAAATGTTTCGAAGGGGTATCCGGGTATTCCTAGTAATTCCTCTTCCATTATCCAGATTCACAACTGTAACCATATAATTCATTGCCATCTCTCCGAATCCCATTATATGTCTTTAGTCATTACCTTTTGTACACCCTCTTAGGCTAAATGGTTTCCTTCCTTCCCTACCGTTCGGCACCAGCCTATGGTTTGGAAGAAAACTATCCAATAAGCATAATGGGTGTACTGACCTAATCCTAAGAGCACTCACAATGCGAGAGAAGGTGAAGATAAAAGACAACCGAATAAACCTTATTCCTATTTCTCCTGAACCAGAATCCATCCCCGAACTGGAACAAGTTCCTTTCGAGTTCGTATATAACCATACGATGGAGTATCCAATAAACTGTGGATCTTCATAGTGATACAGAGTGTTCTGGAGAAATACAAAGGTGATTTAGGATTGGCGAAGAAATACTTGGTTTGGTCGTGAATAGCAGTCGCAATTTACTTTGCCCTCTTACTAATCCCTTGATATGTCTTTATTCAATACCTTCTGTACACCATCGTTATACTAATTGGTTTTCTTCATTCCACACCGTTCGGCACCAGCCTAAGGTTTGGAAGAAGACTATCCAATTTGCGTAATAGGTGTACTATCTCCTAAACCAAGGAGTACTCGCAACCTGAGAGAAGGTAAAAGGAAAAGACAACTGAATAGTCCTATTCGTTTTCTCCAGAACCGGAAACCATCCTCGAATAAATTCCTTCGAGTTTGTATATAACCATATGATGGTTTTGTCCAATGGAAGTGGACGTTCGTAGTAATACGGGGTGTCCTGGAGAAAAGGGTAAAAGTAGGAGTGGCAATGAGGTTTGCAACTCTGACAATCCAAAAGCCAGTCTTATAAGAAGGTTCGGTCAACTTGGTTACTAAGTCATAGTCTAGGGTCGGGCAATGGTCGCTGCCAAAGAGAGAGAGAGAAAAGAAACACTCAGCGTGCACTCTAACCTAGATCAGAATGGTTATCAATTTATCTAATCAGGAACGTCAAATTCTTCTCCAAAGCTGAAAGAAGAATTAGTCGGTCACCCGAGGAGTAAACCAACTCATCAGTGGGAATCGGGATCCAACTATCATCGCATGATAACGTGACGGAATCCGCTCACGTTATCACACTCCATAAGGTATGCGCATATCTGGCAAGTTTCAGTTTCTTTAGAAACTCCCGATGTGATTTTTGCCCCATGCTCTTATGACCTTGGCGAAGGTCAACAAATCATAAGTCACATGTCAAGTTCTACCCGTCATTGTCCAGGTTAATTTGAACCCACCCGTCAAGCCTTGACGAAGGTCAACAAGGCTATACGACTATCCCAAACCAACACATCTATCTATTCAGCAGAAAGGTAACAAGCAGCTACCATACACTATGCCTTGACGAAGGTCAACAAACATAGCATGAATACTACGTGCTACCCGTCTGAAATGACGGAGGGCTATGAATGGTTTCTGGCGAAAAACCATTAACGTAATGAACTTGATATCGTTGAAGGAACCGGATAGCTTTATAAAAATATAGTAGCGAAACCTTTGCTAAAGAGGTCACTCCCGGTGAAGGGATCTCGGCTCTTTCCCCGTAGAATGAGGTGCAGGATATTCCAACTGAATACCACGATGCAAAGCAAAAGTAAACGACTATAGTGAAGTTATTGCCCTGACGCAAACTTCTATCCAAGGGGTCACTCCCGGTGAAGGGATCTCGGCCCTTGCCTCGTCGACTGAGGTGCTGGATATTCATAACCGAATACCACTATGCAAAACAAAAGAGAACGCCCTTGCAATAACAGCTTTTTGAAAAATTGTTCCAACAACATCAGAATAGGTTTGTTTAGCTTGCATTGATCCGAATCAACGCAGTCCCATCAATTGATCACACCACAAAAAAAACGAAAATAATGATGTACGTATATGCCATCCGCATTCGCCACTGGGTCCCGTCATCACCCGTTAGGTTACTTAACTAACGACATAGCGGGGACTGGATTAGCGCGGATGCAAAACATATACAACATCTACTAGTATATATATCAATATATAATATTCGCTCAAGGCGTGATAAAATGCAACATCACAGAGAGTAATAAGCATCACAGAACAATACAGATATCTGGGATCCCCGGGTTTCATAGAGCCGCTACTGAAACCCGACGTTCCCCTGTCGTGTGGATAGTCTGTGCAAACCTAGACCCCTATGGGCGCGGCAAGTTACCCGCCAAAACCTGAAGCGAGGCAGCCCCCTTCAACAACGTGAATGGACCATCCATCACTTCACGGAATCCGGTAACTTGGGCACCCCTCCTTGGGCCAACCTGTACCCCTACGAGTGAGGCGAATAGCCCGCCAATTCTAGAGTAAAGCCCCCTCCGTCTCAACGCCATGAGATGCGGGCCCGTTACCCTCTAGAACCCGGCTACCCGTGCACCCCTCCGCGGGGTAATCCTAGTACAGAAAGTAAAATATACATACAACGGGTACATCGACCTCAGCCCAGTCGTGCCCCAAAAGAATAATATACAAACAGGCAGTAACGGCAGTCCACATGTCGGACGCTCGCTCCACAATATCAAATGTACATAATAAACCAAACTGTACTACCATTGCATCCAGGCTATCCACCACGACAATCCGTAACATCACAGCACAACACAGAACATCAACGTGAATGTCACGTTGGCAAATCCGTCTAAAAGGGCTATAGCAGTTAGATAGGATTTACCGATCAAATGACATTCACGGTCGTAGATATAATGTAAATACTGTGAACTAACATGTTTAAAATTTTCGATCGATCAAATTTACCGAAGTGGTCCCCAAGCACTACTGTAGCACTCTAAGAAAATCTGGGCCCCAAAAGAATATTCCAAAAACACTATTTTCATCTCAGAAGCCCACTGTAAAATTTTGATGCATTGATTGTACTTTCCCGCCACGGAACTGCGGCCATAACAGGGGTTTGGCCGCGGTTCCGCGGTCCATCCAAAGAATCAATGCATCGAATTTATCCAGAAGGCTTAGAATTCCCTGCACGTATTTCTGCAATACACTGAAAAAAAAATTTGACAACTATAAAATTTCGACAGAAACTGTGCATTAAAAATCGGGTTTTCGAAAAATCCGTTCGATCGAACTTGTAAACACGTTAGAGCAAGCTAGACTAGGTTAATGGCGTGGCTCTGATACCAGTGTAAATGCACGGCGGCGCCCCGGCCGTCAATCCAAGGCCAAAATGCGGAAACGATACTTTTACAGAACTTTTAAACCGGCACTACCACGCACTATAAAACCCGGATCGGGCCATTATCCTACTCCTAGCAAATACGAGAAAGGGTAGAAAGCTATACCGAGCGATCCGTGTCCTTCGGTCTTCGGCCTCCATCCCGATCTCCTCACGGAATCTCCGGTCTTCACCTCCTCGTCGGAAAGGGCACCACATCGCCGGGTTCTTTTACGGGCTCCCCCCTCTGGACCGAGGCAACTCAGGCATGAAGTTGGCGAGTCGACGTGCCCAAGGTTGCTGTAGATGAAGTGTAGAATCCATTGTCTCAATTGGGGTTGAAGTTGCCATTTGATAGAGGTGAAAGAATAATGGAGATGAAATTAGGAATTTTGTAGCAAGCATAATATATGTGATGAACATTTTTCTCTCCACCAAAATTCAATCCTCTCCCCTCATAGTGGCTGGCCAATATATTGGCAAATTGGAGGGGGTGAGCACAAGGAAAGGGGTGAGCATAAGAAAAAGATGAGATGATAATGAGGAATTTTAGTCAAACCATTTCCTAATCAACTCACATCACAATTAATGCAAACCATGATGGAAATAGAATCAAAAAGATGCTAGATTTATCATGAAGCCTCCACATCACTAAAAAAACCCTCCACAATAGCTAATTTACAAAACTGCAAATAACCCCCTCCATCGGAAAAATCCGACCGTGAAGGAACAAAGGAAAACTGGCCGAAATAGATTGCAAACTGGCAACTTCAGAAAACTAATCCCGTAATAAATTACAGGAAAACCCCGCGACCGTATATACATAGCCGCATTTGTATTCCGACCGAATATAAATGCAAAGAGACAAAATCCACACTGTACAATACTAGGATCCGGCTTAAACCAAAGCCCGCTAGTATTATCCGTCCGATCATGATCCGTGCAATACCGCACGTATATGGTCGAACCCTGCCATATCTCTATACGGCCTCTACAGCGTTTCGCCCGAAACTTGAGAAACTGGTCTGTGGGGGACTCTAAAGACTCATCAATATTTTGGTTGTGGATTTAACCACTAGCACGTCAGAGGTATTAGCCTATACGTAACGGGTTACCAGGTATTGACCAAAAAGGACGTCTGTGAGCGAACTCATGCTGACACCCTACTGAGCCTGTCAGTGACAATATCCGTACAGTCCGGTCCGTTCGTCTATGAGCATCGTGTAAGTGCACGGCGGCGCCCCGGCCGTCAATCCGACGGCCAAATGCGGAAGCGGTGATAAACTTAAATTTTCTTGAACTGGCAAACCGCCGCGCACTAAACACCCGGATCGTAACCATTAACTAGTCCTAGCTATCTACAAGAAAGGGAATAGAGATATACCGACGATCCAAGTCCTCCGGTCTTCTCGTCATGGTCCCGATCTCCTGCGGAAAAGTCCCGTCTGCTCCTCGTCGCCGGAAGTGCACCACATCGCCTACTTTGTTTACGGGCTCCCACCTCAATGCCGAGGCAACTCGGGCACGAAGCCGGCTACTCGACGTGCCCAAGATTTGCTGTAGAATGTGTGAAGAACCATGTCTCACTTTTGGGGATTGTGGAATTGCCATTTGGTGGAGGAAAGAAAGGATTTTGGAGATCAACTAGAAAGCTCTTTTTCTTAGCACAATCTGAACCAAAAATGCCACACCAAATGAATCAATCAACCACCACACTAAAGTGGCCGGCCCATGTAGGAAAAAGGAGAGAGGGAAAAGTCAAGGGGGAGGTGACCATATGAATCATGCAAGAGAGAGAGAGAGGAATGGTTATCATATGGAATAATCACAAGATAAACTCAACACTCAACACCACCCTCACCCCTCAACATCAACAACCATCATGTCCCTCCATCATCATACAAAAGTCAAGCCATGATGAGGTTATGAAGTCAAGCCATCATGAAGAAATCAAGTCAAAGGAATGGTGCTCATCATGAAAACCATCATGACACAAATAAATGCAAAGAACCCCCTCCACTAATGCCTATTTGCAACAATGCAAATAAACCCTCCTCCACCACACTTCGGCCAATGAACGGAACAAAGGAAATTGGCCGAAACGGAAAGCAAACTGGCAACTCCAGAAAACTGGTCCCGTAATAAATTACAGGAAAACCCCGATACTGTGCATACACACCCGCATTTGTATTCCGACCGAAATACAAATGCAATGAGACAAAATCTACACTGTACTATACTAGGATCCGGCTTATACCAAAGCCGGCTAGTATTATCCGTTCGATCCTGATCTGTGCAATACCGCACGTATCTGATCGAACCCTGCCATATAACCATACGGCCTATAGTACAGACTGTCCGATCCTGATCCGTGCAATACCGCACGTATCTGATCGGACCCTGCCATATCTCCATACGGCCTCTACAACTTTTCGCCCGAAAGCTGAGTAACTGAATGTGGGGGACTCTAAAGACTCGTCAACACCTTGGTTGTGGATTTAACCACTAGCACGTCAGAGGTATAAGCCAATACGTGACGGGCTACCAGGTACTGACTAAAAGGGACGTCTGTGAGCGAACTTAGCCCGACAACCCTACTGAGCCTGTCAGTGACAATATCCGTACAGTCCGGTCCGTTCGTCTATGAGTATCGCATGGCGGGCCTAGGGGGTTGGTAAAAGTCAGACCCCCAAAAGCGGTACAAGTCGTGTCGGAGTGTAGCCCAGAACACCCTGAGATACTACTGGAATACCTACCAGTAAATCTCCTTGCCTTGGCCAAGGACTTTGTGTAATGGCTTTCCTAGACACAGCACGACCTCACCCCCAATACCGGGAGAGACGAACCCCTGAAGATACGCTCACTGCCTCCATGTGGCTCGGGACTGTACCCAACTAAAACCTGTTTGCACGACTCCTTTGAGCCGTGGTAGGGTAGTAATCAAAGTACAGTGGGAACTCACACGAGACAAATGATGATCCCCCGGTCGATGAACTAACCTGCACACATGTCACCAGGGAACTGCCATCTGACGTCTGGTATATGACCAACTAGCATGTTCCCGGCGAGTCCTGTCCGGTGTACTCATAACCCAATGAGCACCTGTATACATCTTAGGTGATCCAACTGACACCAGTGGCTTGTGAGACCGGCCACCGCCCCTCGTCGGGGTCTCGACTGTATACACTAGTCTACTATGGAGTATCGATGCCCTGTCTCGAAACTCACACGACTAGGGACCATTTAAGGATATGCTTATAGACCCCCAGCTCCCACTTATATGATCGCCCTCATACTGCTGGTGGTCAAGCAAGAATCCTAGGGGCTCTATCAACGTGTAATAGCGACGTGTCAAGTCACCTAAAACAGTACACGATGATAAAGGTAAACCAGATAGCATACTATCATCTCGAGTAAGACTGTCCTACCGGGATAGGTCCTCCCTCAATCATTACAATCACGTACCTGTGACCTAATAATTGACTCTGAGGGCACTATCTCCAACAATCTCCCACTTGCACTCAAGGCTAATTATTGCGATGTCGCATACTCACAGCCCGTGTGATACCGAACACCCAACTCCTCTACTAGTCAGTCTCACAAAGCTCGTTTGCGAAACTATTGCGTTCGAGGAATAGCCTTAGTGAGTGGATCCGCTTTGTTGTTTCTTTCTATGTCTCTCTATATCTCAAGTTCGCGGAGAAAGCCATCTCCCTAAAAGAGCAATACCTGTCTCAGAATATGTCTGGATGTCTGATGGGACCTAGCTCATAAATGAACTCCAAATCCAAACTTCTTAGACTGTATCGTCAACTGAACTTAATCAGTATCCTGCGCGCCATGCCTCCCTCAGTATTGCCTTGGACCACCTGTCCAAAATACTGCCCCTCATCAGAAGGAAAACTATAACTCTGACAACCTCCTTGTCGTCCATGTCACCTTGGAAGCCTGGAATGATAACTGTCTCCTGAATGAGGCTGTCGTTATCATCTCCCTAGAACATCCACTTATGTTCTAAAACTGCTTCCGACTGTTTCTCCAGGATTGGATTAATGTCAACTTATTGCATCTAGTGCAAGAACAACATCTGGTGTGGTACTTGACATCTCACGATTGACTCAATTGCCTGAGCAAGTGATCTGCCAATCATGCCCGTCCCTCTCCCCTTTAGTCTGTAAGACACCTTTGGAGAGGGTGACTCCATTACCTGCAGGTACACTACCGTGCCAGGAGTCGTCCATCCTAAATACTCTTAGAATGCTGTCAAGTACCCTAATTGGGAAACCACCCAAATCTAGATCTAAGACCATAGATCTAGTAACCAGTATGTCTGATATAAAATCCATTTCCTTTATGGAGAAACAACTGTGTGAGGACCAAAGTATAACCGATCGTAGTGTAGGAGTTTCCTTTCCTACTCTGTGTATGTCATCCAAATACCAGGATATCACACCCTACTACCTTCTTAACAGATCCATCCCCTATTCTGATGAAGTCAAACCTATGACTGTCACGTCAGAAATAGATGATCTATCTCCGCTACATCTGCTCTAGTCTATAAATAGACATAAGCAACCTGTCCACCAATGCTTCCGCTGCTCCCACTGACTACGACAACCCTCTGGCAGAGTCATATGGACGTACACTTCTAAAACTGGTTTAGAACGACGTTATACTCATCCTCCCGCCGGGTCTCGTAACCTGGAACAAGAGCAATGGCAATTGTGGGTAAACAAGAACTTCCCTGTCACCGTCCTTGAGGCTACCGTAGTACCTCTCGGGTGCCTGAAGTTACCCACCTTATCTGCGGAGTGGCCAATGGAATGTCAATTCAGATTGAATCTTTAGGTTCCTTATCAAATCTTCAGTAATCGTTTGTGGTTCTGGAATCACTTCCAGTTCTACCATACTCCCACTACTGTTTTTCTGAAAAAATCCATTTTTAATAAAACTGTGGCGAGTCTAGAACAATATCGCTATTGTTCATCCAGATGGTAGAAAATCAACCCTCGTCATAGCCTGGGTCAACCCACAAACAGCCATTACAGAAACGTGCCTTGAGTTGTCCAGTGTCTGGTTTTAATCATAAACCGGACAACTCCCCGTACCTTAACATCGTTAAGATATGAACTGTTCTATATCCAATATAGAAACAGAGGCACTGATTTAATTGAACCAGATTCAAATCATGCAGCTGTCCCCAGCGCATGTCAACTAAATGGAAGGAGGCCGATCAGCGTTACTCAACTTAGGAATACTTCCAATTATGAGTAACCTGAAAGAGAAGCAAGATCTCTTTATCATTACTATCAACTGAATACCATACACAAGTATCTACATCTTCGATCACTTTGAAGAATCCCGATACTTGCTACACCTGGTTCTCTACTCTATTCAAATACCTATAACTCCTCAAAACTTAGACCCTGTGTTTCTACGAAACACATGTCTAAGAACTAGAGAAGTTAAAAGTAAACCGAATATAGTACGAGGACCAACCCCTCTGTCCTGATGGACCCTGGACAACATACAATACTCTGTATAAGTCCCTTGAGTCTGATAACTCTTTCACTGTGTGTCGTGGGTTGAAAACTGTACTTATGGTTAAGAAGAATTACACCGCTGTTTAATACTCCTTACCTAACCATCCACTGATATAGGTAAATGTCGTAGACATAATTTCAGAAAGGTATATCTCACTCTATGAAAATAGACGTACAGATATATCATTTTGAAATTGGTGCATAACAGCGGATATTCAAAACCAAATATTTGCCGACCGGCAAACAGCCCAGGTGATTTCCTCAAATATCACCGATTACAACGAATCCCGATACAATAAGGATGATCACCCAATTCCCAATAACCTACTCCCACTCATCATCTGTAAAACCATACAGATGTGAGAATCGTACCTGGTAAATACATACCCTGGAGTAAGTGTCTAATCGGGAAATCAGTTTTCTTTTAATAGTACACAGTGAAACTGAAACATTGAAATGTTTCGTTGGGGTATCCTGGTATTCCTAGTAATGCCTCTTCCAGATTCACGACTGTAACCGTATAGTTCTTTGCCACCTCTCCAAATCCCTTCATATGTCTTTAGTCTTTACCTTCTGTACACCCCTTTAGGCCAAATGGTTTTCTTCATTCCCTACCGTTCGGCACCAGCCTATGGTTTGGAAGAAGACTATCCAATAAGCATAATGGGTGTAATGTCCCAATCCTAGGAACACTCGCAATGCGAGAGAAGGTGAAGATAAAAGACACCTGAATAAATCTTATTCCTATTTCTCCTGAACCAGAATCCATCCCCGAACTGGAACAAGTTCCTTTCGAGTTCGTATATAACCATACGATGGAGTATCCAAATAAACTGTGGATCTTCGTAGTGATACGGAGTGTCCTGGAGAAATACAAAGGTGATTTGGGAGTGGTAATGAAATACCTGGTTTGGTCGTGAATATCTGTTGCAATTTACTTTGCCCTCTTACTAATCCCTTGCTTTGTCTGAACTTAATACCTTCTGCACACCATCGTTATGCTAATTGGTTTTCTTCATTCCCTACCGGTCGGCACCAGCCTAAGGTTTGGAAGAAGACAATCCAATTTGCGTAATAGGTGTACTACCCCTAAACCAAGGAGTACTCGTAACCTGAGAGAGGGTAAAAGGAAAAGACAACTGAATAATCCTATCCGTTTTCTCCAGAACCGGAAACCATCCTCGAATAAATTCTTTCGAGTTCGTATCTAACCATACGATGGTTTTGTCCAATGGAAGTTGACGCTCGTAGTAAAACGGGGTGTCCTGGAGAAAAGGGTAAAAGTAGGAGTGGCAATGAGGTCTGCAACTCTGACAATCCAAAAGCCGGTGTTAAGAAGGTTCGGTCAACTTGGTCACTGAGTCAAAGTCTTAGGGTCGGGTCAATGGTCGCTGCCAGAGAGAGAGAGAAAAGAAACACTCAGCGTGCACTCTAACCTAGATCAGAATGGTCACCAATTTATCTAATCTGGAAACCTCCCACTGTACCTCAAATTCTCCTCCAAACCTGAAAGAAGAATTAGTCGGGATCAGCCGAGGAGTATACCAACTCATCAGTGGGAATCGGGATCCAACTCTCATCGCATGACAACGTGACGGAATCCGCTCACGGTATCACACTCCAGAAGGTATGCGCATATCTGGCAAGTTTCAGTTCTTTTGAAACTCCCGATGTGATTTTTGCCCCATGCTCTTATGACCTTGACTTTGGCCAACAAATCATAAGTCACATGTCAAGTTCTACCCGTCATTCTCCAGGTTGATTCGAATCCACCCGCACAAGCCCTTGACTTTGGCCAACAAGGCTATACGACTGTTCCAAACCAACGCATCTATCTATGCTGCATATGAATAACCAACAGCTACCAAACACTGTGCCTTGACTTTGGCCAACAAACACAGCTTGAATACTATTGACTACCCATATGAAACGACGGAGGGCTACGAATGGTTTCTGGCGAAAACCTTTAACGTAAAGAACTTGATATCGTTGAAGGAACTGATAGCTTTTTGAAAATATAGTGACGAAAACCGTTGCTAAAGAGGTCACTCCCGGTGAAGGGATCTCGGCTCTTTCCCCGTAGAATGGGGTGCAGGATATTCCAACTGAATACCACGATGCAAAGCAAAAGTAATCGGCTATAGTGAAGTTAATGCCCTGACGCAAACTTATTGTCCAAGGGGTCACTCCCGATAAAGGGATCTCGGCCCTTGCCTCGTCGACTGAGGAGCAGGATATTCTAATGAATACCACGATGCAAAACAAAAATAAACGTCCTTGCAATAACAGCTTTTTGAAAAGTGTTCCAACAACATCAGATTAGGTTTGTTTTAACTTGCATTGATCCGAATCAATGCAGTCCCATCAATTGATCACACCAAAAAGAACGAAAATATACTGATGTACGTATATGCCATCCGCATTCGCCACTGGGTCCCGTCATTACCCGTTAGGTTAGCTAACTAACGACAGAGCGGGGACTGGACTAGCGCGGATGCAAAACATATACAACATCTACTAATATATATACCAATATATAGTATTTCGCTCAAGGCGTGAATAAAATGCAACATCACAGAAAAGTACAGCATCACAGAAACAATACAGATATCTGGGATCCCCGGGTTTCACAGAGCCACTACTGAAACCCGACGTTCCCCTGGTCGTGTGGATAGCCTGTGCAATGAAATCCTAGACCCCTACGGACGCGGCAAGTTACCCGCCAAAACCTGAAGCGAGGCAGCCCCCTTCAGCAACGTGAATGGACCACCCAGCACTTCACGGAATCCGGTAACTTGGGCACCCCTCCTGGGTCAACCTGTACCCCCTACGAGTGCGGCGAATAGCCCGCCAATCCCAGAGTGAAGCCCCCTCCGTCTCAATGCCATGAGATGCGGGCTTGTTGCCCTCTAGAACCCGGCTATCCGTGCACCCCTCCGCGGGGCAATCCTAGTACAGAAAGTAAAATATACATACAACGGGTACATCGACCGCAACCAGGTCGTGCCCCAAAATAATAATACAAACAGGCAGTGACGGCAGTCCACATGTCGGACGCTCGCCCCGCAATATCAAATGTACATAATACAACAGCACACTGTACTAGCATTGCATCCAGGCTATCCCCCACGACCGATCCGCAACATCACAGCAAAAACAAAACATCAACGTGAAAGTCACGTTCGCAAATCCGTCTAACCGGGCTATAGCAGTTAGACCGGATTTACCGATCAAGTGACATTCACGGTCGCAGATATAATGTAAATACTGTGAAAAATGTGTTTAAAATATCCGATCGATCAAAAATTAACAAGTGGGCCCCCAATCAAAACTGTAGCACTCACAAAAAACCTGGGCCCAATTTTAATATTCCAAAACCCATATTTTAAGCCCAGAAGGCCTCTGTAAAAAATTGGTGAAGTGATCTCCACAGTGTGCGGCGGAAGGGCGGCGGGAAGGGGGTTTTCGCGGCGGTTCCGCGCTCCAACTGTGGAGTTACTTCGTCGAATTTTTACAGAGCTCTTAGATTTTCCAGTACATCAATATTTTACAACCTGAAAAAATTTTCGACACCAAAAATTTCCAACAGAAAACTGATGCTAACAAAAATGTAGTTTTGGAACATTCGATCGATCGAAACAGAAAAACACACTACACAAAGCTAGACTAAGTTAATGGGGAGGCTCTGATACCACTGTAAGTGCACGGCGGCGCCCCGGCCGTCAATCCGACGGCCAAATGCGGAAGCGGTGATAAACTTAAATTTTCTTGAACTGGCAAACCGCCGCGCACTAAATACCCGGATCGTAACCATTAACTAGTCCTAGCTATCTACAAGAAAGGGAATAGAGATATACCGACGATCCAAGTCCTCCGGTCTTCTCGTCATGGTCCCGATCTCCTGCGGAAAAGTCCCGTCTGCTCCTCGTCGCCGGAAGTGCACCACATCGCCTACTTTGTTTACGGGCTCCCACCTCAATGCCGAGGCAACTCGGGCACGAAGCCGGCTACTCGACGTGCCCAAGATTTGCTGTAGAATGTGTGAAGAACCATGTCTCACTTTTGGGGATTGTGGAATTGCCATTTGGTGGAGGAAAGAAAGGATTTTGGAGATCAACTAGAAAGCTCTTTTTCTTAGCACAATATGAACCAAAAATGCCACACCAAATGAATCAATCAACCACCACACTAAAGTGGCCGGCCCATGTAGGAAAAAGGAGAGAGGGAAAAGTCAAGGGGGAGGTGACCATATGAATCATGCAAGAGAGAGAGAGAGGAATGGTTATCATATGGAATAATCACAAGATAAACTCAACACTCAACACCACCCTCACCCCTCAACATCAACAACCATCATGTCCCTCCATCATCATACAAAAGTCAAGCCATGATGAGGTTATGAAGTCAAGCCATCATGAAGAAATCAAGTCAAAGGAATGGTGCTCATCATGAAAACCATCATGACACAAATAAATGCAAAGAACCCCCTCCACTAATGCCTATTTGCAACAATGCAAATAAACCCTCCTCCACCACACTTCGGCCAATGAACGGAACAAAGGAAATTGGCCGAAACGGAAAGCAAACTGGCAACTCCAGAAAACTGGTCCCGTAATAAATTACAGGAAAACCCCGATACTGTGCATACACACCCGCATTTGTATTCCGACCGAAATACAAATGCAATGAGACAAAATCTACACTGTACTATACTAGGATCCGGCTTATACCAAAGCCGGCTAGTATTATCCGTTCGATCCTGATCTGTGCAATACCGCACGTATCTGATCGAACCCTGCCATATAACCATACGGCCTATAGTACAGACTGTCCGATCCTGATCCGTGCAATACCGCACGTATCTGATCGGACCCTGCCATATCTCCATACGGCCTCTACAACTTTTCGCCCGAAAGCTGAGTAACTGAATGTGGGGGACTCTAAAGACTCGTCAACACCTTGGTTGTGGATTTAACCACTAGCACGTCAGAGGTATAAGCCAATACGTGACGGGCTACCAGGTACTGACTAAAAGGGACGTCTGTGAGCGAACTTAGCCCGACAACCCTACTGAGCCTGTCAGTGACAATATCCGTACAGTCCGGTCCGTTCGTCTATGAGTATCGCATGGCGGGCCTAGGGGGTTGGTAAAAGTCAGACCCCCAAAAGCGGTACAAGTCGTGTCGGAGTGTAGCCTAGAACACCCTGAGATACTACTGGAATACCTACCAGTAAATCTCCTTGCCTTGGCCAAGGACTTTGCGTAATGGCTCTCCTAGACACAGCACGACCTCACCCCCAATACCGGGAGAGACGAACCCTTGAAGATACGCTCACTGCCTCCATGTGGCTCGGGACTGTACCCAACTAAAACCTGTTTGCACGACTCCTTTGAGCCGTGGTAGGGTAGTAATCAAAGTACAGTGGGAACTCACACGAGACAAATGACGATCCCCCGGTCGATGAACTAACCTGCACACATGTCACCAGGGAACTGCCATCTGACGTCTGGTATATGACCAACTAGCATGTTCCCGGCGAGTCCTGTCCGGTGTACTCATAACCCAATGAGCACCTGTATACATCTTAGGTGATCCAACTGACACCAGTGGCTTGTGAGACCGGCCACCGCCCCTCGTCGGGGTCTCGACTGTATACACTAGTCTACTATGGAGTATCGATGCCCTGTCTCGAAACTCACACGACTAGGGACCATTTAAGGATATGCTTATAGACCCCCAGCTCCCACTTATATGATAGCCCTCATACTGCTGGTGGTCAAGCAAGAATCCTAGGGGCTCTATCAACGTGTAATAGCGACGTGTCAAGTCACCTAAAACAGTACACGATGATAAAGGTAAACCAGATAGCATACTATCATCTCGAGTAAGACTGTCCTACCGGGATAGGTCCTCCCTCAATCATTACAATCACGTACCTGTGACCTAATAATTGACTCTGAGGGCACTATCTCCAACACATCGCATGGCGGGCCTAGGGGGTTGGTAAAAGTCAGACCCCCAAAAGCGGTACAATTCGTGTCGGAGTGTAGCCCAGAACACCCTGAGATACTACTGGAATACCTACCAGTAAATCTCCTGCCTTGGCCAAGGACTTCGTGTAATGGCTCTCCTAGACACAACGCGACCTCACCCCCAATACCGGGAGAGACGAACCCCTGAAGATCCGCTCACTGCCTCCATATGGCTCGGGACTGTACCCAACTAAAACCTGTTTGCACGTCTCCTTTGAGCGTTGTAGGGTAGTAATCAAAGTACAGTGGGAACTCACATGAGACAAATGACGATCTCAGGTCGATGAACTAACCTGTACACATATCACTAGGGAACTGCTATCTTACGTCTGGTATAAGACCAACTAGCATGTTCCCGGCGAGTCCTGTCCGGTGTACTCATAACCCAATGAGCACCTGTATACATCTTAGGTGAACCAACTGACACCAGTGGCTTGTGAGACCGGCCACCGCCCCTCGTCGGGGTCTCGACTGTATACACTAGTCTACTCTGGAGTATCGATGCCCTATCTCGAAACTCCCACGACTAGGGACCTTTTAAGGATGTGCTTATAGACTACCAGCTCCCACGTATATGATCGCCCTCATACTGCTGGCAGTCAAGCAAGAATCCTAGGGACTCTATCAACGTGTAATAGCGACCTGTAAGGTCACCTAAAACAGTACACGATGATAAAGATAAACCAGATAGCATACTATCATCTTGAGTAAGACTGTCCTACCGGTATAGGTCCTCGCTCAATCATTGCAATCGCGTGCCTGTGATCCAATAATTGACTCTGAGGGCACTATCTCCAACACTAATGGCGCTGCGGAACTGCCGCAAACCCTAAGGTTCAAAGGCTTTCACACGGTCATTAAGTCGAGTTAGGGTTTTATTCTTCTAGAGGGTCCATAGAATTGCCTGCATGCTCTTCCGAATACTTTAAACTTGGAATAATAGGTTTCTGACATTCGATCATTTCTGTCGACTCTCAACGTCTCCGCGTGAAGTCGTCTCTAGCTGGAATCAATCTATCTGATAACCTCACATCGGGGTAGGCGAACGAACCACATGTCCTAGTCATTCATCGTCGGGTGACTAGCGACCTTCTATCATCTCTTAGTGTAACTTGTACTGTAGTAGCTCCAACATCTGAGGCGATATCTCATCGTTCGCAACAATAACCGGTTCACTCGTCAGTACGCTGAACAGTGCCTCGATCATCATGAATAAGCCATACACCAACGGTCATGAAAATCTGGTTGGCCTCTGTCGATGGCCCAATCCTCTGGTGCTGATCTGCACGTCCGAGAAATTTCGTAAAAGCGATCCATCAAACGCTCGTAGTGCGAAAACGCAATAAAACGACGCCTCCCTATGCAATCGTATGTCCTCGGAATCACGCCCTGATCAATCCTTATTCGTGACGCGCTTGTGCTGACCGCAACTCTAGCCGTAGCTCTCCCTGCCCATAATCATGGCAGCAAAACCATAGCTGGTACCGATGAGGCTAGATCATAGGAAGGAATATAATACTGAACAAAGAAATGTACTTCCTAAAGCTTCTTAAGTGGAGTAGCTTATCGTAAGTATGCCGCGGAATATACCCACGGTACGTTACTCTACTTTAGTTACCTATTCCATCAACCAAGGGTCATCCTACGCTCCGAAGGTAAAACCTAACGCTCTGATACCAACTTTGTCACGACCCGAAAGGTACGGAACATGACCGGCACTTATATTACGAAACGTCTCGAGGCGTACGTAATCTAAGTAAGCCAAAACCCGGAAATCAAAACCAAAGAAGCAATAGAGTGAAGGAAAACCAACTTAAAACAAGTAGTTTTAATAGCATAAGCCAAATTATGCGTTTAAAAAAACATCAAGTTTTTTCTGAAAATTTTGGCAGAGTCTCCTTTGTAAATACTGGCCCCCAAACGGGATACAACATGAATAGTATACGAAATGAATAAAAAGGCATCCCCAAGCGGGAGCTAGCTCTTCGTCAATCGACGTTCACAACCACGCAAGCAATATAATATACAACGCCAAGGGCGAGGATCAAAACTCAAAAGGAAACTCAAAATAGCAAGAAATCCATAAAAATACAACGAGCGACTCTAAGGTCGAAAGAATAAACAATACTGGTCTCTATCTGAAATAAATATATGTTTGGTTGATGGAACTTCTAGATACAACTGAATAATAATATACAAAATGTAATGATGGGTACGATACAAATAAAACCACCTACTAGCAAGTCACCCGAAAAGAAGCAGTGCCAGCAAAGCCGTAATGAAACCTGTACGACAAAACCTACAAGAAACTGTGGCACAACGGGGGTGAGTTGCCAACTCATGAATAGAATACATCTACGAACAGGAATCGCATGTATGATGCAATCCTAGGTCATACGATCATAATATATCCTCAAATATAAATAACATGCAGCCTATAACAATGGCTAGGGTAAATATCTAACCCGAGTGTAATCCCATGTGCCCATGTCAGTGCCTCAGGTCGCAATATATCATATGGATGATGTATGAATGCATGAAACAGAATGCATGTACTGAAGAAAACAGCTTTCATAAATTAGTGAGATTTCTGTATCTATTAAAAAAACGAGGTATCAAAAATGAAATCAGTATAAACAGTGCCTAGCATCGACACAAAACAATATCCAAATATCTCGATATCTCTGCGTCGCAATCTCTGTACCTCGATATCTCAAATATCTCTGTATGTCTCAATCTCACTATCTAGGGCGCCGTCAGTCCAAACCGGCCCCTACCATCAATCTCAAGACCACGACGGTATCCTCCGGATATCCGACGCGTCGGGTAATATCACCGGTAGGTAGTGCTCCCTTGCCAGGCTCACATCGTCATCACCACGCGCTTCTTGCCCCGGGGTACCTTACCGTGTCCACCATGTACCCGAAACGGTTCATCCGTCTCCTCGAATCGGGTCTCGAAATCCATCAGCAAACTCATGGTGGACGACTCATACATCATGGGAAAACCGTGCTTTTCATTTAAAAAGAGAGAGAAGAAGTTTGTATAAGTTTTGCGGTTTTCCCCCAAATCCAGAAAATCTCATGGAAATCCGAATCCAAAACCTCAATAGCAAGTAAAATAGTGAATATATGCATGAGAATCCATGAATGCGGCATAACAATGAATAACAGTATGCATGAAGTGACAAGTAATAACTACAATGTCTAAACAGGCATATAAAGCAAGTACACTAATATCATGTCAAAACTACTATCTAGCAAGCTAAGTCAAGCAATAATATTCTCTAAGTGTACGTGACATGGCAATTACCGATGAAGATGTGTGTAAGCCGGCAAGTAAGTGTACGTGATACATACGCATCATCGGTAATGGTGCTGGTGTCCTAACAGCATGATATCAATAATAGAATATGAATCACAATAAGTATGCGATACGGAGCAATAGCAATAATGAGCTGGAGCTAAATACTAGACACAAAGATAAGAAATCTATATTTAATATAAATCTAGTCTAACAACTACACTAAACTAAAGGGCTAAGCTAACTGGCTACTGAAAGTAAGGAAACCGCCTAACCTCTGAGTCGATACATATACCTACATGTATATGTTAGTCGGTGATCCTGCCTCAATAATATCACATCCGATACCATATCTATAATCAGACATTCCCAAGTCAAGAGTGCGGATCAAACATCAATATATAGCTCGCATGTAAATCCGTCGTACGGCATCCCCAAATCTCGGTACAGGTCAATATCACATTCATGAAATTAATCATTTGGTATCCTCTTTATCAAAGATCATAATCCGGGGTACTGATCTACGTCTAGTACAATACTAATATCATCAATCTAATCAGGATCTGACTGCTGATCTACAGCCTCATACAAACCGATATCATCATCATATATCGTCATAAAGAGGTATACATCGCCTAATGCGACCTATTATGAATATCTTAACATATCTTATCTCATATCACGATCACATGTCAACCATTCAATGTATAACACTATTCACATGTATCGTCGTCCTAAGATCCGCTATAACATCAGGACGTATCTCAAGTACGAATCCTGCCATATCACCGTTCTCGCGGTCTCAATCAAATCTTATCGGCTCATCTCAAATCCCAAATACTATCCTCAAATCCAGTATAGAACACATAGTCCCATACCCATGTGAACACATAACAATATAATCCCATATACGCACGTATCAAAGAAGAATGTATGCAAGTATGGGTGTGTGTATGTGTGGTGCAACCGCTACTCTAGGGTTTCGCAACACTAAACTAATCCTATCACACCAAATATCCATCTTTATCATCAATGACATAAAACAATATATATAATCAATATATGTGTGTATACATGTCCGTATACATCACCATGAACTGCGGAGGTGCTATACGCCATCCACCCGACTTCTCCCCGTAGATATAAATCAACTAACCTGGTTCTCGCTCGCCGGTGCCGACGCCACCACGCGCTTGCTTGTCGTCTCGAAATCCACATGGGGTACCTACATATCATAACGCACCGTATCGTATTAAAATCCGACTAATGACCAAAATGACACACGAACCCCACATAGGTCAAAACCTATGGTTGCTTTCACAAATCAACCCAGAAACCCTCGACGTCGGCGTACAAACGCCAAACCATCGAGAAACACCCAAACGCACCAATCGTGGTTTCAAAACTCACTAATTATATAAGAAATAGGTTTTAATTCATCAAAACCATAAAAGTAAAAAAATCGTTTTATTTCCCAAAACCTAGTTAGCACAAATTCCCATTTCGGTTCAAAACTTGATGTTTTACCCAAACTAAATATTTTAACGATTCTAATGGCCAAAATGCTCACTTAATAACATAATTAGGTCATGCAAATCACCTCCATATTTTTATCTCACCAATTTGTATTTAAACAAAATTTCTAGTTTGCAAAGTTATCAATTCTTGTAACATTTTTAAAACAAAATTCTCAATTCAACAACTAGCTTGGTTTTGCATAGCCCTAAAGTGTTAAACTACACATTAAGTTGCTAATGAGGTGATAAAAACGCTAACCGTATTTTAAATTCTCAATTTTGAATTAATTACCAAAACCTAGTTTACAAATATGTGTGATTTGGACAAATTACATATAACAAGTGCAATTTAATCAACCAAACTAGGTTTTATATACATTAAGATGTTAAACTAAACATTGCATCTCTAATGATATAATAAAAACACTAATTGAAATCATAAACCCTTACTATATTTTTCAAAACATTCAATTAAACCCAAATTATTAACTAATTATGCTTGATTTAAAGTATTCGAACAACAATTTAACAAAAGATCAAGATTTATACCTCACAAGATTTGAGATCTAGCATGAAAATCTTGACCTCCAATTTGCTCTCTTTTCACCACAATCAATGCATGTTTGGCTAAGGAAAAATGGGTAGGAGTTGGATTTTTATTTTGTGGGATTTTTGTGTTGATTTTGAAGCATTTTTGATTAGATTTGGGTGTGAAATGAGGTCAGGAAAAAGGGTGGGCTGCTGCTGTTGGAGGAGGGGAGCTCGGCCAGGAGTTGAGGGAGAGAGGAGAGAGAGTGAAGTGGGGAAAATGATATCAAGTCAACCCAAGGTCAAAGCCAATACTTATATATTCTTTTATTCTTTCTTTCTTTTGTTTTCTTTTCGTTTCTTTTGGGCAAAACAAGTGGGGAATGAGGAGGGGGAAACTTGGGCTGCTGATTTGGGGAGAGGGGAGAGGGTGTGGGTGAGTGTGGGTGAGGGAAAAATGATAAATGATATACCCCTACATCTATTTACACTAATTTCACTATTTAAGCCTTTTTCTTCAATATTTTCTAAAACCGTTTGGCAACTTCATTTCATTTCAAAAACAACATGTTAAAATTTTGTTTAATGTGTAATGATGCATCAAATTGGTTTCAACCCATTCTAATTTGTAATTTTCCCTAATTAAATGTATTAGTGACGGCTTAAAATAATATTAAAATAATTAATTTCGGAAAAAATTTCAGAAAATTTGAAATTTCACCAGTGGCTCAATAAACACCAAATACTAGTAATTACATAGGTAGAATATGTATATTTAATTTTATAATAAAGATATTTGTATTTTGAATTTTTACAGAAAACCCCCTTATTTTACCAATTTTCCGAAATTTCACCGAAACGATTTTCAAAACGTTACAGTTTTCATAATATCGTATTTCAGAGTCGATTTCGTTTTCGTACTTGTTTTAACACCGTATCTAGAATTCTATTTTGGCTCTGATACCACTGTTGGGCTTCCCTTACACCTAATCTAGGGTTTGGTAGCATCACTCATGCCACATTAAAATTTAGAGAGGTGCAAAGCAAGCAAACCATGATTCATGCTAGAATTTCTAGGGTAACAAGTTTGTATTACATACAAAGAAGTAAAGAGATTAGTCCGTTCCTTCGCTTCATAAACACCGTGTTGAGGTCCCTTCGCTGCGATCATCAAGAACTCTGACTCGCGTGAGGCTCCAAGAGGTGACTGATGCATCTTGCTTGAAGTCTTCTTGATCTAAGATGATCTACCTTGAAGAATCTCTAATCCAAGCTTACACTTCACTAATTAAGTAATTAGAGAAGTGAACACCCTAATATAAATGGCTAGAATAGATGAGGATGATGAAGTAGGAATTTTGCTCCCTTTTGTTTTCAATTTCTCACTTTTATTCACCACATACACAAAACCTAGTGAAGCTTTTTCAAGAGCAAGAAGAAGAAGAAGAAGATGAAGCTAAAGCTTTTGTGATGAATAATGAATTATTGTTGTGGTTATAATTGCAACCATAGGTTAAGAATGAAAAGCTTAACCATTGTAGAGAATAAACCATAGGTTAAGGGTTTGGGTTGGGTTAAAGAATATCTACACAAAATATCAAAACTAGATGACAAAAGTCAAAGCTTCATGAAGCTTCATGAAGCTTCATGAAAGCTTCATCCAAAGCATAACCCTAATCCAAACCCTAACTAGGTTTAAACCCAAAAACCATGTTGCATTTGTAACCCTAACATGTTACAATATTATATATCACATATACAATATATTTTGTAACAAAAGAAAATAATACAATTAACATATATCGTATATACATCAATGTATTATCCAGTGAGAAAATAAATCAATAAAGCGAGCTTATTTTAGTTGACGTAATATAATATATCACATATATAATTATACATCAAATTATCGAATCAACACTTGATCCGACAATCCGGCTATATTGCATATAACTGACTAATACAACATATACCAATTCATCGAATCAACACTTGATCCGATGACCCGGCTATATCACATATACCCGGACGATATCTCATATCACGAGAATAGAATATGGTATCTCATATCGTATTATTCTCGGTCCAGCACATATCACATATGTGCTCATACTCCGTTTTGCCTGAGCCAGGAAATCTCTGTGTAGGACTCTAAAGAATCGTCAATACACCGCAGTAGGTGATGATCATATCAAACACTCATAAGCTACAAGCTGTCAGCTAAACGTAACAGCCACCCAGGTATTGAGCAATCAGAAGATCAACAAGCAAGCCTGTACATTCTCATGTGAATCCGATCAGTTACACTACCGTACAGTCCGGTCTCTTCGTCGGATATGTTGATTATCAAGTCTAGGGTTGGTAAACGTCATACCACAGTAACCGATAAGTCATGTCGATGTGAGGCTCATAACAGGTCGAGAAACCACTGATAACTCTTACCAGCAACACCCCATATCAGCCCTGGCCAGGGACTTCAAGTTATAGCCAATCGAACACAGCACAACATCAACTCCCTAAACCGGGAGAGACGAGACCCCTCCTATCGCTCATTGCCTCCGTGTGATTCGGGACTGTACCCAAAAGCCACCGTTTTGCACGCCCTCTTGGACATGGTAAGGTGGAAATCAAAGCACAGTGTGAATCACACAAGACTCTATGACGATCTCAGGTCTACAGACTAACCTATACCAGTGTCACCGGAGAACTGCTATCTGACGATAGGTATAATACCATCTAGGAGTTCTTGGCAAGTCCGTTCAGTGTACCCAGTCTCCACTGAGCACCCGTACACCATCTTTGATGTCAAACACCGATGGATATGGGATCATCCATCGCCCATCATATGGGTCAAGATGCGTATATGCTAGTCTACTCTGGTGTATCGATGCCCTGTTTCGATACACCCTCGACTAGGAATAGTTATAGGATGTACTCGTTGAGTACCCTGGCCTCACTAGTATGATCTCATCATAGTCCCAGTAGTCAAGTACATATCCTAAGGGCTTTATCAACATGTGAGAGCAAGACAGTAAACCAATACAAGTCAACATGTTAAGACAAAGTGAAACAAGATAGCATACTATCATATCGAGCAAGAAAGTCCTCACTATATATATATCCAAGCATCCACTATAATATACATCATATGTACAACAATGGCCTCTAGGGCATATATACAACTAACAGTTATTCCAGTGGTATTGTTTGATTTTTATAATTTTGTGTGTGCAGGAATTTGGGCAGATATTTCGCTTTTGACACTAAATATCGTATTTTCCGACATTTTCAGGTTTTGACGAAATTACGAAGAGCGATCATGCGGAGCAAGGCTCAAATTCAATTGCAACGTTAGTGAAGTATAGTGCCAAGGATCCGGATAGTTTGACCCGCTCAAGCGAATATTCAAATACTCGTATTGACTTCAAAGGGGGTTTCTTAACCCAAATCGCATCGGTACGTATTTTCTAACACCTTCGCTCAAATCCGTCGCATTCCAATATTCTATCTTCTGCAGGATTCTTCGCACAAACTTGCCACAAATTGCACAGAGAACTAACTCATATTTGTTGTAGCGCTTAAGCCTAAACGAAAAAAGAATTGTTTGATTGATTGATTTCTTAAATTCTTTTATTGATTTGCGTATTTGCATCTTAATACGGATCTTAAGGGCACGAAACTAAACAAGATACGGTAAAGGATTTCATCACCTTTTTCCGTGGCCCACAATCACAAAACTGCATTCTTGCTTACCCCCAGTAATTTTAAAATCAACTAGAACTTTGACTTTAAGGACTTCGCGCTCATTAGGAGAAGTTAACTGTGTTTAGAACACCGCTTAACGATATATTGTTCACAGGGGGTCTAGGCAAGTGTTTATGAGAAAGGGTTATTCTAATTAAGGAACTTCGCGAAAACATTGGAAAACCTCCCCTTATCTCTACACTTACCTGGCTTTGTGATCCGTATATCTTGAGCCCGTTTCTCAACACAGTTTTACTTCTACAATCAGGTTCTTGAGCAGGTCTAGTTGACTTAGCATAACATAGACTGCTAGGGGTGTGATATTCTTTGTTTTTATGATTTTTGTGAATTCTTGTTAATATGGGTGATACGCAGTTCGATTCGATTTTTCACGATTCTTATTCTTTTGTTTATACTCATTCCCAATTGTTTTGTTCAAATTGCCAAGATTCTTCCCACATTCATGAAAACTGACCATTCTTAGGGGGTGACCAACCGTCCAAGAATTTTGATAATGATAACCTACCTAACACACTTGAACCTAGTCCCCTTTCAAACCTAGATCAAATCATTGAAAATTTAGAGAAAGAGGTCGACAGGATGACGGCTTTAGCATCACCACCATCACAACCCTCCTTACCTGAAATAACTAACACATCATTAAGGTATGATAGTAAGATGAATGCTAGGTTGACCGCTTTAGATAAGGGTATTGAAGTAATGACTACGGTCGAGAATCAAACAGCTGCGACGCTAGCCCTTTTCATACCGCAGTCTGAGCAAGTGTTTCACGCTCAGGCTCAATTATTGGCTAGAATCGAAGAGCATGTCGCTGTAGTGATTCTAAAGAGTGAACAGCGTCAATTAGAACCTAATAATGTCGATGTCTGTCATCTAGGAAGTCACCAGAGTAAGATAAACGAACAAACAAATTTTGATGACTTCATTGATGATGATGCAATTAAATTAACTGAGTGTTATCAGGACAAACAAGAAAACCATCCGAGTCAGTCTGACACTAGCCTTCAGGTACCAATTGAACCTCTTGTCACTAGTGATCTAGAGGTTGATTTAACCAAAGTACTACTTGAAGAGGATATTCTTGAACCGACTGATTTTTGCACTCCAATTGTAGAGGAGGAAGCTTGTGATTTTGACGGGTATGGTTGGGATAAATCATTAAAGGAAATCAATGATCAAGAACAAATAATTTTTGCATCACCAGTTGATATTGTTTCGGAAGAAACGTTAGTGTGGAAACCTACTTTTTTAGATGACATATACCTACCCATTTGTGAATGTGATGGGGGAGAATTTGTTTTGGGAATTGTGAGCTGTCGCAATGAGAATAGGATTGTGGAGGATCTTAAGGAGGAAGAAAGCCCAGGAAAACGGTCTTTCATGCAGAGTTTTGAGTAGATATTTGCGGATGAACTTGATATTCTTGGTGAGTTTGAGTTAGAATCAATTTGGGAACATCCTAAGAACCTTTCTTTTGCTGAACTTTTTGAGGTTCAACTCCGGTTTTTAAACGAACTTGACTCCAAAACTCAACACATGCTTCTTGAAAAATCAATTCATTCGGGCAACAAATTTTTGACTCCTTCAAAATTCATCTTTGCATTCAGCGTCTTCTGATCCCTACTTTCACGCACCCATGCCCTTCACTAACAACTAACACATTCTTTTTCTTTTTCTTTTTCTTTGTTATATACATATTATTTTACCAACCCTTGCATTATATTGACAAAATTTTTAAATGGCTGGTTTTAATTTCTGAACTAACCTAATCTTTTAACTTGTATATACTTTAATTAGTCTTAGGTTTTTTCTTTTTCTTTGAATAAAAATCTCATCCTGATGACTAAGTCTAGCTACCGGAGACGGGGGCAACGATAAGGACTGTAAGTGCACGGCGGCGCCCCGGCCGTCAATCCGACGGCCAAATGCGAAAGCGGTGATAAACTTTAATTTTTACTTGAACTGGCAAACCGCCGCGCACTAATACCCGGATCGAACCATTAATTAGTCCTAGCTAACTATAAGATGGGAAAGAGATATACCGACGATCCAAGTCCTCCGGTCTTCTCGTCATCGTCCCGATCTCCTGCGGAAGCTTCGGTCTCCACCTCGACGCCGGAAGGGCACCACATCGTCTCCATGTTTTACGGGCTCCCACCTCAATGCCGAGGCAACTCGGGCACGAAGCTGGCTACTCGACGTGCCCAAGGTTCGCTGTAGAATATATAGTCCTCAAGTCTCACTTTGGGGTTTATGGAGGTGCCATTTTAGGTGGAGGAATTGAAGTGAACTTTTGGAGAGGGAGTTGTAGGGATTTTCAAAGCTCAAGATACCAAAAAAACCACCTCATGAAAATGAAATCCCCTCTCAAACAAGGAATGGCCGGCCCCCCAATTTTGGTGTGATTGGAGAGAGAGAGAGAATGGCTTGATCAATAATGCAAAGAAAATGATGGCTTGGAAAGTCCAACACTCAACAACCATCTCCTCTCTCATCATCACAACCAAAGTCAAGAAATAATGAAAACAAAGTCAAGAAGTCAAGGTAAGGTGCAACCATGATGAAGTCAAAAAGTCAAGCAAGGTCAAGGTATGGTGAGCCATCATGATACAAGGAAATATGCAAAGACCCCCTCTACAATTGCTTATTTGCAACAATGCAAATAAGCCCTCCTCCACCAACCTTCGGCCAATGAACGGAACAATGGAAATCGGCCGAAACGGAAAGCAAACTGGCAACTCCAGAAAACTGGTCCCGTAATAAATTACAGGAAAAACCCAATACTGTGCATACACACCCGCATTTGTATTTCGACTGAAATACAAATGCAATGAGACAAAATCTACACTGTACTATACTAGGATCCGGCTTATACCAAAGCCGGCTAGTAATACCTGTTCGATCCTGATCCGTGCAATACCGCACGTATCTGATCGAACCCTGCCATATAACCATACGGCCTATAGTACAGACTGTCCGATCCTGATTCGTGCAATACCGCACGTATCTGATCGGACCTTGCCATATCTCTATACGGCCTCTACAACCTTTCGCCCGAAAGCTGAGTAACTGAATGTGGGGGACTCTAAAGACTCATCAACACCTTTGTTGTGGATTTAACCACTAGCACGTTAGAGGTATAAGCCAATACATAACGGGCTACCAGGTATTGACCAAAAGGGACGTCTGTGAGCGAACTCAGCCTGACTCCCTACTGAGCCTGTCAGTGACAATATCCGTACAGTCCGGTCCGTTCGTCTATGAGCATCGCATGGCGGGCCTAGGGGGTTGGTAAAAGTCAGACCCCCAAAAGCGGTACAAGTCGTGTCGGAGTGTAGCCCAGAACACCCTGAGATACTACTGGAATACCTACCAGTAAATCTTCTTGCCTCGGCCGAGGGCTTCGTGTAATGGCTCTCCTAGACACAGCACGACCTCACCCCCAATACCGGGAGAGACGAACCCCTGAATACACGCTCACTGCCTCCATGTGGCTCGGGACTGTACCCAACTAAAACCTGTTTGCACGACTCCTTTGAGCCGTGGTAGGGTAGTAATCAAAGTACAGTGGGAACTCACACGAGACAAATGACGATCCCCAGGTCGATGAACTAACCTGTACACATGTCACCAGGGAACTGCCATCTGACGTCTGGTATATGACCAACTAGCATGTTCCCGGCGAGTCCTGTCCGGTGTACTCATAACCCAATGAGCACATGTATACATCTTAGGTGATCCAACTGACACCAATGGATTGTGAGACCGGCCACCGCCCCTCGTCGGGGTCTCGACTGTATACACTAGTCTACTCTGGAGTATCGATGCCCTGTCTCGAAACTCTCACGACTAGGGACCTTTTAAGGATATGCTTATAGACCCCCAGCTCCCACTTATATGATCGCCCTCATACTGCTGGTGGTCAAGCAAGAATCCTAGGGGCTCTATCAACGTGTAATAGCGACGTGTCAGGTCACTTAAAACAGTACACGATGATAAAGGTAAACCAGATAGCATACTATCATCTCGAGTAAGACTGTCCTACCGGGATAGGTCCTCCATCAATCATTACAATCACGTACCTGTGACCTAATAATTGACTCTGAGGGCACTATCTCCAACAATCTCCCACTTGCACTCAAGGCCAATTATTGCGATGTCGCATACTCACAGCCCGTGTGATACCGAACACCCAACTCCTGTACTAGTCAGTCTCACAAAGCTCGTTTGCGAAACTATTGCGTTCGAGGAATAGCCTCAGTGAGTGGATCCGCTATGTTGTTTCTTTCTATGTCTCTCTAAATCTCAAGTTCGCGGAGAAAGCCATCTCCCGAAAAGAGCAATACCTGTCTTAGAATGTGTCTGGATGTCTGATGGGACCTAGCTCATAAATGAACTCCAAATCCAAACTTCTTAGACTGTATCGTCAACTGAACTTAATCAGTATCCTGCGCCATGCCACCCTCAGTATTGCCTTGGACCATCTGTCCAAAATACTGCCCTTCGTCAGAAGGAAAACTATAACTCTGACAACCTCCTTGTCGTCCATGTCACCTTGGAAGCCTGGAATGATAACTGTCTCCCGAATGAGGCTGTCGTTATCATATCCCTAGAACATCCACTTATGTTCTAAAACTGCTTCCGACTGTTTCTCCAGGATTGGATTAATGTCAACTTATTGCATCCAGTGCAAGAACAATATCTGGTGTGGTACTTGACATCTCATGATTGACTCAATTGCCTGAGCAAGTGATCTGCCAATCATGCACATCCCTCTCCCCTTTAGTCTGTAAGACACCTTTAGAGAGGGTGACTCCATTACCTGCAGGTACACTACCGTGCCAGGAGTCGTCCATTCTAAATACCCTTAGAATGCTGTCTAAGTACCCAGATTGGGAGACTACCCAAATCTAGATCTAGAACTATAGATCTAGTAACCAGTATGTCAGATATAAAATCCATTTCCTTTGTGGAGAAACCACTGTGTGACGACCAAAGTATAACCGATTGTAGTATAGGAGTTTTCTTTCCTACTCTGTGTATGTCATCCAAATACCATGACATCACACCCTACTACCTTCTCAACAGATCCATCCCCTATTCTGATGAAGTCAAACCCATGACTGTCACGTCAGAAGTAGATGATCTATCTCCGCTACATCTGCTTTAGTCTATAAATAGACATAAGCTACCTGTCCACCAATGCTTCCGCTGCTCCCACTGACTACGACAACCCTCTGGCAGAGTCATATAGACGTACACTTCTAAAACTAGTTTAGAACGACGCTATACTCATCCTCCCACCGGGTCTCGCAGCCTGGAACAACAGCAATGGTAATTGTGGGTAAACAAGAACTTCCCTGTCACCGTCCTTGAGGCTACCGTAGTACCTCTCGGGTGCCTGAAGTTACCCACCTTATCTGCGGAGTGGCCAATGGAATGTCAATCCAGATTGAATCTTTAGGTTCCTTATCAAATCTTCAGTAATCGTTTGTGGTTCTGGAATCACTTCCAGTTCTACCATACTCCCACTACTGTTTTCTGAAAAAATCCATTTTTATTAAAACTGTGACGAGTCTAGAACAATATTGCTATTGTTCATCCAGATGGTAGAAAGTCAACCCGCGTCATAGCCTGGGTCAACCCACAAACAGCCATTACAGAAACGTGCCTTGAGTTGTCCAGTGTCTGGTTTTAAGCATAAGCCGGACAACTCCCCGTACCTTAACATCGTTAAGATATGAACTGTTCTATATCCCATATAGGACCAGAGGCACTGATTTAATTGAACCAGATTCAAATCATGCAACTGTCTCCAGTGCATGTCAACTAAATGGAAGGAGGCCGATCAGCGTTACTCAACTTAGGAATGCTTCCAATCATGAGTAACCTGAAAGAGAAGCAAGATCTCATCATTACTATCAACTGAATACCGTACACAAGTATCTACATCTTCGATCTCTTTGAAGAATCCCGATACTTGCTACACTTGGTTCTCTACTCTATTCAAATACCTATAACTTCTCAAAATTCGGACCCTGTGTTTCCACGAAACACTTGTCTAAAAACTAGAGAAGTCATAAGTAAACCGAATATAGTACGAGGACCAACCCCTCTGTCCTGATGGACCCTGGACAACATACAATACTCTGTATAAGTCCCTTGAGTCTGAAAACTCATTCACTGTGTGTCGTAGGTTAAAAACTGTACTTATGGTTAAGAAGAATTACACCGCTGTTTAATGCTCCTTACCTAACCATCCACTGATGTAGGTAAATGTCACAGACATAATTTCAAAAAGGTATATCTCACTCTATGAAAATAGACGTACAGATATATCAATTTGAAATTGGTGCATAACTGCGGATATTCAAAACCAAATATTTGCCGACCGGCAAACAGCCCAGGTGATTTCCTCAAATATCACCGATTACAACGAATCCCGATATAATGAGGATGATCACCCAATTCCCAATAACTTACTCCCACTCATCATCTGTAAAACCATACAGATGTGAGAATCGTACCTGGTAAATACATACCCTGGAGTAAGGACTAATTGGGAAATCAGTTTTCTTTTAACACTACACAGTGAAACTGAAACATTGAAATGTTTCGATGGGGTATTCTGGTATTCCTAGTAATGCCTCTTCCAGATTCACGACTGTAACCGTATAGTTCTTTGCCACCTCTCCAAATCCCTTCATATGTCTTTAGTCTTTACCTTCTGTACACCCCTTTAGGCCAAATGGTTTTCTTCCTTCCCTACCGTTCGGCACCAGCCTATGGTTTGGAAGAAGACTATCCAATAAGCATAATGGGTGTACTGTCCCAATCCTAGGAACACTCGCAATGAGAGAGGGTGAAGATAAAAGACAACCGAATAAACCTTATTCCTATTTCTCCTGGACCAGAATCCATCCCCGAACTGGAACAAGTTCCATTCGAGTTCGTATATAACCATACGATGGAGTATCCAAATAAACTGTGGATCTTCGTAGTGATACGGAGTGTCCTGGAGAAATACAAAGGTGATGTGGGAGTGGTAAAGAAATATTTGGTTTGGTCGTGTATATCTGTTGCAATTTACTTTACCCTCTTACTAATCCCTTTATTTTGTCTGAACTTAATACCTTCTGTACACCATCGTTAGGCTAATTGGTTTTCTTCATTCCCTACCGGTCGACACCAGCCTAAGGTTTGGAAGAAGACTATCCAATTTGCGTAATAGGTGTACTATCTCCTAAACCAAGGAGTACTCGTAACCTGAGAGAGGGTAAAAGGAAAAGACAACTGAATAATCCTATCCGTTTCCTCCAGAACCTGAAACCATCCTCGAATAAATTCCTTCGAGTTCGTATCTAACCATACGATGGTTTTGTCCAATGGAAGTGGACGTTCGTAGTAATACGGGGTGTCCTGGAGAAAAGGGTAAAAGTAGGAGTGGCAATGAGGTTTGCAACTCTGACAATCCAAAAGCCAGTGTTTAAGAAGGTTCGGTCAACTTGGTCACTGAGTCATAGTCTTAGGGTCGGGTCAATGGTCGCTGCCAAAGAGAGAGAGAAAAGAAACACTCAGCGTGCACTCTAACCTAGATCAGAATGGTTACCAATTTATCTAATCTGGAAACCTCCCACTGTACCGTCAAATTCTCCTCCAAACCTTAAAGAAGAATTAGTCGGGAACACCCGAGGAGTAGACTAACTCATCAGTGGGAATTGGGATCCAACTCTCATCGCATGATAACGTGACGGAATCCGCTCACGTCATCACACTCCAGAAGGTATGCGCATATCTGGCAAGTTTCAGTTCTTTTGAAACTCCCGATGTGATTTCTGCCCCATGCTCTTATGACCTTGGTGTGAGGTCAAAATATCATAAGTCACATGTCAAGTTCTGCCCGTCATTATCCAGGTTAATCTGAACCCACCCGTACATACCCTTGACGTAGGCCAAAATAGTAGTACGACTATCCCAAACCAACGCATCTATCTATGCAACAGATAAATACCCGGCAGCTACCAATCACTATGCCTTGGCGTGAGGTCAAAATACATAGCTTGAATACTACCGAATATTTAACTGAAATGACGGAGGGCTACGAATGGTTTCTGGCGAAAACCTTTAACGTAATGAACTTGATATCGTTGAAGGAACGGATAGCTTTTTAGAAATATAGTGACGACAACTTCCGCTAAAGAGGTCACTCCCGGTGAAGGGATCTCGGCTCTTTCCCCGTCGACTGAGGAGCAGGATATTCCAACTGAATACCACGATGCTAAGCAAAAGTAATCGGCTATAGTGAAGTTAATGCCCTGACGCAAACTTTTTGTCCAAGGGGTCACTCCCGGTGAAGGGATCTCGGCCCTTGCCTTGTAGAATGAGGTGCTGGATATTCATAACCGAATATCACGATGCAAAACAAAAGTGAACGTCCTTGCAATAACAGCTTTTTGAAAAGTGTTCCAACAACATCAGATTAGGTTTGTTTTTAACTTGCATTGATCCGAATCAACGCAGTCCCATCAATTGATCACACCAAAAAGAACGAAAATATACTGATGTACGTATATGCCATCCGCATTCGCCACTGGGTCCCGTCATTACCCGTTAGGTTAGCTTACTAACGACAGAGCGGGGACTGGACTAGCGCGGATGCAAAACATATACAACATCTACTAATATATATACCAATATATTATATTCGCTCAAGGCGTGAATAAAATGCAACATCACAGAAATGTACAGCATCACAGAAACAATACAGATATCTGGGATCCCCGGGTTTCACAGAGCCGCTGAAACCCGACGTTCCCCTGGTCGTGTGGATAGCCTGTGCAATGAAATCCTAGACCCCTACGGGCGCGGCAAGTCACCCGCCAAAACCTGAAGCGAGGCAGCCCCCTTCAGCGACGTGAATGGACCACCCGGCACTTCACGGAATCCGGCAACTTGGGCACCCCTCCTGGGTCAACCTGTACCCCCTACGAGTGCGGCGAATAGCCCGCCAATCCTAGAGTGAAGCCCCCTCCGTCTCAATGCCATGAGATGCGGGCTTGTTTCCCTCTAGAATCCGGCTATCCGTGCACCCCTCCGCGGGGCAATCCTAGTACAGAAAGTAAAATATACATACACCGGGTACATCGACCGCAACCAGGTCGTGCCCCAAAATAATAATACAATCAAGCAGTGACGGCAGTCCACATGTCGGACGCTCGCCCCACAATATCAAATGTACATAATACAACCACAACTGTACTAGCATTGCATCCAAGCTATCCCCCACGACCGATCCGCAACATCACAGCAAGAACAGAACATCAACGTGAAAGTCACGTTCGCAAATCCGTCTAACCGGGCTATAGCAGTTAGACCGGATTTACCGATCAAGTGACATTCACGGTCGCAGATATAATGTAAATACTGTGAAATAATGTGTTTAAAATATCCGATCAATCAAATTTTAACAAGTGGGCCCCCAAGCATTACTGTAGCAGATCAGGAAATTCTGGGCCCAATATTAATATTCCAAAACCCCAATTTTAACCCCAGAAAGGAACTGTAGAAATTTGGTGCAGGGAACCCAACAGTGTGCGGCGGATCCGCGGCCCAAAGGGGTGTTTGGCCGCGGATCCGCGCTCCAACAGTGGACTTAGTGCATCGAATTTTCACAGAACTCTTAGATTTTCCAGTACATCACTTTTCTGTAACCTGAAAAAATTTTCGACACCAAAAAAATTCAACAGAAAACTGATGCAAGTAAAAATGTAGATTTTGGAATTTTGGTCGATCGGAAACGCAAAACACATTAAGGAAAGCTAGACTAAGTTAATGGCGAGGCTCTGATACCACTGTAAGTGCACGGCGGCGCCCCGGCCGTCAATCCGACGGCCAAATGCGGAAGCGGTGATAAACTTTAATTTTTACTTGAACTGGCAAACCGCCGCGCACTAATACCCGGATCGAACCATTAATTAGTCCTAGCTAACTATAAGATGGGAAAGAGATATACCGACGATCCAAGTCCTCCGGTCTTCTCGTCATCGTCCCGATCTCCTGCGGAAGCTCCGGTCTCCACCTCGACGCCGGAAGGGCACCACATCGTCTCCATGTTTTACGGGCTCCCACCTCAATGCCGAGGCAACTCGGGCACGAAGCTGGCTACTCGACGTTCCCAAGGTTCGCTGTAGAATATGTAGTCCTCAAGTCTCACTTTGGGGTTTATGGAGGTGCCATTTTAGGTGGAGGAATTGAAGTGAACTTTTGGAGAGGGAGTTGTAGGGATTTTCAAAGCTCAAGATACCAAAAAAACCACCTCATGAAAATGAAATCCCCTCTCAAACAAGGAATGGCCGGCCCCCCAATTTTGGTGTGATTGGAGAGAGAGAGAGAATGGCTTGATCAATAATGCAAAGAAAATGATGGCTTGGAAAGTCCAACACTCAACAACCATCTCCTCTCTCATCATCACAACCAAAGTCAAGAAATCATGAAAACAAAGTCAAGAAGTCAAGGTAAGGTGCAACCATGATGAAGTCAAAAAGTCAAGCAAGGTCAAGGTATGGTGAGCCATCATGATACAAGGAAATATGCAAAGACCCCCTCCACAATTGCTTATTTGCAACAATGCAAATAAGCCCTCCTCCACCAACCTTCGGCCAATGAACGGAACAATGGAAATCGGCCGAAACGGAAAGCAAACTGGCAACTCCAGAAAACTGGTCCCGTAATAAATTACAGGAAAAACCCAATACTGTGCATACACACCCGCATTTGTATTTCGACTGAAATACAAATGCAATGAGACAAAATCTACACTGTACTATACTAGGATCCGGCTTATACCAAAGCCGGCTAGTAATACCTGTTCGATCCTGATCCGTGCAATACCGCACGTATCTGATCGAACCCTGCCATATAACCATACGGCCTATAGTACAGACTGTCCGATCCTGATTCGTGCAATACCGCACGTATCTGATCGGACCTTGCCATATCTCCATACGGCCTCTACAACCTTTCGCCCGAAAGCTGAGTAACTGAATGTGGGGGACTCTAAAGACTCATCAACACCATGGTTGTGGATTTAACCACTAGCACGTCAGAGGTATAAGCCAATACATAACGGGCTACCAGGTATTGACCAAAAGGGACGTCTGTGAGCGAACTCAGCCTGACTCCCTACTGAGCCTGTCAGTGACAATATCCGTACAGTCCGGTCCGTTCGTCTATGAGCATCGCATGGCGGGCCTAGGGGGTTGGTAAAAGTCAGACCCCCAAAAGCGGTACAAGTCGTGTCGGAGTGTAGCCCAGAACACCCTGAGATACTACTGGAATACCTACCAGTAAATCTCCTTGCCTCGGCCGAGGGCTTCGTGTAATGGCTCTCCTAGACACAGCACGACCTCACCCCCAATACCGGGAGAGACGAACCCCTGAAGATACGCTCACTGCCTCCATGTGGCTCGGGACTGTACCCAACTAAAACCTGTTTGCACGACTCCTTTGAGCCGTGGTAGGGTAGTAATCAAAGTACAGTGGGAACTCACACGAGACAAATGACGATCCCCAGGTCGATGAACTAACCTGTACACATGTCACCAGGGAACTGCCATCTGACGTCTGGTATATGACCAACTAGCATGTTCCTGGCGAGTCCTGTCCGGTGTACTCATAACCCAATGAGCACCTGTATACATCTTAGGTGATCCAACTGACACCAATGGCTTGTGAGACCGGCCACCGCCCCTCGTCGGGGTCTCGACTGTATACACTAGTCTACTCTGGAGTATCGATGCCCTGTCTCGAAACTCTCACGACTAGGGACCTTTTAAGGATATGCTTATAGACCCCCAGCTCCCACTTATATGATCGCCCTCATACTGCTGGTGGTCAAGCAAGAATCCTAGGGGCTCTATCAACGTGTAATAGCGACGTGTCAGGTCACTTAAAACAGTACACGATGATAAAGGTAAACCAGATAGCATACTATCATCTCGAGTAAGACTGTCCTACCGGGATAGGTCCTCCATCAATCATTACAATCACGTACCTGTGACCTAATAATTGACTCTGAGGGCACTATCTCCAACAAGGACATCGTAAAACTCTGGTATGAGGGTGAGCACTGCGTTATTTTGCTGCATCATGTGTATATTCTACATTGCATACATATTAAAAAATCCATAAAAATTGAAAATTTTCTACAAAAACATTAAAAAAAATCATGTTAGCTAGCGGGGGAACTTAGATTCGAAGTCTGACGATTCGGGTGAAAAGATAGAAATAACTGAATCCTTTTCAAGAAATTGGCAACGGAAAGATAACCTTCCTTTGAGTTTAACCGTAGCTGATATACGTCTTTTATAACACTTTACACGTGTCATATATTTTTAAGAATTAGATGAATGTCTGACTTGTCTTTAACCTTTTTGAAAATTGATAAAGATCTTTAGGATCAAACAGGTTTGTTCTGAGATAAGTAATATCAAGAATAGTTCATGAAGTGAAGGGAATATGATGGATATTATTGAGGTTTTAATGGAAGCTACAAGTCTGAGAAATAACCCATCTAGAACCTTATTGGAGTGATTACACACCTTATCCACATGATCACGTCTTCGGAATTAAAAAGAAAAGCTGGCTATATCTCCATTTTCACTACTTTCAGAATATTTTAAACGCAAATAAAATGAGTCTTTTGTTTTGTGGCCTTGGTAACTTGGGTAATTAAGTCCTTGCGGTGTCTCCACACCTAATGCCCTAAAACTATCTGGTTTGGGAGTCATTGAGCCAAACCTCGCTAAGTTTCCAATCGCCAAATAAAATAAGCCAAGCAAGTGTTCTCTCCGAGTTAAAAGACCTCATGGTTCTTTGTGGGAGAAAAATCTTGGCGGAGACGAGTTTTCTATTAAAACGGTTTTTTCACGGAGATATGAAGGTTTGTATTTATAAAGACGTTTTGCACGATAACGAAGGGTGTGTATGAACAGCAACAGGTGAAAGGTAGGAGTGAAGATTAAGACTTGGTTCTCTGTTAAAAATGATATAAATTCTGATTTGAAACCTAACTGGAGAACAAAAACTTGAGAAAATCTTAAAATCCTTTCAAACTCATGTAATCCTTTAGAAGTCTATCGTGGTCCGTAATTATGACATGATGACCCTAATCAAGTTCTTAAAAACTTGTTGACACTACTCGCACAATCAAGTAAAGACGCGTATAAGCTTATGTTAAATAAATTGTGAAGAGTGAAAAATAGGGTTTGACGTTTCTAACTTGGATAATAGAACTTCTAGCTTTGATTCTTAACCTTAAGATTAGAATTAACAGTTTCTCCACGATGCTAACTTGACGGGATTTTGTGGGTGTAATCCGCTGAAAACCCTCAGGAGACAACACTCCTCCTACTAGGGACACCTAGAGGTTTAACGGATTGTTGCACATGCTCAGTGCAATCGCGTTCCCTGCAAAAGTAAGGCTAGGATTTTTTTTTGCTCAGGACGAGCAATAGATAAGTTTGGGGGTATTTGTTCATCACAGAAAACTACATTTTTATACCACTCATTCATTATCTATTTTGTTATATATCGGTACTATTAACCAGTGTCTGCTCAGTAAATACAGATTACAGGTATTCGTGATAAAACACTGGAAACACACTCAATATCACGAATATAGAGTTTTGGAGCCGACTCTGCAATCAGAACAGAAAACCGACCGATATTCAAAGAGCTCTTTTGCAATAAACATGTGTACACAATTTTGGTCCAACACAACACAAGTGTGCACATAACTCTTTGATGACTTGGACCATGGTGGGGCTGCCTTGGCACAACAAATTGTGCATATGGGCTTATGTGGGTGTGATGTGTAATAAATGCTAAAAGATGTGATGTGATTTAAAGCATCAAGTTTCCCTCCAAGTCTACTGAATATAACCCAAGCTGATATGAAGAAATCAAACAATACCAGTAGACTTGTTGAGTGCACTCGAGACCACCACAGCAACACGAGACACTTTGCTCGGAATTGGACTGGTGAAACCCTTCCCAAAACCGGCGCCACCGGTCCCCCTTGCTCCGTTTGTCCCCATTTTTCATCTGGTCATTTCTTTGGGTCACATCAGTCCATCTATATTGTTTGTTTATTCTGGGATGAGGCCTATAAATACAAGAACAGATTAGTGAGCAAGGGCCATATATATATATATATATAGATATAGATATAGATATAGATATATATATATATATATACACATATATATATATACACACATATATATATATATACACACACATATATATATATACATATTCTCTAGTTTTTTTTTAGTTTTGGTTTAGGCTTGAGAGTTGTATGGGCTCTAACTTGGTTTCCTTTTCTTCTTCCCTCTTGAAGGTTTCTTTTGAGAGCTTCGTTATGGAGGTTGAACAAGTTACCAATACCATGTATTTCAACTACATCAAGTGTTAAATAATATTGCTTTGTTATTTGCTTTGTTCTTTTGCTTTGTTTCTTTTGTTTCTTGCTTTCTTTTGCTATTATTTTGTGTAACTAATCTCTTTGGTTGTGGTGATGGTGATGAAATGAGATGAAAGTCCTTTCCTTTCTCCTCCTCTTGTTGATGTTTAATGTGCTTAATATGATTCTAACTTAAAAATTGTTTATGTATTAATGTGATATGGTATTTTGAAACCATATTTACTTTGTAACCTCTTTATATAACATACTCACTCTCTTTCCCCATTTCACAATGTTTAAGCTAAAATCAATTTGGTGTTAAGTTCGCTAAGTCTAGATACGGTATTTTGTGACCAAGTGCTTGACAAACTGTAACATTTCAGAAAAATAAAATATTATTTTTGGGAATTTTTATAATTAAATAATAAATATATTGAATATTTTAATGGTACGGTATAATTAAATACCAATAAATTGGGAACTATTTGGAAAATTATAAGAATTACGAAAATGGAGGTGTTTTATATGATTTAAGCAAATTATGAATTTTTATGATTGATTATATTCCGTTTTAATGCTAATCGCGATTAAATATCGCTAATCATGCATTAAGCCGGTTTTGTGCACATGACATGCACCAAGTCATTTTCACATTTCCACATTTTTTCTACCATGACTTCTCTTTATTTTCGTTTGGTTCGGTTTTTAAATGAGAAAAGAGAAGAGAAAAGAAAAAGAAAAGAAAAGGAAAAGGAAAAGGAAAATGGGATTAAACAAATAGACATGGGCAAGAGAGAGAGAGGTGAGGGGTTCCCTTTGACCTTTGCCATTCCGTCATCTCACCATCTTCATCATTCTCTCTTCTTTCTTCCTCCATGGCTACTGCCCTCCAACTCCTCCCTCCTCAAACACCTCACTTCATCATCAAAAACACCTTAAAACTCCATCGCCACTTCACAAAAAACATGCACAAGCTTCATACAAACACTTTGGACCAAGAAAGGATGGATTTTGGAGACTTGGGGAAACTCAAGAATTTTCTTGAGTTGCCAAATGAGGTAATTCTTTCACCATTAGCTTTGTATTTGATTCCCTTTAGTATCTATATTAGTTTAGAACCGATTTAGTGTTGTTTAGTGAACTTTGAAAATTTCAAGTTAGGTTTGAGGGATTTTTGAGTAGTAAAGTGAAATTGAGGCTTAATAAGGACCTTAAACCCCTGTGGTGTATTATTAAAGACCTAAATCATAGAGTATACCCCCATTTCACAAACTTAGAAACCCCGATATCGAAAAATTGTGAGAATTGTGAGGGTATTTTGACATCTGCTATGACTCGAGGACCTGGAAAATTATTTAACAAACACAGTGACACATGCAGGCACCCAAGAAGCTACCACAGAGACCCGAGCCCAAACCCCCTAGTTTAGGCCGCAAATTTAATCATCCCGGCAGCAAATTGCGGCCAGGTTAGGGATGTATGCCCCTAGGTTTGGTCCATGACTCCATTTGCAGTAAAATAGACTCTTTACATATGCAAAATTGGCTAGTTAGACCTAGGGTAAAATCTGGGACCATTTTCATGAGTTGCTGCATTGTATTTCGTGACATTTATGAAATGAAGTTTTGATATTTGTGTTTTTATCGGTCGATTCACGTTTATACGTCAATCATCGAGAGTTGTTGGTTATTCTTGCATGCGTAAACGATAGGTTTTAACCTATGTATGTTCTGTGTATCGATTTGGTTTTCGTGCGTGATTTCGGTTTACGATATCTTGTGTGTTTATATGTAGGCACCCCCATAAGGATTTCGAGACGACGAGGAGAGCATGGCGTCATAGACTTCGGCAAGCGAGGATCAAAGTGAGTAGATATATATCTACGGGGGAAGTCGGGTAGATGGCGTATAGCACCCCCGCAGTTCGTAATGTAGTATACGAATACGTATACCTATATTTATATAAATATGTTTATTATGAGGCTAGATGATTATCTAGATAGACTTTAAGAGTTCATGGATAGATTTTTGTGTAATTAGATGATAGCGTCGTTAGCTAGTTTTAGTTGCGAAACCCTAAAGTTAAGAATTTCATACACGCACACACACACACTTTCATACATTTTATTACTTGTGCGTATATAGGGATATGTATATATATATATATACACACACACATAAGTATGGGACTGTGTGTGTGTGTGTGTGTGTGTGTGTGTGTGTGTACGTATACAGGGATGATGAGGATAGTATATGGTATTTGGAGACGAGTCGATGCAATTGGGCATGGTGCCATGAGATCGGTGATATGATTTGGTTCGTATTATAAGATATGACATGATATTATAGCGGGTCCTTGGGCGATGTGTTTCATACACACGCATATATATATATATGGTATCAGTATTGTACTAGACGTAAATCAGTACCCGGTTCATGATATATGATGATAAGGATACCAGTTGAATGATGAGATAAATATGATATTTGACCCGTACCCAGATTTGGGATGCCGTACGAAGGATTTACCGTACGAGCTATTTATTGATGATAGATCTGCACTCTTGACTCGAGAATGTCATATTATATAGTGTATCGTATGGGATACTATTGAGGCGGGATCACCGACTATTATATATATATATATATATATCGACTCAGACTTAGGTGGTTTTCCTTACCCTTTTCGATTAGTCTGTTAGTTTAGTCATGTAGTTTACTTGTAGATGTTAGACTAGACTCGAGTCATACCTATTTCAAAACCAACGAATCGTGAGTATTTTAAAGACAGGCCAGGAGATTCTACGGATATTTCAAAGGACGTACATTTTCTTAAAAACACCGTAGCCCTATTTTCTAGATACACGATTCGTGTTATTTCAAATGGCAAACTGTATGACTCGTGTATATTAATGTAGCTTCCTTATTGTTGCGTTATTATTCATGTTCCGCATATTATTGCTGCATTTACTATTCATTTGCTATTTATTCTGTTGTTCGCATTGCATTACATATCTATATGTATTTTCATGAGAAATGATGAAACCTGTTGTTAGGACACCAGCACCATTACCGATGATGCGTATGCTTCATGTACACTTGCTTGCCGGCTCACAAACATCTTCATAGGTAATTGCTATGTCACGTACACTTAGAGAATATTATTCATTGACATAGCTTGCTAGCTAGTTCCTATATGTTATCGTTTCATATGTTAGTTCATTATTGCATTCATTGCATGATATTTCATGCATATTTTTATATCCATCAGTCATGCAATATTATTAAGGGCCGGTCTGGATTGCCGGAGCCCAGCATTCATTATTATTGACTTTTCATTTTGGATTTCGGATTTTCCATGAGATTTCTGGAATTGGAGAAACCGCAAGATTTAATAAACTCGTTTATCATTTTAAAAGATAAAAGTGATCTCATGATATGATTTGAGATATGTCCACCATGATTTTTCTCGGCTCTTGAGCGATATCATACACCCGATTCGAGGAGGAGGAGGAATCGTCTGTGGGTGCATGGTGGACCCGGTGTGGTACCCCGGGGCGAGAAGGTCGCAGATGATGGCGTTGATCCTGAGACAGGGGAGCACTACTGACCCATGATTTTATTGTGACTCGACGGATATCCAGAGGATACCGATCGGGTTGGGCCATTCCGGATAGCCGGAGCCCAGGGACCAGTCCGGATAGCCGGAGCCCTAAATATTGAGATTTGAGGTATTGAGATTTTATGATATGGGTCAGTCCGGATAGCCGGAGCCCAAGATATTAGATATTTGGATATATGTTTTGTGTCGATGCTAGACACTTATTTATGTTGATTTCATTGATGATACCTCATTTTAAATATACAGAAATCACACTATATTATGAAAACAGTTTTCCTTACATGATGTACTGTTTTCATTTCGATGCATTCATACATCATATATATGATATGTTGCTATCTGAGGCACTGACACGAGCACTTGATATTACACTTATGTGTAGATGTTCAGAGTTATATTATATTGAGGATATTACTGATCGCATTGACCTAGGATTGAGTCATGCATACGATTTCTGCTCTGGAATGTTTTCTACTCACGAGTTGGCAACTTACCCCCGTTGTGCCACAGTTTCTTGCAGGTTTTGTCGTACAGGTTCGTTGCGGCTTTGCTGGCACACTGCTCCTTTTCGGTTGATTGCTTTGGTAGGTGGGTTCACTTCCATCGTGACCACCATTGTACCTTTTATTTATACTCTGTTGTATCTAGAAACTCCATCAACCAGACTTGTATTATTTATAGACTTAGAAAACCAGTGTATATTCTTTCGACCTTAGAGTCGCGCGTTGTATTACTATGGTTTTCTTGATGATTTTGAGTTTCCTTTGAGTTTTGATCCTCGCCCTTCGACGTTGTATATTATATTGCTTGCGTGGTTGTGACCGTCAATTAACGAAGAGCTAGCTCCCGCTTGGGAATGCCTTTATTCATATTATGCATGTTGTACCCTTTTGGGGCCAGTATTTACAAAGGAAACTCTGCCGAAATTTTCAGAAAAGACTTGAGATCTTAAAAGTGCATATTCGGCTTATGTTATTAAAACCACTTGTTTTAAATTAAGTTTTCTTCACTTCTATTTAAAAATGGTTTAGATTTCTGAGATTTTTGGCTTACTTGAATTAGATAGGGTCCTATAGACTTCATATGATACAAGTGCCAGTCACGTGCCATTCCCGGGTCGTGACACAAACCCTCGGTTTTCATATACCCTGTACTATCACAATCACTTAGCAAAGTTAACACTAAAACTAATTGCTCTCACTCACTAATTTGTGGTTATGATGTTGATGCATGCTTGCTAACACTTGTGCTTAGTGTTGATACCTCAAGCTTGGACGTAGAAACGGTAAGTGAACAATACGGACTCGTTTCGTGTTTTGAGTCGAGATCTGAGAACTTGATGATTTATGCTCTGCGACCGCGTTGACAAGTCATGCTTCACTTCGGGATCGACACAAGGACAGACAACTCATGATCAAGGGAGCGTCGAAGGAATCGTCACAATTTGACCATCCTAGCCAAAGCCACGGCCATTTCTCCCTTAACTTGTTTTCTATGTTTTCGTATTCTATTTATTTTTGTGACAACCACCTATTCCTTATTTGTTGAACCTTAAGCAACAAAACCTAATACACAATTCCTTGTGGATCGACCCGTACTTGCCGGCTCGCTACAACGCGTCGTGCACTTGCGGTTTATAAATTTTAAAACAAGACCGAGCTCACGTGCGCACTATTTCTAAAACCATTTCTTTCAAAACACGTTTGCGTGCGCTGGTGATGTCCCAACTGTGTTGTATAGCTGTTTTTGTGTACCAAGTATGCAATGTAATATTATATCAGTATCTTTATTATCTAATGAAGGATATAATTTTGCACTTGAAGCAAGAACTGATTGGGTCTGGCACACTGGAAAACGGCATATACATACTCAATCAACATCAAGTTTTCAATATCCAAAACACACTCAAAAGAAAGGCTCCATATTAAAACTAAGCCTTCTTATGGCATTGTAGATTTGGTCATATAAATGAAACAAGGTTGACTAAGTTGTATAAAGATGGATATTTAGATCCGTTTGAATATACATCATATATAACTTGTCAATCATGTATCAAAGGAAATATGACAAAATCACCGTTCACAGGATACGGAGAAAGAGCCACTGAGCTCTTGGGACTTATACACAGCGATGTATGTGGTCCGATGTCTACACATGCATGAAGCAGTTACTCATACTTCATCATTTTTACTGATGATTTATCAAGATATGAACATGTGTTCTTAATGAAGTATAAATCTAAGGCCTTTGAGAAATTCAAGGAGTATAAAAATGAAGTAGAGAAACAAACTGGTAAAAGTATCAAGATACTTCGATCTGATCGGGGTACAGAATACTTAAGTACCAGTTTCCTTGAATGCTTAAGAAAGAGTGGAATTCTCTCTCAGCTTACTACTCCGTATACACCTCAGCATAACGGTGTATCAGAGAGAAGGAATCGCACGCTACTCGATATGGTGCGTTCCATGATGAGTAGTGCCGAGTTGCCACTATCCTTCTGGGGTTTTGCGCTGGAATCAGCAACATACCTATTGAATAGGGTTCGAACTAAGTCTGTGCCTACCACTCCATATGAAATATGGAGTGGGAAGAGACCATGTCTCAAGTATCTTAAGATATGGGGGTGTCCAGCTTTTGTCAAAAAGAAAAATCTGGACAAGCTCAAGGTACGATCGATTTTTTGCAAGTTTATAGGATACCCCAAGAATTCAAGGGGATATCTTGTCTACCACACTGAAGAACAAAAGGTGTAAGTCACTTGCCATATAGTCTTTTTAGAGAGCGAATTTCTTGCAAAAGAAATTAGTGGGAGCGCGGTAGAACTGGAAGAAATTCCAGAACCCCAAACCACTGCCGAGGACTTAGTAGAACCTCAGGTTTCAATAGAGCCCGATGAACCGACGCCACTCCACAGATCTAGTAGGCTTTCTCGTCCGCCTAAGAGATATTATGGGTTTCTCATTGATGGGGATTGAGAGGATTGCATTATCAATGATGATGAGCCTACTAATTTTCAGCAGGCTGTCACGAGTAAAGACTCGGTGAAGTGGCTGGATGCTATCAGATCCGAAATAGAATCCATGTACACCAACAAAGTATGGACTTTGAAAGTTCTTCCTCCTGGGGTAAAACCAGTTGGATGCAAATGGATCTTCAAAAAGAAGATTGGTGCAGATGGATAAGTGGAAACCTACAAAGTTAGACTTGTTGCAAAAGGTTTTCATCAAAGACCGGGATTGGACTATGATAAAACCTTTTCTCCAGTGGCTATGCTTAAATCCATTCGGATCCGGCATTCTATTGTTGCCTTCCATGATTATGACATCTGGAAGATGGACGTGAAAACAGCTTTTCTAAATGGAAATTTAGAAGAAAGTGTTTACATGAATTAGCCGAGGGTTTCTTAGGCAGTGGGAGCAGTGGAAAGGTGTGCAAGTTTCTTAAATCCATTTATGGATTAAAGCAAGCATCGTAGACTTAGAACATCTGCTTTGATGGGACGGTCAAAGAATTTGACTTTGTCAAAAATGTATATGAACCATGCATTTATAGGAAGATTGTAGGAGGAGCGGTAGTCTTCCTCGTACTGTAAGTTGACAACATACTCCTGATAGGGAATGACATCCCTATACTACATTCAGTCAAGCTCTTCTTGTCATAGAAGTTATCCATGAAAGACTTGGGTGATACCTCCTACATTCTGGGGATTAAGATCTATCGTGATAGGTCTAAAAGATTGTTGGGACTTTCACAATCCATATACATTGAAACTATACTAAAGAGGTTTAGTATAGAAGATTCCAAACGTGGTAATTTACCCACTTGTCACGGGATCACCCTATCTAAAGAGATATCTCCGAAGACTGATGAAGAGAAGGCTCGCATTAGCGTTAAACCATACGCTTCGGCAGTAGGATCTATAATGTATGCAATGTTATGTACCAGACCAGACGTAGCTTACGCACTTAGTGTGGTAAGCAGGTATCAGTCAAACCCGGGTGAGAAGCAATGGATAGCAGTAAAGAACATTCTTAAGTACCTGAGAAGGACTAAGGAGATGTTTTTGGTATACGGTAATGGGGACCTCCAGATCAAGGCTTTTACCGACTCCAGCTTCCAAAGTGACAAGGATGACTCTAAATCCGTCTCGAGTTATGTGTTCACCCTCAATGGAGTGGCGGTATGTTAGAAGAGTTCCAAACAAGACACCGTCACAGACTCAACGATGGAAGCTAAGTATATAGCTGCTAACGATACCGCAAAAGAGGCAGTCTGGATGAGGAAGTTTATTTCTGAACTTCAGGTGGTTCCATCCATTGCTAATCTAATATCTTTGTATTGCGATAACAACAGAGCCATGGCTTTGGAAAAGGAACCACGGTCCCATCAGAAATCCAGACATATCTTGAGGTGGTATCACCTGATCAGGGAGATCATAGATCGCAAGGAGATCGAGGTGCGGAGAGTGGACACAAAAGACAATACGGCAGATCTATTCACCAAGGCCATCCCTCAAGTCCAGTTCGAGAGACTGTTCGAGATGTTGGACATGCAGTACGCCAGCAACTGGCTTTAATGTAGACAGTGGGTACTTATTGCGCCAATTACAGGCCTTAGTGCAAGTGGGAGATTGTTGGATATGTATGCCCTAGAGGCCTTCAGTATATAGGATGCTAGGGATATGTATGACCAAGACAATCTTGCTCAATATAATAGTAAACTATTTGGTTTGTCTTTATCTTAACATATGATGTGTTTTACCTTTTATTTCATATCTTGTATACATGTTGATAAAGGCCGTAGGATCTTTGCATGACTATCAGCGCTGTGATGGCAATCATACTTATAGGAGCTGGGTAGTCGATAGGCACATCCTTCAAGTGTCCCTAGTCATAAGAGTATCGAGACTGGTCATCGATACTCCAGAGTAGACTAGTGTATACATATCTAGACCCTGACGAGGGGCGATGGATTGGTCCCGCAGCCATTGGTGAGGTGCACCTAAGATTGTATACAGGTGCTCATAGGGTGTGAGTACACTGAACAGGACTCGCCGAGGACAGACTAGATGGTATTATACCTAGCGTCAGATAGCAGTTATCTGGTGACATGAGTACAGATAGCCTGTCGATATGAGATCGTCATTTGTCTTGTATGAGTTCCCACTGTGCTTTGATTACTACCCTACCGCGGCTCTACTGAGTCGTCCAAACAGGTTTTAGTTGGGTACAGTCCCGAGCCACATGGAAGCAGTGAGGGACTGATAGGGATTCGTCACTCCCGGTATAGGGAGTCGATGTCGCGCTGTGATCAGTTGGTCAACACCATAAGTCCCTGACTAGGGCAGATTGAGAATTACTAGTGGTTGGACAAGTAGATTCTCGAATGGTCTTGAGCCACACTACACGACTCGTCTGGTTATTAGGGGTCTGACGTTTACCACCCCCCTAGACCTTACATGCGATACTCTCAGAGGAACAGACCGGACTGCACGGAGATTGTCACGAACTGGCTCAGTAAGGGTTTAGTGTAAGTCGACGTTACTCACCCCACGGGTTTGCGGAGAGGCGGTATAGGTAAAAATCGATTTTTTCTAACAAGGTAACATCGACTATGCATAAGGATCTTTGCTAAACCCTAACTAACAAACTAACTAGGAGTTGTAACTACTATGTAAGATGATTATACCTCAAGCTACAAGTCCTTCTTCTCCTCGCGGTCCTCCTCCTTGATGTGAGCTCCTTAGAGTGGTGGTGGATGCGCCTCCTCATCGGCTTCTCAAACACCCGAAAGTTCCAATCTTGAGCTAAACCTCCAAGTTGAGGCAACTAGATCACTTGGTGTACTAAACTAAGTAACCTAGAGTGAGTAGAGAGTGATTTGAGTAGTTTAGTCTCACTAACCCTTAATTCTCAACTCATGAGACACTAGGGTTTTGAGAGGAAGAAGAAGAGAGTGAACTTGAGGAAAGAGAAATGTTTTTGGATAATGATAATTGATAAATGGAATGGCTCCTTGATATAACAATAAGCATAGCATGAAAATAATATTTTAACAAAAATATCTAGGTCTCAAAATATCTCATCAAAATATCTAAAGTCAAAAAGTCAATCCAAGTCAAATGGTGAACCCAAGTAGCCATGCCACAAAATTATCATTTACCAAAAATAACAAATACTTTTCTCCACCTCATATTTGTTTTGACTAGGTCAATGGTCAAAACCTTAATGAGGTGTCTCCTTCTTTACCCACTCTCATCCGTATATACATACCCGCTTCTGTGTTCCGAGAAACACGAATATGAGACGAAACTAATCCAATAATCAAATACTATCACGGGGTAAAGAGAAGAGAGTACGAAAGAATTATAAACAGATCTGGCTTAAACCAAAGCCCATTAGTATTGTCCGCTCGAACACCACACGCGTACAAGTACACATATGTGATCGAACCCTGTAGTAAAACCATACGACCTCTACATCGTTCCGCCCGAAGCTGGGAAACCCTCTGTGTGGGACTATAAAGACTCGACGGTACTCTGGCAATGGGTTTTACCACCAGCACATCAGCGGCACTAGCTGTACGTAACGGCTACCCATGTATCTGTCGATAAGAAGGTCGACGAAGAAACTCATCCAAACACCTACTGAGCCTGTCTGTGGCAATCTCCGTACAGTCCAGTTTGTTCATCTAAGAGTGTCGCATATCGGTCCTAAGGGGGCGGCAAGCGTCAAACTCCTAATAGTGCAATAAGTCATGTCGGAGTACAGTCCAAAACACTCTGAGAAACTACTGGAGTACCTACCAGTAAATCTCACTTGCCCTGGCCAGGGACTTTGTGTAATGGCGTTCCGAACACAGCGCGATATCAACCCCCAATACCGGGAGATACGAATCCTATCTAACCTCCACTTCCTCCAAGTGCTTCGGGACTGCACCCAACTACTACATGTTTGCACGACTCAATAGAGTCGTGGTAGGGTAGCAATCTAAGAAAAGTGGGAACACACTTGAGCCGAAGTAGCAGTGTCAAGTCAACGGACTAAGCTGTATTCATGTCACCTGAGAACTGCTACCTAACGATAGGTATAGTACCAACCAGCAGTACCCCACGAGTCCGTCCAGTGTAACTCATAACCCAATAAGCACCTACATACTATCTCTAGTACGACGTACTGATGGCTGTTGGACAGACCATCTCCCCTGCTTAGATGAGAAGCGTATACACTAGTCTACTCTGGAGTATCGATGCCCTGTCTTGATAATCCTACGACTAGGGACCTGTATAAGGATGTGCTTATAGGCTACCCAGCCCCCACTAGTGTGACTTCCATCACAACGCTGGTAGTCAAGCAAAGATCCTAATTGCTCTATCAATATGTATTAGCGATAAGTTAAAAGAAACATATACACATATTAAGATAGATACAAACCAAGTAGCATACTACTATATCGAGCAAGACTATTATAAATCTATGTATATATCCCAAGTTTCAAAAATGTAATATACAAACTAGTACTATACAATAATGGCCTCTAGGGCATATTACACTAACAATCTCCCACTTGCACTAAGGCTATGTGCTGGCATATCACAGACCTATCATCTCGAATAGCCTCTCGAACTATGTCTAACAGATGGCCTTTTTGAATGGATCTGCAGTGTTGTCCTCCGTAGCAACTCTCCTTACCTCGATCTCCCTGATCAGGTGATACCGCCTCAAGATGTGTCTGGAATTCTGATGGGTCCTGGGTTCCTTTGCTAAAGCTATAGCCCTGTTGTTGTCACAATACAGAGGTATTGGATCAACAATGGACGGAACCACATGAAGTTCTGTTAAGAACTTCCTCATCCAGACTACTTCTTTTGCGGCATCAGAAGCTGCGATATACTCCGCTTCCATTGTCGAGTCGGAAACGGTGTCCTGCTTGGAACTCTTCCAACAGACCGCCCCTCCATTGAGGGCAAAGACATAACCTGACATGGACTTGGAGTCATCCTTGTCACTTTGGAAGCTGGAGTCAGCAAAGGCCTCGATCTGGAGGTCTTTTCAGCCATAAACCAAGAACATTTCCTTATTCCTTCTCAGGTACTTGAAAATGTTCTTTACTGCTATTCAGTGCTTTTCCCCAGGGTTTGACTGATACCGGCTTACTACGCTTAGTGCATAAGCTATATCTGGTCTGGTACACAACATCGCATACATTATAGAGCCTGCCGCAGAAGCGTAGGGTATAATAGACATGCGATCCCTTTCCAAATTAGTCTTGGGAAACATCTCTATGAAGAGGGTGACTTCGTGACAAGCCGGTAAATTATCGCGCTTAGAATCTTCCATACTGAATCTTTTCAGTATGGTGTCGATGTACCCGGACTCCGAAAGTCCCAACATCCTCTTAGATCTATCACGATAGATCTGGATCCTCAGAATGTAAGAGGCATCACCCAGGTCTTTCATGGAGAACCTGTGTAACAAGAACCCTTTGACAGATTGTAGAATAGAAATGGCATTTTCTATCAAGAGAATGCCATCCACGTACAAGACGAGGAATACAACAGTTCATGCTACAATCTTACTATAAATGCATGGCTCATTTGGATTTTTGATAAAGTCAAATTCTTTGACCGTTTCATCAAAACAAATGTTCCAACTCCGCGATGCCTGCTTTAGTCCATAGATGGACTTAAGCAACCTGCTCACTTTCCTGCTGCTCCCACTCTGAATGAAACCCTCTGGCTGGTCCATATAGACACACTCTTCCAAATTTCCATTTAGAAAAGCGGTTTTTACGTCCATCTGCCAAATCTCATAATCGTGGAAGGTAGTGATTGATCATCTTCGTGTGTGTTTGGAAATGTTTCACAACCAAAGAAATTTATACCGCAATCAATTGACGGTGTCTATTGTAGTTTCGTCAATGAGAACGGATCGTCCACTGAGAAAGTGTGAATTTGTTTGAATTTGTTTTAGTTGAGTTGAAAAGAAAAGATAAAAGAAAATGATTCAAAATTCATGAGATTTTAGTTTCAAGAAACATAAAGAAAATAGAGATCTAGAATCTAGAATCAAGAAATGTCCCAATCAATTTAGTTATCAAGATTTGTAAAATAGCTTGTAGGAATCGATCGAATTGGTAGCATTGATGATTCTAATAATGACTAATCTTATCTATTGATCATTTGTAACTAGAATGATGATAATGAATGAAGATTAGGGATCTATTGAAGAACTAGGGTTTCTCCTTCTCTATCCCTTGTCTTTTCATTGATCATCATTCAGATCTAACCTCTAGCAAAGAGAATCATCAATTGTTTGATTCCTAATTTGCAACGAAATAATCAAGAACATTGATCTCACTCCAAATTAGGTTATTGACGATTTTTTTCCTAGAGTTTACAATTCCTATAAGACTTAAGATTTGTATTAGCATTTTATCATCACTAGATCTACCAAATCTCTCGATTCCGTCACAAGCGGAGATTTCACTCACACATCATGAAAATAAAATATTCAAGATCTAGAAATTTCATAGTGCAAGAATATAAAGAAAGCAAGAATTACAATTATCACCTTTATTCAATCGACGACTAATTACACATTCTCTCAATTCGAGATTACAAGATGTTGCTCTCGATCGATCCTTTTGAAGAGGTAACTAGATCCGTCGAAGTTCGCTCTGCTCGATCTACGTGAGACTTGGATCGTCATGAATCTCGCGCTCTGGATGAAGATCGGCGTTGCTTCAAAGGCTCGTTGAAGGCTTGCTTGAGACGCTTCTCGATGAATCTTGATTTGGCTTTTGAATTTGATTTAAGTTAGGGTTTTGAGTTGCAAGTTGTGTCACTCAACTTGCGGGTGAATTGATGTGAAATGATAAAAAAAACGAACAACTAATCAACAACCATTGTAATGAAGCCCTAGATGCTCTTTTATAGTTTTCCCTCAAGCTTCCCCTAGAAGCTAGGTCAATCTTCTCAAGGAAGCTTGGTTGTTATGAGGCTTGCATGAGAAGCTTGGTAGGTATCAAACTTGCACAAGAAGCTTGGCTGTTAGAAGGGAAGCTTCTGGAGAAATCTAGTGACTTTGAAGCGTCTTGAAGAAGTTTGACCATTGAAGAGAAGCATCGGGAAAACTTCCAACCGCCGACGAGTTAACTCAGCCGCGGATCCGCGGCGGATCGGCCTGACTCGGCCGCGGATCCGCGGCCGTTTTAGGTGATCTCTACATGAAAATCTCTGGATTGTTTCATGTTGGTTTTATGGCACTTTCCTGATGTCTAGAATATTTTTATACTTTCTTGTTTACTGCCAGATTTCATGTCTTTGACTTGATACATTTTATCAGCACTTTTAGCAGTCCTGACTCTTTTACCTGGAAAATTTCTTGCACACAATCTCGAGACAAGTGTTGATATACAAAAGATCATGCGTGTAGTAATAAATACATAATTTCCCTCATAATGCGGGTTATAATGTATAACACATGTTATTTGATATTTCGCAGACGAATTGCTAATATGTGCTATATTTATACCAAACACCTTTAGATGATTACAAAGAGTAGGGAAATTGATGTGTTAAAAATGCAATATTTTCAACTGATCAAATTCCCCCAAACTTAATTTTGATCGTCTCGAGCAAACTTGTTTTATTTAAAAGAAGGAGAAAATTTATTAAGAAAAAGAAAAACTAACTAGCACACTTTCGTAGGCAACACGATTGCACTGAGCATGTGCAACAAGCCTTTAAACCTATAGGCGTCCCTAGTAGGAGTGTTGTCTCCTGAGGGTTTTCAGCGGATTGCACCCACAAAATCCAATAATAAAAGGAAGACCGTGAAAGTTACATATAAAGATAAGAATTGTAAAAGAAAGACTTTGAAAATTAGAGTTTCCAACTACACTAGCTTTTCGGTTGTCATGAGCCCTATCTTAATAGTCATGAAAAGATATTAGAAATCACATCATCCCTCAATAAAACATCGTCTTTATTCTTCATTCCTACCTTTCTTCCAAACATCGATCATATACCCCAACGTGTGTGTAAAGAACATCCCTACACTCGGAGAATTCAACTCAAGCTATCATACTCTTGTCCATCTACCTCAGTACTTTTTAGTCGGTGAATATTAGATGGAATTGCTCACACATTTTTCATGCGACCGTTAATACTTCTTGAGGTACTAACCGACCGATTACTCATGTGATTTCTTATTAGGCGTATTAGTATTTTCCTCGTCTTGCAACACCTAAGGCTTAGCAGTGACTCCCAAACCAGTTGGTCTAAGGCACTAGGTGTTGAACCATCCTCGCTATATTTTTTATGCTGCCTTGGTGATAACAAAACCAGTGTTCATTTTTCTTCACCGTTTTATCTTTTATGCTTCATTTATTATTTCCTTCATATTTTTGGCTTTTAGACAAGATCATTTTAAGGTATTCTCTACTATCCCGAATTTCAAGACGTGTGTAAGTGCGAATAGTAGGGTATCAACATTTTTCAGAATAAGAATTATGTTGGGGTAAAAATTTACACCCCTGTTGACCGAGTCAAAGTCAAGGTCAACCCCAAGCCAGATGGGCCCAAGCCCAGGTCAAGTGGGCCCATGCCCAGGTCAAGTCCGAAACATGAAGCGGCCGACCCTCCCCATGCCAAAAATGAAATCATGTAATAAATAATTTTTATGTAATTTTTTTATGCATGAATGTAAACAAAATAGGCATAAAGCCAAATTTTTGTAAAGCCCATGGCTTATGTGCAAAAAGAAATGGCACATGAGCCATGGGATAGGCAAAATGCCATTTTGTGAAGCCCAAGGGGCTATGTGTAAAATGTATGGCCTATAAAGGCAAAGATAATGAAATATCTCAAGAACTTTTTTTCTCTCTCCAAAAAAAAAAGTCTCAGAGCTGAGCTCTTTCTTCCATCTTCAAGGTTCCAAAACCTTCTTCTTTCTCTTGAATTAAATCAAGAGTTTTACTCTTCCTTTTTCAAAACAAATTAGTTTTTCACCACAAAACCCACAAAGGGGAACTTGGATTTACCATTAGATCTGAAAAAGAAGAGATTTTGAGATTTCACATCTCTTGATCTTCAAGATCCAGCAAGCAACAGGAGGAAGAAGAACATCGTTCACTAAACCCAAAAAAAAAACAAAAAAAACACACACTCAGGAGTCCAACTCCTCTCTGATTTCTCTTCTGAGAAATTTGTTTTAGCAGCGCGCAGCGCAAGTGCGCAAAGCGCCCGCGTGCCGACACGTGGCGCGCGCGCGCTTGCGCACATGCGCGCTTGCGCAAGTGCACAAAGCGCCCGCGTGCCGACACGTGGCGCGCGCTTGCGCAAGTGCGCAAGTGCGCAAAGCGTCCGCGTGCCGACACGTGGCGCGCGCGCGCTTGCGCACCTGCGCGCTTGCGCACGTGCGCAAAGCGCCCGCGTGCCGACACGTGGCACGCTTGCGCACCTGCGCGCTTGCGCAAGTGCGCAAAGCGCCCGCGTGCCGACACGTGGCGCGCTTGCGCACCTGCGCGCAGCGCTCATGCGCAAAGCGCCCGCGTGCCGACACGTGGCGCACTTGCGCCTGAGCGCACAGCGCCCAAGGTGCTGCCCCACGCATCCTTTGGATGCCATTTTCCCCTTTATTTATATATACATGTATATATATACATATGTATACAAATGTATACATACACATACTCCGCAACATTCTCCCCCTCAAAAAAAATTTCGGGCCGGGGCGCTGCCCCGAACCCCGCAAGGGGGCTGCTAGCCCCCTTGACCCCCAGCCCGCTATCCGGGTAGCGGGACCCCCGTAAAAACTCTGCGTGGCTCCCGATATATCCAAAACCCCCCTTTCAAAACAAAACACACGCACACCGCACATTGAGTTCGCATGACCAGTTTAACCCATTAATCGGAGGTTCCCTCGCCCCAAAGGCGAGGGGTAATTAACGGCAACTTAGTCCGCGGCTGCCGGAGATTCGGATCCCCACAATCATTAAACCCTGGCCTACCCTGGGCAGGGGGAATCTGTAGTACGCCTGACAAGCGTGCGCGTATTCCCATCTCAATGGGGTGACTAAAAACACCCTACAGGTTCTGGCACGCCCGGTGGGACCAATCTCTCCTCCCATATTTCGGGTTAAGCGTTCATGCGAACTCAATCAATGTACATATCTGTATTTATACTAAAATAATGCTCTTTTATGCAGGTCTTCAAGCAGTCACCTTTCAACAATGTCTCCAGTGATGAACTCATCTCTCAGCACGGCTCCCGTCTCTTACACGATGAAGATAGATTCCAGGACGGTCCTCCCGGCCAGTCTTGCGCGACAATGGGAGGAGCCGCTGCTACCATTCGGCTCTATCATGTTCATGCCAGTTGGCACCATCCCAGCTCCTCAAGCCCCGGTGGCAAACAAACCGGTCTCGAAAGGTAAGAGGCCAAATGTGGTGGTCGCGAGGGCACCTCAGCCCAAGCGCAAGTCCATTTCCGAACGACTCCCCATGGCCCCAGCTGGGGGCAAGGCCATCAACACCAACAAAGCTACAACGGTGCCCCTAACCACTGCTCGATCGGGTGTCTTCTCTAAGCTCCCCTTTGATCAACTCACAATGGCTTCCCGGGTAGCGGATGCCCGCCAACCCTTCAAAATCGAGAAGCTGAGGGAGAAAAGGCTCAGATATAGAGCCAACAAAAGGGCTAGGGCTCCTGCCAGGCTAAACCTCATGAGGTTCGAAGAACAGGGTTACCCCGCCAAAGATGAGGGGATGGCTGAATGTGTTATCCACACTGTCTACGTGGTGGGCACGCGCAGCAAGAGCAAGGACGGGGCCACCACATCTCAAATCCAATCTGGCTTGAATGTGGTTGCCACTTTCCAAGAACAGCCGCCTCCGCTGGATGATGAAAACCCTCTCGATGAGGCTGATAGGCAGAGAGAGCCCTCAATTCATGAGGAGTCAGGCTCGGAAAGCGAAGATGAGCCAACTTTCCGTCCTAAGACCACAGAGCAGCAACTTCTCCAAGAGCTCCGAAAACAGCTCAGAAGCAAAGATAAGGAGATGGCCAAGCTCTACTCAAAGATCGACGACTTGACAAATGTCGTCTTACGGCTTACAGCCCAACTTGCTTCTCAGCCGCCCAATCAAGCACAGGGCTCAGCTCATGAACCGGGAAACGGTGTCCTAAGACAGCCGACGCCCATTCCCTCAAATCCAAAAGTGGGCGGACCGCATGAAAATCAGTCGCATCCTATCTCAGCAAATGTCTTGGCTACCGATGACAGTAGCCCACTAACTCAAGATCAAATCATGGATTTGGTTGCCAACAAAGTCAAAACCTTGGTAGCCGAAGCCGAAGCGCAAAAAGATATCAGCAGTAGTGGGAGACCATATCCTGCTCAGTATGATCTGGTAGAATTTCCTAGCGGCTATGTCATCCCCAAATTCGGAAGATTCGATGGGACGGGAAATGCGAATCAGCACATCGCCCACTTCAAAGCCTCATGCGGGAATACTGGGGGCAATGATGCGCTTCTCCTCCGCCAGTTCGTTAATAGCTTGACCGATGTTGCTTTCGACTGGTACGCGAGCCTACCGGATGGCTCCGTCACAACTTTTGTCCAAATGGAGTCTCTGTTTCGGCAGAGGTTCATGAGCGTCAGCGATAAGATTACCATTGCCGAGCTCGTAAGGACCAAGCCCAAGAACAATGAAAGCAGCACGGATTTGATAACCCGATGGCGCAATCTCTCCGTCAAATGCGAACCGCCGATAGAGCAGGACCAATCTGTCAGTCTCCTTATCGGAAATCTCAACAATTGGATGGCCCCGTTTCTATGCACCGCGGGTCTCAAAACATTCCAAGAGCTGACCAGGAAAGTCCAGATGCTGGAGCGCTCAAAGCAGGAGTCCTCCTCGGATTCCCAAAATAACACTAGGTCGTGGAGAAACCGAAAGGATGATAATCGCAAAGGCGGAAACTCCGATGATTCTGAATCTTTCAACACTTCGGCTAACCGAAATAAGCAAGGGATGAGTGGGCCTAGCGCCAACCAGCCTCGGAAGCCAGTGTTCGGAGAGGGAGGAGAATCTCCACTCAAAGAGAAGCTGGATAAGGTCTATTCCTTCAGAAGGGACAAAATCCGTAAAATATTCAAAGACGCCCTGAAGAACGGTCTACAACTGCCAGAGTCAAAAAGACCGCAGGAAGCGAATAAGACCGACGACCCCAAATACTGCCCCTATCACAGAGTGATAGGTCATGCCATTGAGGACTGCTTCGTCTTCAAAGATTGGGTCGAAAAGCAATACAAGGCAGGAGAGATAGAACTGTCCAAAGGCGTGTTAGTAAACAGTCAAGATGCGACCGCCAATTTCATACAAACGGAGGCCGAAGTTCTTCGTGAAACGGATTCTCTCAGACATCTGCCTTTTTCTGAAAACAGTCGACCACCACGTCATTAAACTGGGAACAATCGACCACCACGTCATTAAACTGGGAACAGTCGACCTCTAAGTCGTTAAACTGGGGATGTAAAGAAAAATGTGTGTATATAAAAGAAAAATGTGTAAATAAAAGAAAAATAAAGAAAAGCCGAAATGATGGGGCAACCGCGAATAAATAGCCGAAATGATAGGGCAATCGCGACCTTCGCGACAAGAAAAGCTGAAATGATAGAGCAATCGCGGTATAAAAGAAAACGGCGAATGATGAGTCGCTCCTGGTACCATATTCCAGTGCAGCGATGCAGACGCCAACAAAAATCCAATTTCCCAAAATTCTTTCAGCCCTACGGCCAGTCCCCAAATTGACTACCGTATACAATCCACGGGCTCAAATAATTCTCAGTATACCCATGCCCCACCGCAACTACCAGTTACGCGAATGGTCTCCGCATTGGAAAGACCCACTCATGTGTCCTCACGATGCATGAGGAGAACAAACCTTCGTGAGATCCTTACGACTCACCAAGAAAAAACACACTTAGGAGTCCTCACGACTCTTAAGGAGAAAATACACCTGCAGGATCCTTACGACTCGTAGGGAGAAAATGCTTTTATGGGACCCTCACGGCCCATAAAATTGAAAAGTCTTAGGTGATAGGGATCCAAACCTGTCTCCTAAGCCATCGCTCCCCAATCCCCAAGTGGCGAATGATGAGTCGCTCCTGGTGCCATATTCCAGTGCAGCGATGCAGACGCCAACCAAATTCCAAATTCCAAATCCCATACCCCAACGGCGAATGATGAGTCGCTCCTGGTACCATATTCCAGTGCAGCGATGCAGACGCCAACCAAATTCCAAATCCCATACCCCAACGGCGAATGATGAGTCGCTCCTGGTACCATATTCCAGTGCAGCGATGCAGACGCCAACCAAATTCCAAATCCCATACCCCAACGGCGAATGATGAGTCGCTCCTGGTACCATATTCCAGTGCAGCGATGCAGACGCCAACAAAGCCCCAAAATTTTTATGGCCCTACGGTCTGGATCATACATCCTGCAAAACCGTATACAATCCACGGGCGTAAAACGATCCCAATCTCTACCAAGTCCTACCGGTGAGACCACATTCAAAGTCCCACCAAAAAAATAAATAAATAAATAAATGAATAAATGAATAAAAAAAAAAGATATGTCTACAAGCAAAAAGGGGCACGGATGAAAACCCGAAAGGGCTCCGTGAGTAAAAACAGCAGGACTGCCAGCGAGTTTGTGAAAACCCAAAAGGGCGCAAACTCGTGAAAAAGAGATGAAATGCACTCACAAAGTCCTCTCGACTTTGTGAGGAGAAAATTCCCTCGTGAGATCCTTACGACTCATGAAGGAGCAACACACTTAAGAGTCCCCACGACTCCTAAGGAAAAAATACACCTATGGGATCCTTACGACCCGTAGGGAGAAAATACTTTGTGAGACCCTTACGGATCACAAAATTGAAAAGTCTTAGGTGATAGGGACCTAAAACCCGTCTCCTAAGCCATCGCTTCCTGATAAGCAAGCGCAAATGATAATTCGCTCCTGGTACCATATTCCAGTGTAGCGATACTGATGCCAAACAAAAAACCAATTCCCAAATCCTTCCGGGGCAAATGATGAGTTGCTCCTGGCGTTATTCCAATGCAGCAATGCAGATGCCGACCAAAACCAAAATTCCCAAATCCTCTCATGACAAATGATGATTCGCTCCTGGTACCATATTCCAGTGTAGCGATGCTGATGTCAACCCAAATCAAATCAAACCAACAACCTCTGCGGCGGAATCATGCTTCGTCCCAGAATTTACCCCGTGTTGAAATCATGCTTCGGCTCGGAATCAACCAACGACCTCCTCGTCGGAATTATGCTCCACCTCGGAATCAAGTCAACCAGCAAGCTCTGCGTCGGAATTATGCTTCGTCTCAGAATGCACCCCGTGTCGAAATGATGCTTCGCCTCGGTGTACCTGCCTTCCCTGTCGAAATTATGCTTCGTCTTGGAATCAAGTCAACCAACAAGCTCTGCGTCGAAATCAAACTTCGTCTCAGAATGTACACCCCGTATCGAAATGATGCTTCGCCTCGGTGTACCTACCTTCCCCGCCGGAATTATGCTCCGCCTCGGAATCAAATCAACCAACCAGCTCTGCGTCGGAATCAAGCTTCGTCTCAGAATGTACACCCCGTGTCGAAATTATGCTTCGCCTCGGTGTACCTCCCTTCCCTGTCGAAATTATACTTCGCCTTGGAATCAAGTCAACCGACAAGCTCTGCGCCGGAATCATGCTCCGTCTCAGAATGTACCCAATGTCGAAATCATGCTTCGCCTCGGAGTATTTGCCTTCCCTTGTCGGAATTATACTTCGCCTAGGAATCTACCTCTGCATCGAAATCATGCTTCGGTCAGAATGTCTGCCGCTCATCGGAATGATGCTCCGATCCCCTGGAATTATGCTCCGCCCTTCGGAATGATGCTCCGATCCCATGGAATCATGCTCCGCTCATCGGAATGATGCTCCGATCCTTGGAATCATGCTCCGACCCCTGGAATCATGCTCCGCCCATCGGAACGATGCTCCGATCCCTGGAATTACGCTCCGCTCTTCGGAAAGATGCTCCGAACTCTGGAATCATGCTCCGCCCTTCGGAACGATGCTCCGACCCCTGGAATCATGCTCCGCCCATCGGAACGATGCTCCGATCCCTGGAATTACGCTCCGCTCTTCAGAAAGATGCTCCGAACTCTGGAATCATGCTCCGCCCTTCGAAATGATACTCCGAATCCTGGAATTATGCTCCGCTCTTCGGATGGATGCTCCGAACCCTGGAATAATGCTCCGCCCATCGGAACGATACTCCGATCTCTGGAATTATGCTCCGCTCTTCGGAAAGATGCTCCGATCTATGGAATTATGCTCTGCCTTTCGGAATGATGCTCCGAACCCTGGAATCATGCTCCGCTCATCGGAATGATGCTCCGATCCCTGGAATCATGCTCCGCCCTTCGGAATGATGCTCTGATCCTTGGAATTATGCTCCGCAAATCAGAACGATGCTCCGATCCCCTAGAATCATGCTCCGCTCATCGGAATGATGCTCCGATCCCTGGAATCATGCTCTGCATTTCGGAATGATGCTCTGATCCCCGGGAATCATGCTCCCCGAGGGTTACTCCGATCCTGGAATTATGCTCCTCGAATCAGAATGACACTCCGATCCCCGGGAATCATGCTCTCTGGGATGATGCTCTGCCCCCGGAATGATGTTCCACCTCGAAGTTCAGCTTCAAGATCCATCAATTTCATGCACACAACTCAAATGTGCGGTGTGCATTTATTGATGGGGGGCACTTTGTTGGGGTAAAAATTTACACCCCTGTTGACCGAGTCAAAGTCAAGGTCAACCCCAAGCCAGATGGGCCCAAGCCCAGGTCAAGTGGGCCCATGCCCAGGTCGAGTCCGAAACATGAAGCGGCCGACCCTCCCCATGCCAAAAATGAAATCATGTAATAAATAAATTTTATGTAATTTTTTTATGCATGAATGTAAACAAAATAGGCATAAAGCCAAATTTTTGTAAAGCCCATGGCTTATGTGCAAAAAGAAATGGCACATGAGCCATGGGATAGGCAAAATGCCATTTTGTGAAGCCCAAGGGGCTATGTGTAAAATGTATGGCCTATAAAGGCAAAGATAATGAAATATCTCAAGAACTTTTTTTCTCTCTCCAAAAAAAAAAGTCTCAGAGCTGAGCTCTTTCTTCCATCTTCAAGGTTCCAAAACCTTCTTCTTTCTCTTGAATTAAATCAAGAGTTTTACTCTTCCTTTTCCAAAACAAATTAGTTTTTCACCACAAAACCCACAAAGGGGAACTTGGATTTACCATTAGATCTGAAAAAGAAGAGATTTTGAGATTTCACATCTCTTGATCTTCAAGATCCAGCAAGCAACAGGAGGAAGAAGAACATCGTTCACTAAACCCAAAAAAAAACAAAAAAAAACACACACTCAGGAGTCCAACTCCTCTCTGATTTCTCTTCTGAGAAATTTGTTTTAGCAGCGCGCAGCGCAAGTGCGCAAAGCGCCCGCGTGCCGACACGTGGCGCGCGCGCGCTTGCGCACCTGCGCGCTTGCGCAAGGGCGCAAAGCGCCCGCGTACCGACACGTGGCGCGCGCTTGCGCAAGGGCGCAAGTGCGCAAAGCGCCCGCGTGCCGACACGTGGCGCGCGCGCTTGCGCACCTACGCGCTTGCGCAAGGGCGCAAAGCGCCCTCGTGCCGACACGTGGCGCGCGCGCGCGCTTGCGCACCTACGCGCTTGCGCAAGTGCGCAAAGCGCCCGCGTGCCGACACGTGGCGCGCGCGCTTGCGCATCTACGCAAGCCCGCGTGCCGACACGTGGCGCGCTTGCGCACCTGCGCGCTTGCGCAAGTGCGCAAAGCGCCCGCGTGCCGACACGTGGCGCGCTTGCGCACCTGCGCGCAGCGCTCATGCGCAAAGCGCCCGCGTGCCGACACGTGGCGCGCTTGCGCCTGAGCGCACAGCACCTAAGCGCACAGCGCCCAAGGTGCTGCCCCACGCATCCTTTGGATGCCATTTTCCCCTTTATTTATATATACATGTATATATATACATATGTATACAAATGTACACATACACATACTCCGCAACATTCTCCCCCTCAAAAAAATTTTCGGGCCGGGGCGCTGCCCCGAACCCCGCAAGGGGGCTGCTAACCCCCTTGACCCCCAGCCCGCTATCCGGGTAGCGGGACCCCCGTAAAAACTCTGTGTGGCTCCCGATATATCCAAAACCCCCCTTTCAAAACAAAACACACGCACACCGCACATTGAGTTCGCATGACCAGTTTAACCCATTAATCGGAGGTTCCCTCGCCCCAAAGGCGAGGGGTAATTAACGGCAACTTAGTCCGCGGCTGCCGGAGATTCGGATCCCCACAATCATTAAACCCTGGCCTACCCTGGGCAGGGGGAATCTGTAGTACGCCTGACAAGCGTGCGCGTATTCCCATCTCAATGGGGTGACGAAAAAACACCCTACAAATTATTTTTCAGACTTATTTTTATCCTCAGATTAGTGACTTCTTTCATCTTACTAACCCTTGGGACAACGGCTCATAACTACTTATTACTAGTTTCATTTAAGAAAAGTTCTAATTTTCATGGTTTTCTTAAATTTTTCTAATCTTTTGGATATAATTTTTCACTATCTAATCTTTTATTATCTTATTTATGTACAAAATATTTTTTTTTTATTTTACATGTTTTGTGCTTATGCAAAGTATGATGCAAAGTAATGTGTAAATAAGCACAAACCTCCCCCAAACTTGTTTTCAACAGTGTCTTCACTGTTGTCTTCTGCTAGATCATAAAAACCTGTAAACTTAGGAGGAAATTTATTAATGGAAGCAATAAATATGATCGTGAAAATTTCCCCCAAACTTATTCTTTGGCTCACCATTTTGAGTAAAAAAATTTCTTTTCAAGAGCCAGATTATCCCCCCTCCCCAAACTTGAGTTAAACAATGTTAAGCTTTGAAAATCACAAGAGGGGGTAAAATTATTAGTCAATGCAAAGCCTTACAAAGACCGAAAGTCAACACCAACCATTCGAAGATTTTATTAGTGTAGTGTATCGGTTGGTGGAAGAACATGTTATAAGGAGCCAGGAAGAAGTGGGGAAAAGATAAGTGGTGTGATAGAAAGGTTTTGCATCTTAATTTAGAGAGAAGACACAGTGATTGTGATGATGGATTACTCGCATTTTTGTGATTGTCCAGAAAAAGGGGTGGAGGTTCAATTTTTTTATTTTGAAGTGGATTCATCTCAACACCCTTGTTTGCTAAAAATACGAGTTCATCAGTGAAAATTTCCTCAAAGTTTTCATCGATACCCCGAAGAATAATATCATCAAACAGTGCGGGGTGATCTTCAGACTCTAAAAACGGTTCATAATCAGTATTAGATGTTGACCCGGGCAACTCGGTGGAAGAGTCCGTATGTGTATAATACATAGTTGGGTCAAACAACAACATATGAAAAGAGTCTAGATCAGTATTATGAGGCTGATCAAATTCGCTGCCGTCGACATCCATTAATTCGACAGAACAAGCATGAGCAGAAGGTTCGGAGGATACACTTCCTAACTTGTAAATGTTCAGCTCAATTGACATCTTCCGAAGGATAGGGTCATAGAACCGTTACGATAGTTGATTATAGCATTGGAAGTGGCCAAAAGGGGGCAACCAAGGATCAACGGAATTTGATTCCGTAGGTTCACTACAGGCTGTGTATCAAGAACAATAAAGTCCACAGGGAATACAAATTCCCCGATTTTTATTAACACATCCTCCAGTTCACCCCTAGGTTTGGTGATTGATCGGTCGGCCATCTGGAGAGTGCAGTGAGCTGGTTTCAACTCTCCAATCCCTAACTGCTCATAAATCGAGAAAGGAAGCAGGTTAACGCTTGCACCAAGGTCAAGTAAAGCACGGTTAATGTGTTTACCCCCAATAGAAATAGAAATTATAGGACAGCCGGGGTCCTTACGCTTTCTAGGTAATTGTTGGAAAAAAGCTGTGTCTATTGTCTTTGACATGAACACCTTTTTGGCACTTGAGTCTTCCTCTTCTTAATGCATAAGTCCTTGAGAATTTTCGCATAAGCCGGGACTTGTTGTATAGCATCTAGGAGAGGGATATTGATGTTAACATATTTAAAAATTTCAGTGATCTTCTCCATTTGCGAACTTGGTCTGTTTCCCCTTAACCGATTCGGATAAGGAGCTTTAGCAATAATAGCTGGGTCCAACATTGGAGAAGATCATGTGGGTAGGAAAGATCCCAGAATAGGAATGGGGATCGTTTATGGTGGACTAGAAGAAGTGTGCTGAGGGTTTGAGCCTTAGGGAGAACAGAGAATAGGCTCGAAAGAAAATGGTGGGGTAGACGAACTGGGGTCAGAAGTAGAAATAGAAGTGGAAGGAAAAGTCTCAGCCAGGATATCATTGATTAATTCATCATTATTATCAATCTCTTTACCGACATGGTTGTCTAGCACTCTTCCAGATCTCAACGTGGTGATAGCATTCACATGGTGTGAATAGCCAGGATTTGGTAGGGGTTGAGCTGGAAGTTTCCCTTTCTCTCTCGCACTCATTTCGGCTTTTAATTGTGCAATTTGTGCTTCCATCGATTTAATACTCTCACTTTGGGAGTCAGAGTTTTTCTGGATTTTATCGACAGAAGACTTCATCTCAACTGAAATTTGGATTAAATTTGTCAGAAGCAAATTCATGGTTTGTTCGAGTGGAGAGGAGTTATTAATACCGGTCAGTTGCAAAGAATTGTTGTGCAGTGCAGAAGTGTTGACCAGATTTTGAAAATTTTGTGATTGATAGGGGTGCCGACTCAATTGTAGTGGTTGCTGTTGTGGTAGAGGACCCCTTTGAAAATTATTTTGGTTTGGAACTGTATTTTGAGTTTGTGATTGGTTCCAAGCAAAGTTAGGGTGATTCCTCCAACCCTGATTATAAGTGGAAGAATACGGATCGTTTCTAGGTCTTTGTTGGAAAGCAGCATTGGTATGCTCTTGACCTTGAAACGAAGAATTTAAAAGACATTCTTCCGTAAGATGAGATGGATCAGAACAGCATCCACAGACAGTTTTGGATAGTGACATCTGATTTAGGGAGGCTGCTAAAAATTTATGTTCCATAGCTTCGAGTTTCTTTTGCATTGCTACCATTTCAGCTCTAAATCCTATGAAAACATCAGATTGGTGGTTACCACCTCTAGGCGATGGTTGGCTTATACTCTCCAACTGTAAATAGTTTTCAGCAAAATCTTCTAAAAATCTCCAAGCTTCACCATCATCTTTATTCATGAAGGAGCCTTGACACATGGATTCAAGGGTCTGTTTTGTTGTAGGATTAATGCCCTCATATATGATTCTTCATAGATCACATCTAAGGATTCCATGATGAGGACAATGAACTAACAGATCCTTGAAACGTTCAAAATACTTCGAGAATGGTTCATTTGGAAGCTGGGTAAATTGATTTATTTTGCTATGGACTCGAGCTGTTTTATGATTAGGATAGAATTTGTTTAGGAAAGCTGTTATGAATTCTCCCCAGTTCGAAATAGAATGTGCAGCTGTGTTATAAAGCCACTTCTCGGCTATATCGCACAAAGTGAATGGGAGAAGACATAATCTCATAGCTTCCACAGACAATTGTGAAGTACCCATCATAGCGCATATATTTTCAAATTTGGTAATAAAGACGTATGCGTCTTCAGACTTGAGACCGTGATATTTTGGTAAAAGATTGATGCATTGTGGTTTGATTTCAAAATTTTCCCCATTGGCTGGTGGAATGGTGAAACAGGTCGAAAGAGGAGCTCGCATAGGGTAACATCTCTCTTGGAGAGAGATGCGGGGCGGATTTTGCACACCTGCCGACAGTGGCAGAGTAGTGTTAAAGAAGTTCGATGGAGAACCGTCCATCGAAGTGGGTGTGGTAGTGGGTGATGAAAAAGTAGACGTAGAATTACCAACTTCGGAGTCGACAGGAGGAACGCGGACAAGACGGGCACTAGAATCCCGTGTCCAACCGAGCATGCACTAAATGGTTTAGCATAAGTGGCAGCGTTGTCATAATTAGGGGAAAAGTGGATTGGTGTTTGTTCTAAAAAAGACGTATTTTTTTGAAAAAAAATCACACAAACAATGCACAAGCAACCCTAAATCTAGTGGTCACCTAGGTCAAAGCTCTAGACCGCTCCTAGAATTCCAGAAGACAGGTCGCAAGATAAATCCTCTACTGCCTCTTTGCCCCTTCTGTGGCCAGGTAAGTGCCAGGTAAGTGGGAGGTTCTCCACTACGTAAGTAGTGGGCCTAATTAAGTAACCACTTGCCTTAGACACACTTGCCTTAGACACCACAAAAGAAACGCGGATAAGCAATAGATTACCCACGACCTTCTTCTGTCCTAAATGAGCGCGACGGTCCCTAGAGTCGTGTCTAGATATTTTTTAGTTAATGAGGGTGATGCGGATGCAAGTTTGTGATTTTTTTGGGGCTTAGGAAGGGTAATGAACTCCCCACCTAATCAGAATTTGGTCTTTACCCCTTAATTTCCGTGTTAAAATATGCAAACAAGTAAGATCAAATGCGCACAATTTTTCTTTTTGCGGCGCTGCGAATTTTTGCAAAGAAACCTGCAGAAATTGGTTAATGGACAAGAGCAGGGAGGAGATAAGAAAGATAGAAATGGACCTAAAAAATTTGGTAAACTGAAGCAGCTATCTCGCCACGGATCCGCCGCAAGAAGCCTTCAAATGCCACGGTTCCACAGTCAGTTAATAAGATCCCTGCACAAAAATTTCAGAAACTGCTCCTGTTACCCCTGCGGACTTTTTGAGATGTCCTGAAAATTTTTTCTCTCGCTCCACAGATTCCAGATCTTCTTACAACAAATCGTTAAGCGCTTGTTGCGAATTTTTGATCTAAAAAAAATTCTGATGGAATAATAAATTTTCCAACTCAAATTACAAAAACGAACAAATTAGGACACGATCCCCGGTAATGGCGCCATTTGATTGATCAACTCCGTGTCGTGTTTTGAAAAGTGTAAAAAATCACAACCAAAGAAATTTATACCGCAATCAATTAACGGTGTCGATATAACGCGTTAATGAATACGGATCGTCCACTAAGAAAGTGTGATTTGTTCGAAATCGTTTTATTTGAGTTGAAAAGAAAAGATAAAAGAAAATGATTTATGATTTGTGAAATTTAGTTTCAAGAATCATAAAGAAATAGATCTAGGATCAAGAATTGATAAAGATCAAGGAAATGTCCAAACCAATTGAATTATCAAGATTTGTAAAGTAGCTTGTAGGAATCGATCAAATTGATAGTGATGATGAATACTTTACGAATTCTTATCTATTGAGGATTTGTTGCTAGACCAATGACGATCAACGAGAATTAGGGAACTATTGAAGAAACTAGGGTTTCCCCTTCATCATCTCTTGTCCTTTCATTGATTATCATTCAAATTCTAGCCTCTAGCAAATTAAATCACTAATTGTTGATCTCTAATTTGGAGCGAAAACATTCAAGAAAGTGATCTCACTCAAATTAGGTCTTCGATGATTCAATTTCCTAAAATTTACAAAACTCATAAGACTTAAGAATCGTTCAAGAATTTAATCATCATCATCTACCTATTCTCTTGATTCCGATACAAGCGGAGATTTCACTCACATATCATGGAAAATGAAAGAATCAAGAATCGATAACTTTTCATAATGCAAGAATGTAAAGAAAAGTAAGATTTATAATTTTCACCTTTATTAATCGACAATTAGGTATAATTCACTGAAAAATTACAAGATTTGAGGAGGTAACTAGATCCGCCAAAATTAGCTTCGCATCAATCTTCTTGAGTCGTAGATCATCGTGGATCTCTTGCTCGGATGAAGATCGGCGTTGCTTCAATGGCTCGTTGAAGGCTTGCTTGAGACGCTTCTTGATGAATCTTGATTTGGCTTTTGAATTTGATTTGGGTTAGGGTTTTGAGTTGCAAGTTGTGTCACTCAACTTGCGGGTGAATTGATGTGTAATGATAAAAAAAACCGAACAACTAATCAACAACCATTGTAATGAAGCCCTAGGTGCTCTTTTATAGTTTTCCCTCAAGCTTCCCCTAGAAGCTAGGTCAATCTTCTCAAGAAAGCTTGGTTGTTATAAGGCTTGCATGAGAAGCTTGGTAGGTATCAAACTTGCACAAGAAGTTTGGCTGTTAGAAGGGAAGCTTCTGGAGAAATCTAGGGACTTTGAAGCGTCTTGAAGAAGTTTGACCGTTGAAGAGAAGCATCGGGAAAACTTCCAACCGCTGACGAGTTAACTCAGCCGCAGATCCACGGCAGATCGGCCTGACTCGGCCGCGGATCCGCGGCCGTTTTAGGTGATCTCTGCATGAAAATCTCTGGATTGTTTCATGTTGGTTTTATGGCACTTTCCTGATGTCTGGAATATTTTTATACTTTCTTGTTTACTGCCAGATTTCAAGTCTTTGACTTGATGCGTTTTATCAGCACTTTTAGCAGTCCCGACTCTTTTACCTGGAAAATTTCCTGCACACAATCTCGAGACAAGTGTTGATATACAAAAGATCATGCGTGTAGTAATAAATACACAATTTCCCTCATAATGCCGGTTATAATGTATAACACATGTTATTTGATATTTCGCAGACGAATTGCTAATATGTGCTATATTTATACCAAACACCTTTAGATGATTACAAAGAGTAGGGAAATTGATGTGTTAAAATGCAATATTTTCGACTGATCAGGCAGCAATGGCAAGAAGGATCCGAATGGATATGAGCATAGCCACTGGAGAAAAGGTTCCGTCATAGTCCAAACCAGGTTTTTGACGAAATCCTTTTGCAATAAGTCTAGCCTTATAGGTTTCAACCTGTCCATCTACACCAATCTTCCTCCTGAAGATCCATTTGCAGCCTACGGATTTTACCCCTTCTGGAGCAAAGTCCAAAGTCCATACTTTGTTTGTGTACATAGACTCCATCTCGGTCCTCATTTCATCCAGCCATTTTACCGAGTCAGTGCTCTGAATGGCTTGCTGGAAGTTAGTCGGCTCATCATTATCAATGATGCAATCCTCTCTATTCCCGTCTACGAGAAAACCGTAGCTCGGGTGGATGAGACAGCCTACTACTCCTGCGGAGTGGCGCGGGAATGTCCTGTTCTTTTGAAACTTCTCATTCCACCAAGCTTTCAGCAATAGCTTGTGGTTCTGGAATTTCTTCTAGTTCTATTGCGCTCCCACTTATCTGATTTTCTAAAAATTCAGTTTCCAAGAAGCGGGCATGAAGAGAAACAAAGACCTTTTGCTCCTCTGCGTAATAGAAAAAATACCCTTTGGAGTTCTTTGGGTATCCCACAAACTTACACTGTACTGAGCGCGCCTCGAGCTTGTTCGCACGCTGCTTTTTAACAAAAGCTGGACATCCCCATGTCTTAAAGTGTTTAAGACAGGTTTCTTCCCACTTCACATCTGATATGGTGTGGTAGGCACTGACTTAGTAGGAACCTGGTTCAAAATATATGCAGCTGATTCTAGTGCATATCCCCAGAAGGATCGTGGCAACTCAGCCTTACTCATCATTGAGCGAACCATATCTAATAGGTTTTTGTTCCGTCTCTCCGATACACCGTTGTGTTGTAGTATGTATGGAGGAGTAAGCTGAGAGAGAATTCCATTCTCTTTTAGCTAATCCAAGAACTCGGCACTCAAGTATTCACCGCCTCGATCAGATCTTAGTATCTTGATACTTTTGCCTGTTTGTTTTTCCACTTCATTCTTATATTCCCGGAATTTCTCAAAGGCCTCAGATTTATGCTTCATTAAGAAGGCATGTCCGTACCTAGAGAAATCATCCGTAAAAGTAATGAAACAAGAATAACCACTTCGCGCATGTGTAGACATTGGACCAAACACATCGTTGTGTATGAGTCCCAAGAGCGAGCTCGCTCTTACACCATGTCCAGTGAAAGGAGTCATTGTCATCTTTCCTATGAGACAAGATTGACATGTTGTATAAGACTGATATTCGAACAAAACCAAATATCCCTCTCTATGTAATTTAGTAAACCGTGTTTCATTGATGTGACCCAGTCTACAGTGTCATAAGAAAGCATGATTTAATTCTGGAGTCTTTGTTTTATGTGTGTTCTGGACATTGAAAATTTGTAGTTGGTTTAATACGTATATACCGTTGTTTAGAGTACCTGACCCAATCAGACCATGATTAAGGTGGATGTTTACGACACCGCTTACAAATGTAAAATCACAACCTTCTTTAAATAACAAAGATACAGAAATGATATTACAAGTCAAACTAGGTACACAAAAATAGTTGTGCAAAACCAAAATATGTTCACTCGTCAATCCAAGGTGATATTCCTCTACGGACACAGCATCCACGCTCGCTCCATTAGCAACCCTGAGGGTCATATCACCGGTCTTCAGAACCCTATGGCTTCTCAGTGCCTGCAAAGAATAGCAGATATGAGATCCTGATCCGGTATCTAATACCGAGGAAGTAGAGTTGATTGACAGACAGTTTTCAATTCCAAACACACCTGAAGCCGAAACCACAACTTGCTTCGGATCCTGGTTCTTGGCCATCCAAGCCCTACAATCTTTCTTCCAATGGCCATTTTTATGACAGTAGAAGCATTCTTCCTTTCCTACTGTCAGCCTTGCCACTTTTGCCTTTCTCTTTGCTTCCACCTTACAAACACCGCCTCTCGACTTGGTGGGGGCCTTCTTCATCTTTCCTTTGGCTTTTGCCTTGGACCTAGAAGAGGAGGCTCCACCAATAAGCAGAGTGGGTGTTTCCCTGGATTTCTTCAGGTTGCCCTCAGCACTCCTCAACATGTTGAGGAGTTTCGGTAGTTCAACTTCCTTACGTTGAATATTAAAATTCAAGATAAACTGGGCGTAGGTGGAAGGAAGGGACTGGAGAATCAAGCCTGTATACAGCTCGTTCTCTAAAGTGGTCCCGAGGTCCGTGAGCTCTTCAATATAGCCAATCATCTTAAGGACGTGTTCCCCTACAGATGATCCGACGGCCAACCTCGCCTGAAAAAGTTTCTTCGAGGTCTCGTATCTTGCGATACGAGATTGCTCTCCATATAATTCCTTGGTATGGAGGAATATAGATTCAAGATCCATATTCTCATGCTTCCTCTGATGTTCATTGTCCATAGAGGCAAGCATGAGGCACTTGGCCTTCGCGCAGTCAATCTCCCAGGTCTTACGGATTTCCCTATCCGCGACGCTGGACTTTGGACCTGGGACGGGGGGGCTTTAGTAGTAAGGACATACCCCAATTTTTCATAAGTGATTGTCATCTTGTCATTCCTGAACCAATCTTTATAGTTTGGCCTTGCCAATATATTTTTATCTAATAATAACTTAAGGCCCGTCATGTTTGGTCGCTGCAATTAGGAGAGAGAGAAAACACTTTAGCATGATGCTCTTGTAAATTTAGATTGGTTTTTAGTTTATCTAAACAGTATGGCTCCCATTATTTCTTGATTCCTTCCTCAAACCATAAAAAAAGAATTAGTCAGGGTTACGGCCTAATTGCTGAACTATTGACCCTACTTGTTCGGATGGGTGTTCACCCCAAAGTGTTCCCGGACTGCATGCATACATCCGTAAGTAACTTAGTGTAATATGGAAAATTTCATTGAGAGGAATCAGCAAAGAAAAGAAAAACTGGTCTTAATTCATTTTTATTTGAGAGATTATCCTCGGGTTGAGGAGTGTCCACATGAGTTCGTTGAGGACGCCTGCGGCTCTCTTTTCTATTCTGTCGAGAGTTCGGTCCACCTAAGTGGAACGAAAAAGGAGGAATTGGAAATGAAACAAAGGGGGGAGCCAGAATTGAGATAAACTGCTTTGCTTCCACTAATTCCAAAAAACACAATGCAACTATCGGAAAAAGCTTATCTTTGATAGCGGCAATAGGGAGAAAGGATCTGATCGTAGATAGAGACTGAAAACAGTGCGCGGGGATTAATCTTATCGTACAATTCTTGCTTAACCTTTCAGCCAGGCTAGTGTCGGTACTTCGAGGGAGGTTTTACGACGCTTTCGCGAAGTTTCTTAATTAAATAACCTCTTTTCCCTGGAGGCGTAGCCCTACTAACACTGTTTTAGACACCTACTTGGTTTATAGTATTGATCGTTAAGAGAAAAAATATCCTGAGGGGTAGCATATACTCACAGTAAAATCGGGATCCAAATATCATTGTTTGATAAAGTCAAAGGAATCCTACCAAATTTATCACACTCCAAATGATATGCAACACTAGCAAGTTTCAGTTTCTTTAGAAACTCCCGATGTGGATTTTTGCCCCATGTTCTTATGACCTTGACTAAGGCCAATAAATCATAAGTCACATGTCAAGTTCTACCCGTCATTATCCAGTTTAATTTGAACCCAGCCATACATACCCTTGACTAAGGCCAACAAAGTAGTATGACTGTCCCAAACCAATGCATCTATCTATACTACATATGAATACCCAGCAGCTACAATTCACTATGCCTTGACTAAGCCCAACAAACATAGCTTGAATACTATTGAATATTCATATGAAATGACGGAGGGCTACGAATGGCTTTGGCGAAACCGTGAACGTAGTGAACTTGATATAATCGAAGGAACCTGATAGCTTTTAAAAGGAGTGGTTTAAGCTCCGCATTTTAAAAGTTTTGCTGTTTTTGAAAAAACAGAGTGGTTTTGAAATTTGTTCCAACGATTCTACTTTGGTTTGTTTGCTTTGAATTAATATAATGCAGTCCTATCAATTAATCCTACCATTGCAGAAAACAACGAAAATATAACGTACTCTTATGCCATCCGTATTTGCTACGGGGCCCCGTCATCACCCGTTAGGTTACTTAACTAACGACGGAGCGGGGGCTCGACTAGCGCGGATGCAAAACATAAGCAACGTCTACTAGATATCATATATAGATATACACATTCGTCAGACGCAATGATAGGCATTCCAGATCACAGATGAACACATTTGATATACTAGGAATCCGCGTTTCGTTTAAGCCTGTAACGAAAAACGGATTACACGGTCGTAATGAATTGCCAAACCCTACCCTACACCCCTACGGGTGCAGCAAACTACCCACCAAATACCCGAAGTGAAGCAACCTCCCTCAACAAAGTGGGTAGGCCACTCGGCACTTCAAAGTACCCAATAGTTGGAGCACCCCACCTTGGGTCTATCTTAGGAGCAAAAACAATAAAAGAAATAATACAACGGTGGCTACAACCTCAACCTGAATGTGCCCCGCAAAAAATAATATTACATCACTTTACAAATTTTACATCGAATGAAAGAATGAAACCCCTCATCTCACATCCCCGGCTATTCATCACGACGATCCAACAAGTTCATATACACAAACCAATATAACCATCACAGAAATGTGCAACCCCAAACTAACCGACATATAGCAATTAACGGAAGTTTACGAACACATTTATCACTACACAGATAAAATCCGATTAGCCAAAGTTCTTAGAATTTCGATCAATAAACAAATTTGAATCTACTCCAAGTACAACACTGTACACAAAAAATCCTGAGCAGAAACAAAATATCCCAAGCAACACAAAACAACACAGTGGACCACTAGAGGAAATTTGGACCAACTCGGAGTTGACTCGGCCGCAGAATGGTGGCAGAACTTTTGGTTCTGCCGCGGTTCCGTGGTGGTCTCACCGAGTTAGGCGCCTAAACTTCTTCAGTGATCTACAAAAACCCACCACGTATTTTTCAAGTCCCAGAAAATATTTTCAGACCAGATTTTAAATTCGACAGAAAGTGCAAAAAATAGTCGTGTTTTCGGGATTTTTCCGTGATCGAAGTTCTAAAGACTTTGCTAACATGTTAGTTATAGTTTAGCTAGGCTCTGATACCACTGTAAGTCGACGTTACTCATCCCATGGGTTTGCGAGGAGGCGGAATAGGTAAAAATCGATATTTTCTAACAAGGTAACATCGACTATTCATAAGGATCTTTGCTAAACCCTAACTAACAAACTAACTAGGAGTTGTAACTACTATGTAAGATGATTATACCTCAAGCTACATATCCTTCTTCTCCTCGCGGTCCTCCTCCTTGATGTGAGCTCCTTAGAGTGGTGGTGGATGCGCCTCCTCGTCGGCTTCTCGAAGTAGTAGAAGATCCACCCGAGAGTTCCAATCTTGAGCTAAACCTCCAAGTTGAGGCAACTAGATCACCTGGTGTGCTAAACTAAGTAACCTAGAGTGAGTAGAGAGTGATTTGAGTAGCTTAGTCTCACTAACCCTTGATTCTCAACTCATGAGACACTAGGGTTTTGAGAGGAAGAAGGAGAGAGTGAGCTTAAGGAAAGAGAAATGTTTTTGGATAATGATAATTGATAAATGGAATGGCTCCTTGATATGACAATAAGCATGGCATGAAAATAATATTTTAACAAAAATATCTAGGTCTCAAAATATCTCATCAAAATATCTAAAGTCAAAAAGTCAATCCAAGTCAAATGGTGAACCCAAGTAGCCATGCCACAAAATTATCATTTACCAAAAATAACAAATACTTTTCTTCACTTCATATTTGTTTTAACTAAGTCAATGGTCAAAACCCTAATGAGGTGTCTCCTTCTTTACCCCCTCTCATCCGTATATACATACTCGCATCCGTGTTCCGAGAAACACAAATACTATGAGACGAAACTAATCCAATAATCAAATACTAGGATCCGGCTTAAACCAAAACACACTAGTACTGTCCGCTCGAACACCACACGCGTACAAGTACACATATGTGATCGAACCCTGTCGTAAAACCATACGACCTCTACATCGTTTCGTCCGAAGATGGGAAACCCTCTGTGTGGAACTCTAAAGACTCGACAGTACTCTGGCAGTGGTTTTAACCACAATCACGTCAGCAGCAGTAGTTGTACATAACGGCTACCCAGGTATCTGTCGATAAGAAGGTCGATGAGGAAACTCATCCAAACTCCTACTGAGCCTGTCTTTAGCAATCTCTGTATAGTCCAGTCTGTTCGTCTAAGAGTGTCGCATATCGGTCCTAGAGGGACGGCAAGCGTCAGACCCCTAATAGTGCAATAAGTCGTGTCGGAGTGCAGTCCAAAACAACCTGAGAAACTACTGGAGTACCTACCAGTAAATCTCACTTGCCCTGGCCAGGGACTTTATGTAATGGCGTTCCGAACACAGCGCGACATCAACCCCCAATACCGAAAGAGACAAATCCTATCTAACCGCCACTACCTCCAAGTGCTTCGGGACTGCACCCAACTACTACCTGTTTACACGACTAAATAGAGCCATGGTAGGGTAGCAATCTAAGAACAGTGGGAACACACTTGAGCCGAAGTAGCAGTGTCAAGTCAACGGACTAAGCTGTACTCATGTCACCTGGGAACTGCTACCTGAAGATAGGTATAGTCCCAACCAGCAGTACCCCATGAGTCCGTCCAGTGTAACTCATAACCCAATGAGCACCTGTACCAGTACGACGTACTAATGGCTATGGGACAGACCATCTCCCCTGCTGGGATGAGAAGCGTATACACTAGTCTACTCTGGAGTATCGATGCCCTGTCTCGATAGTCCTACGACTAGAGACCTGTATAACGATGTGCTTATAGGCTACCCAGCCGCCACTATTGTGACTGCCATCACAACGCTGGTAGTCAAGCAAAGATCCTAAAGGCTCTATCAATCTGTATTAGCGATACGTTAAAAAAAACATATACACATATTAAGATAGATACAAACCAAGTAGCATACTACCATATCGAGCAAAACTGTTATAAATCCGTGTATATATCCCAAGCTTTCAAAATATAATATACAAACTAGTACTATACAATAATGGCCTCTAGGGCATATTACACTAACATTCGGATGAGTTCGCTCGTTGGCCTTCTTTTCGACATGTACCTGGGTAGCCGTTATGTACAGCTAGTGCCGCTGATAGACATATGGTTAAACCCATTGCCAGCGTACTGTCGAGTGTTTAGAGTCCCACACAGAGGGTTTCCCTAGTTCAGGTGAAATGATGTAGAGGTTGTATGGTCTTACGGCAGGATTTCGATCATATATGTGTACTGGCTACACGGATGATGTTCGGACGGGTAATACTAGTGGGACTTTGGTTTAAGCCGGATCTTAATATTATATTATTGGATTATTGTTATCTCATTGTATTCGTGTTTTTCGGAATACGAATACGGATATGTATATACGGTGAGGGCATTCTTGTAATTTTTACAATACATGCTTCTAGAAAGAAACACCTCATTATTAGATTTATCTATTTATACAAATAGATTAATGAGGTGGAATTTAGAGATATTTGAGGCATAGGTGAAAGCTTGGCTAGATTAATTATTTATTCATTTGGCTTCACTATTGAAGCATGGTTCATTATTTTCTATGAAAAATAATCCATGCTTGATAATTGCTATCACTTAGCCATTCTCTCATCCTTCACAACCCTTGCTCATTTTCACTTGCTCACTCTCTCTCCAAGTTTTCCCTCTCCTTCTTCCTCCAGCCCTAACCTTCACATGAGTTGTGAACCCTAGGGCTTTTGAAATAAAATACTCCATACATCTCTCTCTACATTTTCTTAATTGTCTAGTTTAGCAAACTAAATATCTAAGTTACCTCATACTTGAGGTTGTAGCTTGGATCATACGCCCTCGGTTGGATCTTCTTCGACAAAGAGGAGACCAACGACCGAGTTCTTTTCAGGCCACTTAGGAGCTAAGAAGAGGAGCAAAGAAGGACAACGAAGACCTAAAGGACCTTGTTCAAGGAGGTATAACACCTTTCATAGTAGTTAAACCTCCTAGTTAGTTTTAGTTAGTTAAGGTTTCCGATAAGATCCGGGTTTTAGGTCGATGTTGCTTGCTTCAAAAATCGTTGTTTACTAATTCTGCCTCCCCACAAACCATATGGGGTGTGCAACATCGACTTACAAGATTTACTGACAGTAGATCAGTAGTATCTCAGTTAGTGATGAGCTTGACTCAGACACGACTTATCGGGTCAGTAGGGGTCTGACGTTATCCACTCCTTAGACCCGATATGTGATACTCTTTGACGAAGAGACCAGACTGTACGGAGATTGTCACATTCATGCTGAGTAGGGTAAGGACGCACTTGATTGTCGACCACTCTTTCGATAAGTACCTGGGTAGCCATTACGTACAGCTAGTGGCGCTGATGTGCCTGTGGTTAAACCCAATGCCAGCGTATTGTCGAGTCTTTAGAGTCCCACACATAGGGTTTTTCCAGTTCAGGCGACAGATGTAGGAGCCGTACGTTGGTACGTACAAGAGGTCCGATTAAATACATGTACGGGCTACACGGATTTTAATCGGACGGTTGATAATACTAGCCGGCTTAGGATTAAGCCGGATTATTAAATCAGGTTTTGATTTAATAATTTATATATGTATTTTGATACATATATTTTAGTATTAGTGTTCACTATTCATTTTCTCTCTTTAGTGCTATCCGTATTTTTATACGGATATCCGTATGTGTAGCGATATATATACCTGGTGAAGTATTCCGTATTTATACGGGAATGCTTCAAGAAAAAGGACACTTCATATTTATTTTTCTATTTAGAAAAATAAAAGGAAAATGAGGTGGAAATGAGGAGTTATGAAGTATGGTGCAAACAATGTAGAAAGGTATGGCTTTACATTTAATATGATTAAATCATTTGGATGCACTATTGATGCATGGTTGTAAAAAGAGGAAGCCATTCACTTTTCCATTCTTGATCACTTAATGTTTTCTTCATCTCCTCCAAGAATGCCTGATGCTCTCCTCCGGCTCTTATCCTTCTTCTTCTTGCTCTCCATTTTTTAGCATGGTGTAACGCTTCGAAAATCGTTTAGGCAGTTTTTCGGTAATCGGCTAAATTAGCAGCCTTTTCCGTTAAAAAAGTCAAAATAGGTGTTTTTAATTATAGACCTAATTATACAAAATTTAGATAAGATATTACTATAAATTATTCACTAAAATTTCACTTAAAATTTTCTAGTTAACTAAAAAAATTTCCCTAATTAATTATTTTTAATATTATTTTAAGCTTTTAAAAATACATTTAATTAGTGATAAATACAAATTTAATTAGGTAAATTACACACTTAGGAAACATTATAAACTAAAATTTAGTATTAATAAAATTTTATCAAGACTTTTCAAAATTTTTATTCTATGGTTTAAAATTTTAATCAAAAATGGTTTAAAATGGGGTTTTTTGTGTAAAAGTTGATGTGACTGTCATTAATTGAGCTTGGGAAAGGCTTTTTGTGTAGAATTTTCTACACCATTCACACACACACACCCTCCCCAACATCAGGTCGAGCTCAACCTGCTGCAAACCCCATTTCCCTCTCTCTTTCTTGCTTCAAAAATCATGAAAAAATCAACAAAATCCACCGAAATCAACACATTTCTTCACAAATTCAAACCATAATCCTATTCCACCTCCTTCCAACCCTAATTTGTTTTAAAACAAGGTGAAAGGAGGCATCTTTCAAGGCCAAGTGCAAGTTAGGGTTCACTTGTAAGGTATAAATCCTAAACTAGTTGTTAAATTTGTAGTTTAAATAAGCTAAATTAGTATTTTAAAGTGTTAATTTCATTGTAATGCTTGTTTTTTTGAAAATTCAAGAGAGGTGTTGATGCCCTAATTAGGGTTTGTTGTAGGATAAGTGGGTTTAAGTTAGGGTAGTGGTTATCTAGTTGGTTAGAATGGTTGTTTGTGCGATGTAGCGATCGCTACACCGTTAAACCGCGACAATTGCATCGATATTTCTATGTCAATGCTTACTAGTTTTTCTATATTTTTAGGAGGTGACCTAATTGCGTTATATTAGCGATATAATTAGTATCTCATACGTCTATTAGTGTGCGCGAATGCGGGGTTTTGATTTAGTCGGGTTTCAGTTTTGACGGTTGCCCGAAACGGCGATTTTAGTTAAGGTTTTAGCGATTTTCGTGTGTTTTCCGCGTACCGAGTTCACGTTGTGATTAATTCGAGAGCGCCAATCTTTTCATATTGTGAGTTGCGTCATTTCAGGAATCTGTAATCTTATATTGTGTGTTATGCAATTCTAGGAACGGTTGCGGAAACATCAGACGCGGCGCGCAAAGGCAAGGCGGTGGTCGGATCGGATTAGTGAGGCATTCAGGTGAGTAGATGTATTCATCTATAGGGAAATCGTCTGGATGGCGCGAGGCACCCTCTAGTTAGGGTTACTTTATTTCTTGCAAGATTTGCATTGTTAGTTGGCTAAACCCCCTCATTCACATTGCATACCTTTATAGCCAATCGTCCGCTAGATTGCATGGATATTCATATACACATGTACGATATCACTTCGTAGGACACGAACACCATTACCATTGGCTCATGTTGCACGCGCACTATTCATATGACACATACACCTTTGGTAATTGCCATGCCACGAGCACCATAGAACCTGTTTAGCTTAATGTCACCACTTGCATCATACATGATATATGAAATCGCATAGCATGTATATACCTCGCATCATCGTCATACTTACATAGATTTCTAGCCACAAATCACATCGCATACCTTGATATCATAGACATTTATCATATACAACATGTTGGGTATTATGATTTTCTTGAGAATTTCAGTATTGCTGCGATTTCTGGATTTTGGGGAAAACCGCAAGAATTTAACAAAAGCTTATATTTATCATTTTTAAAACAAATTTGCGGTTTTATTGTGATGTATGTGTCGTCCACCATGAGTTTTCATGTTTTCTGTTGGATTTTGAGACCCTATTCGAGGAGTGGATGAACCGTCTCGGGTACATGGTGGGCCCGGTATGGTATCCTGGGGCAAGAAGATCGAGTTGTAGACGATGAGCCTGGCAGGGGAAGACTATCTACAGGTGATGTCTGGCGCGGCGGATATCCGGAGGATACCGACCGTTGTCGTGAGATTTGATGATATGGGCCGATCCGGACTGACGGAGCCCGATGTATTGAGACATTGATACAGTGAGACAGATGTGTTTTCATATTTGGTGTCGATGCTTGACACGGGTTTTAGATGATTTCTTGATGGTATTTAGCTATCATACAGACATTATTTTTTTTTAAATTAAGAATGCAGAACTCATAGCATTTAAATACTTAAAGATTTAGTTTTGACATTGCATACATGTGCATGCATACTAGAGGTATTACATCACATCTGGACATACATACTGTGACGCATTTGCGTGCATTCTTAAGATAGCCTTACTAGATGTTATATTCTACTCACGAGCTGGCAACTCACACCCGTTGTGCCACAGTGTCTTGCAGGTCGGACTCATCAGCCTAGTAGCGGCGGCTTATCTTATTAGTGACTTCTTTTGCTCAGACTCGCGACATTGCTCGTAGGTGGGTTGCGAGAGCCCTATTATCTCTTTTTGTACCATTTTTGTATCTAGTATTCTCCATCTACCACTTCTTATTTGTATATTCGACCTAGTGATGAGACTGAGAGATTTGTGAATATGTGGGTTTTTTTGGATCGAGCTCACTTGAGCCGACGTCGTGTTTTCTTACAATTTGCATTTCTTTATGCTCTTTTTCTTGAGATTACATATATATATTGCGTGTGGTTGTGATCCACCTTGGGCGAAGAGCTAGCTCCCGCTTGGGGATGCTATTTTGTGATTACAAATTATATATCTTGTTGTACCCATTTTGGGGGATAGAATTTACAAAGGAGACTCTGCCGAAATTTTCGGAAATTTTTGATGTTTTTAAAAAGGGGTTTAATGCAACTTAATTGATTTCAAAATCGTTTTCATGTAAGGTTTCCTTCACTCTTTTGATTTTGGTTTAGATTTTTCTGGGCTTTGGCTGACTTAGGTTACGTTACGCCTTAGACGTCTCGTAATCTAAGTGCCAGTCACGTTCCGTACTTTCGAGTCGTGACAAAGTTGGTATCAGAGCGTAGGTTTTACCTTCCTGAGTGTAGGACGACCTTGGTAGATGGAGTAGGTGACTTAAGCAGAGTGGCGTAGCGTGGGTATGATCCGCGGCATACTTACGATACGGTACTCCGCCTAAGTGACCTTAGAAAATAATTGCTTGTATTTCCTTTCTTGATTCCTTGCATTCCTTGATTCAATTTCAATGTTCTCATCGGTCTTGTTTCTTATTCCAGCATCGATGCCGCCAAAGACTACGAGAGCTCAGCGGGATACCGCTAGGGATGAGATTCGAGCGGGCTCGTCTGAGGCGAGGATCGAGCGGGATGATACGCCTACCCCTCAGGGTCATATTGATCTGCCTTATCCTGACCGTATTGCCAGATTAGAGGCCGGCATGCAGGAGTTGCGACAGATGATGGGATCTTTAGTTGAGTCCAGTCGGGCACAGAGGTCCGAGGACGTTCCTTCCACCGCACAGACTACGATTGTACCTGCTGCACAGATGGTTGCTCCTGCTACTACGGAGACTATCCCTGTTTCACTACAGGAGTTCATGAGATTGTGACCTCCAGCTTTTACCGGTATGGATGCGACAGAGGACCCACAGGCATTTCTTGATAGGATGGCTAGGATTTGCCGTTCGTTGAGGTGCTCTGATGATAGATTGGTGGAGTTCGCGAGTTTTCATCTGGAGGGTCTTGCCCAGACATGGTACGATTCAGTAGAGAGAGGCCGAGCTGCAGGTCTACCTTCTATGACCTGGGATGAGTTTACAGCTACGTTTTTTGCCCGTTTTCTTCCGGAGAATGTCCGAGATGCTCGAGCCCATAGTTTTGAGTCTCTGCGCAAGACTCCTAGGATGACGGTGTCGGAGTATGATATACAGTTTACCCAGTTGTCTCGATATGCTCCGTACCTAGTAGACACGGAAGAGAAGAGAATAAAGAGGTTTGTGCGAGGGCTTGATACACAGCTTTTCCTTGCCATCGGCACCCAGCACTTTGATACATACGCAGCCGCGATGGACGCAGCCTTACTTTTGGAGGAGCGTATTTCTGAGACTCCGGTCGTTTTTGGGCCGAAGAGGATCCGTACTAATACGCCAGCTCAGCGGCAGATGGGTAGACACCGCGACAGATTATTTCCGGGAGATGGTGGAGGCTGAGGATTGAGACGAGGTCAGTTATTTGGTTCATATCCACAGACCCAGTAGTCGTCGCCAGGATGTTTTCGGTGTGGGAGTCAGTACCACCGTGTCAGAGACTGTACCATGGGATGCCAAGGCACAGCGACAGTCCCGCATGTGACTTTACCACCCTCACCACCTCCTCAGAGAGCTCTACTTCCTACTCCTGATGATCCTCCACGCCAGCCAGATGCTCCTAGAGGTCGTGGGCATGGCGGTCCGGTTCAGAGAGGACGAAGCGACAGAGGCAGAGGCAGAGGCCGAGTTAGAGGCAGAGGACAGCCAGCTACTAGTGGTGGACAGGCCCGAGTGTTCGCGTTGACCCCTCAGGATGCACAGGCATCCAATGCCGTCGTAACAGGTACTCTGCCAGTATGTTCTTTTGATGCACGGATATTATTTGATCCAGGCTCCACACATTCTTATGTATCCACGTAGTTTGCACCGAGGTTGGGCCGAGAGTCTTCTCCGTTAGATCAGCCGCTTATCGTTATTACACCGGTAGGCGAGTCGTTTGTTGCCCGTTTCGTGTACCGATCATGTTCCGTTCGTATCGGGGAGAGAGATTCTTCAGTTGATTTGATTCTCCTCGATATGCTAGACTTTGACGTTTTTCTTAGTATGGACTGGCTAGCCACCTGTTATGCATCCGTGGACTGTCGTGAGAAAGCAGTCAGATTCAGTTTTCCTGGTGAGCCGGTTCTGGTTATTCAGGGAGATCGTAGCGCTACCCTTCCCAGCTTGATTTCTTCTCTTCGCGCCGGTCAGCTCTTAAGGAAAGGGTGTCAGGGATTCTTAGCCTATGTTTGTGATACTAGCTCCACAGAGGTTCCGTTGGACCAGGTCCCTGTTGTGAGAGAGTTCCCTGATGTATTTCCCGACGAGCTGCCTGGTCTGCCACCAGAGCGCGAGATTGAGTTCTGCATCGACCTGATCCCTGGCACGGGGCCTGTCTCTATACCGTCTTATCAGATGGCCCCGGCAGAGCTGAGAGAGCTGAAGGATCGGTTACAGGACTTGCTGGACAAAGGGCTTATCCGACCGAGTGTGTCACCTTGGGGTGCTCCCGTCCTGTTTGTTAAGAAGAAGGACGGAAGTATGCGCTTATGCATTGATTATCGTCAGCTGAACCGGGTTACTGTGCGGAACAGATATCCCCTACCCCATATTGATGACTTATTCGATCAGCTCCAGGGTGCAGGGTTTTTCTCGAAGGTTGATTTGCGGTCAGGTTATCACCAGTTGCGGGTTCGGAAGGAGGATATTCCGAAGACCGCTTTTCGTACTCGTTATGGTCATTATGAGTTCTTGGTGATGTCGTTCGGGCTCACCAATGCCCCGGCAGCATTTATGGACTTGATGAACCGTGTATTCAGGCCGTATCTCGATCAGTTCATCATTATGTTCATTGACGACATCTTGGTTTATTCTCGGAGCCGGAAGGAGCATGAGCAGCACTTGCGTATAACCTTGCAAATATTGAGGGAGCATCAGCTGTTCGCTAAATTTTCCAAGTGCACATTCTGGTTAGACAATGTCGACTTCTTGGGTCATGTGGTGACGAGAGATGGTATTTGTGTGGACCCGAAGAAGATCGAGGCAGTTCAGCGTTGGCCTAGACCGATATCAGTTACAGAGGTTCACAGCTTTCTGGGTCTGGCCGGCTATTATCGACGTTTTGTCCAGGATTTCTCCCATATTGCTGCACCGCTGACCGGGTTGACCCGGAAGGGGGTCCCTTTTGATTGGACCCAGGCATGTGAGGATAGTTTCCAGCAGTTGAAGACTCGTCTGACTACTGCACCAGTGTTAGCATTGCCTTCAGGATCAGGCAGGTTCGTGGTATATTGTGATGCTTCTCGAGTGGGGCTGAGTTGTGTATTGATGCAGCACGACAGAGTTATCGCGTATGCTTCTCGGCAGCTGAGGAAACACGAACAGAACTACCCCACCCATGATTTAGAGATGGCTGCAGTGGTATTTGCACTTAAAATCTGGAGACATTACCTATACGGTGAGTCGTGCCAGATATTCACTGACCACAAGAGTTTGAAGTATATCTTTCAGCAGCGAGATCTGAATCTGAGACAGCGCCGTTGGATGGAGTTGGTAAAAGATTATGACTGCGAGATTTTATACCATCCGGGCAAGGCGAATGTGGTGGCAGATGCTTTGAGTAGGAGGCCCGGAGGTAGCTTTTCTTGTTTGAGCGCAGTACAGATGCAGTCGACGGCGGATTGGCAGGCTTTATGTGACAGCAGAGTGTAGTTCGAGTTTACTCCTACAGGGGGACAGCTGGCCCATTTCATAGCACGCCCACAGTTATTTGACCGTATCCGCGAGGCACAGTCCGGCGATGCCCGTATTTTAGAGATTATTGAGAAGATTCGACAGGGCAGAGTTTCTGAGTTCGTGATTGATGATCAGGGGATACTTCGATTTGGGACTTGACTGTGTGTACCAGATTCTGAGGGACTGAGGCGTGATATCCTTGAGGAGGCACATAGGTCAGTATATAGTGTGCATCCAGGTTCCACCAAGATGTACCGTGATTTGAGAGAGGTTTACTGGTAGGACGGAATGAAGAAGGATGTTACAGACTTTGTGTCGAGATGCCTGACTTGTCAGCAAGTCAAGGCCGAGCACCAGAGGCCAGCCGCGGGAGTTGCAGCCTTTGTTAGAGATAGTGCCCTCAGAGTCAATTATTAGGTCACAGGTACGTGATTGCAATGATTGATGGAGGACCTATCCCGGTAGGACAGTCTTACTCGAGATGATAGTATGCTATCTGGTTTACCTTTTTCATCGTGTACTGTTTTAGGTGACCTGACAAGTTGCTATTACACGTTGATAGAGCCCCTAGGATTCTTGCTTGACCACCAGCAGTATGAGGGCGATCATATAAGTGGGAGCTGGGGTCTATAAGCAAATCCTTAAATGGTCCCTAGTCGTGTGAGTTTCGAGACAGGGCATCGATACTCCAGAGTAGACTAGTGTATACAGTCGAGACCCCGACGAGGGGCGGTGGCCGGTCTCACAAGCCACTGGTGTCAGTTGGATCACCTAAGATGTATACAGGTGCTCATTGGGTTATGAGTACACCGGACAGGACTCGCCGGGAACATGCTAGTTGGTCATATACCAGACGTCAGATGGCAGTTCCCTGGTGACATGTGTGCAGGTTAGTTCATCGACCTGGGGATCGTCATTTGTCTCGTGTGAGTTCCCACTGTACTTTGATTACTACCCTACCACGGCTCAAAGGAGTCATGCAAACAGGTTTTAGTTGGGTACAGTCCCGAGCCACATGGAGGCAGTGAGCGTATCTTCAGGGGTTCGTCTCTCCCGGTATTGGGGGTGAGGTCGTGCTGTGTCTAGGAGAGCCATTACACGAAGTCCTTGGCCAAGGCAGGAGATTTACTGGTAGGTATTCCAGTAGTATCTCAGGGTGTTCTGGGCTACACTCCGACACGACTTGTACCGCTTTTGGGGGTCTGACTTTTACCAACCCCCTAGGCCCGCCATGCGATACTCATAGACGAACGGACCGGACTGTACGGATATTGTCACTGACAGGCTCAGTAGGGTTGTCAGGCTGAGTTCGCTCACAGACGTCCCTTTTAGTCAATACCTAGTAGCCCGTTACGTATTGGCTTATACCTCTGACGTGCTAGTGGTTAAATCCACGACCAAGGTGTTGACGAGTCTTTAGAGTCCCCCACATTCTGTTACTCAGCTTTCGGGCGAAAAGTTGTAGAGGCCGTATGGAGATATGGTAAGGTCCGATCAGATACGTGCGGTATTGCACGGATCAGGATCGGACAGTTTGTACTACAGGCCGTATGGTTATATGGCAGGGTTCGATCAGATACATGCGGTATTGCACGGATCAGGATCGAACGGATAATACTAGCCGTCTTTGGTTTAAGCCGGATCCTAGTATAGTACAGTGTAGTTTTGTCTCATTGCATTTGTATTTCGATCGAAATACAGATGCGGGTGTGTATGCACAGTATCGGGGTTTTCCTGTAATTTATTACGGGACCAGTTTTATGGAGTTGCCAGTTTGCTTTTCGTTTCGGCCGATTTCCTTTGTATCGTTCATTGGCCGAAGATTGGTGGAGGAGGGCTTATTTGCATTGTTGCAAATAAGTGTTTTGTGGAGGGGTTCTTTGCTTATTGGTTGGATCATCATGGTTGCTCCTTTGACCTTGACTTCTTGACCTCTTCATGATGGCTTGACCATTTGGAGTCATCATGGTTGTTTTGGAGTGTTTGTTTATGTTTGTGATGATTTTGTTTTAATCATCACTCTTTATCCATGCTTGCATGATAGCTCACCCACTCCCTTGTCTTTCTCTCCATTCTCACCCTTCACATTGGTTTGGGCCGGCCACTATTGGAGTGGGGGATTTTTCATTTTGGTGTGGCATTTTGGCTTTCTAAGAGTGCTAAGAAAAGCTCTCTAGTTCATCTCAAAAATCAATTCCTCCACCATCTCAAAAGGCAATTCCTACAACCCCAAATGAGACTTCTTCTCTAGATATTCTACAGCAAATCTTGGGCACGTCGACTAGCCAGCTTCGTGCCCGAGTTGCCTCGGCATTGAGGTGGGAGCCCATAAAAGAAGTAGGCGATGTGGTGCACTTCCGGCGACGAGGTGGAGACCGGAGCTTCCGCAGGAGATCGGGACGACGACGAGAAGACCGGAGGACTCGGATCTGTCGGTATATCTCTCTTCCCCATCTTGTAGTTAGCTAGGACTAATTAATGGTTCGATCCGGGTATTAGTGCGCGGCGGTTTGCCAATTCAGGTAAAAATTAAAGTTTATCACCGCTTCCGCATTTGGCCGTCGGATTGACGGCCGGGGCGCCGCCGTGCACTTACAGTGGTATCAGAGCCTCGCCATTAACTTAGTCTAGCTTTCCTTAATGTGTTTTGCATTTCCGATCGACCAAAATTCCAAAATCTACATTTTTGCCAGCGACAGTTTTCTGTTGAAATTTTTTGGTCTCCAAAAATTTTTCAGGTTGTATAAAATTGATGTACTGGAGACTACTAGGCTACTGAAGAAATTCGACAGGGTGAATCCACAGTGGAGGCGCGGAACCGCGGCCAAAACCCCCTTTGGGCCGCGGTTCCGCCGCACACTGTGGGGATCCCTGCACCAAATTTCTACAGTATCTTTCTGGGGTTAAAATTGGGGTTTTGGAATATTAAAATTGGGCCCAGAATTTCTGTGAGTGCTACAGTATTGCTTGGGGGCCCACTTGTTAATTTTTGATCGATCGGATATTTTAAACACATTATTTCACAGTATTTACATTATATCTGTGACCGTGAATGTCACTTGATCGGTAAATCCGGTCTAACTGCTATAGCCCGGTTAGACGGATTTGCGAACGTGACTTTCACGTTGATGTTCTGTTTTTGCTGTGATGTTGCGGATCGGTCGTGGGGGATAGCCTGGATGCAATGCTAGTACAGTTGTGGTTGTATTATGTACATTTGATATTGCGGGGCGAGCGTCCGACATGTGGACTGCCATCACTGCCTGTTTGTATTATTATTTTGGGGCACGACCTGGTTGCGGTCGATGTACCCGTTGTATGTATATTTTACTTTCTGTACTAGGATTGCCCCGCGGAGGGGTGCACGGATAGCCGGGTTCTAGAGGGCAACAAGCCCGCATCTCATGGCATTGAGACGGAGGGGGCTTCACTCTAGGATTGGCGGGCTATTCGCCGCACTCGTAGGGGGTACAGGTTGACCCAGGAGGGGTGCCCAAGTTACCGGATTCCGTGAAGTGCTGGGTGGTCCATTCACGGAGCTGAAGGGGGCTGCCTCGCTTCAGGTTTTGGCGGGTGACTTGCCGCGCCCGTAGGGGTCTAAGTTTTCATTGCACAGGCTATCCACACGACCAGGGGAACGTCGGGTTTCAGCGGCTCTGTGAAACCCGGGGATCCCAGATATCTGTATTGTTCTGTAATGCTGTACATTTCTGTGATGTTGCATTTTATCACGCCTTGAGCGAATATAATATATTGGTATATATATTAGTAGATGTTGTATATGTTTTGCATCCGTGCTAGTCCAGTCCCCGCTCTGTCGTTAGTTAGCTAACCTAACGGGTAATGACGGGACCCAGTGGCGAATGCGGATGGCATATACGTACATCAGTATATTTTCGTTCTTTGTGGTGTGATCAATTGATGGGATTGCATTGATTCGGATCAATGCAAGTTAAAAACAAACCTAATCTGATGTTGTTGGAACACTTTTCAAAAAGCTGTTATTGCAAGGACGTTCACTTTTGTTTTGCATCGTGGTATTCAGATGGAATATCCTGCTCCTCAGTCGACGAGGCAAGGGCCGAGATCCCTTCACCGGGAGTGACCCCTTGGACAAAAAGTTTGCGTCAGGGCAATGACTTCACTATAGCCGATTACTTTTGCTTTGCACCGTGGTATTCAGTTGGAATATCCTGCACCCCATTCTACGGGGAAAGAGCCGAGATCCCTTCACCGGGAGTGACCTCTTTAGCAAAGGTTTTCGTCACTATATTTTTAAAAGCTATCCGTTCCTTCAACGATATCAAGTTCATTACGTTAAAGGTTTTCTCCAGAAACCATTCGTAGCCCTCCGTCGTTTCAGACGGGTAGCACGTAGTATTCATACTATGTTTGTTGGCCTTCGTCAAGGCATAGTGTATGGTAGCTGCTTGTTGCCTTTCTGCAGTATAGATAGATGCGTTGGTTTGGGACAGTCGTATAGCCTTGTTGGCCTTCGTCAAGGGCTTGTGCGGGTGGGTTCAAATCAACCTGGAGAATGACGGGTAGAACTTGACATGTGACTTATGATTTGTTGGCCTTCGTCAAGGTCATAAGAGCATGGGGCAAAAATCTCATCGGGAGTTTCAAAAGAACTGAAACTTGCCAGATATGCGCATACCTTCTGGAGTGTGATACCGTGAGCGGATTCCGTCACGTTATCATGCGATGAGAGTTGGATCCCGATTCCCACTGATGAGTTAGTTTACTCCTCGGGTGACCCCGACTAATTCTTCTTTCAGGTTTGGAGGAGAATTTGAGGTACAGTGGGAGGTTTCCAGATTAGATAAAGTGATAACCATTCTGATCTAGGTTAGAGTGCACGCTGAGTGTTTCTTTTCTCTCTCTCTCTGGCAGCGACCATTGACCCGACCCTAGACTATGACTCAGTGACCAAGTTGACCGAACCTTCTTAACACTGGCTTTTGGATTGTCAGAGTTGCAAACCTCATTGCCACCCCTACTTTTACCCTTTTCTCCAGGACACCCCGTATTACTACGAACGTCCACTTCCATTGGACAAAACCATCGTATGGTTAGATACGAACTCGAAGGAATTTATTCGAGGATGGTTTCAGGTTCTGGAGAAAACGGATAGGATTATTCAGTTGTCTTTTCCTTTTACCTTCTCTCAGGTTGCGAGTACTCCTTGGTTTAGGAGATAGTACACCTATTACGCAAATTGGATAGTCTTCTTCCAAACCTTAGGCTGATGCCGAACGGTAGGGAATGAAGAAAACCAATTAGCCTAACGATGGTGTACAGAAGGTATTAAGTTAAGACAAAGCAAGGGATTAGTAAGAGGGCAAAGTAAATTGCGACTGCTATTCACGACCAAACCAAGTATTCCTTCACCAATCCTAAATCACCTTTGTATTTCTCCAGGACACTCCGTATCACTACGAAGATCCACAGTTTATTGGATACTCCATCGTATGGTTATATACAAACTCGAAAGGAACTTGTTCCAGTTCGGGGATGGATTCTGGTTCAGGAGAAATAGGAATAAGATTTATTCAGGTGTATTTTATCTTCACCTTCTCTCGCATTGCGAGTGTTCTTAGGATTAGGACAGTACACCCATTATGCTTACTGGATAGTCTTCTTCCAAACCATAGGCTGGTGCCGAATGGTAGGGAAGGAAGAAAACCATTTGGCCTAAAGGGGTGTGGAGAAGGTAAAGACTAAAGACATATGAAGGGATTTAGAGAGGTGGCAAAGAACTATACGGTTACAGTCGTGAATCTGGAAGAGGCATTACTAGGAATACCAGGATACCCCATCGAAATATTTCAATGTTTCAGTTTCACTGTGTAATGTTAAAAGAAAACTGATTTCCCGATTAGATACTAACTCCAGGGTATGTATTTACCAGGTTTGATTCTCATATCTGTATGGTTTTACAGATGATGAGTGGGAGTAAGTTATTGGGAATTGGGTGATCATCCTCATTATATCGGGATTCGTTGTAATCGGTGATATTTGAGGAAGTCACCTGGGTAGTTTGCCGGTCGGCAAATATTTGGTTTTGAATATCCGCTGTTATGCACCAATTTCAAATTGATATATCTGTACGTCTATTTTCATAGAGTAAGATATACCTTTTTGAAATTATGTCTACGACATTTACCTATATCAGTGGATGGTTAGGTAAGGAGCATTAAACAGCGGTGTAATTCTTCTTAACCATAAGTACAGTTTTCAACCTACGACACACAGTGAGTGAGTTATCAGACTCAAGGGACTTGTACAGAGTATTGTATGATGTCCAGGGTCCATCAGGATAGAGGGGTTGTTCCTCGTACTATATTCGGTTTACTTATGACTTCTCTAGTTTTTAGACAGGTGTTTCGCGGAAACACAGGGTCTGAATTTTGAGAAGTTATAGGTATTTGAATAGAGTAGAGAACCAGGTATAGCAAGTATCGGGATTCTTCAAAGAGATCGAAGATATAGATACTTGTCTATGGTATTCAGTTGATAGTAATGATAAAGAGATCTTGCTTCTCTTTCAGGTTACTCATAATTGGAAGCATTCCTGAGTTGAGTAACGCTGATCGGCCTCTCTCCATTTAGTTGACATGCACTGGGGACAGCTGCATGATTTGAATCTGGTTCAACTAAATCAGTGCCTCTGGTTCTATATTGGATATAGAACAGTTCATATCTTAACGATGTTAAGGTACGGGGAGTTGTCCGGTTTATGATTAAAACCAGACACTGGACAACTCAAGGCACGTTTCTGTAGTGGCTGTTTGTGGGTTGACCCAGGCTATGACGAGGGTTGACTTTCTACCATCTGGATGAACAATAGCGATATTGTGCTTGACTCGCCACAGTTTTAATAGAAAATGGATTTTTTCAGAAAACAGTAGTGGGAGTATGGTAGAACTGGAAGTGATTCCAGAACCACAAACGATTACTGAAGATTTGATAAGGAACATAAAGATTCAATCTGGTTTGACATTCCATTGGCCACTCCGCAGATAAGGTGGGTAACTTCAGGCACCCGAGAGGTACTCCGGTAGCCTCAAGGACGGTGACAGGGAAGTTCTTGTTTACCCAAAATTGCCATTGCTGTTGTTCCAGGTTGCGAGACCCGGCGGGAGGATGAGTATAGCGTCGTTCTAAACTAGCTTTAGAAGTGTACGTGTATATGACTCTGCCAGAGGGTTGTCATAGTCAGTGGGAGCAGCGAAAGCATTGGTGGACAGGTAGCTTATGTCTATTTATAGACTGAAGCACCAGTAGCGGAGATAGATCATCTATTTCTGACGTGACAGTCATAGGTTTGACTTCATCAGAATAGGGGATGGATCTGTTGAGAAGGTAGTAGGGTGTGATATCCTGGTATTTGGATGACATACACAGAGTAGGAAAAGAAACTCCTATACTACAATCGGTTATACTTTGGTCGTCACACAGTGGTTTCTCCACAAAGGAAATGGATTTTATATCAGACATACTGGTTACTAGATCTATGGTTTTAGATCTAGATTTGGGTAGTCTCCCAATCTGGGTACTTAGACAGCATTCTAAGGGTATTTAGAATGGATGACTCCTGGCACGGTAGTGTACCTGCAGGTAATGGAGTCACCCTCTCTAAAGGTGTCTTACAGACTAAAGAGGAGAAGGATGTGCATGATTGGCAGATCACTTGCTCAGGCAATTGAGTCAATCATGAGATGTCAAGTACCACACCAGACATTGTTCTTGCACTAGATGCAATAAGCTGACATTAATCCAATCCTGGAGAAACGGTCGGAAGCAGTTTTAGAACATAAGTGGATGTTCTAGGGATATGATAACGACAGCCTCATTCGGAAAACAGTTATCATTCCAGGCTTCCAAGGTGACCTGGACGACAAGCAGGTTGTCAGAGCTATAGTTTTCCTTCTGATGAGGGGCAGTATTTTGGACAGGTGGTCCAAGGCAAATACTGAGGGTGGCATGGCGCAGGATACTGATTAAGTTCAGTTGACGATATAGTCTAAGAAGTTTAGATTTGGAGTTCATTTATGAGCTATGTCCCATCAGACATCCAGACACATTCTAAGACAGGTATTGCTCATTTCGGGAGATGGGTTTTCTCCGCGAATTTGAGATATAGAGAGACATAGAAAGAAACAACAAAGCGGATCCACTCACTAAGGCTATTCCTCGAACGCAATAGTTTCGCAAACGGGCTTTGTGAGACTGACTAGTAGAGGAGTTGGGTGTTCGGTATCACACGGGCTGTGAGTATGCGACATCGCAATAATTAGCCTTGAGTGCAAGTGGGAGATTGTTGGAGATAGTGCCCTCAGAGTCAATTATTAGGTCACAGGTACGTGATTGCAATGATTGATGGAGGACCTATCCCGGTAGGACAGTCTTACTCGAGATGATAGTATGCTATCTGGTTTACCTTTATCATCGTGTACTGATTTAGGTGACCTGACAAGTTGCTATTACACGTTGATAGAGCCCCTAGGATTCTTGCTTGACCACCAGCAGTATGAGGGCGATCATATAAGTGGGAGCTGGGGTCTACAAGCAAATCCTTAAATGGTCCCTAGTCGTGTGAGTTTCGAGACAGGGCATCGATACTCCAGAGTAGACTAGTGTATACAGTCGAGACCCCGACGAGGGGCGGTGGCCGGTCTCACAAGCCACTGGTGTCAGTTGGATCACCTAAGATGTATACAGGTGCTCATTGGGTTATGAGTACACCGGACAGGACTCGCCGGGAACATGCTAGTTGGTCATATACCAGACGTCAGATGGCAGTTCCCTGGTGACATGTGTGCAGGTTAGTTCATCGACCTGGGGATCGTCATTTGTCTCGTGTGAGTTCCCACTGTACTTTGATTACTACCCTACCACGGCTCAGAGGAGTCGTGCAAACAGGTTTTAGTTGGGTACAGTCCCGAGCCACATGGAGGCAGTGAGCGTATCTTCAGGGGTTCGTCTCTTCCGGTATTGGGGGTGAGGTCGTGCTATGTCTAGGAGAGCCATTACACGAAGTCCTTGGCCAAGGCAGGAGATTTACTGGTAGATATTCCAGTAGTATCTCAGGGTGTTCTGGGCTACACTCCGACACGACTTGTACCGCTTTTGGGGGTCTGACTTTTACCAACCCCCTAGGCCTGCCATGCGATACTCATAGACGAACGGACCGGACTGTACGGATATTGTCACTGACAGGCTCAGTAGGGTTGTCAGGCTGAGTTCGCTCACAGACGTCCCTTTTAGTCAATACCTAGTAGCCCGTTACGTATTGGCTTATACCTCTGACGTGCTAGTGGTTAAATCCACGACCAAGGTGTTGACGAGTCTTTAGAGTCCCCCACATTCTGTTACTCAGCTTTCGGGCGAAAAGTTGTAGAGGCCGTATGGAGATATGGCAAGGTCCGATCAGATACGTGCGGTATTGCACGGATCAGGATCGGACAGTTTGTACTACAGGCCGTATGGTTATATGGCAGGGTTCGATCAGATACGTGCGGTATTGCACGGATCAGGATCGAACGGATAATACTAGCCGGCTTTGGTTTAAGCCGGATCCTAGTATAGTACAGTGTAGTTTTGTCTCATTGCGTTTGTATTTCGGTCGAAATACAGATGCGGGTGTGTATGCACAGTATCGGGGTTTTCCTGTAATTTATTACGGGACCAGTTTTATGGAGTTGTCAGTTTGCTTTTCGTTTCGGCCGATTTCCTTTGTATCGTTCATTGGCTGAAGATTGGTGGAGGAGGGCTTATTTGCATTGTTGCAAATAAGTGTTTTGTGGAGGGGTTCTTTGCTTATTGGTTGGATCATCATGGTTGCTCCTTTGACCTTGACTTCTTGACCTCTTCATGATGGCTTGACCATTTGGAGTCATCATGGTTGTTTTGGAGTGTTTGTTTATGTTTGTGATGATTTTGTTTTAATCATCACTCTTATCCATGCTTGCATGATAGCTCACCCACTCCCTTGTCTTTCTCTCCATTCTCACCCTTCACATTGGTTTGGGCCGGCCACTATTGGAGTGGGGGATTTTTCATTTTGGTGTGGCATTTTGGCTTTCTAAGAGTGCTAAGAAAAGCTCTCTAGTTCATCTCAAAAATCAATTCCTCCACCATCTCAAAAGGCAATTCCTACAACCCCAAATGAGACTTCTTCTCTAGATATTCTACAGCAAATCTTGGGCACGTCGACTAGCCAGCTTCGTGCCCGAGTTGCCTCGGCATTGAGGTGGGAGCCCGTAAAAGAAGTAGGCGATGTGGTGCACTTCCGGCGACGAGGTGGAGACCGGAGCTTCCGCAGGAGATCGGGACGACGACGAGAAGACCGGAGGACTCGGATCTGTCGGTATATCTCTCTTCCCCATCTTGTAGTTAGCTAGGACTAATTAATGGTTCGATCCGGGTATTAGTGAGCGGCGGTTTGCCAGTTCAGGTAAAAATTAAAGTTTATCACCGCTTCCGCATTTGGCCGTCGGATTGACGGCCGGGGCGCCGCCGTGCACTTACAGCCTTTGCCCATCCCTGAGTGGAAGTGGGAACAGGTCTCCATGGACTTCATTGTGGGTCTACCCAGGACCAGTGGAGGGTATGACTCTATTTGGGTGATTGTGGATCGACTGACAAAAGTGGCTCACTTCCTGCCAGTGAAGACGACTTTTGGATTTTCTCAGTACGCCTAGGTTTATATTGATGAGATTGTGCGACTGCATGGCGTTCCGACTTGCATCGTGTCTGACCGGGGCACCCAGTTTACTAGCCGATTGTGGCAGAAACTTCAGGAAGCTTTGGGCACCCGATTAAGTTTTAGCATAGCCTTTCACCCGCAGACTGATGGTCAGTCGGAGCATACTATTCAGACTCTCGAGGACATGCTCAGAGATTGTGTTTTAGATTTCGGTGGTAGCTGGGATCGTCATTTGCCTTTGATCGAGTTCTCCTACAATAATAGCTTCCAGGAGACGATTCAGATGGCACCTTTCGAGGCGTTATATGGGAGGAGATGTCGATCGCCTGTATGTTAGACAGAGCTCAGGGAGAGCAGTATTTTGGGGCCGCAGATCGTACAGGGGACGACCGAGAAGATACAGCTGATTTGGGACAGGATGAGAGCGGCACAGAGTAGGCAGAAATCATATGCTGACAGGCGCCGTCGCCGACTCGAGTTCGCTGTTGGCGATCATGTTTTCCTGAAGGTCTCTCCGATGAAGGGTGTGATGAGATTTGGGCGGAAAGGGAAGCTTAGTCCTAGGTATGTTGGTCCCTTCGAGATCCTAGAGCGTGTTGGTCCAGTCGCTTATCGGTTAGCTCTTCCGCCCAGCTTCCCCGATGTTCACCCCGTGTTCCATGTTTCGATGCTCCGCAAGTACCTTCATGATCCTTCCCATGCGACTCAGCACCAGACGATCCAGCTAGAGCGTGATCTTTCATTCACCGAGCAGCTGGTGGTCATTTTGGATCGGCAGGTGAAGAAATTGAGGTCGAAGGTTATACCGTCCGTCAAGGTCCTTTGACATGGCCCGAACAGCGAGGAGGTCACCTGGGAGACCGAGGTCGAGATGAGGAAGAGATATCCCCATCTTTTTGAAGATACGCATAGTTAGATTCTAAATTCGGGGACCGAATTTCTTTAAGGGGGGAAGATTGTAACGCTTCGAAAATCGTTTAGGCAGTTTTTCGGTAAACGGCTAAATTAGCAGCCTTTTCCGTAAAAAAAAGTCAAAATAGGTATTTTTCATTATAGACCTAATTATACAAAATTTAGATAAGATATTACTATAAATTGGTCACTAAAATGTCACTTAAAATTTTCTAGTTAATTAAAAAAAATTCCCTAATTAATTATTTTTAATATTATTTTAAGCTTTTAAAAATATATTTAATTAGTGATAATTACAAATTTAATTAGGTAAACTACACACTTAGGAAACATTATAAACTAAAATTTAGTATTAATAAAATTTTATCAAGACTTTTCAAAATTTTTATTCTATGGTTTAAAATTTTAATCAAAAATGGTTTAAAATGGGGTTTTTTGTGTAAAAGTTGATGTGATAGTCATTAATTGAGCTTGGGAAAGTCTTTTTGTGTAGAATTTTCTACACCATTCACACACACACACCCTCCCCAACATCAGGTCGAGCTCAACCTGCTGCAAACCCCATTTCCCTCTCTCTTTCTTGCTTCAAAAATCATGAAAAAAATCAACAAAATCCACCGAAATCAACACATTTCTTCACAAATTCAAACCATAATCCTATTCCACCTCCTTCCAACCCTAATTTGTTTTAAAACAAGGTGAAAGGAGGCATCTTTCAAGTTCAAGTGCAAGTTAGGGTTCACTTGTAAGGTATAAATCCTAAACTAGTTGTTAAATTTGTAGTTTAAATAAGCTAAATTAGTATTTTAAAGTGTTAATTTCATTGTAATGCTTGTTTTTTTGAAAATTCAAGAGAGGTGTTGATGCCCTAATTAGGGTTTGTTGTAGGATAAGTGGGTTTAAGTTAGGGTAGTGGTTATCTAGTTGGTTAGAATGGTTGTTTGTGCGATGTAGCAATCGCTACACCGTTAAACCGCGACAATTGCATCGATATTTCTATGTCAATGCTTACTATTTTTTCTATATTTTTAGGAGGTGACTTAATTACGTTATATTAGCGATATAATTAGCATCTCATACGTCTATTAGTGTGCGCGAATGCAGGGTTTTGATTTAGTCGGGTTTCAGTTTTGACGGTTGCCCGAAACGGCGATTTTAGTTAAGGTTTTAGCGATTTCGTGTGTTTTCCGCGTACCGAGTGCACGTTGTGATTAATTCAAGAGCGCCGATCTTTTCATATTGTGAGTTGCGTCATTTCAGGAATCTGTAATCTTATATTGTGTGTTATACAATTCTAGGAACGGTTGCGGAAACATCAGACGCGGCGCGTAAAGGCAAGGCGGTGGTCGGATCGGATTAGCGAGGCATTCAGGTGAGTAGATGTATTCATCTATTGGGGAATCGCCTGGATGGCGCGAGGCGCCCTCTAGTTAGGGTTACTTTATTTCTTGTAAGATTTGCATTGTTATTTAGCTAAACCCCCTCATTCACATTGCATACCTTTATAGCCAATCGTCCGCTAGATTGCATGGATATTCATATACACATGTGCGATATCACTTCGTAGGACACGAACACCATTACCATTGGCTCCTGTTGCACGCGCACTATTCATGAGACACACACGCCTTTGGTAATTGCCATGCCACGAGCACCATAGAACCTGTTTAGCTTAATGTCACCACTTGCATCATACATGATATATGAAATCGCATAGCATGTATATACCTTGCATCATCATCATACTTACATAGATTTCTAGCCACAAATCACATCGCATACCTTGATATCATAGACGTTTATCATATACAACATGTTGGGTATTATGTTTTTCTTGAGAATTTCAGTATTGCTGCGATTTCTGGATTTTGGGGAAAACCGCAAGAATTTAACAAAAGCTTATATTTATCATTTTTAAAACAAAGTTGCGGTTTTCTCGTGATGTATGTGTCGTCCACCATGAGTTTTCATGTTTTCTGTTGGATTTCGAGACCCGATTCGAGGAGTGGATGAACCGTCTCGGGTACATGATGGGCCCGGTATGGTATCCCGGGACAAGAAGATCGAGTTGTAGACGATGAGCCTGGCAGGGGAAGACTACCTACCGGTGATATCTGGCGCGGCGGATATCCGGAGGATACCGACCGTTGTCGTGAGATTTGATGATATGGGCCGATCCGGACTGACGGAGCCCCATGTATTGAGACATTGATACAGTGAGACATTGGGACAGATGTGTTTTCATATTTGGTGTCGATACTTGACATGGGTTTTAGATGATTTCTTGATGGTATTTAGCTATCATCATACAGACATTCTTTTTTTTTTTAAGTTAAGAATGCAGAACTCATAGCATTTAAATACTTAAAGATTTAGTTTTGACATTGCATACATGTGCATGCATACTAGAGGTATTACATCACATCTGGACATACATGCTGTGACGCATTTGCGTGCATTCTTACGATAGCCTTACTAGATTTTATATTCTACTCACGAGCTGGCAACTCACTCCCGTTGTGCCACAGTGTTTTGCAGGTCGGACTCATCAGCCTAGTAGCGGCGGCTTATCTTATTAGTGACTTCTTTTGCTCAGACTCGCGACATTGCTCGTAGGTGGGTTGCGAGAGCCCTATTATCTCTTTTTGTACCATTTTTGTATCTAATATTCTCCATCTACCACTTCTTATTTGTATATTCGACCTAGTGATGAGACTGAGAGATTTGTGTATATGTGGGTTCTTTTGGGTCGAGCTCACTTGAGCCGACGTTGTGTTTTCTTACATTTTGCATTTCTTTATGCTCTTTTTCTTGAGATTACATATATATATTGCGTGTGGTTGTGATCCGTATTGGGCGAAGAGCTAGCTCCTGCTTGGGGATGCCATTTTGTGATTACAGGTTATATATTTTGTTGTACCCATTTTGGGGGATAGAATTTACAAAGGAGACTCTGCCGAAATTTTCGGAATTTTTTGATGTTTTTAAAAAGGGGTTTAATGCAACTTAATTGATTTCAAAATCGTTTTCATATAAGGTTTCCTTCACTCTTTTGATTTTGGTTTAGATTTTTCTGGGTTTTGGCTGACTTAGGTTACGTTACGCCTTTAGACGTCTCGTAATCTAAGTGCCAGTCACGTTCCGTACTTTCGGGTCGTGACATATGGTTCAAGAGAGAAACTTTTAGTGGAGTATTCCTACATCACTGACCATCCAAACCTAGCGAGGTTAGATCGTCGGTTAGAGCCTCCTCCGAACTCCCTCAGGTGGATTGTCTTCGGTAAGGGTGGTCTATTCTCAAGTACGATCGCGGCATCTACAAGCTTGGAGGAGTCTTCCACAATTGGATGGACACGCGACAAAGATTGTATTTCTTCAACCATTGCTCTTGTAGACTAGCTAGTTTAGGTCTATGGTTCGAATTTTGGGTTTTACGGGAGTCCGATGCTCATTAGAATTTTTTGTTTTCACTTCCGACTCAGCCGCGGCTTCCGCGGCGTGGGCACCCGATCCCAACAAGTTTTTCTTTATCAAATATTTTTTTAATTTAAATTAATTAAGCATTCAATAAAATATAACGATTACATACACATTTCTGCTTCAAATTTATATTTGTTTTATATCATATCTTATTTATAAAAATATCCAATTTGTATGTGTATCTGCATCTTTAATATCCGCTTTGTATCTGTATCGGGTTTTTTCGGATACGAATATAAATACTTCTTACCTGTATCCGTATCTAAAACTAAAAAGCGGTATGGATATAGTATATAATTTTCATATCCAATCAGTATTTGATCCGGATGCAACCCTAATAAATAGGTTTTAAACAATTCTAATTAAGCATGCTAGTGTTTTTGCACATGTGATTGTTAGGCGGTGTCGCATACTATACTGGGTTTGTAGAGAGGCGGAATTTTCAAAAACATTTTTTAAACGGGCAACAACGACTAATCCCTAAGATCTACTGTAACCTCTATATAACAAAACTTGCAAAAGTACTAATTTACTCTGAAATGATTTATAGCTTTGTGTTCAAGTCCTTCGGGTCTTCTTATCCTCTTCTTAAGCTCCTCTTTCTTTGGGATCGAGCTTGATCGTCGGCCTTCTTGAGTCGAAAACGATCCACTCGAGAGTCTATGGTTCAAGCTCTAACCTCAAAAGTGAGGTAACTAAAGTATTTAGATTACTAATCTAGATAACTTAGATGATGCAGAGAATATTTATTGGATTAGTTTATCTCAATAACCCTAGATTTCTCAACCGTGAGAGTGTTAAGGTTTGAGGAAGAAGAAGAGAGCAAAGGAGGAAAGAAAATATGAAGTGAAAAATGAATGAAGAATGGCTAAGTGTTGATAACTATCAAGCATATTATTTCTAATAGAAATAATGTGACATGCTTCAATAGTTATCACAAATAAAATGAATAAAACAAGAAGCCATGCTTTAACCATGCTTTTATAACACCTCATCTCTCCACCTCAATATCTATTTAATCAAATAGATTAACACAAAAATAAGGTGTCTTCTTCTAGAAAAATTCTAGTGCAATGATAAGAATACCCCCCCCCCAACCGTATATACATACTCATATTCGTACAACAAATATCAAAAGATAAAATATAATCCAATAATATAATACTAGAATATGGCTTAATCCTAAGCCCGCTAGTATTATCCATCCAAACAAAAATATATGTCGCTGGTATATGTATATGATCGAAACCTTGCACGTAAAACCATACGGTCTCTACATCATTTCGTTTGAACTAGGAAAACTCTCTGTGTGAGACTCTAAAGACTCGACAGTATACTGGCGGTGTGTTTAACCATAAACACGTTAGCTGTACAAGCTATACGAAATGGCTATCCAGGTACCTGTCGAAAAGAAGGCCGATGAGCAAACTCATCCGAACTCCTACTGAACCTGTCCATGACAATCTCCGTATAGTCCGGTCTATTCGTCTGAGAGTATAGCATGCAGGATTTAGGGGTGGAAAACATCAGACCCCTAATAATCTAACAAGTCATACCGATGTGACTCAAAACCATCCGAGAATCTACTGATCTACATATCAGTAATTCTCAATCTGCCCTGGCTAAAGACTTAAGGTGTTGGCCAACCGAACACAACACGACATCAACTCACTATACCAGGAGAGAAGAATCCCCGACAATCGCTCACTGCCTCCATGTGGCTCGGGACTGTACCCAACTAAAAGCTGTTTGCATGACTCAGTAGAGCCATGGTAGGATAGTAATCAAAGCACAGTGGGAACTCACACGAGAAAAATGATAATCTCAGGTCGACAGACTATCTTTATTCATGTTACCAAAGAACTTCTATCTGACGATTAGTATAATACCATCTAACCAATTCTCGGTGAATCTGTCCAGTGTACTCACCCCTAGTGAACACATGTATACGATCTTAGGTGCCAAAGACCAATATCTGCGGGACCAACTATCATCACTTATCGGTGTCTAGAAACGTATACACCAGTCTACTCCGGATTATCGATACCCTGTCTCGATACTCTCACGACTAGAGACATTTAACGATGTGCTTATCGACTACTCAGCTCCTACAAGAATGATTACCATCATAACGCTGGTAGTCAAGCAATGGTCTTACGGGCTTTATCAACATGTATTAATGATACGTAACAAAAAATAAAACATATGTACATGTTAAGATAAAGACAAACCAAATAGCATATTATCATATCGAGTAAGATTGTCCTCTACATATATATGTCCAAGCATCCACTTGTATACATATACAATAATGGTCTTTAGGACATACATATCCAACAATACACATAGTGTAAAATTTACAAACTATCAAGCTTATTATGTCACATTCTACATATATATGAATAAAATAAATGATACAACTATTTTCACACCAAACGTTATAAGATTTTACGGTCAAAACAAACCCTTTTAGATTTTGATCTCTTGTTCTGTGATTTTACGAAAATATGAGATTTCATTTTTAAAAAAGATTCATGACGAAAGTTGATTTGTTTTGAAACTAATGTATATCAATCTTAACATGAGAGGACTTATATACATACTTCTAATCATTTTTGCATATATAATTGTTATAACCATTGTAATCTTGAGTCCTCGTGGGTCAACTCAATGATCTTGTGTTTTTCTCAGATCCTTTAGTCAACACATTTAGCCCTATCAGCAAAATCAAAATAAATGATTTAAGATAATAATAACTCAGATTAAAGTAAATATTAATCTAAAATCATATTGTTGTATTAGATTAATATGTGAGAGAGATAGAATGTCATACCTGTATTCTTCATTTTCTCTTGTTGTTTTCTTATTCCTTTGTCTTGTTGTTGAGAGAACAATGAATTCTTTTCTTTACATTTCTCTTGTGGTTTTCTTATTCCTTTTTTTTTGTTGTTGAAAGATCCGAGTTTTTTTTCCCAGAGAGTGGGTTTGTGGGCAGGGGGTTTGCTAATTAATAGAGATAGTCATTTAGCTAACTCATTTTATGAAAAGGAAATTTTATATTTTTTTTCTTGGTAATGGACAGTGATTAGTTATTTTGCAGATATACTGAGAGAAAGCATAGTTAATATTCTAATTTAAATTTCAGGTAAAAGGAGAAAATTGTATAAGCTGTAGTTGAAATTGGATTTTCAATTTTTTAACCCTTCCTTTTAACAATATAATAATAGAAATACCATAAATAAAAAATAATAATTAATAAACATGATTGAGATAAAATAAAAAAACAAGAGAGAAAAAGCAAATACAATGATATAAAGAGGTTTGAAGTCTCCAACGTCCAGTCCTCTCCTGAAATCTCCGTCTCTTGGTATTTTCAACCTTCACTATATGCTTATTCTTTTAATCGGGTTTTTAATCATGTAGAAAAACAATCTCTACAACCATCTTTTCCTAAGAGGTCACTTTTACAGCTTGCTTCTTCTCCAAAAACTACAATGAAAACTAAAAATCTCTATAGAAGATGAGAGACAATATCGCTCATAATTTCTTACTCTAATAAAGACTAAGAGATTGTTGAGAGTGAATAATAGAAAATGAAAAATAAATCAAGTTTAGCTTGAAGTTCTTAAAAGATTAGATAGCAATGTTTTTCTTCAAGAAAGAAATTAAAATGCGAGTATTTGACAATGTAAGCACTACTCCTTATATGAAAAAAAGATTAATTGTGTGTTGAATGTAAGCAGTACTCCATATGAAATAAAGATCAAGTGTGCGTGATGCATTTATTGAAAACCATGTCGTGGCAAAGAGAGGTAACTACTCATGGAATTTCTTGCTTCGAAACTATAAACTAAATTTCTAAGCAAATGAGAAAATAATCTATGCTAAGAATTTGAAGTTTTAGCTATTTAGAAAATAAGTCAAATGTCACATTCAATAGGTTAAGACATCAAATCAAATCATTATCTCCTTACCTGTGTGTTTGTCTCCAATATTTTTGTGCATTTATAAATCATTTGAATTCCCGGTCATCAATCTATTGATAATAAGTAAACCATAGAGCCCATGAGCCTTTCCTTGGCCGGCAAATGTGACTTCCCCATGTGGTGGAAGATCTTGAGTTCGAAACCTTCCATTTGCAATGACAAAAAAGATTTTCAACCGATTATTCGGAGAAAGTTCTCATAGGCATAGCGACCCAGACGCTCCTCTTAGCAATAAAAATAAGAAAGAAAGAAAAAAAAATGGAAAAAAGACCGCACATGTGAACAGTGTCAAATTCATAGTAATCCATATTTTTTTTTTTGGATTCAATAATCCAAAAAAAATGAAGGGTCCATCATATAAAACAATTATATCCAAAAACCCAAAATCCTACAATCAAACAAGAACTACTTAATCCCCACTCTTTTTTGGATTCTTGAATTCAAACAGTGCAAAATCCATTACTAATACTACAACCAAACAGTCCCTTAGGGCAATTGCCGCCATCACCCATGTAGCTTGGTCCACGTCTCTTATTTAGATCAAAACATGTGTGCTTAGAAAATAAAGTCTGTAACCGAGTTTTGATGTGCGCTTCCCCCTATCTTTTTAACGGTGTGCGAGGAAAAGAGGAGAATGAGTAATGTGAGAGATAAGAGTATTATAATTGTATATGACATATACCCAAATCCTCTATTTAGCCCTTTAGATATAGTCCATGTTTTGGTCTAACAATATATATCACTTGTTTTTTAATTCGTTTTGTGATTGGCAAAAAAAAAGGTCTTTTGCAAGCTTAATTAATGACATGAAAGGGATTGGAATCCTCCCCATATGGCAGTAAAACCAGGGCCCGGATCTATATAGAGGCGAGGATAGACGGTCGTTCTTCCTGAATTTGCGGTGTCCGTATAATACAGTCAATCAATAACTTAATTATATGTATATATAATTTATGCTATAAAATGTTTTATGTAGGATCAATCGTGGCTGTTTGTTGAGGCTTGAAGCTCTGTTGCATCAGATCCAGGTTTGAGGCCTTTGGGAGCACTATTTTTCTTGATAATTATATTTTAGTAATATTTCTTTAATAAAAGCTTATGGAAAAATTGATAATTGTTTTTTGGTAACATTTCTTTAATAAAAGGTTATGCAAAATTGTAGAAGGTAAGTAATTGAAAAATGGATTCGTACATTAAATAAACAATAGCTATTCTGACGTAAATGAACTTAAAAAAATAAACAATAACGAATTTAATTATATCCGCTCAAATTAAAAGTTTTGTCTTCTTCACTATGACATTTTATGCCCTTTAAATTTTTCGTCCTAGCTGACTTGGTTTTCTGAATCCGCCCCTGGTTAAAACATTAGTATCTTAGAACCATTAGAATGAGTGTGGTTGGGGACGAAAAATCATGAATCCAAATATATATCTGGGGAAGATAATTATAGCATGGCCAAGCAGATTGAAAGCTTTAATTTGTTACTGAGGTGGGCGACCAAAAATTAGTTTCAGTCCCATTTTTCCTCTCTCTCAAAAATGAGAAAATATATATATACGTGACATGCATTTTTTTCACCTCCAAAGAATGGAATAGACATACATACCTCCAATATATTCATCGTCAATTAATGCTGGGCCCTAAACTTTTTCAAGTGGATTGGCAGCCACGAAGAATTTCAATAGCATTTATATCAAATACTCAAAATCTGCCAACGCCCAACCGTCCCTTCATCACTTATAGTGAGCCTATATAAACACTCGATCCAAGTATCAATGCATTATCAGCAACAACACTCACTCCGATCTAAGTTCCTGGTACTGTCCTCGTATCTTGCAACAATTAATGGCCCGTTCGTTTGTTCTCGTGTTTGCTACCATGGCGCTTGCGTTTCTGCTGATCACGGCACCTCGTGTCGAGAGTGCGATCACGTGCAGTTTTGTCTCATCAAAATTGGCACCTTGCATTTCGTACATCCGTGGAGGGGCGATCACGGCCGGGTGCTGCCCAGGGGTGAAGTCGCTGAACGGCGCAGCCCAAACCACGCCAGACCGCCAGGCAACATGCAGCTGCCTAAAGAGTATAGCGGCGAAGATCCCCGGTATCAACTACACTCTCGTGGCGGGGTTGGCTGGAAAATGCGGCGTTAGTGCTCCCTATCCCATCAGCCCGTCCACCGACTGCTCTAAGTAATACATAAGTCTTAACATTTTAATCTTTGACTTTTCCAAACCAGACTAAGTGGCATGATATATATATATATATATATATATATATATATATAGAGAGAGAGAGAGAGAGAGAGAATAATGGAGGAAAGAGGCCATAGGAGGGAATTTCCTCCTATGGCGTCGAAAAGGTACGACCTCCCGCATTTTTTCCGACGATCGGCACCCACCATCTTCATCGTTATCATCTAAGATGTGGGTACGCCAAATTTCATGTGATTCTACAACTTTTTCACCGTTGATTTAGCAATGTAAAAAGTTATGTTGTCAGTAAACCGTAAATTTTGAACCCACTAAATCAACGGTGAAAATGTTGTAGAATCACATGAAATTTAGCGTACCCACATCTTAGATGATAACGATGAAGATGGTGGGTGCCGATCGTCGGAAAAAATGCGGGAGGTCGTACTTTTTCGACGCCATAGAAGGAAATTCCCTCCTATGGTATCTTTCCTCCATTATTCTCATATATATATATATATATAAAGAGAATAATGGAGAAAAGAGGCCATAGGAGAGGATTTCCTCCTATGGCGTGGAAAAAATACAACCTCCACCATTTTTTTCAACGATCGGCCCCCATCATTTTCATCGTTATCATCTAAGATATGGGTACATCAAATTTCATGTGATTCTACAACTTTTTCACCGTTGATTTAGCAATGTAAAAAGTTCTATTGTCGGTAAACCGTTAATTTTGAATCCACTAAATCAACGGTGAAAAAGTTATGGAATCACATTAAATTTGGTGTACGCACATCTTAGATGATAACGATGATGATGATGGGTGCCGATCGTCGGAAAAAATGGTGGAGGTCGTATTTTTTCCACGCCATAGGAGGAAATCCCCTCCTATGGCCTCTTTCCTCCATTAATCTCATATATAAAATGGAGGAAAGTTACTACTATTTCATCAAAAAAATTCCCCCTCCTTCATTTTTTTCGACAATCGGCACATACCATCTTTATCGTTATCATCTAAAATGTGGGTATACCAAATTTTATGTGATTCTACAACTTTTAATTTCACCGTTGATTTAGCAATGTAAAAAGTTATATACTCGGTAAACCGTTAATTTTGAACCGACTAAATCAACGGTGAAAAAGTTGTAGAATCACATGAAATTTGGTATACCCACGTCTTAGATGATAACGATGAAGATGGTGGGTGTCAATCGTCGGAAAAATGATGGAGGGCATATTTTTGCGACGCCATAGGAGGAAATTCTCCCCTGTGCCTCTTTCCTCCGTTATTCTTTACATACACACACAACCTTTCTTTAGTGAAATTTTAAAATCTAGTATTTTTTTAAAGTAGTGTTCGAATTCTTCTTGTGAAACCAGATAGCTTGATAAACCAGTAGGACATTAATTTGTTGAAGCATAAATATTGAATATTAATACATGGCTTTTGATTATATATTTGTTTATGCTTGCAGGGTGCACTGAGATCTTCGGGAGCTCATGAAAACCTACTAGTTATCAAGAATAAGGTGGAGAGTCCATCGATTTGTCACGGTCCTTTGCTTTGTGTTTGTTGGGGTGTAGAGTGCTTTAGCACTTGTCTATCTATAAATATTAGTTGTAATCCCTTGATATTAATTACTATATATATCGCTACGAATCTTCCTCTTGTTTGTGCTAATATTTGTCGAGATAGCCCGAGGTGCATTTTTTCTTTGAAATCAAACTTTTTCTCGGATCAAACTTGCGAACTCCCATGGTAAAGAAGAAATTGAAACCAACTAAGATTAAGTTTTTAAAATACCAATTGACAATAGGTCGATTTTTGAGAGAGCAAAAATTGCGCTATAATAATTATAATAATAGTAGCAGAGATGTGTGCACGCTTTCTTTATTAACATGGAAAAGCAAAGCAGGATACCAAGCTACTGAATTTATTTACATAAACAGAAATATTTACAGACCAACGAACAGTGCATGAATGAGTGTTGACAAACTATCAAGTTGTAAATTGTAACAGCGGCAAGTGGATCATATTTATATAAACATATATTGCCATCAACTATAATTAAAATTTATAATAAACCTAAAAAATACTAATAAGATCCAAAACTATATCTCAATACAATATTAAAACAAAAGACAGCGACATGAAGTAAGATAAACCCATAGTTCTCCCAATAATCCTGTTAATTACTATCATGTTCAAGCTGAACTAAAAGAGAGATTATGCTGCCTAGCACGTGCAGCTTTGGCTTGTGCAATAGCACGGAAGGAAGTTTAACTCTATGGTTATTTTTTTGATCTGCTTGTCGTTGAAAGTGCGCTAGCTGGGGCTGCAGAGGGGGAATAGGTTTTTATATAAATTTAATCTGTAGGTTGAACACATTAGCAAAATATTCGAATGCTAAAAACAATTCCAGATTGATATCTCACACAAATATATGAGCAAGATGATACAAATTACAGATAAAGAAAAGAAAACCGTGACACAATCGATTTTAGAGTGGTTCGGTACTCTTTACGTAGCCCACTACCTAAGGTCTCCCTTTCATTAATTCTCCTTAAACCGAACAGAGAAACCCTTATAAATATCTCGTTTCACCGGGCAGTGGAACATCCTTACACATCCTTTTCACGGGTAGTCGATCACCTTTACAATGGTTTGGTTCTTTCTCTCTAAAACAAGTAAGAGACAATGAAACACATACAATTCTTCTATAAGGTATTAAAAGTAATGATCTTGAGAGGTTGCTTTAAAATGATATGAGCAAGTGAGGTTCAAGTAATGAGAATAAAACTATAGTATTTATAGATAAATTGTAAAACAATTTGAAAATGATTTTGGTCAAAACATTAGCCATATTCCTTATTAGAAAATAACGGCTATATTATTTGAAAAATATTCAAAATATCGAGAGTATGAAAAGATATCCTCATGGTCATTTAACTCTTGATGTTTACAACAAAATATTGTACAAAAAGGTAATAAAATAAACATTTTCCTTGGACATATATATAACCAACGGATAGTTATTTTTCAAATTAGTTAAAGCCAGTAGTAATCGTAGTGATAAATTAATATAAGCCTTTTAGAAATCATATGAAAAATAATTTATAACTTATAATTATTTTATCAACACAAAATGCAATATGAAAATTTACATGAAAATTTACGGATATAATTTCTCAAGCTCTTTAGATTCTAACACTTATACATTAAAATCCTTAAAGAAAATGAATATAAAAACAAAACCCCAAAATCTTAACTACACCTCGAGTTGATTTTTGAGTAGTCTTGTTGTTTCATGTTGGCTTCAACCTTGATATTGAAAACATTAATTCGTGAAGTCCCAACATCGACCTCCATCCTCTTTTGGATTTGACATTTAAAATTCCGTCCTCCGTCCTCCACTAATTGTTTCATGATATATAAGAGTCTTACAAAATTATTAGTTCAAAATATATAACGAGTTATTTGGCAATAATCAAAACTATACCGGGGTGAGTCCAATAATCTCATCCTTTTTGATTATTGACAAACTATTAAAATGATATATGATAAATGGATATAAAATCTAATAACATATGTATCATCAATTTATCTCCCTTTTGGCAAAATCAAAGTGGAGGTGAGATCAAACTAAATATAGAGGAAAATCAATACTCCCCCCTGTCAACAAGCATATATAGATTTTAAAAAAATTATATGTTTTTTTCAAAGAACATGTTCGAAGTAGAAATTCAATCGACTTCATGAAAATAAACCATAAAAGAAAATTAGACAATTTCAATCAATATATGGTCATTAAAGAATTTTCCAAAAAAAATATGATAGTCATATGGAAGATCCAATTTCAGAAATAAGACTAATTCAAGCGATGTTAAAAGAATAAACTAGATAGTCAACTACACATTTGTAATGATTAAAAGTTTTCATTAAAAAAAAATTTATATAATAAAGATGTCAACCATTACTCTCAATATCATCCATGAAAATAATAATATTTAAGGCAAAATATCTAAAAAGTAAAACAAAATAGCCCCCTTTAACATAGCATGTTTATTTTCATAAGATTCTCCAAGGTAATATAGAAAATAAAAGTTGCATGAGATAAACCAAGTATGATATGATATCAAAGAAACACATTCTCAAAATTATTATGGAAATTACATACCAAATTATTGTTAAGAAAATATATGTTCATAAGTTAAATTGTTTAAACATTTATTAATCTAGATCAAAATCATAAAAATATATTTTTCATTTTCAAAAAGATATGATTTATGTTAATATGGTAATTTTTCAAGAAAAAACATACCAAAAAACAATAAGGATGGGAAATTCACTATAATTTTAGCATGGTAATAAATATCAATGTCACAAACAATAAAAAAAATTCTCGAGTAATTTCCAAAAAAATTTGTGAGAGGTGGATGATCAAATTGCTTAGATAATAGGCCTCTTAACGTTTCAAGAATTCATATGTCTAATGACAATTAAACTAATAACTCATAAATTCCAATTGAACATAAATAAATAATGTAGATGATAAGAGAAAATCATACCAAGATTTTATCATAAACCCATACGAAATTGAGTCAAGTACTTTCTTAATATATGGTTCTCCATTCAAATCATTTGATAAGATCACTTAAAAAGATTTTCCAATTTATCTTTTGCAACACCTATTATGAAATCACATCTTCATTTAGTTAAATCTAGCACATCTACAATAAAAGTGCATTTTGATACCCAAATTTTTTTGGGTCCTTTAAAATTAGTCTTTGGAACTCATCTCATATTAGCATTTAAATTACTAATATTATTTTTATAATAACATGAGTAAGACATAAGTTCAACATTCCACAATAATTAAAAATAAATTTAGATGCTTGTGGAGAATTACACGAATACATATTATGTGTAGTCCTAAAACATGATGCATTAATTAAAGAGCATGTCAATTTTGTATTAGATTTAGACAATGAACCAAAACAATATTTACTCGATGAATGGGAATGTAAATCAATTCTACAATTCCTCGACATAGCATGCATGGAATGATTAGGCCTCAATCTATATTTATATAAATAAGCCAGTTTAGGCTTATGGGAAATACCATTCATTTTATTCACATCAGATTTAGAAATAGAAGAATAAAATGAAGAACTTCTAGATTTAAAGTTCTTTTAAAAATTTGAAAAAAATTCCGATTTAAAGAAATTAAATCTCAAAATTTTTTTTGAACAGCGATTTTGCTTAACACTCAATAAAATCGAGTTTTCTTTTGCGAAATTTAAGTTGCTGAACTCATTTTGCAAAGAAGAGAAAGAAGACATTAAATTTTCAATATTCTAAACCAAATCCTCATTTTACTTCTCAAAAGACTCAAAATCACAAACTAACAAATCATAAACTTTTTTTTTTCTTCAATTCTATAAAATATATCATTATTCTCATCAACTAATCTCTTAATTTCCATAACATGAGAATCAAAAGATAAAAATAAAGCATCACATTTAGAAGTAATCTTTAAATTCTCATTTGTCAAACTTTCATAAGGAGCAACCAACTCATCGTTCTTACTTTCTAGAAAAGCATTTTTCTTCTCAAGCTCTTTATTCTTAAAATCCATTTTTCTAAACATACCAAACAGTTCATTAACCATATCAAAGAGCTCATCATAAGAAATATTATCATTTTTATCAAAAGTAAAATCATTTTCACAACAAACAACATAAATCGAATCAATAGATGAGTTAACATATATACATTGATGTTGAGGATGGAGAAGCCGATACACGGAACAAAACATGTGACAATCCAAATCACACAATCAACAACCACACAATTAATAACGAGAAAACAAATTAATAACGAAGTGAGAATAACTAAATAAGAATCAAATAAGAGAAAGCACTACTACAATAAGGGGTTGCCCTACGGTTATAGGAATCTGTAGGGGCAGCTTTTTATTACCCTTATGGATTAATCCGTAAGGCCAACAATTTGCCCATACGGCGTCTTACGGATTAATTAAAAAATATTAAAATGTAATCTTTTATTTAGTCCTACGGAGCCGCAAAAGAAAGCCCTGCGGATTAATCTGTAGAGGCAAAGAAGGGTTATTTATAAAAAAAATAAAGCCCAGAAATTTCCTCATTGTTCCTAAATCTCATCAACACCCCGCGCAATCGATCCCCGCCTCCTCCACCTCAGTCTCTTCACCCACCTCTTCCACCTCTCGTCGCCAAAACTTCCCGCCGCCGCCGCCACCATAGTTTCGTCACCAGACGCTCGTCGCCATCTTTGCCGCCGTCACAGTCTCGTCGAGCTCCATCGCCGGCCTTGTTCATACCAGAATATTGCATTTACTACCGCACATTCTTATACTCGTTTGTTTATAGGTAGATGCTTTTTATCCGTGTTTGCTACATATTTACAGGCTACAGGTTCCTAGTCCAAAATAATGCAATTGATACAAAATCTCCACAGTTACGCCATATACAGAACATCTGTTGACAACAGATAAAAGTCGGGTTCCGGTCATCCGTATCCGTCCAGTGCCGCGTACCGGTTCCAGACACAAGACATATGACAGTGGTCATTCGTGTCTCGGACAAGCACAAAGCACGAGAGGGGCAGCACAAGAATCAATGGGTGCGTGAAGCTCGATGGAGAAAAGGTCAAATCAATCAAAAGTGAAGCTATGTTTGGACTGTGCAGATCTGAAGAAATTGTGAAGGCATTTTGCAATTTGGGACATGTAGAACAACATAAGATAGCAACATAAGGAAACCCAGAAAATACGAGACCCCAATTCCACAAAACTGCGGCGGAACCGCCGCCAAATGTGGGTTTTCGCGGTGGATCCACCGCGGTTTAGTGTCATCATCTGACCAAATTTTGGGGGTAGTTTGGTCTTTGCATTTAGGGCCAGAATGTTGTCCTAGAGTTTCAGCACGCAGCCTATAAATAGCCCAGTTTTGTGCCAAGCCATGGGTCTTCTTCATGTGTTCTTTTTCCATCTCTTTTTGTTAGGATTTAGTTTAGCTTCTTCTTCTTCTTCTTCATGTCTTCCTCCATTAAAATGTAGTGAGAGTATTGAGTGGATGATGAAATGAAGATGAGGGTTATTTTTCTTATCTTGTATTTTTATTTCATTGCATTGTAATTTAATTTCTAGTGTAACTTTATTATTTGCTGTTAACTAGTTGTTGTTATTTCTTTTCTTGTTCTCTTTTCTTTTCTTCTTTTATCCATATGTTCAAGCGATGATACTTGACGGAGTTCCTTGCTAAGGTGAGGACCCAAGAGTTAGCTTGCTTCACTTGTAAAACCGTATTTTCCTTTCTCTTCTTCCTTCTTGTTTTGTTTTCTTTTCTTTTATAATGTGTGAATAATTTCCCTCTTGTTAAGGATAAGGATGGTAGTATGAGGGACCGAGAAATCTCTTGTGCTTCTCTTCGCCAAACATCTTGAAACGAACCCCGACCAAACAAACGCGACCCCCTCACTTAGGCGCGCTATACGTGACATGTAGCCGCGACCTAAGTTGAGAAGTTCTTTAAGCGCACTACAACGTGACATGTAGTTGTGACTTATTTGGATACATGGTTGCGGGAGTTTGGCCAAGGGTTGGAAATAAGCGTATTTAGCGGACGGACAAGGGGCACCAGGAATGGATTTAGCATTGGAAAGCTTGCTTAAACCCGCAAATCCCATTCCTATGTCCTCCTAATCCACGCTACTTTCGATTATCCTAACATCGTCTTAAGGATGGCAAAAGACATGCACAAGACTAATCCTAACTCTACTAACCGACCTTAACCTTAACAAGCTTACTTGAACATAAATACGAACACTTAGTATAGACTTGAACATACATATACACATTCTTTATTGACTCGTCTAAAACTCGAACGGACATATAACCATCTCCCTGTGGATCGACCCGTGCTCAACCGGCTAGCTGCGAAGCGACACCGTCCTGATCGCGGCTATAACTTTAGAACTTTGAACATCCGACACGCCAAAAGCGTGCGATCAAATGGTGCCGTTGCCGGAGAGACGGTAACGTATTTTCTTTCTTGTTATTCGGGTTAATATTCTTTTTGTATATATTTATAAATAAAAAAAATAAAATCATTTTGTTATTTTTGATAATTTTTTGTGTGCAAGTGTGCAGGCTAATCTGGAGCAAGTACAGTAATCCAATTAAGAAACAGAGGTTTTTATTAGGGTGTACAGAGAAGGGCATGTGTATTGACCTAAGTTTCAGGCGCCAGCTCATCAATTTGACCGCGGAACCGCGGTCAAAGAGGGGATTCGGCGGCGGTGCCGCGGTCATATTCAGGCTTCTGAGCACCAAATTTTTTCTGCCCTTTCTCTTTCCTCTAGTTCCCTCTCTGAATTCCACTATACTGTATTTTCTGCAGGTATCTTTGCACAGAATTGCTCCGCCGCAAAATAAATTTTTGTTGTTTTAGATTTTTGTTTGTTTACGCGCTTTGCATATATTAATACGGACTTTAAGGGGCTATAACACCAATTCAGATTGGGTGGGGATTTCATCACCCTTCCTAAGACCCCACAAATCACTAATTGCATACGCATTACCTTGGGCTAATAAAAAATATCTAGACCAAACCTATAAGGACTGTCGCGCTCAATTAGGACAAGTGAAGGTTGCGGGGAATCGGTCGTTTATCTAAACTTGACTTTGTGGTGCCTAGACTAGACAAGTGAGGAGGTAATTTTAAAAGGCCCGTCTTACGGTGATTCATTAGCGGAACCCTCCTTACCTCACTTATGCTTACCTGGCCACAATTGGCAGTGAAGAGGCGATTCAAGGGTTATCCTGCAACTTGTCGTTTGGAAGTCTAGGAGCGGTCTAGTTGGACTTTAAAGACCCTAGCTCTAGGTGTGTTTGTGCATATTGTGATTGTGATTGTGCTTGTAAATTTTAGTCCCATAATTCCGTATTCTTTCAAACAAACAATTTTCAAAACTCCAAAAACAAACATTTTTTCCCTTTTAATAAAAAAAAAACCACATTCTTTTTCCCCTCCTTTTCTCTTCCTTTCTTTCTTTCTCTCTTCATATCATGGGTACCCCACCTAGAAAAACTCTTGCCGAACTTTGGTATCCACAACCAGACATCACTTCTTACGGTTCTTGCTTTGGTCGAATTTCGAACGACCCCTCCATGCCCAAAATTTCATTGAAAGATCGCATAGACATATCTAGGACAAACACTTGCCCTCCGCAATCCACTTTGTATCAACCTTTTCAACCTCTCCCACCCTCTTATGTTAATACCCCTTTTGCAAGTTGTCTTTTGTCTATCGCTGAACATATTGAACAATCCCGTAACCGATCTTTCACTCCTTTCACCACTTTAAATTCTTGGGATCAACAATTCCATTCACCTTCGTATCCAAATGTTGATCCTACCCCTGTCCAGCCATTCAATTCCTACCAGTCCTACCCGACTTTTACACCTTCCCTAGACATTGCTTTTGAACCGTCATGTGGGAGTTTCCAGTACCAAAACAACTTTGAATGTTTTACTGAAACCCCTTCACAACCCATGTCTAGTCTGGAACAGTCATTGGAAGACTTTAGGGTAGCGTCGTACCAACAGATAATGGATTTGAATGCGTCCATGGCCGCCCTCATGCAACCTACTTACCCGGTAGCTGGTTTCCAACTAGCTCCACATTTTTCAATGTATGATGAGGCGGTAGGACATACTGTGAATTTGAGTGGAGAGAGTGAGCCGTACACCCTTCCAAATCAAACCTACCCATCCCAAATTGAATCCCACAACTCTTGTTCTGAAAGTCTATCAAGTGTTCCAAACGATTCACCAATTAAAGATAGAAGTATTAGTGAGTTGTGTGACTTTGTAGTGTTTGATTTACCCGATTGTGAAGGGTCCCTTTCGAGTGAAACCTATCCTAAACCTTTTGATCTCTACACCTCCATCTTAGAACCAGAATTGATTGAAATCCATGCTCTTGATGAGGTGTCTGAGAAAATTGATTTTCACTTGATTGAGAATATTGATGCTGGGAATATTTCGGATGATGAACCCGCAGTTTTGGATGAGTTTTTCTCTCCAATTCATCATCCCGAGTTTTTAACTGTTTTTCCCGAACTTCATATGCGTCTTGATTTTGATGCAATTTGCATGGATAAGCTGGATTTTGAGGAGACTTTTGAGGATATTTTTGAGGATGAACCAGTTTTGCTTAATGAGTCAGATTTTCCAATTCATCATGTTCCTGTCATTGACTGTGTACACCCTCCAGAACCCTTAACCGATACCCTTCCTCAATCATTTCCCCCCATCCTTTCCATCGTTCCGACATTGCAAGAAACCGTATCATTTTCATTTCCTGTGTCTGGTTTACCAAGTTCGGCGTACCCATGGTTTCTCACGAATCTTGAGGGATTTGACCCAATTTCTCGCCATATTTATAGATTAGTACAATCCATCTTTTCACATCGATCATTACAGATTGTACTAATTTATTCAATCCATTTCCACCCTCAAGTTCGTATTCCACTTCTTTCTTCCTTCCGCCATTCTTCTTCTTATATACCTAGACCGTATACCACTTCTATCTCCATACGGTCTCGCGTATTCTCCCTCTCTTTTCTCTACGCCTTCTTCCACCAACATGTACATTATAGCGATAAAATCTTTGAATGGTTGGTGCTCACTTTTGGCCTGTGTAAGGGCTTGTATAGCTTGATACTGTTCTCTTTCCCCCCCTAATCCTGAACTTCAACGCTTAACAGTGGAAACACTGTTTTACTTAAGTTTGGGGGGGAACCTTTTTGTGTATATATTTTTGTTTTGTTTTTTGTTTTGTATAAAAAAAATATTTTTTAGGGAGCGCCGACAATTTTGACCTTTTTGGTGTAGCCTGACAGTGAGGGCACTGTCAACTTTAAGTTTGGGGGTGTGCTCGGTAAGCTTTCTTCCTTCGCATCCATTTGTATATTCTTCATTTGCATACCTTATTTAAAAAACCCATAAAAAATCGAAAATTTTCCAAAATATAAAAACTTTGTCGTCAAGTTAGCTAATAGGGTAACTTAGATTTTTATTCTGAAAGTTTAGTTGATACGTTAGAAATAACTAAATCCTAGGCTTAGGAATTGAAAACCATAAAAATAACCCTTATTCTGTTTAACTTTGGTAAGTATACGTCCTTACAGTTTTTTTTTAGAAATAGGTAATCTTGAGTTCAGTTCTTGAGTTAAGTCAAGATGAAAGGAAAGTATTGATGCTTTACTGAAGAATAAGTCTGAAAAATAGTTTCTTTTCTTGAGTTCAAATTTAGAAAGTATATACCCTACAAACTGCACTTACACGTACCTTGAAACTTGGGATAATAGAGGATACCTAGAAATACTCTTGCCTGAAAACCTAGTATGAAAGAAAAAACGGTATTTAAAGCTAAACACCAAAAGAGCATATTGAAAAAAATATCCGGTCTTGAAAAAGAAAAAAGAAAAAGAAAAAGAAAAAGAAAAATAAATAAAGTCAAGACCTGAAAACTGCTATTTACGCTTTAAGCTCACGCGTTCAGTAATCGGCCGTTAGTGCCTCAAGAAGTATTAATAGTCGCATGAAAGGTGTGTGAGCAACACCGTTCATCATAAATGAAAAGAAGTAGTATTAGGTATTAGGGCAAGGGTACTATAGCTTGAATTGAATTCTCAAGTGTAGGGGTGAAATAATACACACACGTAGGGGTATACAATCGATGTTTGGATAAAAGATAGAAATAAAGAATAAGAATTGTGTTTTCTGTAAAATTGATAAAAATCCCGAAATTAAGACCGCACTTTAGAAGGAAAACTCAGGAGATACCAACATCTTTCTAAACTTTTTTGGAACGTATATGATCTAAGGTTAAATAGAAAGGAGGTGTGAAGCATTAGGGTTGGATGTTTCTAACTTAGGATGATAGAATTTCTAACGTAGATACTAAACTGTACGAGTAGAATCGATGTTAACTTATGACACTAGCTTGACGGGATTTTGTGGGTGTAATCCGCTGAAAACCCTTAGGAGACAACACTCCTCCTTCTAGGGACACCTAGAGATTTAACGGCTTGTTGCACGAGCTCAGAGCAATCGCGTTCCCTGCGAAAGTGCGGTTAGGACCTTTTTGTGAATAATTGGTTTTGCTCGGGACGAGCAAAAGTTAAGTTTGGGGGTATTTGTTCATACCAGAATATTGCATTTACTACCGCCCATTCTTATGCTCGTTTGTTTATAGGTAGGTGCTTTTTATTCGTGTTTGCTACATATTTACAGGCTACAGTTTCCTAGTCAAAAATAACGCAATTGATACAAAATCTCCACAGTTACGCCAAATACAGAACATCTGTTGACAACAGATAAAAGCCGGGTTCCGGTCATCCGTATCCGTCCAGTGCCGCGTACCGGTTCCAGAGACAAGACATATGACAGTAGTCATTCGTGTCTCGGACAAGCACAAAGCACGAGGGTGTAAGTCTACGGTAGCGCCCCGGCCGTCTACAGACGCCAAATGCGGAACAAAAACTTTTTAACTGGCGCTATCGTATACTTTAACCCGGATCTGCCATTATTGCTAAACTAACAAACTGTAAAGAGTGTAGAAAGGTTATACCGAACGATCCGAGTCCTTCGTTCTTTAACCATCATCCCACGCTCCGTTGCGGCTGCTCCGATCTCTTCGATCTCCGATCTGCTCGTCCAGGTGGCACCACGTCGACGATTCTTTAAACGGGCTCCCGCCTCTGACTCGAGGCAACCCGGTCGTCAAGTTTGCTAAAAGAGACGACCAAGATTGATGTAGAGAATGAGTAGAAGACTTTGTCTCGTTCCGTCCAAAGCTATGGACGAACGGTTAATGAAGTTGCCAATGGAAATGAAATGGAACGAGAAATGAACTATGAAATTTCCATGTATCCAAAACTTTAGTCTTTTCCTTTTAACAACCATAATTTTCTCAAGTGAGTGAGTGGAGGAGGAGAGAGGGCTGGCCACTTATATCAAGAGGGGGGTGAGTGTAGGAGGGAGGAGGTGACTACAAGAAGAAAAGATCAAGAGAAAAAATCTATGGCAAAACAAAACACATTAATGAAATGAATGACTCACTAAACCTAGTCATCCATTCATTAATGCAAACTTAAGGTTCATGAACCTAGTCACCATCCTAGTCACCTCTTCTAGAAACATCTCGAAGCATCTACACTCATCTCAAGAAAAGATAAATCTGTCTTTAACCGAATGTTAAAAGACGGGCGATAGAAAACTGGAAACTGGCAACTTCCCAAAAGTGATCCCGAAATGAATTTCAGGATAACCCCGTAACTGTATAAATATACCCGCATTTGTATTACGACCGAATACAAATGCAACTGAGACAAAGATATTATATCTACTCAATACAATACTCGGATCCGGCTTAAACCAAAACCGACCAGTATCATCTGCCAGAAAACTGACACGTGCGTAAACGCACGTGCATTTTCCGAACCCTGCCATAAAACCATACGGCCTCTACAACGTTTCTCCTGAACTTGGGAAACTTTCTATGGGGGACTCTAATGACTCGTCAGTACCCTGGCAGTGGGTTTAACCACAAACCGTCAGCGGCACTAGCAATGCGTAACGGCTGCCCATGGACTGACCTCAAGGGAGGCTGATGAGCGAACTCATCTAGAAACCCTACTGAGCCTAACAGTGACAATGTATATATAGTCCGGTCCGTTCGTCAATGAGTATCACATATCTACCTAGGGGGCTAGTAACGTCAGACCCCCAATAGCAGTATAAGTCGTGTCGGAGTGTAGCCCAATAACACCCTGAGATACTACTGGAGTACCTACCAGTAAATCTCCTGCCACGGCCGTGGGTTTTGTGTAATGGCTCTCCTAGACACAGCATGATCTCGCCCCCAATACCGGGAGAGACGAATCCCCTGCCGATCCGCTCACGTGCCTCCATATGGCTCGGGACTGTACCCAAAAACTACTTGTTTGCACGAATCCTTTGAGCCGTGGTAGGGTAGAAATCAAAGCACAGTGGGAACTCACACGAGACAAATGACGACCTCAGGTCGATGAACTAACCTGTACACATGTCACTAGGGAACTGCTATCTGACGATATGTATAATACCAACTAGCAGGTTTCCGGCGAGTCCTGTCCGGTGTACTCATTACCCAATGAGCACCTGTATACATCTTAGGTGATCCAACTGACAGCAGTGGCTTGTGAGACCGGCCACCGCCCCTCGTCGGGGTCTCGACTGTATACACTAGTCTACTCCGGAGTATCGATGCCCTGTCTCGAAACTCCCACGACTAGGGACCATAATTAAGGATATGCATATAAACTACCCAACTCTCACGTATATGATCGCCATCATACTGTTGGTAGTAAAGCAAGATCCTAAGGGCTTTATCAAAGTGTAACATGTAATCAGTCACCTGAACATGTACACGACTGATAAAGGCAAACCAGATAACATACTATCATCTCGAGTAAGACTGTCCTACCGGTATAGGTCCTCCGCAATCATTGCAATCACGTACCTGTGATACAATAATTGACTATGAGGGCACTATCTCCAACAATCTCCCACTTGCACTCAAGGCTAATTATTGCGATGTCGACTACTCACAGCCCGTGTGAAACCGAACATCCAACTCCTCTACTAATCAGTTTCACAAAACCCGTTTGTAAAACTTTTGTGTTCGAGAAATAGCCTCAGTGAGTGGATCCGCCTAGATGTTTCTTTCTATGTCTCTCTTAATCTCAAGTTCGCGGATAAAGCCATCTCCCGAATTGAGTAATACCTGTCTTAGAATATGTCTGGATATCTGATGGGACCTAGTTCATAAATGAACTCTAAATCCAAACTTCTTAGACTGTATCGATCACTGAACCTAATAAGTATCCTGCACCAAGCCACCCACAGTATCCTCTTGGACCACCTGTCCATAATACTGTCCCTCGTCAGAGGGAAAACTAAAACTCTGACAATCACTCTGTCATCCATGTCACCTTTGAAGCCAGGAATGATAACCGTCTCTCGAAGGAGGTTGCCGTCATCAAATCCATAGAACATGTACTTATGTTCAAAAACTGCTTCCTTATGTTTCTTCAGGATTGGATTAATACAAACTTATCGCATCAAATGCAAAAACAATATCTGGTGTGGTACTTGACATCTCATGATTGACTCAGTTGCCTAAGCAAGTGATCTGTCAATCATGCCCATCCCTCTCCCCTTTAGTCTGTAAGACACCTTTAGAGAGGGTGACTCCATCACCTGCAGGTACACCACCATGCTAGGAGTCATCTATTCTAAAAACCATTAGAATACTGTCAAAGTACCCACATTGGGAAACTACCCAAATCCAGATCTAAAACCATAGATCCAGAAACCAGAATGTCAAATATTATATCCATATCCTATCTGGAGAAACAACTGTGTGACGACCACAGTACAACCGATCGTAGTATTAGAATTTTACTTCCTACTCTGTGTATGTCATCCAGATACTATGACATCACACCCTACTACCTTCTTAACAGATCCATCCCATATTCTGATTGAAGTCAAACCCATGACTGTCACATCAAAATTAGATGATCTATCTCCGCTATAACTGCTCAAGTCTATAAATAGATATAAGCATCTTGCCCACTATGCTTCCGCTGCTCCCACTGACTACGACAACCCTCCTACCGGGTCTCATAGCCTGGAACAACAGTAGTGTCAAGTCTGGGTAGATAAGAACCTCCCTGTCACCATCCTTGAGGCTACCGAAGTACCTCTCGGGTGTCTGAGGTTACCCACCGTATCTGCGGAGTGGCTAATGGAATGTCAAACCTGATTGAATATATAGGTCCTATTAAATTTTCCGTAATCGTTTGCGGTTCTGGAATCACTTCCAGTTCTACCATACTCCCACTACTGTTTTCTGAAAAAGTCCATTTTACTAAAACTGTGGCGAGTCAAGAACAATATCACTATTGATCTTCCAAATGGTAGAATATCAACCCTCGTCATAGCCAGGGTCAACCCACAAGCAGCCATTACAGAAACGTGCCCTGAGTTATCCAGAGTCTGGTTTTAAGCATAAGCTGGACAACTCCTCGTACCTTAATATCTTATAAGGTATGATCCATTCTATATCCAATATAGAAACTTTGGCACTTAATTTAATTGGAACCAGATTCAAATCATGCAGTTGTCTCCAGTGCATATCAACTTAATGGAAAGAGGCTAATCAGCATTACTCAACTTAGGAATCCATCCAATTATGAGTAACCTAAAAGAGAAACAAGTTTCTCAAAACCATTACTATCATCTGAATACCAATCACAAGAATCTACATCTTCGATCTCTTTGAAGAATCCCGATACTTGTGACACCTGGTTCTCTACTTTATTCTTATACCCACAACTTCTCAAAACTTAGACCTTGTATTTCTACGAAACACTTGTCTAAAAACTAGAGAAGTCATAAGTAAACAGAACATAGTACGAGGACCTACCCCTTTGTCCTGATGGACACTGGACAACATACAATACTCTGTATAAGTCCGCTGAGTTTAAGCAACTCAAAACCTGTGCGTCGTAGGTTGAAAACTGTACCTTGGCGATTTCCTCAAATATAACCAATTACAACGAATTCCGATATAATGAGGATAATCACCTAATTCCCAATAACTTACTCCCACTCATCATCTGTAAAACCATACAGATATGAGAATGAAACCTGGTAAATACATACCCTTGAGTAAGTATCCAATCGAGAAAACAGTTTTCCTTTAACAATGCACTGAAACATGAAAATGTTTCCTAGGGGTATCTTGGTATTCATAGCAATGCCTCTTCCATAATCCAATTCATGACTTCAACCGTATATTTTATTACCATCTCTCCAAATCCCTTTATTTGTCTTTAGTCGTTACCTTCTGTATACCATCGTTAGGCTAAATGGTTTTCTTCCTTCCCTACCGTTCGGCACCAGCCTATGGTTTGGAAGAAGATTATCCAGTAAGCATAATAGGTGTACCCTCCTAAACCAAGGAGTACTCGCAACTTGAGAGAAGGCGATGATAAAAGACAACTGAATAATACTTTATTCTTTTAAAGGTGAAATAGGAGTGGCGATGAAGTACGCGGTTTGGTCGTGAATAATAACAGTCGCAATTTACTTTGCCCTCTTTCTAATCCCTTTATTTTGTCTTTACATATTACCTTCTGCACACCCTACTTAGGCTAATTGGTTTTCTTCATTCCCTACCTTTCGGCACCTGCCTATGGTTTGGAATAAGACTATCCAATAAGCGTAATAGGTGTATTCTCCTAAACCAAGGAGCCCTCGCAACTTGAGAGAAGGTGATAATAAAAGACAACTGAATAAACCAATTCTATTTCTCCTGAACCTTGATCCATCCTCGAAGAAGTCCCTTCGAGTTCGTATATAACCATACGATGGATCTATCCAATGGAAGTGGATGTCCGTAGTAATACGGGTGTTCTGAGAAATACAAAGGGTAAAAGAAGGAGTGGAAATGACTTATGCAACTCCGACAATCCAAAAGCCAGTATTTTAAGAAGGTTCGGTCAACTTGGTCACTGAGTCATAGTCTAGGGTCGGTCAAAGGTCGCTGCCAGAGAGAGAGAAAAGAAACATTCTGCGTGCACTCTAACTTAGATCAGAATGGTTATCACTTTATCTAATCCGGAAACCTCCCACTGTCCTGTCAAATTCTCCTCCAAACCTGAAAGAAGAATCAATCGGGATCACCCGAAGAGTAAACCAACTCATCAGTGGGAATCGGGATCCAACTCTTATCGCATGATAACGTGATGGAATACATCCACGTTACTCATACTCCAGAAGGTATGCGCATACTTGGCAAGTTTCAGTTTCTTTAGAAACTCCCAATATGATTTTTGCCCTATGCTCTTATAACCTTGGCGTTAGGTCAAAATGTCATAAGTCACATGCCAAGTTCTACCCGTCACTATCTTGTTAATTTGAACCCACCCGCACATGCCCTTGGCATTAGGTCAAAATGGCAGAACGGCTGTCCCAAACTAACTCATCTATCTATGCAACAATTGAATACCCAGCAGCTACCAAACACTATGCCTTGGCGTTAGGTCAAAATATATAGCTTGAATACTACTGAATACCCAAAAGAAGTGACGAAGGGCTACGGCTGGTTTTTGGCGAAAAAACCTTTAACGTAGTGAACTTGATATCGCTGAAGGAACCTGATAGCTTTTTAAAATATAGTGGCAAAAACCTTTTGCTAAAGAGGTCATTCCCGGTGAAGGGATCTCGGCTCTTTCCTCGTGGAATGAGGTGCAGGATATTCTACTGAATACCGCGATGCAAAGCAACTAGTAATCGACTATAGTAAAGTTATTACCCTGACGCAAACTTCTGCCCAAGGGGTCAGTCCTGGTGAAGGGATATCGGCCCTTGCCCCGTCGAATGAGGTGCAGGATATTCCACTGAATACCGCTATGCATAACAAAAGGAAACGTCTTTGCAATAACACCTTTTAAATTTGTTCCAACAACTGTAAACAGGTTTGTTTTACTTTGCATTGATCAGAATCAACGTAGTCCCATCAATAAATCACACCAGAAAAGAACGAAAATAAAATGTACGTATATGCCATCCGCATTCGTCACTGGGTCCCGTCATCACCCGTTAGGTTACTTAACTAACGACAGAGCGGGGACTGGACTAGCGCGGGTGTAAAACATATACAACATCTAATAGTATAAACCAATATACAATAATCGCTCCAGGCGTGATAATATGCAACATTACAGAAAAGTAATAAGCATCACAGAACAATATAGATAATCTGGGATCCCCGAGTTTCACAGAGCCGCTGCTGAAACCCGACGTTCCCCTGTCGTGTGGATAGCCTGTGCAATGAAACCTAGACCCCTACGGGTGCGGCAAGTTACCCGCAAAAACCTGAAGCGAGGCAGCCCCCTACAGCAAAGTGAATGGACCACCCTGCACTTCACGGAATCCGGTAGCTACAGCACCCCTCCTTGGGTCAACCTGTACCCTCTACGAGTGCGGCGAATAGTCTGCCAATTCTAGAGTGAGGCCTCTTTGCCTCTCAAAGCCATGAGATGCGGACCCATTGCCCCCAGAACCCGGCTATCCGTGCACTCCGTCGTGGGACAAAACCTAGTACAGTAATGAAAAATAGTACAACAGGTACATCGACCGCAACCTGGTCGTGCCCCAAAAGAATATTATACAACAGGCAATGACGGCAGTCCACATGTTGGACGCTCGCCCCGCAATATCAAATGTACAAATAAATCCAAACTGCACTACCATTGCACACTGCTATCCACCACGACAAATCCGCAACATCACAGCACAACACAGAACATCAACGCGAATGTCACGTTCGCAAACCCGTCTAAAAGAACTATAGCAAACAGACGCGGTTTACCGGTCAAATGACATTCCCGGTCGGAGATATAATGTAAGCATTGTAAACTAACGTGTTTAAATTTCGATCGACTAAATATCACGAAGTGGGCCCCACGAACAACTGGTGAACAGTAATAAAATCTGGGCCCAAAAGATATATACCAAAAACCCCAAATTCCAACAGAGAAGACACTGTGCAAATTTGGTGCACTGATTCAACAGAACGGCCGCGGATGCGCGGCCAAACCATGGGTTTGGCCGCGATTCCGCGGCGGTTTGGTGGAATCACGTGCTCAAATTTGGTCGGTGTGCTTCTAAAACCCTGCACAACTTTCTGTGATATGTAGAATAATTTTAGGACATCATTTAAAATCAACAGAAACTGTGAAGCTTGAAAATTGTGTTTTTCGATATCCGGTTCGATCGATCTTTTAAACGCGTTAGCACAATTTAGTATAGCAAAATGGTGAGGCTCTGATACCACTGTAAGTCTACGGTAGCGCCCCGGCCGTCTACAGACGCCAAATGCGGAACAAAAACTTTTTAACTGGCGCTATCGTATACTTTAACCCGGATCTGCCATTATTGCTAAACTAACAAACTGTAAAGAGTGTAGAAAGGTTATACCAAATGATCCGAGTCCTTCGTTCTTTAACCATCATCCCACGCTCCGTTGCGGCTACTCCGATCTCTTCGATCTCCGATCTGCTCGTCCAGGTGGCACCACGTCGACGATTCTTTAAACGGGCTCCCGCCTCTGACTCGAGGCAACTCGGTCGTCAAGTTTGCTAAAAGAGACGACCAAGATTGATGTAGAGAATGAGTAGAAGACTTTGTCTCGTTCCGTCCAAAGCTATGGACGAACGGTTAATGAAGTTGCCAATGGAAATGAAATGGAATGAGAAATGAACTATGAAATTTCCATGTATCCAAAAGTTTAGTCTTTTCCTTTTAACAACCATAATTTTCTCAAGTGAGTGAGTGGAGGAGGAGAGGGGTCCGGCCACTTATATCAAGAGGGGGGTGAGTGTAGGAGGGAGGAGGTGACTACAAGAAGAAAAGATCAAGAGAAAAAATCTATGGCAAAACAAAACACATTAATGAAATGAATGACTCACTAAACCTAGTCATCCATTCATTAATGCAAACTTAAGGTTCATGAACCTACTCACCATCCTAGTCACCTCTTCTAGAAACTTCTCGAAGCATCTACACTCATCTCAAGAAAAAATAAATCCGTCTTTAACTGAATGTTAAAAGACGGGCGATAGAAAACTGGAAACTGGCAACTTCCCAAAAGTGATCCCGAAACGAATTTCAGGATAACCCCGTAACTGTATAAATATACCCGCATTTGTATTACGACCGAATACAAATGCAACTGAGACAAAGATATTATATCTACTCAATACAATACTCGGATCCGGCTTAAACCAAAACCGACCAGTATCATCTGCCCGAAAACTGACACGTGCGTAAACGCACGTGCATTTTCCGAACCCTGCCATAAAACCATACGGCCTCTACAACGTTTCGCCCGAACTTGGGAAACTTTTTGTTGGGGACTCTAATGACTCGTCAGTACCCTGGCAGTGGGTTTAACCACAAACCGTCAGCGGCACTAGCAATGCGTAACAGCTGCCCATGGACTGACCTCAAGGGAGGCTGATGAGCGAACTCATCCAGAAACCCTACTGAGCCTAACAGTGACAATGTATATACAGTCCGGTCCATTCGTCAATGAGTATCGCATATCTACCTAGGGGGCTAGTAACGTCAGACCCCCAATAGCAGTATAAGTCGTGTCGGAGTGTAGCCCAATAACACCCTGAGATACTACTGGAGTACATACCAGTAAATCTCCTGCCACGGCCGTGGGCATTATGTAATGGCTCTCCTAGACACAGCACGATCTCACCCCCAATACCGGGAGAGACGAATCCCCTGCCGATTCGCTCACGTGCCTCCATATGGCTCGGGACTGTACCCAAAAACTACCTGTTTGCACGACTCCTTTGAGCCGTGGTAGGGTAGAAATCAAAGCACAGTGGGAACTCACACGAGACAAATGACGACCTCAGGTCGATGAACTAACCTGTACACATGTCACCAGGGAACTGCTATCTGACGATATGTATAATACCAACTAGCAGGTTCCCGGCGAGTCCTGTCCGGTGTACTCATAACCCAATGAGCACCTGTATACATCTTAGGTGATCCAACTGACACCAGTGGCTTGTGAGACCGGCCACCGCCCCTCGTCGGGGTCTCGACTGTATACACTAGTCTACTCCGGAGTATCGATGCCCTGTCTCGAAACTCCCACGACTAGGGACCATAATTAAGGATATGCATATAAACTACCCAACTCTCACGTATATGATCGCTATCATACTGTTGGTAGTAAAGCAAGATCCTAAAGGCTTTATCAAAGTGTAACATGTAATCAGTCACCTGAACATGTACACGATTGATAAAGGAAAACCAGATAGCATACTATCATCTCGAGTAAGACTGTCCTACCGGTATAGGTCCTCCGCAATCATTGCAATCACGTACCTGCGATACAATAATTGACTATGAGGGCACTATCTCCAACAGAGGGGGGGGCAGCATAAGAATCAATGGGTGCGCGGAGCTTGATGGAGAAAAGGTCAAATCAATCAAAAGTGAAGCTATGTTTGGACTGTGCATATCTGAAGAAATTGTGAAGGCATTTTTTAATTTGGGACATGTAGAACAACATAAGATAGCAACACAAGGAAGCCCAGAAAATACGAGACCCCAATTCCACAAAAATGTGGGTTTTCGCGGCGGATCCGCCGCGGTTTAGTGTCATCATCTGACCAAATTTTGGGGGTAGTTTGGTCTTTGCATTTAGGGCCAGAATGTTACCCTAGGGTTTCAGCACGCAGCCTATAAATAGCCCAGTTTTGTGCCTAGCCATGGGACTTCTTCATGTGTTCTTTTCCCATCTCTATTTGTTAGGATTTAGTTTAGCTTCTTCTTCTTCTTCTTCATGTCTTCCTCCATTAAAATGTAGTGAGAGCATTGAGTGGATGATGAAATGAAGATGACGGTTATTTTTCTTATCTTGTATTTTTATTTCATTGCATTGTAATTTAATTTCTAGTGTAACTTTATTATTTGCTGTTAACTAGTTGTTGTTATTTCTTTTCTTGTTCTCTTTTCTTTTCTTCTTTTATCCGTATGTTCAAGCGATGATACTTGACGGAGTTCCTTGCTAAGGTGAGGGCCCAAGAGTTAGCTTGCTTCACTTGTAAAACCGTATTTTCCTTTCTTTTTTTCCTTCTTGTTTTGTTTTCTTTTCTTTTATAATGTGTGAATAATTTCCCTCTTGTTAAGGCTAAGGAAGGTGTATGAGGGACAGAGAAATCCCTTATGTTTCTCTTCACCAAACATCTTGAAACGACCCCGACTAAACAAACACAACCCCCTCACTTAGGCGCGCTATACGTGACATGTAGCCGCGACCTAAGTTGAGAAGTCCTTTAAGCGCGCTACAACGTGATATGTAGTTGTGACTTATTTGGATACATGGTTGCGGGAGTTTGGCCGAGGGTTGGAAATAAGCGTATTTAGCAGACGGACAAGGGGCACTAGGGTTGGATTTAGCGTTGGAAAGCTTGCTTAAACTCGTAAATCCTATTCCTATGTCCTCCTAATCCCTGCTACTTTCGATTATCCTAACATCGTCTTAAGGATGGCAAAAGACATGCACAAGACTAATCCTAACTCTACTAACCGACCTTAACCTTAACAAGCTTACTTGAACATAAATACGAACACTTAGGATAGACTTGAATATACATATACACATTCTTTATTGACTCGTCTAAAACTCGAACGGACGTACAACCATCTCTCTGTGGATCGACCCATGCTTAACCGGCTAGCTGCGAAGCGACACCGTCCTGATCGCGGTTATAACTTTAGAACTTTGAATATCCGACACGCCAAAAGCGTGCGATCAGGCCTCCTCCAACTCGTCGAGCTCCATCCACCGACAAAATTACAACTGAGGTGGGTTAATTTCCATTTTGAGATTATAATTATGGATTTTTATGTTATTGTTGATTTTAGGGATAGGGTTAAGGTTAGTTCCGGGTTAATTCGGGGTTAATTAGGGTTAGGGTTAGGATTAGGGTTAGGGTTCGGTTTAGGGTTAGGGTTAATTAGGTAGGGTTAGGGTTAGGGTTAGTTTGAGTTAATTAGTTAAAATAGCGTTGGTGATGATTAGGGTTAGGGTTAGGGTTAATTAGATTAATTAGGGTTAATTTTGGTTTCGGCTAGAGTTAATTTGGGTTGGGTTTGGGTGATGATTAGGATTAGGTTAATTTGGGTTAGGGTTTGGGCTAGGGTTAATTTGGGTTAATTAGGTAAAATAGAGTGTTTTTGTGTTAGGGTGTTGATTAGGGTTAATTAGGTTAGTTTTGGGTTAATTAGGGATAATTTGAGTTAGGGTGTTGATTATGGTTAATTTGGGTTAATTTTGGGTTAATTTGGGTTAGGGTGATAATTTGGGTTAATTAGGGTTAGGGTTTAGGATGCACTAGTTCCTTCAGTAGGATACTCGATGATAACGTAAACGTTTAATTTTACCGTAAACGCAAGAAAAATTTACCTTAAACTAAAAACTTAGAACCCTTAATAACGAAACGTAAACGTAAAATCTATTCAAGTTAAAACCAATATATGATACTCGATGTTAATATGAAACTTTCATATTCTCATCGATACTCATATATGATAATCAAAGCGCGACTTAGTCTCTGTATATCTGTTAACATCCGTTCGATATTTATCATGACATAGAACTATACGAAGGTTGTTAAATACCGGATGTTATAGTTCGGTACTAACAACCGTCGTATAGTCTATGTGACGAGAAGATTCAATCGTATGATAACCTATAGATTTGTCCAGTATGGACAAGTTAGGAATGTATAAAGTAAACACCTGCATTCACTTGTGATTTCATGCGTTTCGAGTTATTTTGTCGGTACTTTTCCGCTGGTTCTCCGTATACAAAGATTGATTAGATGTTCATTTCAACGTTGTTTCACAGCAGTGAAATAATAATCTATTCTATTATAGTGTACTCAGAGAACAGCGGGGAGGTGCTGCCGAAATTTACTCTAAACGGATGAAAGCACAAGCGAATGGGTGTCTGCTCTATACATTCTTAATGGGATAGAAGCCTTATCCCCGACAGCCGAAACACACACATACAACACGAATACACAACAAACGCACACACAAAGCACATACACACTAACAACCCTACACTTAAGCGAAATCATAAATTGAACCACACATACACAGAATACAACTCATACTTGGGTATCTTCAAATCTAACTTTGTTTTCCGATAATTTATTCTTTTCAGCGACAAACTTGCCTCTACGAATTTTTTTCTTTGTCAGTAACCACCCCGTTCTTAGATTTCTCAATATAGTTAACATAACCTATAATTTATATGTTATAAAGTCTAACATGACCTATGAGTACATCAGAGTTAAGGACTGGATGTACGTAGATTGGCAACAACGCATGTAACCTAAATTTGTCATAGGAGTTGTTGCTTTCATTGAATTTGCATGCGCATATAATAAGATCGTGTTAGAGAAGATTCTCTGCCCGTGCGATAGATGTGGGAATAAGTACCGACAGAAGGTAGAATTCGTAGAGCTTCACATCAATAAACATGGTTTTACTAGACTTTATACAACTTGGCTATATCATGGGGAAGGACAAGAAGAAGACAGTAATGCGGCAGAAGAAGAAGGAGAAGACGGTAATGCGGCAGAAGAAGAAGACGGTAACTTCTTTCTAGGAGAATAAATGGAGGATATGGTAGAGGCTGCCCTAATGATAGTATTCCTACAGAAGATGACATTCTTTACGGTCAAGGACTGCTTGCGGATAAGTATGAAAAGTTCATGAATGATGCTAGAAGACCAATTTATGAGAATGCAAAGTATTCCACCTTATCATGGTTTATCCAACTTTTCCAGATTAAATGCTTAAATGGATGGAGCAACAAGTCATTCACGATGCTTCTGACGTTTCTGAAAGAATCTATGCCCTCGGGAAATAACGTGCCCCTGGTACGGAGCCCGGAAGATGATGTCTGATTTGGGTCTGAAATGTGAGAAAATTCATGCATGTCCCAAAAATTATGTGTTGTACCGGAAAGAGAATTCAGATTTGAAAGAGTGTCAAACATGCAGAGAGGCCAGGTATAAGCCGAAAGAATCTGATAAGAAGCCCGATATACCTGTCAAGATAGCACGATACTTTCTCATAATACAGAGGCTGCAGAGGCTATTCAGGTGCAAGAAAACAGCCGAGGCAATAATTTGGCATCACCGTGCTGCTCCAAGCGAAGATGGAAAAATGAGTCATCCAAGAGATTCACCAGCATGGAAGGATTTCGATAGGAGGCACGAAATATTCAGTAGTGATCCTCGCAATGTCAGGCTCGGACTCGCAAGTGATGGCTTCTGCTCATTCAACTATATGGCTGGAAGCCATAGCACATGGCCCGTTGTAATGATAGTTTATAATCTGCCGTCTTGGTTGGCTATGGATCAATCCTACTTTATGATGCCTCTTCTTATTGATGGATCAAACTTACCGGGAAACAATATCGACGTCTATCTCTGACCTCTGATCGATGGGTTAAAATCTTTATTCATTGATGGTGTAGAGACTTACGATACAAACACAGATACAACCTTCACACTGCATGCAGCTTTAATGTGGATAATTAATGACTTCCATGTGTATGGAATGCAATCAGGTTAGTCCGCACATGGTCACAAAGCATGCCCTTATTTCCATCAATATACAACATAGAAATTCTTGAATTTTAGCAGGAAAGTTTGTTATTGCGGTCATCGGCGTTTCCTGCCACTAGACCATCCCTACAAGTTAGATGCTACTCACTTTAATGGTCATCATGAGCTTTTTGGGCCTCCAGCATCATTGTCTGGAGAGGACGTGACTGCTCAGTGGATGGTTACACTAATATGACATTCGGGGATAGATCCGGCAAAACAGGTCAAACCACCATACTGGAACAAGTTAAGCATTTTCTACGAGCTTCTGTACTGGTCAACAAATTTAGTGCGTCATTGTATAGACGTCATGCACATAGAGAAGGGAGTATCCGACAATGTACTCAACTTGCTTCTTTGTAAAGACGGAAAATCGAAAGACAATCTCCATGCTCGAATGGATCTTCAGGACTAGGAAATTAGAAGTGAATTGCATCCTAAATCGATAGCGGGTAAACCAGACAAGTTTGTACCTCCCAATCCCGTGTATCATATGTCACAGCTGGAGAAGAAAAGGTTCATGCCGGTGTTGCATGATTTGAAAGTTCCCACACGTTTCTCAGGATCATTTAGCAAGAAGATAAAAATTATGAAAGGCAAGATCAATAAGCTGAAAAGTCATAATCACCATGTTATTATGGAGCACGTTCTTCCATTAGCCCTCAGGACTTCCCTTCCCGAATCGGTTGGTCTAGTAATTAATGACTTTTATTGTTTTTTAAGAGAATTGTGCGCTAAAACCCTAGATTTTGTGACGCTGGAGAAACTAGAAAATTCTATTTCATTGATACTTTGAAAGTTTGAGCATATTTTCCCACCGTCATTCTTCGATATCATAATACACCTGACGGTTCATCTTGCAACCGAGGCTAAGTTAGCCGGAGCAGTACAATATCGATGAATGTATCTCGTCGAAAGGTACGTGGAATTTTTCGTTTCATGCAATTTGTAAAATTATTGTCATTCTATATGCCCGTATTTATTTATTTAACATATTTTTCTTTAGGTAGCTCTACACTTTAAAAAAGTATATACGCAATAGAAATCGACCAGAGGGTTCTATCATGCAAGATTATATTCTAGATGAATATATATACGCAATAGTAGTCCACATCTGGCGCAGAGGCCACTCCCGCCACTTCCGTACCCTCCGCTTAGTCTGCAGGTTAGTATGAATAAATATAAAATATTTATTCATTTTACATATTCTCTAATAATAAACATGAACTTCATGTAATTTTATCATCAATGTTTATTTTCTAGTTGGAGGGGATGCGTCCACGTCTAGGTCATCGGCTGTTCCTCACCGGAGGAACTACGTCCCGTTCGTGCTGCTGCACGGGCCCGGGCTCGTGCTGCTGTCGCCGGAGGTATATCTCTCTCTTCAATTTTCGTTAATCCTTGATTTCTTAATACCACTTTGTCTTAATATTGATTGTCTTGATATTTCTTGTAGATGCAGGACAACCCCATCCCGAGAGGGGGACTCGAGAGCCGAATCAGTCCCACAGGCTGAGGCCCGATAAAGCTAGGGAAGGCACCATTATCTTTACCCCCGATTATCGCTATATCGGCGATTATGCCGAGAGGTTCGGCCGGTATATGGGGGATGAGAGCCGCATCGTAAAGAAGTATCCACTTCACGTTGAGTGGGGCGATTAGCACCGGCACTCATTTGCTCTCTTCTGAGATCAGGTTCGGGTATTAATATATATTTTCATTTGACTTATCCAATATATTTATTATTATTTAACCCTTGCAATTTAAATACATTGTTTTTCTGTATTTTCAGTTAGATTACGAATTTCAGCCTATACCCGACCCTGATCACCCTGAGAGAGTGCTCGATCTTCACGCTCTGTACCAGGGCCCAATGAAGAATATGCAATCAAAGGTCCGAGCTGCATATCGATTGCTATTCGTTATGGATGGCGACCCCCGAGGCAGAGAGAGTGGCTCTCCTACATACTCCGGCCTTTGCGAGAGTCGACGTAGATAAATGGCCTTTCTTGTGCCAATATTTCGACTCTCAGCGCAAACAGGTTTGTAATTTAAATGTAATTCATTGTTTAGTATATAATTTATTTTTTTGTGTTGCTTAATTAGAAAACTAAATCTAAATATGTTGTGCAGAAAAAGGCCGATCAAAATAAGGTGAGTAGGAAGTCGGCAAAGAAGGGTCTCCCTACTTATATAGGTAGCTCAAGGAACATTACTCGTGCCATGGAGGCATCGGTAAATTACAATAGATATAATGTAATATTAAGAGTTATTTTATAATATATGTAAATTTTTGGCGAATTGCAGAGAGCTCAGACCCTAGCGCACGGTGGTACACTGAGCGTGTTGACCGCGTATCTTACCGTCCACGACACCTCGACAGATCCCGCCACGGGCGAGCTTCGATTCCCCGACATTGCTACCCAAGAGTACTGTGTAAGTGTTAATATTTATTCTAACAGGCAGGGGATTTTTGTTTTGAAAATTTCGAATTTAAATGATATACTTATATTTTAATGGTTAATGTGGGTGTAGGAGCGGGTAGTGGAGCGGGCGGAAGCATCGGGGATCGATTTTACTGGACAGACCGATCCGATGCTACTAACCACAGTCCTAGACGCTGCACTTAGAGGGCACCACGGAGGTTGGGAGAGAGGCCGGGGACTGGGTCCTAACAGAGCCCATATAAGGTTGGACTCCACTGCGGCGGTTACTTCCCCTACCACCCGTGAGCGACGTCTAGAGCATGATATTGCCGCCTTGAAGACCATCGTCGAGGAGTTGAAGGATGCAGGGTTCCCTAGGTCGCCGCTGGGTTTCGGGACACATCGACCATGCTATTTTATAAAAATTGGCGTGCTAAAGAACCCTAACCTAGAATCTTAACTAGAGAATTAGACGAAACTAGTATGTAAACATCTTTACATCTAAGTGAACAAGGAATACAACCTTTGTAGACCGGTCCTTCACTTCAATAGCTCCGTGTAGTAGTCTCTTCGCTCGAAGTAGTGAACTCCCGGACTCTAGAAAGGCTCTACAAGATGAAAGGAATAAGCTTGCTTGAAGTCTTCGAGGCCAAAGATGATCTACGTCGAGGAGACACCAACTCAAGCTATCTCTTCACTAATATGGAATTAGTGAAGAAAACACCCTAAACTAAATGACTAATCTAGTAGAGAATGATGAAGTAGGAATTTTGCTTACTTTAGAAATATTTTTCTCACTTATTTTCTTCACCTCCCAAAAAGCCAGAGAGCTTGAGGAAGGAGATGAAGAAAAGCAACCATGGAAAAAATCATGTGTTGAATAGAAACCATGGGTGAGTTAATATCATATACTAACTCATGTAGAGACTAAACCATGGCTAATCTGATGGTTGGGTAAATAAATATTTTCATGTAAAACAAAATTAGTGGACTTGGTCAATGGTTCCACAAGCTTCTACAAGCTTCAACCATGTGACTAAATTCCATCTAATTTGATTTACTTTAAATAAATAAAACCTTACATTATATTAAGCATGGTGTGAGTCTCATACATGTCACAAGTATCATCTAGCATGACACACAAAAATGTACATTAATATATATCATATATATACTAAATGCACAAGTGAGAAAAAGAATGCTTAAGTGAGCTAATATTAGTTAATGTAAGTTAATATATCAAATATATAATTATACATTAAATTATTAAATCAAAACTTGGTTTAATAATCCGTCTATATCATATACAACCGACTAATATCAAATGTATCAATTTATCGAATCAACACTAGATCCGATAACCTGGCTATATCACATATAACCGACCGATATCACATATCGCGAGAATAGAATGTGGTATCACATTCGCGCATTAATCTCGGTCCCGCACATATCACATATGTGCTCCTACTTCGTTTCGCTTGAGCCAGGAAACCTCTGTGTAGGACTCTAAAGACTTATCAATACGCCGGCAGTAGGTGGTGATCATATCAGTCACCCACAAGCCGCAAGCGGTTTGCTAAACGTAACGGCCACCCGGGTATTGAGCGATCAGAAGATCAACAAGCAAGCCTGCTCATACTCCTGCAAATCCAATCAGTAACACTACCGTACAGTCCGGTCTCTTCGTCTGATATGTCGCATATCTCAGTCTGGGGGTGGTAAGCGTCAGACCCCAATAGCCCTGATAAGTCATGCCGATATGAGGCCCATAACGGTTCAAGAAACTACTGATAACACTTACCAGTAGATCTCAGCAACCCTGACCAGGGATTTCCTGTTATGGCCAATCAAGCATAGCCCAACATCAACCCCCAATACCGGGAGAGACGAAATCCCCTGTTATCGCTCATTGCCTCCATGTGACTGTACCCAAAAACCACCGTTTTTCACGATCTCTTGAACGCGGTAAGGTGGAAATCAAAGCACAGTGGGAATCACACAAGACTCTATAACGATCTCTGGTCAACAGACTAACCTGTACCAGTGTCACCAGAGAACTGCTATCTGATGATAGGTATAACACCATCTAGGAGTTCTCGGCGAGTCCATTCAGTATACCCAGTCTCCACTGAGTACCCGTATACCTTCTCTGATGTCAAACACTAATGGATATGGGATCATCCATCGCCCATCATATGGGTCGAGAAGCGTATACGCTAGTCTACTCTGGAATATCGATGCCCCGTCTTAATACTCCCACGACTAGGAACATTTGAATGATGTACTTACTGACTACCTCTGCCCCACTAGTATGATATGCATCATAATCCTGATAGTCAAGTACTCATCCTAATGGCTTTATCAATATATAATAGAGAGACAATAAGTGTACATGTTAAGATAAAGAGCAACCAGATAGCATACTATCATGTCGAGCAAGAAATTCCTCCCTATATATGTCCAAGCATTCACTATAATATACATCACATGTATAATAATGGTCTCTAAGGCATACATATAACTAACAAAGGAGATGGTACATATACTATTTAATAGTAAAATATTATATCATATTATAGATAGTAACATATGCAATATTAGCAGCATGAGCTTATTTGGTTATAGACTTAGCTTTGATTAATCATACTTACATAAAACTATCTAATTAAAATAAACTACGGTTTTCTAAACTAGATACCCAAACGAGACCTAAGTCCCTAAGTATTCTTAGATTGGGGTTTCCTAATAACCTGATAATGATACGAACTCGACTAAAATCTAATACACCATTCTTACTCGTTTATTATACACAAAATTTAACAGATGCGACGGAATACTTCGGCTGCAGCACCACATGCATCTCCTTTGACTGCGGCTCCGTAAGCCACTACCTCGGCTGCGGTTGCGCAGACCACTCCTACAGCTCCACAGTCCGCTCAGACTCCCGCATAGTTCGCTCCTTCATTAGTCGAGTTTTTGACGACTCAGGGCTACACCAAGGAGCATATGCGCCAGATTACGGTGTTTATCAGAGGTGGAGGAGCTGGACAGAGCTAGGGTAGCTTTTTTTATTTTCATTTTTTAGGATGTATGTCCTTATCTGATATATATTGTATATTTTTTGGACGATATTGGTGGTTATTTTCTTGTTCACGATGATTTAGATTGATATCGTATTCTTTTTGTTTATTTATTTTATATACTATGCGTGAGATGTTGATTATGAATATTTCTTTATATGATTATATGATGTATATATTATTGTGCACAGGGCGTGGAAACCCTGATATTTTGTCCCTACGGATTAATCCGTAGGGCCATCTGTTGCACCTACGAATTAATCCGCAGGGACATTTGTTACCCCTACACAGTTCGCCGTAGGGATAAAATATCAGGATACCTGATATTTTTTCCCTATGGACTCAGTAACAGGGGTAAAACTTGCCCTTACGAATTCATCTGTAGGGGCATTTATATAGACCTACGGATAAATCCGTAGGGGCATTTTTCAGGCCCTACGGATTTATCCGTATGTGTAAGTATTTTATTTTATAAACCAATAAATTAAATAAATATTATGTCCGTATGGAGTAATCCGTAGGGATACATGTCCCTACGGAGTAGGGCGTAGGGGCAATTATTACTCCGTAGGGTATGTTCAGGGCGAAGACTTGCACCTGATGCCTTTGCACCTATGAGAGAATTTTATGGCCCTATGGATATATCCGTAGGGGCAGTGATTTGTCCCTATGGCTAAACTCGTAGGGGCAACCCCTTATTGTAGTAGTGAAGAGAATGATTTGTTAACAAGCTTCACTGTAACATCTTGAAAATTTATTAGTATTATTTTAAAATCTAATTAACAATATAACAAATTTAAGTAAATACGTGGCAATTATTAATTAGGTATTAATTCTAAACAATAAAACTAAAACAAATTTGTAACATTTCAAAAATGTGTTGTAATATTTAGAATTAAATTAATGATATACTAAGTTTTATTAATTAGATGACATTTAATTAAATTGGTTTCTATAAATTGGTGCATATATATATATATATATATATATATATATAAACATTCTTAATTACAAGACTAATATGGGTTTAACTAAAAATTAATCTTGTCATGACAACTATACTTACATTAATATTTTCCTAATTACTTAGTTAATTTACTTAAAAATAAATGTTGAAAATATCTAAGGTGGGAGACAAGATGGTATGGTGTAGGTATGGCTAATTTTGGAAAGAGAGAGAGCGGGAGGGGGGGGGGGGGGAGGAGGGGATTATGAGAACTCTAATTCTCATCTCATTTTCTTCTTCTTCTCTTCATTCTCCTTCTCTCTAACTCTAAACTCCCTTCTCTCACATTCACACACCTACACTAATTTTGCTACCTCACAAAGAATCCTGCACCAAAATATTAATTTTTGCTTAAAATCGATCAAGTTGGCCATTTTGAAGCTTGTATCATCTCTTTTTAAAACTTTAATAAGGTAATAATCCAATCTTTTAATTTATTTATAATTCTACTTATGAAATGATAGGACTTTGTGTAATTAATTTCTAAAATTATGATTAACGTTAATGAGCTAATTTCAAAAGTTTAGTATTTGTAATTGTTCTCTTTAATTAAATTTTGGGCTGAAAATCAGTGACATGTTAGGGTTTCAAATTTTTTTAATGATTCTCTGTTTGGAATTTTCTAATTTGTAAAACTACAAAGTTTTAGATAATTGACTTATCTTTTAGAAAAAAAATATTTGGTTGTATTTTATTGTAAAATGAATTTTCTACGAATTTTTAAATAAAGGGTTTCTAAACTAGAAATTTCATTTCCAGTGGCTAATTTTCACTCAACTTACAAGAATTTTCTTCATTTTTGTATTAATAATTTGGAAAATGTGGAAATTGGAAGTTGTAGATAATTTTGTTTCGATATCTTTAAAATTTTCATTTTCCTTATTCAGTTTATCAAATCTAGAGATATCATTTTGTTTGTGCAAGGGTGTTTTCTGGTTAGGTAAAAATTTGCAGAAACATGTTTTAACATTGGATTTTATTTCATGTTATATAGTTAGAAATTGGAAAATATATTTTGGGGTATCAAAGATAACTCATTTATTTATATGTAGAATTTTAGTTTTAGTCCTAATATTGTGATTACTATTTTTGGTGTTTTTTCGAAGGGAGCCTAAAAAAATTCTCGATTTCAGAACTTCCTTTGTAAAATCTGGAAGCATTTAAAGTTGAAATTCGTCGATGTTTAAAACTTTTCAAACTAGAAAATGAAATTCTAAGTCTGAGATCCGATCTTTTTTGCTAAAACGTCGGTAATAGGGGTTAGTTTTATGATGGTTGTACATGAATTTCACATGTGGTCATAGGTTCTAAACCTATGAATGTTAAATCCATTATATCTTGATTCCGGTTTTGATTCTTATGAGATATGTGTGATTAGATTGTAGGTCCAAGTGCAGAGACCCCCGAGATAGCGATGAAGGGAGAGATGGCTATAGGATACGACTAACTCAACTATAGATAGTGAGTAGATTTAATATCTACAGGAGAATCGAATGGATGGCGTTTAAGTGCCTCATACCTAAACCCTTAGGAATTAGTTTTAAATCACCATCATTCATACTTGTATGTTTAGATTAATATTGTTATATATTCCTTTACCTGCTATACTTTTACTAAAACACTTGCACTTGCACTTGCACCAACTTATATGTCACACGTACACTATAAAACCTGCTATATATTATTTTACCGTGTACACTTCTTTTAAAACACCTATTAGGACACTTGCACCATTACCAATGATTTTCATGTTACACTTGGACAAACTCACATGTTACATGAACACATCATTGATAATTGACATGCCACATACACATATAGAAATTATCACGCACACCTTTAAAACTTGCCATGATATTTGCATCACACCATATTCCTGCTACTACCATAGATTACTGCTCTTTTCATATCAGCATGCATTATATTACTGTTATGTAGTTTTATATGTTGTTTCCATCATTGCCATTTTCTTTTATTATACGACGCTTATTTCATGAGATTTCTGTTTTCTATGAGATTTGAGAAACCACGTGACAAATTTTATAAAACATGGATTTGTTTTCAAAATTGTGGTTTTCTCTTGATATGATGATTTTGTTGGAGATAGTGCCCTCAAAGTCAATTATTGGATCGCAGGTACGTGATTGCTATGATTGAGGCAGGACCTATACCAATATGACAGTCTTGCTCGAGATGATAGTATGCTATCTGGTTTGTCTTTATCATCGTATACATGCTTTAGTTCACTATTGCATGATGATAGAGCCCATAGGATTCTTGCTTGACTGCCAGCAGTATGATGGCGATCATATACGTGGGAGCTGGGGTCTGTAAGCACATCCTTAAAGTGTCCCTAGTCATGGGAGTTTCGAGACAGGGCATCGATACTCCAGAGTAGACTAGTGTATATAGTCGAGACCCCGCCGAAGGGCGATGGCCGGTCTCACAAGCCATTGGTGTCAGTAGGATCACCTAAGATGTATACAGGTGCTCATTAGGTTATGAGTACATCGGACAGGACTCGCCGGGAACATGCTAGTTGGTATTATACATATCGTCAGATAGCAGTTCCCTGGTGACATTATACAGGTTAGTTCATCGACCTGAGATCGTCATTTGTCTCGTGTGAGTTCCCACTGTGCTTTGATTTCTACCCTACCATGGCTCAAAGGAGTCGTGCATACAGGTCTTTTTTGGGTACAGTCCCGAGCCACATGGAGGTAAGTGAGCGGATCGGCAGGGGATTCGTTTCTCCCGGTATTGGGGGTGAGATCGCGCTGTGTCTAGGAGAGCCATTACATAAAGCCCTCGGCCGAGGCAGGAGATTTACTGGTAGGTACTCCAGTAGTATCTCAGGGTGTTCTGGGCCACTCTCTTACACGACTTATACCGCTAATGGGGTCTGACGTTACCATCCCCCTAGGCAGATATGCGATACTCATAGACGAACGGACCGGACTGTATGTATATTGTCACTGTTAGGCTCAGTAGGGTTTATGGATGAGTTCGCTCGTCAGCTTCCCATCCAATCAATACATAGGCAGCCGTTACGTACAGCCAGTACCTCTGACGTGCCAGTGGTTATACCCAGTGCCAGTGTGTTGATGAGTCATTAGAGTCCACCACAGACACTTTCCCAAGTTCGGGCGAAACATTGTAGAGGCCGTATGGTTTTATGGCAGGGTTCGGAAAATGCACGTGTGTTTACGCACGTGTCATATTTCGGGCGGATAATACTAGTCGGCTTTGGTTTAAGCCGGATCCGAGTATTATGTTATGTAGATATAATATCTTTGTCTCAGATGCATTTGTATTCAGTCGTAATACAAATGCGGGTATGTTTATACTATTACGGGGTTATCCTGAAATTTGTTTCAGGATCGCTTTTGGAAGTTGCCAGTTTCCAGTTTTCTATCACCCGTATTAAACATTCGGTTTAATACGGATTTATCTTTTCTTGAGATGAGTGTGGAAGCTTCTAGATGATGACTAGGATGGTGAGGTGTCAAGTGACTCATTAGTGCATTTAATGATTCATTTAATGCAAGGGTGACTTGGTTTATGACTAGGTTTATGTTCATTGGTTTGCTTTAAATGTGTTCATACAATGTGTTTCATGACTCATTCTTTCATTCATGGTAATGGTCACCCCCCTCTCCTACACTCACCTCCCTCATCCTCTATATATGGCCGGCCCTCTCCTCCTCTTCTCTCACACTCACTAGGGAAAAGATTATGATAGATTTGTATATGGAAATTTCTTATAGCTCAAATTCTTATCACCCGATTCCAAAAGGCAACTTCATTAACCATTCGTCCGTGATTTTGGACGAAGTGAGACAAAGTGTTCTACTCATTCTCTACATCATCTTGGTTGTCTCTTTTGGCAAACTTGACGACCGAGTTGCCTCGGTTCAGTGGCGGGAGCCCGTTTAAAGATCCGTCGACGTGGTGCCACCTGGACGAGAAGACTGGAGATTCAGGACATCGGAGCAGCCGCAACAAAGCGTGGGATGATGGTTGAAGACCGAAGGACTCGGATCATTCGGTATAACAATTCTACCCACTTTGTAGTTTGTTAGTTTAGCTTTAATGGCAGATCCGGGTTATAGTACGCGATAGCGCCAGTTGTAAAAGTTTTTGTTCCGCATTTGGCGTCTGTTAGATGGCCGGGGCGCTACCGTGGGCTTACAGTGGTATCAGAGCCTCACCATTAAGATATACTAACTTGTGCTAACGCGTTTAAAACATCGATCGAGCGGAAATTTCGAAATCGCAATTTCCAGGTTTAAAGTTTCTGTTGATTTTAAATGTTGTCTAAAAATCATTTTGACCATACCAGAAAATAGAGCAGGCTTTTTGATGAACTCAGCAGAAATACGATCCACTGATTCGACCGTACGGCCACGGATCCGCGGTCAACTCCTTGCTTTGACCGCGGAACCGCGGCCATCTTGGTGAATCAGTGGGCTATTTTTCTTCTGGTGTTTCAACTTTGGAAATTGTGGTTTATGGTACTGTTCATTTGGGCCTAGATTTTGTTACTGTACAGCAGATGTACGTGGGGCCCACTTCGGGAAATTTTGTCGATCGAAATTTTAAACTTGTTAGTATACAGTACTTACTTTATATCTCCGACCGGGAATGTCATTCGAGCGGTAAATTGCGTCTAATTACTATAGTTCTTTTAGACGGATTTGTGAACGTGACATTCGCGTTGATGTTCTGTGTTGTGCTGTGATGTTGCGGATTTGTTGTGGTGGATAGCAGTGTGCAATGGTAGTGCAGTTTGGATTTATTTGTACATTTGATATTGCGGGGCGAGCGTCCAACATATGGACTGCCGTCACTGCCTGTTTGTATAATATTCTTTTGGGGCACGACCGGGTTGAGGTCGATGTACCCGTTGTACATATTTTTATTTTTGTACTAGGTTTATCCCGCGAAGGAGTGCACGGATAGCCGGGTTCTGGAGGGCAACGGGTCCGTATCTCATGGCTTTGAGAGGCAGAGGGGCCTCACTCTAGAATTGGCAGACTATTCGCCGCACTCATAGGGGTACAGGTTGACCCAAGGAGGGGTGCTCAAGTTACCGGATTCCGTGAAGTGCCGGGTGGTCCATTCATTTTGCTGTAGGGGGCTGCCTCGCTTCAGGTTTTGGCGGGTAACTTGCCGCACCCGTAGGGGTCTAGGTTTCATTGCACAGGCTATCCACACGACCAGGGGAACGTCGGGTCTCAATAGCGGCTCTGTGAAACCCGGGGATCCTAGATTATCTGTATTGTTCTGTGATGCTTATTACTTTTATGTAATGTTGCATATTATCACGCCTGGAGCGATTATTATATATTGGTATATATACTATTAGATGTTGTATATGTTTTACACCCGTGCTAGTCCAGCCCCCGCTCTGTCGTTAGTTAAATAACCTAACAGGTGATGATGGGACCCAGTGACGAATGCGGATGGCATATACGTACATTATATTTTCGTTCTTTTCTGGTGTGATTGATTGATAGGATTGCATTGATTCTTATCAATGCAAGGATAAAACAAACCTGTATTTGATGTTGTTGGAACAATTTTTTTAAAAAAAAGGTGTTATTACAAAGATGTTTCTTTTTGTTTTGCATAGTGATATTCAGTTAGAATATCCTGCACCTCATTCGACGAGGCAAGGGCCGAGATCCCTTCACCGGGAGTGACCCCTTAGGCAGAAGTTTACGTCAGGGTAATAACTTCAATATAGTCGATTACAAGTTGCTTTGCATCGTGGTATTCAGTTAGAATATCCTGCACCTCATTCCACGAGGAAAGAGCCGAGATCCCGTCACCGGGAGTGACCTCTTTAGCAAAGGTTTTTCGTCACTATATTTTTATAAAAAGCTATCAGGTTCCTTCAACAAGATCAAGTTCATTACGTTAATGGTTTTTTCGCCAAAAACCAGCCGTAGCCCTCCGTCATTTCTTATGGATGGTCAGTAGTATTCAAGCTATGTTTGTTTGGCCAAAGTCATGGCATAGTGCTTGGTAGCTGCTGGGTATTCATCTGTTGCGTAGATAGATGCGTTGGTTTGGGACAGTCGTATTACCTTGTTGGACAAAGTCAAGGGCATGTACGGGTGGGTTCAAATTAACCTGGATGATGACGTGTAGAACTTGGCATGCGACTTATGATGGGTTGGCCAAAGTCACGATCATAAGAGCATAGGGCAAAAATCAATATCGGGAGTTTCTAAAGAAAATGAAACTTGCCAAGTATGCGCATACCTTCTGGAGTATGATAACCTGAGTGGATTCCGTCACGTTATCACGCAATGAGAGTTGGATCCCGATTCTTACCGATGAGTTGGTTTACTCTTCGGGTGATCCCGACTAATTCTTCTTTCAGGTTTGGAGGAGAATTTGAGATTATAGTGGGAGGTTTCCTGATTAGATAAAGTGATAACCATTCTGAACTAGGTTAGAGTGTACGCAGAGTATTTCTTTTCTCTCTCTTTTTGGCAGCGACCTTTGACCGACCCTAGACTATGACTTAGTGACCAAGTTGACCGAACCTTCTTAAAATACTGGATTTTGGATTGTCTGAGTTGCATAAGTCATTGCCGCTCCTTCTTTTTACCCTTTGCATTTCTCAGAACACCCCGTATTACTACGGATATCCACTTCCATTGGATAGATCCATCGTATGGTTATATACGAACTCGAAAGTACTACTTCGAGAATGGATCCAGGTTCAGAAGAAATAGAATTGGTTTATTCAGTTGTCTTTTATTATCACCTTCTCTCAGGTTGCGAGGGCTCCTTAGTTTAGGAAAGTACACCTATTATGCTTACTGGATAGTCTTCTTCCAAACCATAGGCTAGTGTCGAAAGGTAGGGAATGAAGAAAACCAATTAGCCTAAGTAGGGTATACAGAAGGTAATAACTAAAGACAAAATAAAGGGATTAGAAAGAGGGCAAAATAAATTGCGATTGCTATCATTCACGACCAAACTGCGTACTTCATCGCCACTCCTATTTCACCTTTGCCTTTCTCCCCAGTTTGGGAGAAATAGAATAAGGTATTATTCAGTTGTCTTTTATCATCACCTTCTCTCAAGTTGTGAGTACTCCTAGGTTGAGGAGGGTACACCTATTATGCTTACTGGATAGTCTTCTTCCAAACCATAGGCTGGTGCCGAACGGTAGGGAAGGAAGAAAACTATTTTGCCTAACGATGGTGTACAGAAGGTAACGACTAAACACAAATAAATGGATTTGGAGAGATGGCAAAAGAAATTTACGGTTACAGTCATGAATAGGATTATGGAAGAGGCATTACTAGGAATACCAGGATACCCCTACGAGACATTTTAATGTTTCAGTTTCACTGTGCATTGTTAAAAGAAAACTGTTTTCCCAATTAGATACTTACTCCAGGTTGTGTATTTACCAGGTTTCATTCTCATATCTGTATGGTTTTTACAGATGATGAGTGGGAGTAAGTTATTGGGAATTAGGTGATCATCCTCATTATATCGGAATTCGTTGTAATTGGTGATATTTGAGGAAATCACCTGGGTACAGTTTTCAACCTACGATGCACAGGTTTTGAGTTATTCAACTCAGCGGACTTATACAGAGTATTGTATGTTTTCCAGTGTCCGTCAGGACAAAAGGGGTTGGTCCTCATACTATGTTCTGTTTACTTATGATTTCTTTAGTTTTTAGACAAGTGTTTCGCAGAAATACAATGTCTAAGTTTTGAGAAGTTGTGGGTATAAGAATAAAGTAGAGAACCAGATGTCGCAAGTATCGGGATTCTTCAAAGAAATTGAAGATGTAGATACTTGTGATTGGTATTCAGATGATAGTAATGGTTTTGAGAAACTTGTTTCTCTTTCAGGTTAATCATAATTGGATAGATTCCTAAGTTGAGTAATGCTGATTAGCCTTTCTCCATTAAGTTGATATGCACTGGAGATAGCTGCATGATTTGAATCTGGTTCCAATTAAATTAGTGTCTCTATTTCTATATTGTATATAGAATGGTTCGTATCTTAACGATGTTAAGGTACGGGGAGATATCCAGCTTATGCTTAAAACCAGACACTGAATAACTCAAGCCACGTTTCTGTAATGGCAGTTTGTGGGTTGACCCTGGCTTTGACGAGGGTTGATTTTCTACCATCTGGAAGATCAATAGTGATATTGTACTTGACTCTCCACAGTTTTTGTAAAATGGATTTTTTCAGAAAACAGTAGTAGGAGTATAGTAGAACTAGAAGTGATTCCAGAACCGCAAACGATTACGGAAAATTTAATAGGACCAATATATTCAATCAGGTTTGACATTCCAATAGCCACTTCGTAGACATGGTGGGTAACCTCAGACACCCGAGAGGTACTCCGCTAGCCTCAAGGACGGTGACAGGGAGGTTCTGGTTTACCCAGACTTGACACTACTGTTGTTCTAGACTATGAGACCCGGCAAGAGGATAAGTATTGTGTCGTTCTAAACTAGCTTTAGAAGCGTACGTGTATATTATTCTGCCAGAGGGTTGTTGTGGTCAGTGGGAGCAGCGGAAGCATAGTGGGCAAGTTGCTTATGTCTATTTATAGGCTTGAGCAGATATAGCGGAGATAAGATCATCTATTTTTGATGTGATAGTCATGGGTTTGACTTCATCAGAATAGGGGATGGATCTGGTGAGAAGGTAGTAGGGTGCGATGTCCTGGTATTTGGATGACATACACAGAGTAGGAAGTAAAATTCCTATACTACGATCGGTTGTACTGTGGTCGTCACACAGTTGTTTCTCCACAAGGATATGGATATAATATCAGACATTCTGGTTACTAGATCTATGGTTTTAGATCTAGATTTGGGTAGTTTCCCAATATGGGTACTTTGACAATATTCTAATAGTATTTTAGAATAGATGACTCCTGGCATGGTGGTGTACCTGCAGGTGATGGAGTCACCCTCTCTAAAGGTGTCTTAGAGACTAAAGGAGAGAGGGATGTGCATGATTGGCAGATCACTTGCTTAGGCAATTGAGTCAATCATGAGTTGTCAAGTACCACACCAAATGTTGTTTTTTTTGCACTTGATGAAATAAGTTTATATTAATCCAGTCCTGAAGAAACATAAGGAAGCGGTTTTAGAACATAAGTGCATGTTCTACGGATTTGATGACGGCAGCCTCCTTCGGGAGACGGTTATCATTCCAGGCTTCAAAGGTGACTTGGATGACAGAGTGATTGTCAGAGTTATAGTTTTCCTTCTGACGAGGGACAGTATTATGGACAGGTGGTCTAAGAGGATACTGTGGGAGGCATGGTGCTGGATACTGATTAGGTTTAGTTATCAATAAAGTCTAAGAAGTTTGGATTTGGAGTTCATTTATGAACTAGGTCCCATCAAATATTCAAACATATTCTAAGACAGGAATTACTCGATTCGGGAGATGGCTTTCTCCGCGAACTTGAGATTAAGAGAGACATAGAAAGAAACATCAGGGCAGATCCACTCACTGAGGCTATTTCTCGAACACAAGAGTTTTACAAACTAGCTTTGTGAAACTGATTAGTAGAGGAATTGGATGTTCGGTATCACACGGGCTGTGAGTATGCGACATCGCAATAATTAGCCTTAAGTGCAAGTGGGAGATTGTTGGAGATAGTGCCCTCAAAGTCAATTATTGGATCGCAGGTACGTGATTGCAATGATTGAGGCAGGGCCTATACCAATATGACAGTCTTGCTCGAGATGATAGTATACTATCTGGTTTGTCTTTATCATCGTATACATGCTTTAGTTCACTATTGCATGATGATAAAGCCCATAGGATTCTTGCTTGACTGCCAGCAGTATGATGGCGATCATATACGTGGGAGCTGGGGTCTGTAAGCACATCCTTAAAGTGTCCCTAGTCGTGGGAGTTTCGAGACAGGGCATCGATACTCCAGAGTAGACTAGTGTATACAGTCGAGACCCCGACGAGGGGCGATGGCCGGTCTCACAAGCCATTGGTGTCAGTAGGATCACCTAAGATGTATACAGGTGCTCATTAGGTTATGAGTACACCGGACAGGACTCGCCGGGAACATGCTAGTTAGTATTATACATATCGTCAGATAGCAGTTCCCTGGTGACATGTGTACAGGTTAGTTCATCGACCTGAGGTTGTCATTTGTCTCGTGTGAGTTCCCACTGTGCTTTTATTTCTACCCTACCACGGCTAAAAAGAGTCGTGCAAATAGGTCTTTTTTGGGTACAGTCCCGAGCCACATGGAGGCAAGTGAGTGGATCGGCAGTGGATTCGTCTCTCCCGGTATTGGGGGTGAGATCGTGCTGTGTCTAGGAGAGCCATTACATAAAGCCCTCGGCCGCGGCAGGAGATTTACTGGTAGGTACTCCAGTAGTATCTCAGGGTGTTCTGGGCCACTCTCTGACACGACTTATACCGCTAATGGAGGTCTGACGTTACCAGCCCCCTAGGCAGATATGCGATACTCATAGACGAACGGACCGGACTGTATATATATTGTCACTGTTAGGCTCGGCAGGGTTTATAAATGAGTTCGCTCGTCAGCTTCTCTTCCAATCAATACATAGGCAACCGTTATGTACAGCCAGTACCTCTGACGTGCTAGTGGTTATACCCAGTGCCAGTGTGTTGATGAGTCATTAGAGTCCCCCACAGACACTTTCCCAAGTTCGGGCGAAACGTTATAGAGGCCGTATGGTTTTATGGCAGGGTTCAGAAAATGCACTTGCGTTTACGCACGTGTCATATTTCGGGCGGATAATACTAGTCGGTTTTGGTTTAAGCCGGATCCGAGTATTATGCTGTATAGATATAATATCTTTGTCTCAGATGCATTTGTATTCAGTCATAATACAAATGCGGGTATGTTTATACTATTACGGGGTTATCCTGAAATTCGTTTCAGGATCGCTTTTGGAAGTTGCCAGTTTCCAGTTTTCTATCACCCGTATTAAACATTTTGTTTAATACGGATTTATCTTTTCTTGAGATGAGTGTGGAAGCTTCTAGATGATGACTAGGTTGGTGAGGTGTTAAGTGACTCATTAGTGCATTTAATGATTCATTTAATGCAAGGGTGACTTGGTTTATGACTAGGTTTATGTTCATTGGTTTTCTTTAAATGTGTTCATACAAGATGTTTCATGACTCATTCTTTCATTCATGGTAATGGTCACCCCCCTCTCCTACACTCACCTCCCTCATCCTCTATATATGGCCGGCCCTCTCCTCCTCTTCTCTCACACTCACTAGGGAAAAGATTATGATAGATTTGTATATGGAAATTTCATATAGCTCAAATTCTTATCACCCGATTCCAAAAGGCAACTTCATTAACCATTCGTCCGTGATTTTGGACGTAGTGAGACAAAGTGTTCTACTCATTCGCTACATCATCTTGGTCGTCACTTTTAGCAAACTTGACGACCGAGTTGTTAGTTGTATGTATGCCCTAGAGGCCAGTATTGTACAGATGATGTATATTATATTGGATGCTTGGACATATATAGAGATGACTTTCTTGCTCGATATGATAGTATGCTATCTGGTTGCACTTTATCTTAACATGTACACTAGTCTCTTTATACTGTCTTATAGTTACATGTTGGTAAAGCCCTTAGGATGTGTACTTGACTACCTGGACTATGATGCAGATCATACTAGTGGGGACATGGTAGTCCATAGGTACATCCTTCAAGGTCCCTAGTCGTAGGTGTATCGAGACAGGGCATCGATATACCAGTGTAGACTAGCGTATACGCCTCTCGACCCATGAGATGGGCAATGGATGATCCCATATCCATTGGTGTTTGACATCAGAGATGGTATACGGGTGCTCAGTGGAGACTGGGTACACTGGACGGACTCGCCGAGAACTCCCAGATGGTATTATACCTCACGTCAGATGGCAGTTCTCAGGTGACACTTGTACAGGTTAGTCTGTAGACCCGAGATCGTCATAGAGTCTTGTGTGATTCCTACTGTGCTTTGATCTCCACTTTACCACGTCCATGAGGGCGTGCAAAACGGTGGTCTTTGGGTACAGTCCCGAGTCACATGGAGGCAATGAGCGATAGGAGGGGTTTCGTCTCTCCCGGTATTGGGGGTTGATGTTGCGCTGTGCTCGATTGGCCGTAACAGGGAAGTCCCTGGCCAGGGCTGATCAGAGATTTGCTGGTAAGTGTTACCAGTAGTTTCTCGACCCGTTATGAGCCTCATATCGGCACGACTTATCGGTTATTGGGGTCTGACGTTTACCACCCCTAGACTTGATATGCGACATATCAGACGAACAGACCGGACTGTACGGTAAGTGTTACTGGTTGGATTCACAGGATTGTGAGCGGGCTAGCTCGTCGATCTTCTCATCGCTCAATACCCGGATGGCCGTTACGTTTAGCTGACCGCTTGCGGCTTGTGGGTGCTTGATATGATCATCATCTGCTACCGGCGTATTGACGAGTCTTTAGAGTCCTATACAGAGGTTTCCTGGCTCAAGCGAAACGAAATAGGAGCGCATATGAGATATGTGCGGGACCGAGAATAATGCGTGTGTTTGATACCGTATTTCATTCTCGCGATGAATGTTTCGATTGGTTGTATGCGATATAACCTAGTTATCGAATCATTGATTCGATAAATCGATACATTGTATACTAGTCGGTTATGTGCGACATGACCGGATCATTGAATCAAGTGTTGATTTAATGATTTAATGTATAATTGTATATTTGATATATTAATTTGCATTAACTAGTATTGGTTCATTTTAAAAGGATTTTCTCACTTGAAGTGCACATTGTATATGTGATATGCTTTTGTGTGCACTTGATTGTATCATGTTTGATGATACATACTTACTTGGGTTTGTGCAAAGAATTAAACCATGGTTATGATAATGGTTAGGGTTTTGTGTTATTCATCTATTTATTTATCCATTCTTTATTTATTTAAATAGATAAAGGAAAAGAAAATGGTTTCTTTTTATCATGAAGCTTGTTGAAGCTTCATGAAGCTTTGACTAAAGAGACCATTTGTCTTCATGCTTAACCCTAACCATTCCCACTTACCATGGTCTATTCTCTACACTTAACCTTAGTTAGCTTATGATAAGTATTGATTTATTTTCATTTTAATTCAACACTTATCATATTCAAGCTTCATCTTCTTCTTCATCTTCAAAAGAAAAAGCTTGATGCCATCAATGGCAACTTGAGCAAAAGTGAGAGAAATCCAATTCTAAAGTGAACCCACCTCCTATTTCTTCACCCTCTACCTCTTGCCAAGTTGTTTTGGGTGTTTTCTTCACAAGTTTCACAACTTTGTGAAGTCGGAGCTTGAACTTGTGAAACCTCGACGTAGATCATCTTCGGCACGAAGCCGACGACCTTGCCCGCTCGTTTTTCCGATGAAGCCGACGATCGAGTCTAGGATTCAAGATGGACAGCGAGAGGGCGCCTACGTGGAGCTAAGGAAGTGGAGAACCGGATCTACAAAGGTTGTAGCCTCTCTCCTTTAGTTAAGTTGTTAACTAGTTTAGTTTTTCGCCTAAATTTCTAGTCAACGATCTTGTCTAGGGTTTCTCGGCACCGTAAAATTTGAAATTGGCATGGTTGATGCCTTGTGAGACCTCATTAGCGTGCCTAGGAACCCTACACGAGTTGCCTCGGTTCAGAGGCGGGAGCCCGTTTAAAGATCCGTCGACGTGGTGCCACCTGGACGAGAAGACTGGAGATTCAGGAGATCGGAGCAGCCGCAACAAAGCGTGGGATGATGGTTGAAGACCGAAGGACTCTGATCATTCGGTATAACAATTCTACCTACTTTGTAGTTTGTTAGTTTAGTTTTAATGGCAGATCCGGGTTATAGTACGCGATAGTGCCAGTTGTAAAAGTTTTTGTTCCGCATTTGGCATCTGTTAGACGGCCGGGGCGCTACCTTGGACTTACAGATTTGACGTCCACAATGATTTTTATGATATTTATGGTATGATTATCCGATTCGAGGCATGGGAAGAAACAGATTACGGATACATGGTGTGCCCAGTACAGTACCCAGGGGAAAGAAGCCCGTATAGAAAGGAAGGTGAGGCTAACGAGGATGAGACAGACCGGTGATGGTATTGGAACTCGGTGAATATCCAGAGGATACCGACTGGAGTCATTTGTTTGAGATGGATTTGAGGCCGCTCCGAGAGACGGCATCTGAGATATTTGAATTTCAAGTGTCGATATTTGACACTAGATTTACGATGATTTATTGATGATATTCCCGTTTTCTACTTTGCGAGACTTATCATAATATGCTCATTTATACATGCTACCTCCATGTTACTGCACACCGCTTACTATATATATACTATAGTCATGCTACTACACATCAATATAGCCACACACTTAGGATTTGTCGTTGATTTGTCTATATATGTGATTGCCACTTATAATGTTATTTATTACTCACGAGCTGGAAACTCACCCCCGTTATGCCATAACTTCTTGCAGGGTTGATTTCTTAGAGTAATTCGCAGCTTGTGGCATACCTTTGCTTTTGGGACGCGATCTTTTGCTTAGGTGGATTATGTGTATATTTGTATCCACCCTCTTGTGTACTTGTACTTTGTATCTAGTAAAACTCCATCTACCATATGTATATTTAATTTAGAGACGAGACTAAGAGATTCTATTATTTTGGGTGTCGAGTTTGAGTGGAGCCGACTTGTTTCGATTATACTTATTACTGTTGCTTTTTACATATGATATCCTTATCCTGAAGTTCGACCGGATTATCAAATTTTGTCTGCGTGGTTTTCCGGATAATTTTGGAATATGTTAAAAAGTTCGACCGGATGTAAATACCCAATCTTTCCCCTGCCGGAAAAACTTCCAAGTATTGGATTTTTCTGTGGTTTAAAGATGTTCTGAATAGTGCAAGTAACGCGATGGTCCCTCTAGAAGACAACAAACCTTAACTCGATTATGTGACCGTCTTGAACTGCCCTTTGAACCTTCGGGTTTGGGGCAGTACGGCGTGCCATATGTGAGGCGTTGGCTTGACCCTTCTACGGCTGGACCGTTGGTACTGAGGCATGAAGTGAATGTCTTTGAACCTATTTCATGTGTTGATCGGTGTTGGGAAAACTTGGGTGTTCGAATGTTCGATCGGAAAGTTTAATATTTTCTATTTATCCGGAATGGGATACAATAATTGGGATTCACAAAAAGTTATGAGATAACTGAATGAATATTATAAATCTAGCGGTTTAGTCTCATTTGATATTGAAAAGAGTTTTCGATAATGGGACTAAAATGCGGGGTTTATAAGTGTTAGGCATGCGATGTCTAAAGTGGTTGCGGATTCCAACTGTTGTAGTTTTACACTTTCTTTTCTGTGACCGTAAGTGTAATATGTGATATCGCCGGTTTCGTTGCTATATGTCAACGACAATTGGGATGCGCATATTTACTTACGTTGATGACATGTGATGTTATGTGTTGCTCGATATGTTATATTGGATTGTCGTGATTGAATAACCGGGGGTTTTTATGTGAGATGAGTGTTTTTCATTTTCATTCATGTAAAAACTTGTATGTAATATTCTTTTATTGGGACACTTCCAGGTTGCGGAAGCAGTCACCCTTTGTATATTATTTACTTTTCTGCACTAGGATAGACCCAAGGAGAGGAGCACAAGTAACCGGGTTTTAGGGTCCAGTGGGAGACTATCTCGAGGAGTCGAGTCCGGGTCTCCTAACCCTAGGATTGGTAGGGTTGCTTGCCGCTCTCGTAGGGGTCTAGGGGTGTGGGATTGGCTATTCATCACGACCGTGGAATCCGTGTTTTATACTGGCTCGTATTGAAAACACGGACGTCCTAGTATATCCAATGTTTCATATGTTTCTTCTGCTGCGATATCTGTGATGTGATCATGTGATGTTCTATGATAGATACTGTATATAGTATATATGATATATTATATAGGCGTTACTTATGTTTTACACCCGTGCTAGCCCTGCCCCGCTCTGCCGTTAGTTACCTAACCTAACGGTGCACGAGGGGACATCTAGGCGAATGCGGATGGCATAAGTGTACGTCGTATTTATCTGTGATGTTTAGGTATTTAAATGATGGGACTTCATTAATGTGATTAATGAAAGAAAAGAAACCTAAGATGTTGTAGAATCAAATTTTAAACAAAACAGGTAGCTACAGTTCTTGCTTTGCATAGCGGTATATATGATATACCCTGCACCTTATTCGATGAGGAAAGGACCGAGATCCCTTCACCGGGAGTGACTCCTTTAGCAATAACTGGCAGATGCTACACACTCGGTTTGACTTTTGATTGCTTCTATAGTTTCTGCTTTGCACAGTGATATATATGATATATCCCGCACCTCATTCGACAAGGAAAGGGCCGACGATCCCTTCACCGGGAGTGACCCCTTTAGCAAAACTAGAAAAGCCTCAAAATCACTCCATTTCAAAACTACATTTGATCCTACAACGATATCAAGTTCATTACGCAATAGGTTTTCTGAAAACCTGCATAGCCCTCCGTCATTTCAGATAAGTACTAATTAGTATTCGTGCTACGGTAGTTTGACATTCGTCAAGGCGTAGTGTACGGTAGCTAACTAGTATTTATCTGCTTATGCATATGATGCAGATTGGATTAGGGTATTCGTACGGCGTTGTTTGGCATTCGTCAAGGGTCGTGCGGGTGGGTTTAATTCAATCAAGAAATGTACGGGTTGAACTTGACTAGTGGACTATGGGTTGTTTGGCATTCGTCAAGGTCATTGAACACTAGGGGTAAAATATTATTGGGAATTTCAAGTGTTGAAATTTGCAATGAGATTGCATACCTTCTATGAGATAGTTGGATCCCGATACCCACTGCGAGTAAGAGTTACTCCTGGGAGAGTTTTACCCATTGCAATTAGCTAATCAAGTAGGTGTCTAGAAAGGTGTCAACGGGGTTACGCCTCTGGGAAAACGAGGTTTACATTAATTAGGTTCGTGCGAAAGCACGGGGGACCTCCCTCAAAGTACCGACACTGGCCTGGCTGAAAGATTGGCGAACTTGTAGTGTGTAATTAATCCCGGCTAGTCTTTCCTTTTAGGGTTTGAAGGAAGATTTGATAAAAACCAGTGGGAGCCATCCTGATTAGATAAGATAATAACCAATCTGATCTTGCACGAGCATACGCTAAAGTGTTTTCTTCTCTCTCTCTCCAGGTAGCGACCATTTCATGCCCTAATAAAGATAATAATATGGATGTATTGACCGAACCCGCATGTTATACTGTGCAGGGGAACGTTGAACCCGTTCTATCTTATAAGTGTTATAAGAATGAACAGGAAATAGGAGAATATCTGGATTCTCACACCGCCCAAACGGAGAACATGCATGTTGATGCATCATCTTCGGGTGTGTTTGTCATTGAGAACTGTTTCTCAGTTCACCCTACGTCCTGGGTATTAGATACCGGATCAGGATCCCACGTATGTAAGATGTTACATGGGCTGCGGAAAGGTAGAGAACTGGGGAAAGGTGATCATTCCGTTCAAGTTGGGAATGGGGCAAATGTTGCAGCCAAAGCAGTTGGCGAATATCACCTAGTATTACCAAGTGGTGATACACTGATTCTAAATGAATGCTATTATATACCGAACATGATGTGCAACATTATATCTGTTTCTTTATTAAGTAAAGAAGGATATAATTTTGTAGTAAAGGATAATGTTATGAACATATTCCTAAATCAAAAGTTGATTGCATCAGGCTCATTGTATAATGACATATTCATTATCAATCAAAATACAGTCCTCAATTTACAAAACACACACAAGAGGAAAAATTCAGAAATGAACGAATCCTACTTGTGGCATTGTAGACTTGGTCATATCAATGCGACACGACTGGCTAAGTTACATAAGGATGGTTATTTGAATCCGTTCGAATTATCATCTTATGATACTTGCCATTCATGTCTCAAAGGAAAAATGACTAAAGCTCCGTTTAGTGGACACGGAGAAAGGGTTACTGAACTCTTAGGACTGGTACATAGTGATGTATGCGGTCCCATGTCTACCCATGCCAGGAACGGTTCTTCCTACTTCATTACATTCACTGACGATCTCTCTAGATACGGGCATGTGTTCCTTTTGAAACACAAATCTGAAGCTTTTGAGAAATTCAGAGAATATAAGCAAGAAGTAGAGAACCAAACGGGCAAAAGTATTAAGATCCTTCGATCTGATCGAGGAGGAGAATACTTGAGCAATGAGTTCCAAGATTATCTAAAAGAGAATGGGATTCTCTCTCAGCTTACTCCACCTTATACACCACAGCACAACGGTGTATCGGAACGAAGGAATCGCACCCTATTAGATATGGTGCGTTCAATGATGAGTACAGCTGAGTTACCTATTTCGTTCTGGGGGTATGCGCTTGAGACAGCCATACACCTATTGAATATGGTTCCTACCAAATCAGTGCCTACCACTCCATATGAGATATGGAAAGGGAAGAGACCATCTCTTAAGTACGTTAAGATATGGGGTTGTCCAGCCTATGTCAAAAGACAAAATCCGGACAAACTCGAGGCAAGATCAGTCTTATGTAAGTTTGTAGGATATCCCAAAAATTCACAAGGGTATATCTTCTACCACCCCGAGGAACAAAAGGTGTTTGTTTCTCGACATGCCACTTTCTTAGAAAAAGGTTTTCTTATGAAACAGATTAGTGGCATTAAGGTAGAACTGGAAGAGGTTCCAGCAACACAAACAATAACTGAAGATTTAGTAGAACCAAAGGATTCAGTAGTACCCGACGAACCCCAGCCTCTCCACCGATCCAGCAGGGTTTCTCGTCCACCTGAGAGATACTACGGTTTTCTCATTGACGGTGGAAGCGAAGATTGCATCATGGAGGATGATGACCCAACTAGCTTCGAGCAGGCCATCACGAGTAGGGACTCAGTGAAGTGGCTGGATGCTATGCGGTCCGAGATGGAATCCATGTACACCAACAAAGTATGGACTTTGGATGTTGCTCCTGAAGGGGTAAAACCCATCGGGAGCAAGTGGATCTTCAAGAAAAAACTTGGTGTAGATGGGAAAGTGGAGACTTTCAAAGCTAGACTTGTAGCAAAGGGTTTTCGTCAAAGACCAGGTGTGGACTATGACGAAACCTTTTCTCCAGTGGCTATGTTAGTTATATGTATGCCCTAGAGGCCATTACTGTACATACGATGTATATTGTAGTGGATGCTAGGACATATATAAGGAGGACTTTCTTGCTCGACATGATAGTATGCTATCTGGTTGTACTTTATCTTAACATGTACTCTGATTGTCTCTATGTTACATGTTGATAAAGCCCTTAGGATATGTACTCGACTACTGGGACTATGATGAGATCATACTAGTGGGGCCGCGGTAGTCGACGAGTACATCCTATAACTGTTCCTAGTCAAGGGTGTATCGAGACAGGGCATCGATGCACCAGAGTAGACTAGCGTATACGCATCTTGACCTATATGATGGGCGATGGATGATCCCATATCCATCGGTGTTTGACATCAAGGATGGTGTACGGGTGCTCAGTGGAGACTGGGTACACTGGACGGACTCGCCGAGAACTCCCAGATGGTATTATACCATAAGTCAGATGGCAGTTCTCCGGTGACACTAGTACAGAGTAGTCTGTTGACCCGAGATCGTCATAGAGTCTTGTGTGGTTCCCACTGTGCTTTGATTTCCATCATACCACGTCCAAGAGGGCGTGCAAAAAGGTGGCTTTTGGGTACAGTCCCGAATCACATGGAGGCAATGAGCGATAGGAGGGGATTCGTCTCTCCCGGTATAGGGAGTTGATGTTGTGCTGTGTTCGATTGGCTATAACCGGAAATCCCTGGCCAGGGTTGCTGAGATTTACTGGTAAGTGTTATCAGTAGTTTCTCGAACTGTTATAGACCTCATATCGACACGACTTATCGAGCTACTGGGGTCTGACGTTTACCACCCCTAGGCGAGATATGCGACATATCAGACGACGAGACCGGACTGTACGGGAGTGTTACTGTTTGGATCCACAGGAGAATGTACAGGCTTGCTTGTTGATCTTCTGAGCGCTCAATACCTGGGTAGCTGTTACGTTTAGCTGACCGCTTGCAGCTTGTGGGTGTTTGATATGATCATCACCTACTGCCGGCGTATTGACGATTCTTTAGAGTCCTACACAGAGGTTTCTTGACTCAGGAAAAACGGAGTATGAGCACGTATGTGATATGTGCGGGACCGAGGATAATGCGGTATGTGATATCGTATTATATTCTCGCGATATTTGATATCAGCCGGGTCATCGGATCAAGTGTTGATTCGATGAATCGGTACGGATAAATATTAGCCGGTTATATGCGATATAGCCGGATTGTCGGATCAAGTGTTGATTCGATAATTTAATGTATAATAATATATGTGATATATTAAATTGCATTAACTAATATTTGCTCACTAAAAGATTCTTTTTCTCACTCGGGTAATACATTGATGTATATGCGATATATGTTAATTGTATTATTTATATTTTGTTACAATAAATATTATATATGTGATATATAATATTGTAACATGATATGATAAATAATGCAACATGTTTAGTGGAGTTTAAACTTGATTAGGGTTTGGATTAGGGTTATACTTTCTAGATGTTTCTAGAAGGTTTTCTTTTTGTCATTTGAAAGATATTTTGAAATGAGTCATGCTTTAACCAAACCCAAACCCTAACCCTAGTTAATTCTCTACATTGGTTAAGTGAACCATGGTTGCATAATCTATCATATTATTACTTTTCCTATTCATCACAAAAGGAGAATGACATTGTTCATCTTCTTCCTCCTTGATTCTTTCATGAAAAGCTTGCTAGTTTTTCAAAAGTGATGAATAAATAGTGAGAAAAAGATAAATAAATAGAGCAAAAATCCTACTTCATCATCCTCATCTTCCTTTGCCATTTAGATGAGGGTGTTCACATCATTTCATGAGTGTTAGCTTGTGTTAAAGAAACTTCGAGGTAGATCATCTTAGTATCGAAGATCGGAAGCAAAGGTTGCATCTTTCTCTTCGTGGAACCTCTCGAGAGCCCGGAACCCGATGATCGCAGCGAAGGGACCACAACACGGAGCATATGAAGTGAAGGACCGGATCTACAAAGGTTGTAATCCCTCTCACTTAGTGTTAAGTTGTTAACATGCAAGTTTTCGCCTAATCTCTAGTTTAAAGTTCCGTATTCGGGTTGTTCGGCACGGCTAAATTTTTATTCGGGCATGGTTGATGCCTCGTAGACCCTTGTGCGCGTGCCTAGCAACCCTACAGTGGTATCAGAGCCAAGCTAGAACTTTAGGCGAAGTCTAGACGGAATTTGAAGTCCGAACGAACCCGAAAACCCAAACCTAACATGCTCTCTGTCCAGATTTTAAAATCGTGGATTTTTCCAAATTAAAAATGCTCAAAAAATTCAGCAGGGAATTCTAAGAATTACGGTACAAAAATTTTTTGATGAACAGTAAAACTCGCGGCGGAACCGCGGCAGATGCATGCTTTCTGCGGCGGTTCCGCGGCGAAATGCTGATGTCATCAGATACTGTTTGCACAGTAACTTCTATTTAATTATACTGGATTTTCTGGGAATTTTTAATATTTTTTCAAGAGTTGAATTTTCTGAGGTTATTTTGGGGATTCGATGTTTCGATCGGAGTATTAGATTTTGTCTATGTGGCTTTCCGGATAAATTTTAGAAACTGTTAAAAAGTTCGAACGGATATCAATAACTCACTTTTTCCCCTGTCGGAAAATTTTTCAAAAGTTGGATTTTTTCTACTGTTTAAGAATGTTCTAAGTCATGCAAGTAACTCGATGGACCCTCTAGAAGACAACAAACCTTAACTCGATTATGTGACCGTCTTGAACTGCTCTTTGAACCTTAGGGTTTGGGGCAGTACGGCGTGCCACATGTGAGGCGTTGGCTTGACCCTTCTACGGCTGGACCATTGGTACTGTGGCATGTGATGGACGTTTTTAAACTGATTTCAAGTGTTGAAATATATTGGGGAAATCTTGGGTGCTTGATGATTCGATCGGAAAGTTTAACTTTTTCTATTTATCTGGAATGTGATACAATAATTGGAATCCACAGGTAGTTATGTGATAACTAATTTGAATATTATAAACATAGCAGTTTTGTCTCAGATGATCGGTTGCCACGGAATTTTGATGTGATCAAAAGTCCGTCGCAATCACGTAGCGTACGCGGATACTCGCCGGGTAAACTTAATAGGCAGCCTCACTCCATAGCCCCGACCAAGTGACTGTAGGAGAACCCCGTCGCCGAAAGCATCCGTTCGGGTGCTCCCGGTAGCGGTGTTCCGCCTTGGTGCACTTCGTCGACGGTATCGGGGGTGCGGCCGTCTACTAAAGTTTGCGACGAGCATTCGATCAGGACGTCGGGAATCTTGTTGAATTGCCCGACTTGATATTGAAAAGAGTTTTCGATAATGAGACTAAAATGCGGGGTTTATAATTGTTAGGCATGCGATGTCTAAGGAATTCATTTGGTTAGGCATGCGATGTCTAAGGTGGTTGCGGATTCCAACTGTTGTAGTTTTACACTTTCTTTTCTGTGACCGTAAGCGTAGTATGTGGTGTATCGCCGGCTTCGTTGCTATACATCAACGACAATCGGGATACGCATACTTGCTTACGTTGATGATATGAGATATTATGTGTTGCTGTGATATGTTCTATTGGATCGTCGCGTTTGAATAGCCGGGGATTTTATGTGAGATGAGAGTTTTTCTTTTTCATTCATGTAAAGTTCATTTGTATGTAATATTCTTTTATTGGGGCACTTCCAGGTAGCGGAAGATGTCACCCTTGTATATTATTTACTTTTCCGCATTAGGTAGACCCAAGGCGGGGAGCACAAGTAACCGGGTTCTAGGGTCCAGTGGGAGACCATCTCGAGGGGTCGAGACCGAGTCTCCTAACTCTAGAATTGGCTGTGTTACTTGCCGCTCTCGTAAGGGTCTAGGGATGTGGGTTTGGCTATTCATCGCGACCGTGGAATCCGTGTTTTATACTGGCTCGTATTGAAAACACGGACGTCCTAGTATATCCAATATTTCATATATGTTCTTCTGCTGCATTGTTCTGTGATGAGATCATATTACTGCCTGAGACAAATGTTTATATATTATATATATGAGATATATGTTATATTGCAGATTTCGTTTCAAAAAGAGATGCTTGAGAAGCATAATTAAAATGGGACTTCATTAATGAGATTAATGAAATAAAAGAAACCTAAGATGTTGTAGAAACTTGTTTATAAAAACTGGTAGCTACAGTTCTTGCTTTGCATAGCGGTGTTCCTTGTAGAACATCCAGCACCTTATTCGATAAGGAAAGGACCGAGATCCCTTCACCGGGAGTGACTCCTTTAGCAATAACTGGCAGATGCTACAAACTCGGTCTGTCTTTTGATTGCTTCTATAGTTCTTGCTTTGCACAGCGGTATATATGATATATCCTGCACCTTATTCGATGAGGAAAGGGCCGACGATCCCTTCACCGGGAGTGACCCCTTTAGCAAAACTAGAAAAGCCTCAAAAACACTCCATTTAAAATCACTCGATTCTACAACGATATCAAGTTCATTACGCAATAGGTTTTCAGAAAAACCTGTCGTAGCTCTCCGTCATTTCAGATAAGTTGTATATAGTATTCGTGCTGCATTTGTTGGCTTTCGTCAAGGTGCAGTGTGCGGTAGCTATATGCTCCTTATCTGCTAGCATACGATGCGATTGGATTAGGGTAGTCGTGCGGCTTTGTTGGCTTTCGTCAAGGGTCGTGCGGGTGGGTTTAATTCAATCAAGAAATGTACGGGTTGAACTTGACTAGCGGGCTATGGTTTGTTGGCTTTCGTCAAGGTCATAGCACGTTAGGGGCAAAATATTATTGGGAATTTCAAGTGTTGAAATTTGCAATGAGATTGCATACCTTCTATGAGATAGTTGGATCCCGATACCCGCTGCGAGTAAGAGTTACTCCTGGGAGAGTTTTACACACTATAATTAGTGGATCAAGTAGGTGTCTAGAAAAGTGTCAACGGGGTTACGCCTCTGGGAAAACGAGGTTTACTTTAATTAGGTTCGTGCGAAAGCACGGGGGACCTCCCTCAAAGTACCGACACTGGCCTGGCTGAAAGATTGGCGAACTTGTAGCGTGTAATTAATCCCGGCTAGTCTTTCCTTTTAGGGTTTGAAGGAAGATTTGACTAAAACAGTGGGAGACATCCTGATTAGATATATTATATAACCAATCTAATCTTGCAAGAGCATACGCTGAGTGTTTTCTTCTCTCTCTCTCCAGGTAGCGACCATATCACGCCTTAATCAAGATAATTAAACGGATATATTGACCGAACCCGCTTGTTATACTGAGCTGGGGAACGTTGGTCCCGCTCCAACTTATAATTGTTATAAGACAGAGCAGGAAATTGGGGAATACTAGATTTCCCGTGCCGCCCAAACGAAGAAAGTGCATGTTGATGCATCATCTTCGGGTGTGTTCGTTACACAGAACTGTTTCTCAGTATCCTTTACGTCCTGGGTATGTGATACCGGATCAGGATCCCGTATATGTAATCTGTTACATGGGCTACAGAGAGGTAGAGAACTGAGAACGGGTGATTAGTTTCATGAGACAGAAAACGGTGCAAGTGTTGCAGCCAAGTCTGTTGGTCACTATCACCCTGTATTATCTGAATACATTGATTCTGAACAAATGTTATTAGATATCGAACCTGATATACAAAATCATATCAGTCTCTTTATTAGTAAAGAAAGGATATAATTTTGTATTGTTGGATAATGTTTTGAACATTTCCTATATCAAGAGTTGATCGGTTCAGGCACGTTATCTAAAAGCATTGACGTTCTAAATCAAACTACAGTTCTTAGTGTACAGAACACACACAAGAGGAATAGTTCAGAAATGAATGAATCCTTCTTGAGGCATTGTAGACTAGGTCATATCAATGCGACCCGACTAGCTAAGTTACATATAGATGCATATTTAAATTAGTTTGAATTTACATCTTGTGAAACTTGCCGGTCATGTCACAAAGATAAGATGATCACAGCTCTGTTTGTTGGAAACAGAGAAAGAGTTAGTGAACTTTTGGGACTGATACATGCTGATGTATGAAAGTCCCCTGTCTACACATGCCAAGATCGGTTCTTTATACTTCATTACATTCTCTGATAATCTCTCAAGATTCAGACATATGTTCCTGTTGAAACACAAGTCCGAACCTTTTGAGATATTCACAGAATATAAGTTAGAAGTAGAGAACCAAAATACGGGTATAAGTATTATGTCCTTTGATGAGATCAAGGAGGAGAATACTTAAGCACGGAATTCCTGGACTATTCTAAAGGAGAATGAGATTCTCTCTCAGCATTACTCCTCCGTATACACCATAGCACGATGGTATATCGGGGCGGAGCAATAACACCTTATGTGATATGGTGTGCTCTATGATGAGTACTACTGAGTATCCTATTTCCTTTAGGGAGATATGCACTTGTGAAGTTGCATACCTATTGAATAGGGTTCAAATCAAATCAGTTGCCTACCACTTCATATGTGATATGGAAGGGGAAGAGCCTATATCTTAAGTTTGTTAAGATTTGGGGTTGTCCGGCCTATGTCTGATAGTAAAATCCGGACAAGCTCGAGGCAAGGTCTGTTATGTAGAACTGGAAGGGTTCCAGCTATACAAAATACAGCAGATGATTTGGTACAACCAAAGGATTCAGTAGATACCAACGAACCTCAGCCTCTCCGCCGATCTAGTAGGGTTCCTCACCCACCTGAGAGATACTTCGGTTCCTCTATGACAGTGGGAGCAAGGATTGCATCATGAAATGATGACCCAACTAATTTCGAGCTGGCCATCAGGAGTGGGACTCTTAAAGAATGGCTGGATGCTTAGCGATCTGAGATGGAATCCTTATACACCAACAAAGTATGGACTTTGGTTGCTTTATCTGAAGGGTTAGATTCCCATCAGGAGCGAGTATATCTTGAGAAGATTACTTGGTGTACATGGAAAAGTTGAGACTTTCAAAGCTATACTTAAGTCCATCCAGATCCTACTTGCCACGGCTACATACCATGACTACGATATCTGGCGGTTGGGTGTCATGACTGCTTTTCTAAATGATGATTTAGAAGATAGCGTCTATAAGTACACAGCAAGAGGGCTTCGTAGACTGTGGGAGCAGCGGAAACGTGTGCAAGATTTTTTATATGATAAAACAGGCATCGCGGAGTTGGAACATCTGTTTTGATGTGGTAGTCAAAGAGTTTGACTTCATCAAAATGGTAGATGAACCTTGTATATACGAAAAGGTAGTAGAGAGTATGGTGGTGATCCTCGTAGAGTACGTGGATGACATACTCTTGATAGGGAAAGAGTTTCCTATGCTACGCTCGGTTAATCTCCGCTTATCACAAGGATTCTCCATATAGGATCAAAATGATACCTCCTAAATCCTGTGTTTTTGGATCTATGAGATAGATCTAATTGGATGTTAGGACACTCACTAGTTGTAGTGAGATGGTATCAATCGATCCTGGGGAGAATCACTGGAAAGGTTCCAGGGTGATAAGGACGACTGAATGTCAGTCACAGGCTTGTCTATGCCCTCAGTGGAGGGACGGTATGTTGGAAGAGTTCCAAGCTAGATACCGTGACATACTAGACGATTAGAGGCAAGATACATCGTTACCAAGGATGCTACCAAAGAGGCAGTCTGGATATTTATAAGTTCATAAGATGAACTTTGTTCCTACCATTGTATGACAATGGAGTTGTGGCTTATGCCAAGGAACTACCGTCCCATCAGAAATCCAGATATAATTCTTAGGCAGTATCACCTGATCATGGAGATGGTTGATCTCCAGGGAGATCGAGGTTAGGAGAGTAGACACAGAGGACAACAGCGCGGATCCACTCACAAAGGCCTTTTTCCCAGTAGAGACTTTTATGGGATGGTTGAGTATGAGATACTTCAACCGCAGCTAATTGTTGGGTATGCGATACCATAACAGATGGCCCTAGTGCAAGTGGGAGATTGTTAGTTATATGTATGCCCTAGAGGCCATTACTGTACATACGATGTATATTGTAGTGGATGCTAGGACATATATAAGGAGGACTTTCTTGCTCGACATGATAGTATGCTATCTGGTTGTACTTTATCTTAACATGTACTCTGATTGTCTCTATGTTACATGTTGATAAAGCCCTTAGGATATGTACTCGACTACTGGGACTATGATGAGATCATACTAGTGGGGCCGCGGTAGTCGACGAGTACATCCTATAACTGTTCCAGTCAAGGGTGTATCGAGACAGGGCATCGATGCACCAGAGTAGACTAGCGTATACGCATCTTGACCCATATGATGGGCGATGAATGATCCCATATCCATCGGTGTTTGACATCAAGGATGGTGTACGGGTGCTCAGTGGAGACTGGGTACACTGGACGGACTCGCCGAGAACTCCCAGATGGTATTATACCTACGTCAGATGGCAGTTCTCCGGTGACACTAGTACAGAGTAGTCTGTTGACCCGAGATCGTCATAGAGTCTTGTGTGGTTCCCACTGTGCTTTGATTTCCATCATACCACGTCCAAGAGGGCGTGCAAAAAGGTGGCTTTTGGGTACAGTCCCGAATCACATGGAGGCAATGAGCGATAGGAGGGGATTCGTCTCTCCCGGTATAGGGAGTTGATGTTGTGCTGTGTTCGATTGGCTATAACCGGAAATCCCTGGCCAGGGTTGCTGAGATTTACTGGTAAGTGTTATCAGTAGTTTCTCGAACTGTTATAGACCTCATATCGACACGACTTATCGAGCTACTGGGGTCTGACGTTTACCACCCCTAGGCGAGATATGCGACATATCAGACGACGAGACCGGACTGTACGGGAGTGTTACTGTTTGGATCCACAGGAGAATGTACAAGCTTGCTTGTTGATCTTCTGAGCGCTCAATACCTGGGTAGCTGTTACGTTTAGCTGACCGCTTGCAGCTTGTGGGTGTTTGATATGATCATCACCTACTGCCGGCGTATTGACGATTCTTTAGAGTCCTACACAGAGGTTTCTTGACTCAGGCAAAACGGAGTAGAAGCACGTATGTGATATGTGCGGGACCGAGGATAATGCGGTATGTGATATCGTATTATATTCTCGCGATATTTGATATCAGCCGGGTCATCGGATCAAGTGTTGATTCGATGAATCGGTATGGATAAATATTAGCCGGTTATATGCGATATAGCCGGATTGTCGGATCAAGTGTTGATTCGATAATTTAATGTATAATAATATATGTGATATATTAAATTGCATTAACTAATATTTGCTCACTAAAAGATTCTTTTTCTCACTCGGGTAATACATTGATGTATATGCGATATATGTTAATTGTATTATTTATATTTTGTTACAATAAATATTATATATGTGATATATAATATTGTAACATGATATGATAAATAATGCAACATGTTTAGTGGAGTTTAAACTTGATTAGGGTTTGGATTAGGGTTATACTTTCTAGATGTTTCTAGAAGGTTTTCTTTTTGTCATTTGAAAGATATTTTGAAATGAGTCATGCTTTAACCAAACCCAAACCCTAACCCTAGTTAATTCTCTACATTGGTTAAGTGAACCATGGTTGCATAATCTATCATATTATTACTTTTCCTATTCATCACAAAAGGAGAATGACATTGTTCATCTTCTTCCTCCTTGATTCTTTCATGAAAAGCTTGCTAGTTTTTCAAAAGTGATGAATAAATAGTGAGAAAAAGATAAATAAATAGAGCAAAAATCCTACTTCATCATCCTCATCTTCCTATGCCATTTAGATGAGGGTGTTCACATCATTTCATGAGTGTTAGCTTGTGTTAAAGAAACTTCGAGGTAGATCATCTTAGTATCGAAGATCGGAAGCAAAGGTTGCGTCTTTCTCTTCGTGGAACCTCTCGAGAGCCCGGAACCCGATGATCGCAACGAAGGGACCACAACACGGAGCATATGAAGTGAAGGACCGGATCTACAAAGGTTGTAATCCCTCTCACTTAGTGTTAAGTTGTTAACATGCAAGTTTTCGCCTAATCTCTAGTTTAAAGTTCCGTATTCGGGTTGTTCGGCACGGCTAAATTTTTATTCGGGCATGGTTGATGCCTCGTAGACCCTTGTGCGCGTGCCTAGCAACCCTACAGGCTATGCTTAAATCCATCCGGATCATGCTTGCCATCGCTGCATATCATGATTACGAAATCTGGCAAATGGATGTTAAGACCGCCTTTCTAAATGGTGATTTAGAAGAGTGCGTGTACATGACTCAGCCAGAGGGCTTCGTAGACAGTGGGAGCAGCGGAAAGGTGTGCAAGCTGCTTAAATCCATTTATGGATTAAAGCAGGCATCGCGGAGTTGGAACATCTGCTTTGACGTCGTTATCAAAGAGTTTGATTTCGTCAAAAACCCAGATGAACCTTGTATTTACAAGAAGGTAGCAGAGAGTAAGGTTGTCTTCCTCGTATTGTACGTGGACGACATACTCTTGATAAGAAATGATATTCCAATGCTGCAATCGGTCAAGCTCTTCTTATCACAAAGATTCTCAATGAAAGATCTTGGTGATGCCTCCTGCATATTGGGAATTAGGATCTATAGAGATAGATCCTGTAAGTGCACGGCGGCGCCCCGGTCGTCAAACCGACGGCCAAACGCGGAAACGGTGATAAACTTTAATTTTGCGGACTTAGCAAACCGGCACCACCGCGCACTAAACCCCGGATCGTGCCATTAAACTAGTCTAAGCTATCTAGAGAGGGGGTAGAGAAATATACCATACGATCCGAGTCCTCCGGTCTTCATCTCCACTCCGATCTCCTCGCGGGATCTCCGTCCATCTCCTCCTCGTCGGAAAGGGCACCACGAAGCCGGGTACTTTTACGGGCTCCCACCTCAATACCGAGGCAACTCGCGCATGAAGCCGGCAAATCGACATGCTCAAGATATGCTGTAGGAAGTGTAGTGTAGAATCATAGTCTCTTTTGGGGTTTGGTTGCCATTTGTGGATGATGGAGGAAACAAGACAAGAAAAATGGTGCTTGCATTTTTCTTAACATGAAATGAGATCAATCAAATGAAACACTCTCAAGGATGAAGATGAAACTCTCTTCTTCTCTTTTCTTTCTCTCTTTCTTTTTCTCAACCATGAACAAAAACCTCTCATCAAGTGAGAATCAAAATGGTGGAGCAAAAACAATATGATAACAAGAGGGAGGTGAGTGTAGGATGCAAAAAGTGGTGACCACAACCTAAAACATAATCATCACTAAATCAACATCAAACCTCTTTTCATTTCTAATCTCATAAAGCAAAGAAAAGAAAGAAAAAGGATCTCATCATGAAAAGCCATCATGATGCCACCAATATGCAAGATACCCCCTCCACAAATGTTATTTGCACAATTGCAAATAACACCCTCCATCTGAAAAGTCCGGCCGGGAAAGAACAAAGGAAAACCGGCCGGAACGGAATGCAAACTGGCAACTCCAGAAAACTGGTCCCGTAATAAATTACAGGAAAACCCCCATACTGTGCATACACACCCGCATCTGTATTCCGTCCGGATACAAATGCAATGAGACAAAATCTACACTGTACTATACTAGGATCCGGCTTAAACCAAAGCCGGCTAGTAATATCCGTCCGATCCTGATCCGTGCAATACCGCACGTATCTGATCGAACGCTGCCATATAACTATACGGCCACTAGTATAAAACCGTCCGATCCTGATCCGTGCAATACCGCACGTATCTGATCGGACCCTGCCATATCTCCATACGGCCTCTACAGCGTTTCGCCCGAAAGCTCGAGTAACTGAAAGTGTGGTGGACTCTAAAGACTCGTCAATACTATGGCTGTGGATTTAACCACTAGCACGTCAGAGGTATAAGCCAATACGTGACGGGCCACCAGCTATTGACCAAAAGGGACGTCGATGAGCGAACTCATCCTGACACCCTACTGAGCCTGTCAGTGACAATATCCGTGCAGTCCGGTCCGTTCGTCTATGAGCATCGCATGGCGGGCCTAGGGGGTTGGTAAAAGTCAGACCCCCAAAAGCGGTACAAGACGTGTCGGAGTGTAGCCCAGAACACCCTGAGATACTACTGGAATACCTACCAGTAAATCTCCTTGCCTTTGCTAAGGACTTTGTGTAATGGCTCTCCTAGACACAGCACGACCTCACCCCCAATACCGGGAGAGACGAACCCGTGAAGATACGCTCACTGCCTCCATGTGGCTCGGGACTGTACCCAACTAAAACCTGTTTGCACGACTCCTTTGAGCCGTGGTAGGGTAGTAATCAAAGTACAGTGGGAACTCACACGAGACAAATGACGATCCCCAGGTCGATGAACTAACCTGCACACATGTCACCTGGGAACTGCCATCTGACGTCTGGTATATGACCAACTAGCATGTTCCCGGCGAGTCCTGTCCGGTGTACTCATAACCCAATGAGCATCTGTATACATCTTAGGTGATCCAACTGACACCAGTGGCTTGTGAGACCGGCCACCGCCCCTCGTCGGGGTCTCGACTGTATACACTAGTCTACTAATGGAGTATCGATGCCCGGTCTCGAAACTCCCACGACTAGGGACCTTTTAAGGATATGCTTGTAGACCCCCAGCTCCCACTTATATGATCGCCCTCATACTGCTGGTGGTCAAGCAAAAATCCTAGGGGCTCTATCAACGTGTAATAGCGACGTGTCAGGTCACCTAAAGCAGTACACGATGATAAAGGTAAACCAGATAGCATACTATCATCTCGAGTAAGACTGTCCTACCAGGATAGGTCCTCCCTCAATCATTACAATCACGTACCTGTGACCTAATAATTGACTCTGAGGGCACTATCTCCAACAATCTCCCACTTGCACTCAAGGCTAATTATTGCGATGTCGCATACTCACAGCCCGTGTGATACCGAACATCCAACTCCTCTACTAGTCAGTCTCACAAAGCTCGTTTGCGGAACTATTGCGTTCGAGGAATAGCCTCAGTGAGTGGATCCGCTTAGTTGTTTCTTTCTATGTCTCTCTATATCTCAAGTTCGCGGAGAAAGCCATCTCCCGAAATGAGCAATACATGTCTTAGAACGTGTCTGGATGTCTGATGGGACCTAGCTCATAAATGAACTCCAAATCCAAACTTCTTAGACTGTATCGTCAACTGAACTTAACAGTATCCTGCGCGCCATGCCTCCCTCAGTATTGCCTTGGACCACCTGTCCAAAATACTGCCCCTCATCAGAAGGAAAACTATAACTCTGACAACCTCCTTGTCGTCCATGTCACCTTGGAAGCCTAGAATGATAACTGTCTCCTGAATGAGGCTGTCGTTATCATATCGCTAGAACATCCACTTATGTTCTAAAACTGCTTCCGATTGTTTCTCCAGGATTGGATTAATGTCAACTTATTGCATCTAGTGCAAGAACAACATCTGGTGTGGTACTTGACATCTCATGATTGACTCAATTGCCTAAGCAAGTGATCTGCCAATCATGCACGTCCCTCTCCCCTTTAGTCTGTAAGACACCTTTAGAGAGGGTGACTCCATTACCTGCAGGTACACTACCGTGCCAGGAGTCGTCCATCCTAAATACTCTTAGAATGCTGTCAAGTACCCTGATTGGGAAACCACCCAAATCTAGATCTAAAACCATAGATCTAGTAATCAGTATGTCTGATATAATGTCCAAGTCCTGTGTGGAGAAACCACTGTGTGACGACCAAAGTATAACCGATCGTAGTGTAGGAGTTTCTTTTCCTACTCTGTGTATATCATCCAAATACCAGGATATCACACCCTACTACCTTCTCAACAGATCCATCCCCTATTCTGATGAAGTCAAACCCATGACTGTCACGTCAGAAATAGATGATCTATCTCCGCTATATCTGCTCTAGTCTATAAATAGACATAAGCTACCTGTCCACCAATGCTTCCGTTGCTCCCACTGACTACGACAACCCTCTGGCAGAGTCATATAGACGTACACTTCTAAAACTAGTTTAGAATGACGCTATACTCATCCTCCCGTCGGGTCTCGCAGCCTGGAACAACAGCAATGGTAATTGTGGGTAAACAAGAACTTCCCTGTCACCGTCCTTGAGGCTACCATAGTACCTCTCGGGTGCCTGAAGTTACCCACCTTATCTGCGGAGTGGCCAATGGAATGTCAATCCAGATTGAATCTTTAGGTTTCTTATCAAATCTTCAGTAATCGTTTGTGGTTCTGGAATCACTTCCAGTTCTACCATACTCCCACTACTGTTTTTGAAAAAATCCATTTTTAGTAAAACTGTGGCGAGTCTAGAACAATATTTCTACTGATCTGCCAGATGGTAGAAAGTCAACCCTCGTCATAGCCTGGGTCAACCCACAAACAGCCATTACAGAAACGTGCCTTGAGTTATCCAGAGTCTGGTTTTAATCATAAGCCGGACAACTCCCCGTACCTTAACAACGTTAAGATATGAACTGTTCTATATCCAATATAGAACCAGAGGCACAGATTTAATTAAACCAGATTCAAATCATGCAGCTATCTCCAGTGCATGTCAACTAAATAGAAGGAGGCCGATCAGCGTTACTCAACTTAGGAATGCTTCCAATTATGAGTAACCCGAAAGAGAAGCAAGTTCTCTTAATCATTACTATCAACTGAATACCATATACAAGTATCTACATCTTCGATCACTTTGAAGAATCCCGATACTTGCAACACCTGGTTCTCTACTTTATTCTTATACCTATAACTTCTCAAAACTTCGACCCTGTGTTTCTACGAAACACCTGTCTAAGAACTAGAGAAGTCATAAGTAAACAGAATACAGTACGAGGACCAACCCCTCTGTCCTAGTGGACACTGGACAATATACAATACTCTGTATAAGTCCACTGAGTCTAACAACTCATTCACTGTGCGTCGTAGGTTGAAAACTGTACTTATGGTTAAGAAGAATTACACCGCTGTTTAATGCTCCTTACCTAACCATCCACTGATATAGGTAAATGTCGTAGACATAATTTCAGAAAGGTATATCTCACTCTATGAAAATAGACGTACAGATATATCAATTTGAAATTGGTGCATAACAGCGGATATTCAAAACCAAATATTTGCCGACCTGCAAACTACCCAGGTGACTTCCTCAAATATCACCGATTACAACGAATCCCGATATAATGAGGATGATCACCCAATTCCCAATAACTTACTCCCACTCATCATCTGTAAAACCATACAGATGTGAGAATCATACCTGGTAAATACATACCCTGGAGCAAGTGTCTAATCGGGAAATCAGTTTTCTTTTAACAGTACACAGTTGAACTGAAACATTGAAATGTTTCGATGGGGTATTCTGGTATTCCTAGTAATGCCTCTACCATTATCCAGATTCACAACTATAACCGTATAATTCTTTGCCACCTCTCCAAATCCCTTTATATGTCTTTAGTCATTACCTTCTGTACACCCCTTTAAGCCAAATGGTTTTCTTCCTTCCCTACCGTTCGGCACCAGCCTATGGTTTGGAAGAAGACTATCCAAAAAGCATAAAGGGTGTACTGTCCTAATCCTAGGAGCACTCGCAACGCGAGAGAAGGTGAAGATAAAAGACACCTGAATGTACTTTATTCCTATTTCTCCTGAACCAGGATCCATCCCCGAACTGGAACAAGTTCCTTTCGAGTTCGTATATAACCATACGATGGATTATCCAATAAAATGGGATCTTCGTAGTGATACGGAGTGTCCTGGAGAAATACAAAGGTGATTTAGGATTGGCGAAGAAATACTTGGTTTGGTCGTGAATATCTGTTGCAATTTACTTTGCCCTCTTACTAATCCCTTGCTTTGTCTTAACTTAATACCTTCTGCACACCATCGTTAGGCTAATTGGTTTTCTTCATTCCCCACCGGTCGGCACCAGCCTAAGGTTTGGAAGAAGACAATCCAATTTGCGTAATAGGTGTACTACCCCTAAACCAAGGAGTACTCGTAACCTGAGAGAGGGTAAAAGGAAAAGACAACTGAATAATCCTATCCGTTTTCTCCAGAACCGGAAACCATCCTCGAATAAATTCTTTCGAGTTCGTATCTAACCATACGATGGTTTTGTCCAATGGAAGTGGACGTTCGTGGCAATACGGGGTGTCCTGGAGAAAAGGGTAAAAGTAGGAGTGGCAATGAGGTCTGCAACTCTGACAATCCAAAAGCCAGTGTTAAGTAGGTTCGGTCAACTTGGTCACTGAGTCATAGTCTAGGGTCGGGTCAATGGTCGCTGCCAGAGAGAGAGAGAAAAGAAACACTCAGCGTGCACTCTAACCTAGATCAGAATGGTTACCAATTTATCTAATCTGGAAACCTCCCACTGTACCTCAAATTCTCCTCCAAACCTGAAAGAAGAATTAGTCGGGGTCACCCGAGGAGTAAACCAACTCATCAGTGGGAATCGGGATCCAACTATCATCGCATGATAACGTGACGGAATCCGCTCACGCTATAACACTCCAGAAGGTATGCGCATATCTGGCAAGTTTCAGTTCTTTTGAAACTCCCGATGTGATTTCTGCCCCATGCTCTTATGACCTTGACTTTGGCCAACATATCATAAGTCACATGTCAAGTTCTACCCGTCATTCTCCAGGTTAATTTGAATCCACCCGTACATACCCTTGACTTTGGCCAACATGGCAGTACGACTGTTCCAAACCAACGCATCTATCTATGCTGCATATGAATAACCAACAGCTACCAAACACTGTGCCTTGACTTTGGCCAACATACACAGCTTGAATACTATTGACTATCCATATGAAACGACGGAGGGCTACGAATGGTTTCTGGCGAAAACCTTTAACGTAATGAACTTGATATCGTTGAAGGAACTGATAGCTTTTTAGAAAATACAGTGACGAAAACCTTTACTAAAGAGGTCACTCCCGGTGAAGGGATCTCGGCTCTTTCCCCGTAGAATGGGGTGCAGGATATCCCAAATGAATACCACGATGCAAAGCAAAAGTAATCGGCTATAGTGAAGTTAATGCCCTGACGCAAACTTTTGTTCAAGGGGTCACTCCCGGTGAAGGGATCTCGGCCCTTGCCTCGTCGACTGAGGAGCAGGATATTCCAAATGAATACCACGATGCAAAACAAAAGTGAACGTCCTTGCAATAACAGCTTTTTGAAAAGTGTTCCAACAACATCAGAATAGGTTTGTTTAACTTGCATTGATCCGAATCAACGCAGTCCCATCAATTAATCACACCACAAAGAACGAAAATATACTGACGTACGTATATGCCATCCGCATTCGCCACTGGGTCCCGTCATCACTCGTTAGGTTAGCTTACTAACGACAGAGCGGGGACTGGACTAGCGCGGATGAAAAACATATACAACATCTACTAATATATATACCAATATATTATATTTCGCTCAAGGCGTGAATAGAAATGCAACATCACAGAAATGTACAGCATCACAGAACAATACAGATATCTGGGATCCCCGGGTTTCACAGAGCCACTACTGAAACCCGACGTTCCCCTGGTCGTGTGGATAGCCTGTGCAATGAAAACCTAGACCCCTACGGGCGCGGCAAGTTACCCGCCAAAACCTGAAGCGAGGCAGCCCCCTTCAGCGCCGTGAATGGACCACCCAGCACTTCACGGAATCCGGCAACTTGGGCACCCCTCCTGGGTCAACCTGTACCCCCTACGAGTGCGGCGAATAGCCCGCCAATTCCAGACTGAAGCCCCTCCGTCTCAATGCCCTGAGATGCGGGCCCGTTGCCCTCTAGAACCCGGCTATCCGTGCACCCCTCCACGGGGTAACCCTAGTACAGAAAGTAAAATATACATACACCGGGTACATCGACCGCAACCAGGTCGTGCCCCAAAAAGAATAATACAAACAGGCAGTGACGGCAGTCCACATGTCGGACGCTCGCCCCGCAATATCAAATGTACATAATACAACAAAACTGTACTAGCATTGCATCCAGGCTATCCCCACGACCGATCCGCAACATCACAGCAAATACATAGAACATCAACGTGAAAGTCACGTTCGCAAATCCGTCTAACCGGGCTATAGCAGTTAGACCGGATTTACCGATCGAGTGACATTCACGGTCGCAGATATAATGTAAATACTGTGAAAAATGTGTTTAAAAAATTTCCGATTGATCAAACAATTAACAAGTGGGCCCCAAAGAAAACTGTAGCACTCACAGAAACAATTAGCCCAACTTTAATATTCCAAAGCCCATATTTTAAGCCCAGAAGGCCTCTGTAAAAAAATGGTGAAGTGATGTGAATAGTTCGCGGCGGAAGGGCCGCACAAATGGGGTTTTAGCGGCGGTTCCGCGCTCCAACTGTGGAGTTACTTCGTCAAATTTTTACAGAACTCTTAGATTTTCCAGTACATCAATATTTTACAACCTGAAAAATTTTTCGAGACCAAAAATTTTCAACAGAAACTGATGCGAACTAAAATGCAGTTTTGGAACTTTTGGATCGATCGGAAATGCAAACACATTACACAAAGCTAGACTAAGTTAATGGCGAGGCTCTGATACCACTGTAAGTGCACGGCGGCGCCCCGGTCGTCAAACCGACGGCCAAACGCGGAAACGGTGATAAACTTTAATTTTGCGGACTTAGCAAACCGGCACCACCGCGCACTAAACCCCGGATCGTGCCATTAAACTAGTCTAAGCTATCTAGAGAGGGGGTAGAGAAATATACCATACGATCCGAGTCCTCCGGTCTTCATCTCCACTCCGATCTCCTCGCGGGATCTCCGTCCATCTCCTCCTCGTCGGAAAGGGCACCACGAAGCCGGGTACTTTTACGGGCTCCCACCTCAATACCGAGGCAACTCGCGCATGAAGCCGGCAAATCGACATGCTCAAGATATGCTGTAGGAAGTGTAGTGTAGAATCATAGTCTCTTTTGGGGTTTGGTTGCCATTTGTGGATGATGGAGGAAACAAGACAAGAAAAATGGTGCTTGCATTTTTCTTAACATGAAATGAGATCAATCAAATGAAACACTCTCAAGGATGAAGATGAAACTCTCTTCTTCTCTTTTCTTTCTCTCTTTCTTTTTCTCAACCATGAACAAAAACCTCTCATCAAGTGAGAATCAAAATGGTGGAGCAAAAACAATATGATAACAAGAGGGAGGTGAGTGTAGGATGCAAAAAGTGGTGACCACAACCTAAAACATAATCATCACTAAATCAACATCAAACCTCTTTTCATTTCTAATCTCATAAAGCAAAGAAAAGAAAGAAAAAGGATCTCATCATGAAAAGCCATCATGATGCCACCAATATGCAAGATACCCCCTCCACAAATGTTATTTGCACAATTGCAAATAACACCCTCCATCTGAAAAGTCCGGCCGGGAAAGAACAAAGGAAAACCGGCCGGAACGGAATGCAAACTGGCAACTCCAGAAAACTGGTCCCGTAATAAATTACAGGAAAACCCCCATACTGTGCATACACACCCGCATCTGTATTCCGTCCGGATACAAATGCAATGAGACAAAATCTACACTGTACTATACTAGGATCCGGCTTAAACCAAAGCCGGCTAGTAATATCCGTCCGATCCTGATCCGTGCAATACCGCACGTATCTGATCGAACGCTGCCATATAACTATACGGCCACTAGTACAAAACCGTCCGATCCTGATCCGTGCAATACCGCACGTATCTGATCGGACCCTGCCATATCTCCATACGGCCTCTACAGCGTTTCGCCCGAAAGCTTGAGTAACTGAAAGTGTGGTGGACTCTAAAGACTCGTCAATACTATGGCTGTGGATTTAACCACTAGCACGTCAGAGGTATAAGCCAATACGTGACGGGCCACCAGCTATTGACCAAAAGCGACGTCGATGAGCGAACTCATCCTGACACCCTACTGAGCCTGTCAGTGACAATATCCGTGCAGTCCGGTCCGTTCGTCTATGAGCATCGCATGGCGGGCCTAGGGGGTTGGTAAAAGTCAGACCCCCAAAAGCGGTACAAGTCGTGTCGGAGTGTAGCCCAGAACACCCTGAGATACTACTGGAATACCTACCAGTAAATCTCCTTGCCTTGGCCAAGGACTTTGTGTAATGGCTCTCCTAGACACAGCACGACCTCACCCCCAATACCGGGAGAGACGAACCCCTGAAGATACGCTCACTGCCTCCATGTGGCTCGGGACTGTACCCAACTAAAACCTGTTTGCACGACTCCTTTGAGCCGTGGTAGGGTAGTAATCAAAGTACAGTGGGAACTCACACGAGACAAATGACGATCCCCAGGTCGATGAACTAACCTGCACACATGTCACCTGGGAACTGCCATCTGACTTCTGGTATATGACCAACTAGCATGTTCCCGGCGAGTCCTGTCCGGTGTACTCATAACCCAATGAGCATCTGTATACATCTTAGGTGATCCAACTGACACCAGTGGCTTGTGAGACCGGCCACCGCCCCTCGTCGGGGTCTCGACTGTATACACTAGTCTACTAATGGAGTATCGATGCCCGGTCTCGAAACTCCCACGACTAGGGACCTTTTAAGGATATGCTTGTAGACCCCCAGCTCCCACTTATATGATCGCCCTCATACTGCTGGTGGTCAAGCAAAAATCCTAGGGGCTCTATCAACGTGTAATAGCGACGTGTCAGGTCACCTAAAGCAGTACACGATGATAAAGGTAAACCAGATAGCATACTATCATCTCGAGTAAGACTGTCCTACCGGGATAGGTCCTCCCTCAATCATTACAATCACGTACCTGTGACCTAATAATTGACTCTGAGGGCACTATCTCCAACAGATCCAAACGGATATTGGGATTGTCCCAATCCAGGTACATTGACACCATACTAAAAAGGTTTAGTATGGAAGAATCCAAGCATGGGAACTTGCCCACGATCTCTAGAGTCACTCTCTCCAAAGAGATGTCTCCCAAGACTGATTTGGAGAGAGCTCGCATGCAAGGGATACCCTATGCTTCGGCAGTAGGCTCTATCATGTACGCGATGCTATGTACCAGACCCGATGTTGCATACTCACTAAGTGTAGTGAGCAGGTATCAAGCTGATCCTGGAGAGAGTCACTGGACAGCTGTGAAGAGCATTCTCAAGTACTTGCGAAGGACTAAAGAGATGCTCTTGGTGTATGGTAACGGAGAACTCCAAGTGGAGTCCTTTACCGATTCGAGCTTCCAGAGTGATAAGGACGACTCTAAGTCGCAGTCGGGATTTGTCTTTACCCTTTACGGAGGGGCGGTTAGCTGGAAGAGTTCCAAGCAGGAAACCGTGGCAGACTCGACGATGGAGGCTGAATACATCGCTGCCAACGATGCTGCCAAAGAGGCTGTCTGGATCAAGAAGTTCATTACTGAACTTGGAGTGGTTCCATCCATTGAGCATCCAATACCTTTGTATTGCGATAACAATGGAGCGGTGGCTTTGGCCAAGGAACCAAGGTCCCATCAGCGATCCAGGCATATTCTGAGGCGGTATCACCTGATCCGGGAGATAGTTGATCGCCGGGAGATTGAGGTCAGGAGGGTTGACACGAAGAACAACACGGCGGATCCACTCACGAAGGCCATTCCCCATATACAGTTTGAGAGACTCTTCGGGATGCTCGGTATGCGATACTACAGCAGCTGGCCCTAGTGCAAGTGGGAGATTGTTAGTTGTATGTATGCCCTAGAGGCCAGTATTGTACAGATGATGTATATTATATTGGATGCTTGGACATATATAGAGATGACTTTCTTGCTCGATATGATAGTATGCTATCTGGTTGCACTTTATCTTAACATGTACACTAGTCTCTTTATACTGTCTTATAGTTACATGTTGGTAAAGCCCTTAGGATGTGTACTTGACTACCTGGACTATGATGCAGATCATACTAGTGGGGACATGGTAGTCCATAGGTACATCCTTCAAGGTCCCTAGTTGCAGGTGTATCGAGACAGGGCATCGATATACCAGTGTAGACTAGCGTATACGCCTCTCGACCTATGAGATGGGCGATGGATGATCCCATATCCATTGGTGTTTGACATCAGAGATGGTATACGGGTGCTCAGTGGAGACTGGGTACACTGGACGGACTCGCCGAGAACTCCCAGATGGTATTATACCTCACGTCAGATGGCAGTTCTTAGGTGACACTTGTACAGGTTAGTCTGTAGACCCGAGATCGTCACAGAGTCTTGTGTGATTCCCACTGTGCTTTGATCTCCACCTTACCACGTCCATGAGGGCGTGCAAAACGGTGGTCTTTGGGTACAGTCCCGAGTCACATGGAGGCAATGAGCGATAGGAGGGGTTTCGTCTCTCCCGGTATTGGGGGTTGATGTTGCGCTGTGCTCGATTGGCCGTAACAGGGAAGTCCCTGGCCAGGGCTGATCAGAGATTTGCTGGTAAGTGTTACCAGTAGTTTCTCGACCCGTTATGAGCCTCATATCGGCACGACTTATCGGTTATTGGGGTCTGACGTTTACCACCCCTAGACTTGATATGCGACATATCAGACGAACAGACCGGACTGTACGGTAAGTGTTACTGGTTGGATTCACAGGAGTGTGAGCGGGCTAGCTCGTCGATCTTCTGATCCCTCAATACCCGGATGGCCGTTACGTTTAGCTGACCGCTTGCGGCTTGTGGGTGCTTGATATGATCATCATCTGCTACCGGCGTATTGACGAGTCTTTAGAGTCCTACACAGAGGTTTCGTGGCTCAAGCGAAACGAAATAGGAGCGCATATGAGATATGTGCGGGACCAAGAATAATGCGTGTGTGTGATACCGTATTTCATTCTCGCGATGAATGTTTCGATTGGTTGTATGCGATATAACCTAGTTATCGAATCATTGATTCGATAAATCGATACATTGTATACTAGTCGGTTATGTGCGACATGACCGGATCATTGAATCAAGTGTTGATTTAATGATTTAATGTATAATTGTATATTTGATATATTAATTTGCATTAACTAGTATTGGTTCATTTTAAAAGGATTTTCTCACTTGAAGTGCACATTGTATATGTGATATGCTTTTGTGTGCACTTGATTGTATCATGTTTGATGATACATACTTACTTGGGTTTGTGCAAAGAATTAAACCATGGTTATGATAATGGTTAGGGTTTTGTGTTATTCATCTATTTATTTATCCATTCTTTATTTATTTAAATAGATAAAGGAAAAGAAAATGGTTTCTTTTTATCATGAAGCTTGTTGAAGCTTCATAAAGTTTTGACTAAAGAGACCATTTGTCTTCATGCTTAACCCTAACCATTCCCACTTACCATGGTCTATTCTCTACAATTAACCTTAGTTAGCTTATGATAAGTATTGATTTATTTTCATTTTAATTCAACACTTATCATATTCAAGCTTCATCTTCTTCTTCATCTTCAAAAGAAAAAGCTTGATGCCATCAATGGCAACTTGAGCAAAAGTGAGAGAAATCCAATTCTAAAGTGAACCCACCTCCTATTTCTTCACCCTCTACCTCTTGCCAAGTTGTTTTGGGTGTTTTCTTCACAAGTTTCACAACTTTGTGAAGTCGGAGCTTGAACTTGTGAAACCTCGACGTAGATCATCTTCGGCACGAAGCCGACGACCTTGCCCGCTCGTTTTTCTGATGAAGCCGACGATCGAGTCTAGGATTCAAGATGGACAGCGAGAGGGCGCCTACGTGGAGCTAAGGATGTGGAGAACCGGATCTACAAAGGTTGTAGCCTCTCTCCTTTAGTTAAGTTGTTAACTAGTTTAGTTTTTCACCTAAATTTCTAGTCAACGATCTTGTCTAGGGTTTCTCGGCACCGTAAAATTTGAAATTGGCATGGTTGATGCCTTGTGAGACCTCATTAGCGTGCCTAGGAACCCTACACGAGTTGCCTCGGTTCAGAGGCGGGAGCCCGTTTAAAGATCCGTCGACGTGGTGCCACCTGGACGAGAAGACTGGAGATTCAGGAGATCGGAGCAGCCGCAACAAAGCGTGGGATGATGGTTGAAGACCGAAGGACTCTGATCATTCGGTATAACAATTCTACCTACTTTGTAGTTTGTTAGTTTAGTTTTAATGGCAGATCCGGGTTATAGTACGCGATAGCGCCAGTTGTAAAAGTTTTTGTTCCGCATTTGGCATCTGTTAGACGGCCGGGGCGCTACCGTGGACTTACAGATTTGACGTCCACAATGATTTTTATGATATTTATGGTATGATTATCCGATTTGAGGCAGGGGAAGAAACATATTACGGATACATGGTGTGCCCAGTACAGTACCCAGGGGAAAGAAGCCCGTATAGAAAGGAAGGTGAGGCTAACGAGGATGAGACAGACCGGTGATGGTATTGGAACTCGGTGAATATCCAGAGGATACCGACTGGAGTCATTTGTTTGAGATGGATTTGAGGCCGCTCCGAGAGACGGCACCTGAGATATTTGAATTTCAAGTGTCGATATTTGACACTAGATTTACGATGATTTATTGATGATATTCCCGTTTTCTACTTTGCGAGACTTATCATAATATGCTCATTTATACATGCTACCTCCATGTTACTGCACACCGCTTACTATATATATACTATAGTCATGCTACTACACATCAATATAGCCACACACTTAGGATTTGTCATTGATTTGTCTATATATATGATTGCCACTTATAATGTTATTTATTACTCACGAGCTGGAAACTCACCCCCGTTATGCCATAACTTCTTGCAGGGCTGATTTCTTAGAGTAATTCGCAGCTTGTGGCATACCTTTGCTTTTGGGACGCGATCTTTTGCTTAGGTGGATTATGTGTATATTTGTATCCACCCTCTTGTGTACTTGTACTTTGTATCTAGTAAAACTCCATCTACCATATGTATATTTAATTTAGAGACGAGACTAAGAGATTGTATTATTTTGGGTGTCGAGTTTGAGTGGAGCCGAATTGTTTCGGTTATACTTATTACTGTTGCTTTTTACATATGATATCCTTATCCTGAAGCGTATACTATTGTGTTTCCCGTCTATGGGATTGCTCTTATATTGATTATGTAAAGGGTTTTTTTTTTCAAAAATTACAAAGAAGGTTCTGCTAAAATTTTTATCGATGACTTGTTTTCAAAACATTTTCAAAACCAAACTCTTTTACATTCTAAAATAAATTTTCCCCAAAAAATCCACCTTTTATCTTTACTTATGGTTTAGATTCTGGATTTCGGCTTACTTGGATTACGTTATGCCTTTAGACGTCACGTGATTTAAGTGCCTGTCACGTTCCGTATTTGGGTCGTGACAAAGTTGGTTTCAGAGCGTAGGTTTAACCTTAGTCGAGTTTATGTTTAATTATGTGGAGTCTAGAAACTTAGGCTTAACCTTACGAAACATAGACTTGACTTTGGGGGTATTAGACCCGAACTTTCGTTATATAATATGTCCTTGGTATGATGGAGTAGGTGACTCAAATAGAGTTCCGCAGCGTACGTATGTTCCGCAGCATATTTATGATATGATACTCCGCTTAAGTGACCTTACGATGTGTCTTGCAATTCTTTCCTTGACTCTGTGGCTTCCTTCATCCCCATCGCTATATTCGTACCAACTATTGTTTCTTATCACCATGCCTCTGAAGACCATGCGAGCCGAGAGGGCTGCCACTAAAGTTGAGGTCAGGGCAGGCTCATCGGAGACGAGGACTGAACAGGACGGTATTTCGGTGATGATGGAACCGTTTACTCTTCCCGTACGTTCTTTCGGTTCGCATATATTGTTCTATCCTATCTCTACACACTCGTATGCATTCACACACTTCGCACCGAGTTTGGATAGAGTTTTGTCGTTGCTAGATTAGCCGTTAGTTGTGATTACTCCAGTGGGAATGCCTTTTGTTGCATGATGCGTGTTCAGACCGTGTTCCATTCGGATTTGTGATAGAGATTCCTCGGTCAATCTGATCCTTTTAGATACATTGGATTTCAAAGTCCTCAGCATGGATTGGTTATCTTCCTGTCATGCATGTGTTTATCTCAGCGAGAAGGCGATCAGATTCTGTTTTCCCAGTAAGTCGGTTTTGGTCGTGCAGGGGGACCGCAGTGCCACCCCTAACAATCTGATTTCTACGCTTTGTGTTAATCATCTTTTGAGTGAAGGAAGTCATGGATTCTTAGCTTATGCTCGTTATACTAGAGCTGCAGAAGTCCATTTGTATTTGGTCTCGATTGTGCGAGAGTTCCCCGAAGTGTTTCCTGATGAGCTACCAGGGTTGCTGCCGGAACTCGACATCGAGTTTGGCTATGAGTTGGTTCGGGCACGGGGACTATTTCTATACCTCCTTATCGGATGGCCTCGGTGGAGCTCTGAGAGCTTAAGGATCAGTTGCAATAGCTGCTTAATTGGGGACTAGGTCGTCCAAGTGTATAGCCTTGGAGAGCTCCGGTCCTGTTCATGAAGATGAAGGATGGCAGTATGAGATTGTGTATCAACTATCGCCAGCTGAACCGAGTAACTATGCGAAATCAATATCCTATACCTCGCATCGATGACTTATTCGATCAACTCCAGGAAGGGGATATTCTTGAAGATTGACCCGCGATCAGGATATCATCAGTTGCGAGTTCGAAATGAAGACATTCCAAAGACTGCCCTTCGAACGCACTACAGGCATTAGTTCTTGGTGATGTCTTTCGGGATCACCAATTCCCTAGCAGCATTCATGGATCTGATGAACCGAACCTTCAATCCATTCTTCAACCAGTTTGTTATCGTGTTCATAGACGATATTTTGGTATATTCGAGAAGTCGAGAGGATTACAAGCAACAATGGAGGGTTGTGTTGCAGATTTTGAGAATGCACTAGCTGTTTTCCAAATTCTCAAAGTGCGCTTTTGGCTTGATAGTGTGGAGTTCTTGGGTCATGTCGTTACGACACACCGAATGCAAAGTAGACCCGAAAAAGATAAAGGCAGTAAAGCATTGGCCTTGACCCATTTTAATGGCCAATAATTAAAGCTTTTGTGCTTGGCGGGTTATCCCCATAGCTTGGAGCGGGATTTCTCCCATAATACTGCACACTAACCAGTTTGACCCATAAGGGAGTTCCATTTCTTAGACTGATGTGTGTGAGCAGAGCTTCAAACAATTAAAGACTCACCTGACGACTGCGCTAGTTTTTTTCGTTGCCTTCCGGCTCAGGCTGTATCGTTGTCTATTGCGATGCTTCTCATGTGAGTTTAGGTTGCATCTTGATGCAGCACGGCAAGCTATCACTTATGTTTTTCGAAAATTGAAGAAGCAAGAGCAAAACTACCCTACTCTCAACCTTGAGATGGCCACTGTGGTCTTTGCGCTAAAGATTTGGAGATATTACTTATCTGCTGAGTCATGCCAGATTTTGACGGATGTTCACACCAGAAGATTATATTTAATACCGTCCATTCTTCTGCTCGTTTGTTTATAGGTAGGTGCTTTTGATCCTTGTTTTCTACATGATTACAGGTTACAGGTTCCCAGTCCAAAATAACGCAAATCACGCAAAATCTCCACAGTTATGCTAAAATCCAAAACATCTGCCAAAAACAGATTAAATACAGGTTCCGGTCATCTACACCCATCCAGTGCCGCATACCAGTTCAAGAGACAAGACAGATAACATCGGTCATTCGTGTATCAGACAAGCACAGAGCATGAAAGGGGCAGCACAAAGATCAAGAGGTGCGTGGAGTTCGAGGGAGTTAAAGGCCAAAAGTAAAAAAGAGTAGCCATTTTAGACTGTCAAAAATCTGAAGATATTTTTGGAACCATTTTGCAATTTGGGACTTGTAAAATAGAAGACAAAAGTAACACGAGGAATCCCAAGAAAAACGATGTATCAAGCCCTCCAAAGGACCGCAGAACCGCAACTAATATGGCTTTTGGGCGGTGGTTCTGCGGCCATGTCATGTCTTCTCCCGACCAACTTTTGGGGGTAGTTTAGTAATTATACATGGGCTCAGAATAGGGCCCTAGGGTTTCATTTCTTTGCCTATAAATACTCTAGTTTTGACCAAGTTAGTGATGCTTTTCTTTACTTAGATTTAGTATAGTTTAGTTCGTAGTTTCTTCTTCTTCTTCATCTATTCTCCATTGAAATTATAGTGAGAGCTTTTTGAGTGGAAGATTAATGAAGATAAGGGTGTTTCTTTAACTTGTATCTTTATTTTTCTTGTATTGTAATTTTAATTTCTAGTATAACTTTATTTGTTGTTAAGTAGTGTTGGTTTTCTTTTCTTGTTTTTGTTTTTGTTTTTCTTCTTTTCTAAACCGTATTTTCAAGTCTTGATACTCAATGGAGTCCCTTGCTTAGGTGAGAGCAAAAGTAGTTAGTTTGCTATCATTTGTTAAAACCGTATTTTTCCATGCATTCTTTTCTTTCTTCTTGTTTTATTTTTCTTTTAATGTGTGAATAATTTACACACTTGTTAGGGGTTAGGAATGTTAGTGTAAGTCGATGTTCAACACCCCAATACTTATGGGGAGGCGGAAATATGAATAACAATCTTGTTCTATGATTAAACATCGAATAACCGTATGAATCGTTTGCTAAACAAGTTTTAACAAAAATTATAGAGTTCTAAACTACTATGTTAAGAGATTATACCAAACGGTTCTAGTCCTTCGTCTTAATGTTATCTACGGCCTCTTTGGATCTCTACGTCCGCTTCGGCTTTCTTCCGTGATAGACGATCCACCCGAGAACCCTAATCCAAGCTATAACCTCTAAACTTGAGGTTACTTAGTTTCTCTAGTTGCTAAATAGAGTAGCTAAGGTGATGTAGAGATAGGTTATGGAGTAATTAGTCTTTCCTAATCCTTGTTCTCAACTCATGAGGGTAGGATTAGGTTTGGTGAAGGAGAGAGAACTTGAAGAGAGAGAGTGAGAAGATGATAATGATAATAATAATAATAATGAAATAGCTTCTCACTTGATATATGAAACATAATGAATAAAAAGAAATGAATAATATGAGATTATTCATCATGTTTCATTAATGTAAGTGGGTGATTCATTATGTGAGTCTTTAAGCATTTAATAATGCATTAATGACATGATGAATCACTCACAATGAGTCACTAAATCATTAAATGAAAATGCCACCTCTCCTTCCATGTCACATCCTTCTAGAAGCTTCTCGGAAAATTACGAGAACGCCCCTTTCATCCGTGAAAACACGGAAAAACTTTAGACTGTATAAATCCAATAACCTGATACTAGAATCTGGCTTAAACCAAAGCCGGCTAGTAAAAACTGTCCAAATGTCGTACGTGCGTTCAAACACGTATGCGTCCGAACCTTTGTCGTAAAACCATACGACCTCTATATCTTTTCGCCTGGGTTTGGGAAATCTCTATGTGGGACTCTAAAGACTCAACTACTACGCTGGCAGTGGGTTTAACCACAGACCGCAAGCGGCACTAGCTGTACGTAACGGTCCCCAGGTAGTTGTCGATAAGAAAGCTGATGAGGTAACCCATCTGAAATCCTACTGAGCCTGTCTGTGACAATATCCGCGCAGTCCGGTCTATTCGTCTAAGAGTATCGCATGTATGGTCTAGGGAGGTGGTGGACGTCAGACCCCTAATAACCGTACAAGTCGTGTCGGTATGGTTCAAGACCACCCGAGAATCTACTGATCATTCCATCAGTAATTCTCAATCAGCCCTGGCCAGGGACTTATGGTAATGACCAACCGACCACAGTGCGATATCAACTCCCTATACCGGGAGAGACGAATCCCTAACAGTCGCACACTGCCTCTACGTGGCTCGGGACTGTGCCCAACTGAAACCTGTTTGCACGACTCCTTTGAGCGGGTAATAATCAAAGCACAGTGGGAACTCACACGAGACAAATGATGACCTTAAGTCAACGGACTATCTGCACACATGTCACCTGAGAACTGCTATCTGACGTTAGGTATAATACCATCCAGTCAGTTCTCGGCGAGTCCTGTCCGGTGTACTCACACCCAGTGAGCATTTGTATACAATCTTAGGTGAACACCACCAATGGTTGCGGGACCAATCCATTGCCCCTCGTCAGGGTCTAGATATGTATACACTAGTCTACTCCGGAGTATCGATGCCCAATCTCGATACTCCTGCGACCAGGGACATCCAAGGGTGTGCCTATTGACTATCCAGCTCCCACTAGTATGACTGCCATCACAACGCCGGTAGTCAGACAAAACACCCTATGGGCTTTATCAACATATATATATAAATACCAAGTAAAAAAAATATCATACGTTAAGACAAAGTCAAACTAAATAGCATACTATCATATCAAGCAAGACTGTCATGTACATACATATCCCAAGCATCCTATACAATGTAGGCCTCTAGGGCATTTATATCCAACAATCTCCCACTTGCACTAAGGCCTATAATTGGCGCAATGAGTACCCACTGTCTCTACCAGATCCAGTTGCTTGCGTACCGCATGCCCAACATCTCAAATAGCCTCTCGAACTGTACTTGAGGAATGGCCTTGGTGAATGGATCTGCCGTGTTGTCTTTTGTGTCCACTCTCCGTATCTCGATCTCCCGACGATCCACGATCTCCCTGATCAGGTGAAACCGCCTTAAGATATGCCTGGATTTCTGATGGGACCCTGGTTCCTTCGCTAAAGCTACAGCGCCATTGTTATCGCAATACAAAGGTATTGGATTGGCAATGGACGGAACCACCTGAAGTTCAGAAATGAACTTCCTCATCCAGACAGCCTCTTTTGCGGCTTCACTAGCAGCTATATACTCAGCCTCCATAGTTGAGTCTGCGACGGTATCTTGTTTGGAACTCTTCCAACATACCGCCCCTTCATTAAGGGTAAACACAAAACCCGAAATGGATTTAGAATCATCCTTGTCACTTTGGAAGCTGGAGTCGGTAAAAGCCTCTACCTGGAGGTCCCCATTACCGTAAATCAAGAACATCTCCTTAGTCCTTCTTAGGTACTTGAGAATGTTCTTCACCGCTCTCCAATGTTTCTCACCTGGGTCAGACTGATACCTGCTTACCACACTAAGTGCGTAAGCTACATCCGGTCTGGTACATAACATCGCATACATTATTGATCCTATCGCCAAAGCGTAGGGTATAATGCCCATGCGATCCCTCTCTTCATCAGTCTTTGGAGACATCTCCTTGGAGAGGGTGATTCCGTGACAAGCGGGCATATTGCCGCGCTTGGAATCTTCCATACTAAATCTCTTTAGTATAGTGTCTATATACCTGGACTGTGAAAGTCCCAATATTCTATTAGATCTATCTCGATAGATCTTAATGCCCAGAATGTATGATGCATCTCCCAAGTCTTTCATGGAGAATTTCTGTGACAAGAAGAGCTTTACTGATTGTAGTATAGGGATATCATTCCCTATCAGTAGTATGTCGTCGACGTACAAAACGAGGAAGACTACTGCTCCTTCTACAATCTTCCTATAAATACATGGTTCATCTATATTTTTGATAAAGTCAAATTCCTTGACTGTTTCATCAAAGCAGATGTTCCAACTCCGCGATGCTTGTTTTAACCCATAAATGGATTTAAGCAATTTGCACACTCTTCCGCTGCTCCCACTGTCTAAGAAACCTTTTGGTTGATCCATGTAAACACTCTCTTCTAGATGTCCATTTAGAAAAGCTGTTTTTACATCCATTTGCCAGATTTCATAGTCATGGAAGGCAGCAATGGCAAGCATTATCCGAATGAATTTAAGCATAGCTACTGGTGAAAAAGTTTCATCATAGTCCAATCCTGGTCTTTGACGAAAACCTTTTGCTACTAGTCTAGCTTTGTAGGTTTCCACTTGTCCAAATGTATCAATCTTCTTTTTGAAGATCCATTTGCACCCAACTGGTTTTACCCCAGGAGGAGCAACTTCTAAAGTCCATACTTTATTGGTGTACATGGATTCCATTTCGGATCTCATTGCATCCAGCCACTTCACTGAGTCGCTAGTCATGATAGCCTGCTGAAAACTAGTAGGCTCATCATCATAGATGATGCAATCCTCTTGATCCCTATCAAGAAGAAAAACCATAGTATCTTTCAGGAGGATGAGAAAGCCTACTAGATCTGCGGAGTGGCGTTAGTTCGTCATGTTCTATTGAAATCTGAGATTCTTCTAAGTCTTCGGTTGCAGTTTGAGGTTCTGGAATTTCTTCCAGTTCTACCGCGCTCCCACTAATTTCTTTTGCAAGAAATTCGCTTTCTAAGAAGACAAAGTGACGAGCGACAAACACCTTTTGTTCTTCAGTGTGGTAGACCATGTACCCCCTTGAATGCTTGGGGTATCTGTCACGACCCGAAAGTACGGAACGTGACCGGCACTTAGATTACGAAACGTCTAGAGGCACAACGTAACCTAAGTAAGCCGAAGCCCAGAAATCTAAACCATGAAAAAGAAGAAGAAGCAGTAAAAGAAAACATGAAGGAACAAGTTTAAAACATCAGCAAATTTTCTCAAAAATTTCGGCAGAGTCTCCTTTATAAAAACTGGCCCCCAAACGGGTACAACAAGTATAATATACATAAACAACAATAAAAAGCATCCCCAAACGGTAGCTAACTCAACGCCAACAAGCGGAAACAACCACAACAAGCACAATAATATACAACGCCAAAGGCGAGGCTCAAAACTCAAAAGAAAACAAATCCACCAAATCAGAATAATACATGCGCGACTCTAAGGTCGAAATAAAAGACTGGTCCAATAAACTTATCAAGTAATACAAGTATGGTTGATGGAGCTTACTAGATACAAATGAAAGAATGAAAGTACAATGGTGGTCCAGATACTAGTGAACCAACCTATCGTGCAAATCACCCTGAATGAAATGATGTGCCAGCAACTGCCAGGGAAACCTGTACATCGAACCTGTAATAAAATTTGGCACAACGGGGGTGAGTTGCCAACTCGTGAGTAGAAGACATCTACGAAAAGAAATCGAATGCACGACGCTATCCTAGGTCATAATAATACACTACTATATCTCAATCATCTAGTAATAGCAGGGTAATACTACGTGTAAATGCAGACACTCCGTGCTCGTGTCAGTGCCTCCTATAGTACTATGTCATATGAATGGATATGCATGCACCATGAATGTAAAGTAACCAATCCTGAAATCCAGATATATCTGTATAAGAAATCTTTAGATGTTATCATAGTAAAATGTGTATAGGGATCTGAAATCTCAACAATGAAATCCATGGAAATCCGTGTCAAGCATCGACACAAACATGTAAATCTCAAGTCTCATAGTCTCAATATCTCGGGCTCCGTCAGTCCGGATCGGCCCATATCATCAAATCTCACGACAACGGTCGGTATCCTCCGGATATCCGCCGCGCCAGACATCACCGGTAGGTAGCCTTCCCCTGCCAGGCTCATCGTCTACAACTCGATCTTCTTGCCCCGGGGTACCATACCGGGCCCACCATGTACCCGAGACGGTTCATCCACTCCTCGAATCGGGTCTCGAAATCCAACAGAAAACATGAAATCTCATGGTGGACGACACATACATCACGAGGAAACCGCACCTTATTTTAAAAAGAGAAGAGGAGAGAGAGAGAATTTTTTATATATTCTTGCGGTTTTCCCCAAAAATCCAGAAATCTCATAGAAATCCAAATCTTAAAATCATGAGTAAGTATAAGATAAGTGTCGGCATATGCCCATGATACTGCATGATAACATGAAAATATGAATGCATGAATGTCTAAGTAATAAGTGCCATGTCTAGACTAACATCTGAGAGTAATCCCAAAATTATATCGATCTAGTTGTTAACTGATTCTGTCAATAAAAGATAATATGATCTAAAGTGTACGTGACATAGCAATTACCGATGATGATGTGTGTGAGCCGGAAAATAAGTGTGCGTGGAATATGCGCATCATCGGTAATGGTGCTGGTGTCCTAACAGGTACAGTTTATACTGATTGTTGCAACATATGTATGAACATGCAACATTATGATTACAGTGTGAAAGTAAAGACGGATGTGTGTTATCCACTCATTTGATATACAATTATCACTACCACTATATGACTCGAACCTAACCTAGTGTCCATCTAACCTCCTAAGGAACTAAACCTAAGAACTAGTCATTAAGAAATAAGAGTCTACCTAGGTCTGAATCAATATCTCTAATAGTCGGCGATCCAGCCTCAATAGCGTTACGTATGTAGTACGGCTTCCTCAAATCAAGAGTGCGGATCAATCATCATATCTATGCCTCGTACGGTAAAATCCATCGTACGGCATCCCAATATCGGGGTACGGGTCAAGTATCTCCTAGGTGTCTCATCATTAGTATAATGTCATCATCAACACATCTCATGATTAAGGTGCTAAACTGCGATTGCATACATCAATCATATATCATTGGCATCATAATAAGCATCATTAGTTTATCCTCAGAAATATCATGTCATATGTATCATATTGTGATTTAGTCATACTGATATCATATCGTCCTCAAGTCACACCTCTATGATATCAACATCAGGTCACACCTACATGATGTCGTAATCAAGTCATACATATCCCATATCGTGATCAATCACAAGTTACAGTCCGGGTACTATTTTAGAGTCCCGTGTACCTCAATATCATCACCACCCATTATAATTTAAGTATACATGTTCATTATCTCATTCTCTAATGATCCGCTAACACTTAATACGACTGTATAGCTAAGAATCACGGCATCAAGCCCAGTTACACTGTTTCATCATACCTCGGATATCATATCACATCAATGTATCCCATATACATATTGTATATATATATACCTATACCTCGTCCTATATATATATACACATGCACGTATACACCATGTCGTGTTTCAGTGTGTGCGTGTGTGCGTTTCTACCTGAAACCTACGAACCTCTTCCAAGGTATTCATCTTCTGATATGTCTTCCTAAATCAGTCTAGTCCAGCCTAGGGTCATTACTAGGGCCCTACTCATCAAGAATCTAGGGTCACATCTGGTTTCCTAATGACAGTAAATACTATTCCTATTCTACGCTGCGGGGGTGCTAAACGCCATCCACCTGACTTCCTCCCGTAGATATACATCTACTCACCTGGTCCATGTCTGCCGAAGACGGTGTCGCCAGCCTCCTCTTCATCGCCCGCAGTCCACGTGAGGGGTACCTAAATGCAAACATATAAATAGCATCGTAAACTGAATCACATACAAAAGTCAAACGATACTAGGAACAAGCATAGGTTAAAACCTATGTCCCGTCCATGCAAAAGAACCAAATATCGCTCGATATCGGCGTACAAACTCTGATGGATCGAGATAAACATCAACAAATAACTCGTAGTTTTAAAACACATTACTTATATTATAAAACATGATTAAATCCATCGAAACCCTAAAATCCATCAAACCGTCCAATTTCGTAAAACCCGAAAATGCCAATTTACCGTTTTTCATCAAAACTTGACATTTAAATGAAACCAATGGTCATAAAAATCATTAAATAGCATAACTAGACTATACAAATCGTTACTATATTTTTATTAAACAAATTTGTATTAATTTGAAATTTCTAGTTTGCAACCTTTAACAATTTTCAACATTTTTCAAGCAAAATACCACAATTCCACCACAAAACATGATTTTGCATGAATTAATGTATTAAACCACAATTCATGATGATAATGATTTAATGAAACCATAAATTATATTTTTAATCTTATTTATTTAGGAATTTCCAAAAATCTAGTTTACAAAATAGCAATTTTTATCACAATTTATCAATTATCAATAGAAACTAGCAATCAATTTAAGTTTCCACTCCACCAACAAGTTAATACCCTTACTAAGACCACAATCTAGTGTTACAAATATTAATTGAAATTTTATTTCACCAAAAATTATGTTTTATAGAAACCTAGTTAGCAAAATTCCTAATTTAAACAATTTTAAATGAAAAATTTACAATTCAACAACCATGCAAGATTTTTCCAATTCTAAAAGTGTTAAACTAACTATTATAACCCTAATTAATTAATAAAAATCATAACTTGAATTTACAATCCTAACTTGAATTTTAAAAATTGAACATAGAATTAATTCATTAAATCTAAACATGGTTAAAAGAAACATCTAATAACAAATAAACAAAAGAAGGAAATTTATACCTCCAAAATAGGAAATCCAAACAAGAAAATGAGCCTCCAAAATGCATGCTTTCCATCTCCAAAATCCATATAAAAATGAGCAAGGAATAAAGGGTATGAAATAAATAGGATTTTGTGGATTTTTATTGAATTTTTAAAGGATTTTTGATGAATTTTGGAGCAAAATAACATGAGGAAAATGGGGGATACCATGGGGGGTGAGGCCGGCAATTTTTTGAGGTGAGGGAGAGAAGGAAGAGAGTGACAAAAGTTGTGTAGAAGTCTCCACCAAAATATCACTTCATTATGTCTTTTCATGCATTTATTTATTTTTCTTTTATTTCTTTACTATAGCAACTCAAGAAAACTCTAGAAAATAGGAAAAATTTGCAAATAAATTTTGCATGGTACACACTAAATTCTAACATGCCATGGTTCATTTTTACAAATTAAAACCATTCAAATTTGTAATTTACACTAATTTAGTGTAAAAATAAAGCTTATGTTACTATTTAAAATAATTAATTTAGAAAAAATATTTAATTAAACTAAAAATTTATAAGTGGATAAATAAACACCATTTACTAGTAATTACATAATTAAAATAGGTATTTTTGAAATTATAATGAAAAACAATCACGGTTTAGTTTTATGAAAAATACATTTTACTTTACCGAAAATCATAAAATTCACTTAAACAATTTTATTCATTTAATTATTTTTAAAACGTTACAATCTTCCCCCCTTTAAGAAATTCGGTCCCCGAATTTAAATTAAAACTCTCCTTCCAAATACTAAAACACTTAGCAAACACTCAAATCGTCGGGGCTCCGAAATCATCAATACATAACTAAAATCAACTCCGTCAAGCATAACGCAATCATCGGAGTTATGGCGAGAATAAAATATCAAAACCCAATATGAAGACCATCATAATATACATCAATCTATAACTTGTATATAGTTCACATCCTAGTAAAATCGCCTAAACATCATAATAAAGAAACATATAAAACCCCTCTTGAAAATCGCCGTGCAATGCACGTGTCACGGCATAAGTAGCGGACGTTTATTTTTAAAAAAAATAGCTATATATATATCTTTTATTTAACATACACGTCCCGCCTGGTTACTAAATCAAATAATAATGATTATGAAACATACTGCTCAAACTGAAATCAATCCCAATCACATCAATAAAATATCATGTGCGTCCTGGGCGCACTGAAATCGAAACCAAATACAGATACCACGAATACACACAACAACAAAACTAAGTGCAACAGGTCTGCACCAAAAACATCTGTCAAGTGCAACGGGTGTGCACGACTCAATATCAGGTGCATCTAATCTGCACAAAACCCCGATTTAGTGCATCTGGTGTGCACAAAATCGCATTAAGTGCGCCAAGTATGCGCAAGAATCCTAATCAGGTGCACATGGTGCACGAAAACATACATCGAATATCAAAATCGAAATCACAGCACAAAAATGCATGAAAACTAGGTCGAAGCATATATCAAAATCATGTGTAACCCATATGCACGAAATCAAATCAAAAATCTCAAAATATATAAAACCAAATCAAGTGTACTGGGTGTGTACTAAACAACATCAATACAACTGATATATAAAACACAAATAGAATGTAATGAAGGTACACACATGAAGTACCAATCGTAGAACAAAGTCCTCAAATTACCAAAATCCAATCAACGAAAATATGAAATTCAAATCACTAAATCACAATTGTAAACACTATCGTCAGTGTACGCCTCTTTCCTCTGATGTCGGCTGCTTCAAACTTGTCTCTTCATAAGTTTGCTGACTTTACTACCAACGGCAATACTCATATCTAGAGTCTCCCACGTAGTCGATCCCTTCACTTGATATCCGGACTACATTAAACTTTTCGATCGATCCATCAAAATCCCATAATTCCCCGAGAGCTCAACACTCAAGTACAGCTTAAAAATATCCGGTACATACCCCAGCATCGATGATCCAGCCGTAGAAGGGAAAACCCAAGCCTCACTAATGACACCGCGGAACTGCCGTAAACCCTAAGGTTCAAGGGTGTTCTCGTGGTCATTATGTCGAGTTAGGGTTTCATTCTTCTAGAGGGTCCATCGAAATACCTGCATGTTCTTCCGAATACTTTAAACTTGGGAAAATGGTTTTCTGATAATCGTTCGAACCCTTTAACTTCATCCGGACGGCATGTGAATACCCTTCGTCCGCACGCTAAGAAATACTTCACTCCTCAAGAATAACCAAAACTCTAATGGTTATCGCATTTGAGCCACAGCTCCCTCTGCCAGTGTGCCCGTGGTAACAGAAACCACCCTCCAACATTGACGAAGATAGATCAAAAGAACGAATGGAATACGGTGCAAATAATTGTACATCCTAAGGCTCCTTAAGCAGAGTAGCGTATCGTAAGTATGCCACGGACCATACCCACGGTACGTTACTCTACCTAAATCGCCAACTCCATCAACCAAGGGTCATCTAGACTTATACAAGGTAAAACCTAGCGCTCTGATACCAACTTTGTCACGACCCGAAAGTACGGAACGTGACCGGCACTTAGATTACGAAACATCTAGAGGCGCAACGTAACCTAAGTAAGCCGAAGCCCAGAAATCTAAACCATGAAAAAGAAGAAGAAGCAGTAAAAGAAAACATGAAGGAACAAGTTTAAAACATCAGCAAATTTTCTCAAAAATTTCGGCAGAGACTCCTCTATAAAAAATGGCCCCCAAACGGGTACAACAAGTATAATATACATAAACAACAATAAAAAGCATCCCCAAACGGGAGCTAACTCAACGCCAACAGGCGGAAACAACCACAACAAGCACAATAATATACAACGCCAAAGGCGAGACTCAAAACTCAAAAGAAAACAAATCTACCAAATCAGAATAATACATGCGCGACTCTAAGGTCGAAATAAAAGACTGGTCCAATAAACTTATCAAGTAATACAAGTATGGTTGATGGAGCCTACTAGATACAAATGAAAGAATGAAAGTACAATGGTGGTCCAGATACAAGTGAACCAACCTACCGTGCAAATCACCCTGAATGAAATGATATGCCAGCAACTGCCAGGGAAACCTGTACATCGAACCTGTAATAAAATTTGGCACAACGGGGGTGAGTTGCCAACTCGTGAGTAGAATACATCTACGAAAAGAAATCGAATGCACGACGCTATCCTAGGTCATAATAATACACTACTATATCTCAATCATCTAGTAATAGCAGGGTAATACTACGTGTAAATGCAGACACTCCGTGCTCGTGTCAGTGCCTCCTATAGTACTATGTCATATGAATGGATATGCATGCACCATGAATGTAAAGTAACCAATCCTGAAATCCAGATATATCTGTATAAGAAATCTTTAGATGTTATCATAGTAAAATGTGTATAGGGATCTGAAATCTCAACAATGAAATCCATGGAAATCCGTGTCAAGCATCGACACAAACATGTAAATCTCAAGTCTCATAGTCTCAATATCTCGGGCTCCGTCACTCCGGATCGGCCCATATCATCAAATCTCACGACAACGGTCGGTATCCTCTGGATATCCGCCGTGCCAGACATCACCGGTAGGTAGCCTTCCCCTGCCAGGCTCATCGTCTACAACTCGATCTTCTTGCCCCGGGGTACCATACCGGGCCCACCATATATCCGAGACGGTTCATCCACTCCTCGAATCGGGTCTCGAAATCCAACAGAAAACATGAAATCTCATGGTGGACGACACATACATCACGAGGAAACCGCACCTTATTTTAAAAAGAGAAGAGGAGAGAGAGAGAATTTTTTATATACTTTTGCGGTTTTCCCCAAAAATCCAGAAATCTCATAGAAATCCAAATCTTAAAATCATGAGTAAGTATAAGATAAGTGTCGGCATATGCCCATGATACTGCATGATAACATGAAAATATGAATGCATGAATGTCTAAGTAATAAGTGCCATGTCTAGACTAACATCTGAGAGTAATCCCAAAATTATATCGATCTAGTTGTTAATTGATTCTGTCAATAAAAGATAATATGATCTAAAGTGTACGTGACATAGCAATTACCGATGATGATGTGTGTGAGCCGGCAAATAAGTGTGCGTGGAATATGCGCATCATCGGTAATGGTGCTGGTGTCCTAACAGATACAGTTTATACTGATTGTAGCAACATATGTATGAACATGCAACATTATGATTACAGTGTGAAAGTAAAGATGGATGTGTGTTATCCACTCATTTGATATACAATTATCACTACCACTATATGACTCGAACCTAACCTAGTGTCCATCTAACCTCCTAAGGAACTAAACCTAAGAACTAGTCATTAAGAAACAAGAGTCTACCTAGGTCTGAATCAATATCTCTAATAGTCGGCGATCCAGCCTCAATAGCGTCACGTATGTAGTACGGCTTCCTCGAATCAAGAGTGCGGATCAATCATCATATCTATGCCTCGTACGGTAAAATCCATCGTACGTCATCGCAATATCGGGGTACGGGTCAAGTATCTCCTAGGTGTCTCATCATTAGTATAATGTCATCATCAACACATCTCATGATCAAGGTGCTAAACTGCGATCGCATACATCAATCATATATCATTGCCATCATAATAAGCATCATTAGTTTATCCTCAGAAATATCATGTCATATGTATCATATTGTGATTTAGTCATACTGATATCATATCGTCCTCAAGTCACACCTCTATGATATCAACATCAGGTCACACCTACATGATGTCGTAATCAAGTCATACATATCCCATATCGTGATCAATCATAAGTTACAGTCCGGGGACTATTTTAGAGTCCCGTGTACCTCAATATCATCACCACCTATTATAATTTAAGTATACATGTTCATTATCTCATTCTCTAATGATCCGCTAACACTTAATACGACTGTATAGCTAAGAATCACGGCATCAAGCCCAGTTACACTGTTTCATCATACCTCGGATATCATATCACATCAATGTATCCCATATACGTGTTGTATATATATATACCTATACCTTGTCCTATATATATATACACATGCACGTATACACCATGTCATGTTTCAGTGTGTGCGTGTGTGCGTTTCTACCTGAAACCTATGAACCTCTTCCAAGGTATTCATCTTCTGATATGTCTTCCTAAATCAGTCTAGTCCAGCCCAGGGTCATTACTAGGGCCCTACTCATCAAGAATCTAGGGTCACATCTGGTTTCCTAATGACAATAAATACTATTCCTATTCTACGTTGCGGGGGTGCTAAATGCCATCCACCTGACTTCCCCCCGTAGATATACATCTACTCACCTGGTCCATGTCTACCGAAGACGGTGTCGCCATCCTCCTCTTCATCGCCCGCAGTCCACGTGAGGGGTACCTAAATGCAAACATATAAATAGCATCGTAAACTGAATCACATACAAAAGTCAAACGATACTAGGAACAAGCATAGGTTAAAACCTATGTCCCGTCCACGCAAAAGAACCAAATATCGCTTGATATCGGCGTACAAACTCCGATGGATCGAGATAAACATCAACAAATAACTCGTAGTTTTAAAACACATTACTTATATTATAAAACATGATTAAATCCATCGAAACCCTAAAATCCATCAAACCGTCCAATTTCGTAAAACCCGAAAATGCCAATTTACCGTTTTTCATCAAAACTTGACATTTAAATGAAACCAATGGTCATAAAACTCATTAAATAGCATAACTAGACTATACAAACCGTTACTATATTTTTATTACACAAATTTGTATTAATTTGAAATTTCTAGTTTGCAACCTTTAACAATTTTCAACATTTTTCAAGCAAAATACCACAATTCCACCACAAAACATGATTTTGCATGAATTAATGTATTAAACCACAATTCATGATGATAATGATTTAATGAAACCATAAATTATATTTTTAATCTCATTTATTTAGGAATTTCCAAAAATCTAGTTTACAAAATAGCAATTTTTATCACAATTTATCAATTATCAATAGAAACTAGCAATCAATTTAAGTTTTCACTCCACCAACAAGTTAATACCCTTATTAAGACCACAATCTAGTGTTACAAATATTAATTGAAATTTTATTTCACCAAAAATTATGTTTTATAGAAACCTAGTTAGCAAAATTCCTAATTTAAACAATTTTAAATGAAAAATTTACAATTCAACAACCATGCAAGATTTTTCCAATTCTAAAAGTGTTAAACTAACTATTATAACCCTAATTAATTAATAAAAATTATAACTTGAATTTACAACCCTAACTTGAATTTTAAAAATTGAACATAGAATTAATTCATTAAATCTAAACATGCTTAAAAGAAACATCTAATAACAAATAAACAAAAGAAGGAAATTTATACCTCCAAAATATGAAATCCAAACAAGAAAATGAGCCTCCAAAATGCATGCTTTCCATCTCCAAAATCCATATAAAAATGAGCAAGGAATAAAGGGTATGAAATAAATAGGATTTTGTGGATTTTTATTGAATTTTTAAAGGATTTTTGATGAATTTTGGAGCAAAATAAAATGAGGAAAATGGGGGCTACCTTGGGGGGTGAGGCCGGCCATTTTTGGAGGTGGGGGAGAGAAGGAAGAGAGTGACAAAAGTTGTGTAGAAGTCTCCACCAAAATATCACTTCATTATGTCTTTTCATGCATTTATTTATTTTTCTTTTATTTCTTTACTATAGCAACTCAAGAAAACTCTAGAAAATAGGAAAAATTTGCAAATAAATTTTGCATGATACACACTAAATTCTAACATGCCATGGTTCATTTTTACAAATTAAAACCATTCAAATTTGTAATTTACACTAATTTAGTGTAAAAATAAAGCTTATGTTACTATTTAAAATAATTAATTTAGGAAAAATATTTAATTAAACTAAAAATTTATAAGTGGATAAATAAACACAATTTACTAGTAATTACATAATTAAAATAGGTATTTTTGAAATTATAATGAAAAACAATCACGGTTTAGTTTTATGAAAAATACATTTTACTTTACCGAAAATCATAAAATTCACTTAAAAATTTTTATTCATTTAATTATTTATTTAATTATTTTTAAAACGTTACAGTATCCTACAAACTTGCGTAAAACAGATCGTGCTTCGAGCTTGTCCGGATTATGCTTTTTAATATATACCGGACACCCCCATATCTTGATATACTTGAGATATGGTCTCTTCCCACACCACATTTCATATGGAGTGGTAGGTACAGACTTAGTTGGAACTCTATTCAATAGGTATGCGGCTGATTCTAGAGCAAATCCCCAGAAGGAAAGTGGCAACTCCGCACTACTCATCATTGAACGCACCATATCTAATAGCGTGCGATTCCTTCTTTCTGATACACCATTATGCTGGGGTGTATAAGGTGGAGTAAGCTGAGAGAGAATTCCATTCGCTTTTAAGTGTTCAAGGAAACTGGTACTTAAGTATTCTCCACCTCGATCAGATCGAAGTGTCTTGATGCTTTTACCAGTTTGTTTCTCTACTTCATTTTTATATTCCTTAAACTTCTCAAAAACCTCGGATTTATGCTTCATTAAGAACACATGTCCATACCTAGAGAAGTCATCAGTAAAAGTGATGAAGTAGGAGTGACCACTTCGTGCATGTATAGACATCGGACCACATACATCACTGTGTACTAGTCCCAAGAGTTCTGTGGCTCTTTCTCCGTGTCCGGTGAACGGAGATTTGGTCATTTTTCCTTTGATACATGATTGACAAGTTGCATATGATAAATATTCAAACGGATCTAGATATCCATCTTTATGTAACTTAGTCAACCTTGTTTCATTTATATGACCAAGTCTACAATGCCATAGGAAGGCTTGATTCGAATCTGGAGCCTTTCTTTTACGCGTGTTTTGAATATTGAAAATTTGAGGTTGATTAAGTATGTATATGCCGTTTTCCAGTGTGCCAAACCCAATCAGTTCTTGATTTAGGAGAATGTTCATGACATTTCTTTCAAGAACAAAATTATATCCTTTATTAGACAACAAAGATACTGATATAATATTACACAACATACTGGGAATACAAAAACAGCTGTACAATACCAAAATGTGTCCACTATTCAACCCTAGGTGATATTCCCCTATTGCAACTGCATCTACATGCATTCCATTGCCCATCCGGAGAGTCACATCACCTGCCCCCAGTACTCTACTATTTCTCAGATCCTGGAAAGAATTACAGATGTGAGAACCAGAACCGGTATCAAGTACCCATGAAGTAGAGTTTACTGAAAGACAATTTTCGATTACGAACACACCTGAAGCAGAAGCAACAGCTTGCTTCATGTTCTTGGCTTTAAAGGCCATACAGTCCTTCTTCCAGTGCCTTTGCTTGTGACAATAGAAGCACTCGTTTTTTTATGCCTTCACCCTTCCTGCCTTGTTCGTTCCCTGCACCTTCTTGACCCCACCCTTCGGTTTGGTGGCTTTCATCTTCTTCTTCCCTTTAGCTTTCGCTTTAGATTTAGAAGAAGATGATTGGCCAAGATACAGAACGGGGGTCTTCTCCTTTTTCAAGGAGGTCACTGTTACCCTCAACATATTGAGGAGCTTTGGAAGATCCGCTTCCATTTCGTGCATGTTGAAGTTCATCACGAACTGAGAGAAGGTGTGGGGAAGGGACTGCAAAATCAAGTCGATATACAAATCATTCTCTAGCACGCATCCCAGGTTTGCGAGTTCCTCAATGAGGGTGATCATTTTGAGGACGTGCTCTCCAACAGGCGATCCTGGAGCTAACCTCATCTGGAAGAGTTTCCTTGAGGTTTCGTACCTCGCGATACGGGAGTGTTCACCATACAATTCCTTGCAATGGAGGAATATGGATACAATATCCATACTCTCGTGCTGTTTCTGGAGTTCATTATTCATGGACGCCAGCACGATACACTTAGCTCGCTCACAGTCTAGATCCCAGGTTTTACGAACTTCCTTGTCCGCAACTGAGGAATCTGGTCCTGGGATAAGGGGAGGAACAACGGTGGTAACATATGCAACTTTGTCATAAGTCAGCGCAATATTGACGTTCCTTAGCCAATCTTTATAGTTCTGCCCGGTCAGTATATTCTTTTCAAGTAATAGTTTTAGTCCAGTCATGGTATCTGCCAGAGAGAGAGAAAAGAAAACACTCAGCATATGCTCTTGCAAGTTTAGATTGGTTATTATTTTATCTAAACAGGATGTCTCCCACTTTTTCCTCAAATCCTTCTTCAAAACCTAAAAGAAGAACTAGTCAGGATTTAATCACACGTTACAATTCTTGCTTAACCTTTCAGCCAGGCTGGTGTTGGTACTTCGAGGGAGGTTTTCCAACGTTTTCGCGAAGTTCCTTAATTAAATAACCTCTTTTCCCTGGAGGCGTAGCCTCTCTAACACCTTTCTAGGCACCTACTTGGTTTATAGCATTGGTTGTTAAGTGAGAGAAATTCCCGAGAGTAATCCTACTCATCAGTGGGATCGGGATCCAACTATCATTGCATGATGCCCTAGATGGAAGCCACTCTAGTCACCACACTCCAGAAGGTAAGCTAAATCTGCAAGTTTCCTTTATGTTTGAAACTCCCGATGTGATTTTTACCCCAAGCTTTTATAGACCTTGACGTAGGCCAACAAGTCATAAGACGCAAGTCAAGTTCTACCCGTCGTTGTCCTGATTAATTTAAATACTTCGTACAAGCCCTTGACGTAGGCCAATAAGGTGTACGTCTGTATTAAACTAATGCATCTATCTATGCAACAAATAGGCACACACACTGCTACCATTCACTATGCCTTGACGTAGGCCAACAAGCATAGCAAGAATACGATGTGCTGTCTATTTGAAACGACGGAGGGTTACGGCTGGTTTTTGGCAAAAAACCGTTAACGTAGTGAACTTGATTTGATCGAAGGAACTAAGATAGCTTTTATTAAAAGGAGTGGTTTAAGCTCCGCATTTAAAATTTGCTTTTTCAAGAAAACCGAGTGGTTTTTAGAAATTGTTCCAACGATTCAGTTTAGGTTTTATTTTCTTTGCATTAATAATAATGCGTCCCATCTTTAACCTATCATTACAGATAACAAAGAAAATACAACGTCCTCTTATGCCATCCGCATTCGCCACGGGGTCCTGTCATCACCCGTTAGGTTACTTAACTAACGACAGAGCGGGGGCTGGGCTAGCGCGGGTGTAAAACATAAGCGACGTCTAAATAGCTATCATATATAGATATTGTACATTCGTCAGACGCAATAATAGGCATTCTAGATCACAGATAAACAATATTGGATTTGCAAGCAATCCGCATTTCGTTTGAGCCTGCAATGAAAGACGGATTACACAGTTGTGATGAATAGCCATTTTCCCACCCCAGACCCCTACGGGTACGGCAAACTACCCGCCAAGTACCAGAAGTGAAGCGGTCTGCCCCAACACTTCAAAATACCCGGTAGTTTGTGCACCCCACCTTGGGTCTATCCTAGGAGCAAAAACAGTAAAAAGAAATAATACAACGGTGGCTACAACAGCAACCTGGATGTGCCCCGCAAAATAATATTACAACAAATGAATTAATACAAAAACCCATCACAAAACCCGGCCAAACACCACAACAGTCCCATACAGTTTATATACACAAACAGTTATATATAACATCACAGATATGTGCAACCCCCTGCCAACCGACATACTAGCAGTTAGGGGAGGTTTACGAACACATAAAACATTTCACAGATATAATCAAACAAGCAAATACCGTATAATTTCGATCGATTAAACACATTTAATTTTTCTCCAATACTTCTCTGTAAATCTGAAACCTGAGCAAAAATAAAAATTACCAGAAAACACCAAATATCACAGAGAAACAACACAAGAAACTTGGGATGATGAATCGTCCAAAGCGCGGCGGAATCGCGGCGGATCGGTAGGATCGGCCGCGGTTCCGCGGCGCTATGGCCGATTCATGAGCCCAATTTTCTTGGGTGTTCTAATACATTCATTTAGGTCATTCTGAAGGTCCCTGAAAAATTTTTGGACCTCATTTAAAATTTGACAGAAAGTACATGATATCGGGGTTTTTCCGGTTTGTTTTTCCGTTCGAAATTCATACAAATTTGCAAGTGTGTTAAATACTGTTTAGCTAGGCTCTGATACCACTGTAAGTCGATGTTCAACACCCCAATACTTATGGGGAGGCGGAAATATGAATAACAATCTTGTTCTATGATTAAACATCGAATAACCGTATGAATCGTTTGCTAAACAAGTTTTAACAAAAGTTATAGAGTTCTAAACTACTATGTTAAGAGATTATACCAAACGGTTCTAGTCCTTCATCTTAATGTTATCTACGGCCTCTTTGGATCTCCACGTCCGCTTCGGCTTTCTTCCGTGATAGACGATTCACCCGAGAACCCTACTCCAAGCTATAACCTCTAAACTTGAGGTTACTTAGTTTCTCTAGTTGCTAAATAGAGTAGCTAAGGTGATGTAGAGATAGGTTATGGAGTAATTAGTCTTTCCTAATCCTTGTTCTCAACTCATGAGGGTAGGATTAGGTTTGGTGAAGGAGAGAGAACTTGAAGAGAGAAAGTGAGAAGATGATAATGATAATAATAATAATAATGAAATAGCTTCTCACTTGATATATGAAACATAATGAATACAAAGAAATGAATAATATGAGATTATTCATCATGTTTCATTAATGCAAGTGGGTGATTCATTATGTGAGTCATTAAGCATTTAATAATGCATTAATGACATGATGAATCACTAACAATGAGTCACTAAATCATTAAATGAAAATGCCACCTCTCCCTCCATGTCACATCCTTCTAGAAGCTTCTCGGAAAATTACGAGAACGCCCCTCTCATCCGTGAAAACACGGAAAAACTTTAGACTGTATAAATCCAATAACCTGATACTAGAATCTGGCTTAAACCAAAGCCGGCTAGTAAAAACTGTCCGGATGTCGTACGTGCGTTCAAACACGTATGCGTCCGAACCTTTGTCGTAAAACCATACGACCTCTATATCTTTTCGCCTGGGTTTGGGAAATCTCTATGTGGGACTCTAAAGACTCAACTACTACGCTGGCAGTGGGTTTAACCACAGACCGCAAGCGGCACTAGCTGTACGTAACGGTCCCCAGGTAGTTGTCGATAAGAAAGATGATGAGGTAACCCATCTGAAATCCTACCGAGCCTGTCTGTGACAATATCCGCGCAGTCCGGTCTGTTCGTCTAAGAGTATCGCATGTATGGTCTAGGGAGGTGGTGGACGTCAGACCCCTAATAACCGTACAAGTCGTGTCGGTATGGTTCAAGACCACCCGAGAATCTACTGATCATTCCATCAGTAATTCTCAATCAGCCCTGGCCAGGGACTTATGGTAATGACCAACCGACCACAGTGCGATATCAACTCTCTATACCGGGAGAGACGAATCCCTAACAGTCGCTCACTGCCTCCACGTGGCTCGGGACTGTGCCCAACTGAAACCTGTTTGCACGACTCCTTTGAGCCGTGGTAGGGTAATAATCAAAGCACAGTGGGAACTCACACGAGACAAATGATGACCTTAAGTCAACGGACTATCTGCACACATGTCACCTGAGAACTGCTATCTGACGTTAGGTATAATACCATCCAGTCAGTTCTCGGCGAGTCCTGTCCGGTGTACTCACACCCAGTGAGCATCTGTATACAATCTTAGGTGAACACCACCAATGGTTGCGGGACCAATCCATTGCCCCTCGTCAGGGTCTAGATATGTATACACTAGTCTACTCCGGAGTATCGATGCCCAATCTCGATACTCCTGCGACCAGGGACATCCAAGGGTGTGCCTATTGACTATCCAGCTCCCACTAGTATGACCGCCATCACAATGCCGGTAGTCAGACAAAACACCCTATGGGCTTTATCAACATATATATATAAATACCAAGTAAAAAAAATATCATACGTTAAGACAAAGTCAAACCAAATAGCATACTATCATATCAAGCAAGACTGTCATGTATATACATATCCCAAGCATCCTATACAATGTAGGCCTCTAGGGCATATATATCCAACAGTTAGTATGAGGGATGGAAAAATCCCTTGTGTTTCTCTTCGCCAAACATCTTAAAATGAATCTAGACAAAAAAAACACAACCTCCTCCTTTAGGCGCACTATTGGTGACATATAGCCGCGACGTAAGTCAAGAATTCTTTAAGGAGCACTACAACGTGACATATAGTTGTGACCTAATTGGATACATGGTTGTGTGTGTTTGGCATAGGGTTGGAAATAAGCATATGTAATGGACATATAAGGGGCACTAAGAATAGATTTAGCGTTGGAAAACTTGCTTAAACACGCCAATCCCATACCTATGTCCTCCTAATCCCTGCTACTTTCAATTATCCTAATATCATTTCAAGAATGGAAAAAAACAAGCACAAGACTAATCCTAACTCTACTAACCAACCCTAACCCTAACAAGTTTACTTGAAACATAAAATACGAACACTTAGAATATAATTGAACATATATATACAATCTTTTTTTGACTCGTCTAAAACAAGAATGAACATACGAACCATCTCCCAGTGGACGACCCGTACTCAACCGGCTAGCTGCAAAGTGACACCGTCTTGATTGCAGTAAGTAGGACATATAGAATGCTTAGCGTATCACATAAAAACACAGACAATCAAATTGCGTCGTTACTAGGGAGACGGCAATGTATTTCTTTCCTGTCATCCGGGTTAATTTTTGTAAATAAAAACTAAAAAACCCACCATAAAAATCCATCTTGTTATTCTTTGATTATTTTGGTGTGAATGTGCAGGATGGGGAAAAGAGAAAGTTCAGTGCCAAAGACATGGGAAGTTTGACCCACATCTCTCGGCTACACCACGGCGGATCAAGGCGAAACTGTGCCAATATCTAGAGCAACTACAGTAATCATATTAATATACCGAGCTACAAAACAGAAGACCAAAACCATAGGAGTTCACCCAAGAAAACTGGAGCCACAACTCAACAATTTGACCGTGGATCCATGGCCATTAAAGAGCATTTGACTGCGGTTCCGTGGCCAAATTTTGGCTTCATTGCTCCAATTTTTGTGTAAGTCCTTCTCTTCTCTAAATTCCCCCTTTGACCTCCAATAAATTGCCTTCTCTGTAGTATTCTTTGCGCAAACTCTCTCTCTCTCTCTCTCTCTCTCTCTCTCTTTCCAATACATTGTTTTGTGCAGGATTCTTTGCGCCGCCGCCAAATAAATTTTTTTTGTTTTAGATTTTGTTTGATTAAACGCTTTGCATATAATAATACAGACATTAAGGGGCTATAACACCAATTAAGATTGGGTGGGGATTTCATCACCCTTCCTAAGTCCCTACAAATCACAAAAAGCATACGCATTATCTTGAGTTAATAAAAAATATCTAGACCAAACCTATAAGGACTTGTCGCGCTTATTTAGGACAAGTGAAGGTTGCGGGGAATCGGTCGTTTATCTAAACTTGAATTTATGGTGCCTAGGCTAGACAAGTGAGGAGGTAATTTTAAAAGGCCCGTCTCACGGTGATTCGTGAGCGGAACCCTCTTTACCTCACTTGTGCTTATCTGGCCACAATTGACAGTGAAGAGGTGATTCGAGGATTATCTTGCAACTTTTCGCTTGGAAGTCTAGGAGCGTTCTAGTTGGAATTTAAAGACTCTAGCTCTAGGTATTGTTTATGCATATTATGATTATGATTATTCTTGTGTAGAGTTTAGTCCCATAATTCCGTTTTTTTTTTCAAAAACCAAAACAAACAATTTCAAAAATCCAAAAACTCAAAAAAAAATCAAAAAATTCAGAAAAAAAATTATAAAATTTCGCCCACTTCCTACCTCCCTACTTTTCACTTTTTTCCTATCATGGGTATCCCAAAACGACCAACTCTTGCAGAACTTTAGTATCCACAACCAGACATTTTTTCATACGGTTCTTGCTTTGGTCGAACTTCAAACGATTCATCCATGCCCAAAATTTCTTTGAAAGATTGAATAGACGCGTTTAGGACCAACAATTACACACCGCACTCCACTTTATATCAAACTTATCAAACTTTCAAACTTTCACACGTTGATACCCTTTTTGAGAGTCATGTTCTGACTCCGAAACCTATGTCCATTGCTGACAGAATTGAACAATTTCGTAGCCGATTTTTCACTCCTTTCACCATTCTAAATTCCTTAGGACAACAATTCTAATCATCTTCATATCAGAATGTTAATCCTAATCCTGTCTATTTTTCACATCCAATCAATTCCTATCAATCCTACCCGAATTTTACACCTTCTCTAGACATTTTTTTTGAACAGCCATTTGGGAGTTTCACGTATCCAAACGAGTTTGAAACTTTTACAGAAACCCAATCACAATCCATGTCTAGTCTTGAATAGTCATTAGAAGAATTTTGGGTAGCGTCATGCCAACAGATGGAGGATTTGAATGCATCCATAGCCGCCCTGATACAACCTAACGAACCAGCAGCTAGTTCCCAATTAGCTCAAAATTTTCCAATGTATGATGCAGCAATAGGACAGTTTGAGGATTTGAGTAGTGAGAGTGCGTAGTACACCCTTCCAAATCAAACCTACCCATTTCAAATTGAATTCCCCAGCTCCAGTTTCAACTATCTATCAAGTACACCAAATAATTCACCACTTGAAGATAGAGCGTTTGATGAGTTGTGCGACTATATAGTGTTTGATTTACCCGATTGTAAAGGGTCCATTTCAAGTGAAACCAATGCCCATACCTTTGATCTCTACACCTCCGCTCTAGAACCATAATTGATTGAAAACCATGCTTTTGATGAGGTGTTTGAGAGGTTTAACTTTCACTTGATTGAGCATATCGACGTTGTGAATATTTTGGATGATGAACCCACAATTTTGGATGAGTTTGAAAGTATCCCTTAGCACCACTATTAGGTTTTAACAAGCATCAAGTATACAATTTTAAAAAATCTAGTGTGCTAAAGCATGCTAACCTAGAATCGAACAAGAGAATTAGAGTTTATAAACATGTAAACAAGTTTTACACTAAGTGAATAGAGAATACATCTTTTGTAGACCGGTCCTTCACTTCTAAAGCACTAAGTAGTAATCCCTAGAACTCTTCTTAGGTTCCACTTGGTGAAAGAAACGAGCTTGCTTAGTCGTCTTTGAGGCCGAAGATAATCCACCTTGAAGTATTTCTAACTCAAACTATCTCTTCACTAATTAAAGAATTAGTGAAGCAAACAACCTGTCATGACCCACCCCCAATACAGAGAGTATTGTCCGTTCTGGCCGAAACCGCACGGTTTTGTCCTTCGGAGCTAGTTCCCAATTAGCTCAAAATTTTCCAATGTATGATGCAGCAATAGGACAGTTTGAGGATTTGAGTAGTGAGAGTGCGTAGTACACCCTTCCAAATCAAACCTACCCATTTCAAATTGAATTCCCCAGCTCCAGTTTCAACTATCTATCAAGTACACCAAATAATTCACCACTTGAAGATAGAGCGTTTGATGAGTTGTGCGACTATATAGTGTTTGATTTACCCGATTGTAAAGGGTCCATTTCAAGTGAAACCAATGCCAATACCTTTGATCTCTACACCTCCGCTCTAGAACCACAATTGATTGAAAACCATGCTTTTGATGAGGTGTCTGAGAGGTTTAACTTTCACTTGATTGAGCATATCGACGTTGTGAATATTTTGGATGATGAACCCACAATTTTGGATGAGTTTGAAAGTATCCCTTAGCACCACTATTAGGTTTTAACAAGCATCAAGTATACAATTTTAAAAAATCTAGTGTGCTAAAGCATGCTAACCTAGAATCGAACAAGAGAATTAGAGTTTATAAACATGTAAACAAGTTTTACACTAAGTGAATAGAGAATACATCTTTTGTAGACCGGTCCTTCACTTCTAAAGCACTAAGTAGTAATCCCTAGAACTCTTCTTAGGTTCCACTTGGTGAAAGAAACGAGCTTGCTTAGTTGTCTTTGAGGCCTTAGATAATCCACCTTGAAGTATTTCTAACTCAAACTATCTCTTCACTAATTAAAGAATTAGTGAAGCAAACAACCTGTCATGACCCACCCCCAATACAGAGAGTATTGTCCGTTCTGGCCGAAACCGCACGGTTTTGTCCTTCGGAGCGAACCGGATCCGACCAGGGGCCACATCCCAGGAGGTCACCCATCCCAGGACTTCCCTGGCCCGAGCACGCTTAACTACGGAGTTCTCAAACTCCTGTCGTGCCAGTTCACTTAAAAGGTGCCTCTGTATTGAAGAGTGGTTTCATTCTATTTATTTTATAGTACAGATCTGTCCTCTTTCGGAATGTATTCCGAAGATTCCCCATTATTTTATAGTGGGTCCCCATGCTTATCTGGCATAAATGGGTATACCGGATAATACCTGGGGTATTACACAACCTATACTAAAGGGGTAGTGAAGTGTAGGTTGATGAAGTAGGAATATTGCTCACTTTAGAAATTTCTTTCTCTTTTTCTTTTTCAACTCAAGAAAATGCTAGAGGAGGAAGATGAAGAGCTGGGGTGAAAAAAATATCTCAAGTGATTATATGAGACATAACCATATGATAAAGATAATGGTTGGATTATAAAATATCCAGAGTAAAACAAAATTAGTGGAATGAGTCATGGTTTCTACATGCTTCTACAAGCATCCAAGCCATACTCATTTATACACTAATTTTATTTTCCTCTTAATAAATAATTACCCTAATTATCTTTAGGTTTGGTGTGAGTCTGATACACCCATGTTTTATGTATCATCAAGCATGATACAATGGTAATTTATATATAAATGAACATATATATATATATATATATATATATATATATATATATATAAACAAGAGAAGAAAATCATTAGTGAGGTAATATTAGTTAATATATATTAATATATCAAATATATATATATATATATATCTCAAATTATTAAATCAACACTTGATTCAATAATCCGGCTATATCATATACAACCGACTAATATCATTTATATGTATATCAATTTATCAAATCAACACTTGATTCAATAACCCGGCTATATCATATATAACCGGCCAATATCAAATATCGCGAGATTAGAATACGGTATCACATACTCGTATTTAATCACTCTCCCGCACATATCTGCATATTGCCTTACTTCGTTTCGCTTGAGCTAAGAAACCTTTGTGTAGGACTCTAAAGACTCGTCAATACGCTAGCAGTAGGTAATGATCACATCAGTCACCCACAAGCCGTCAGCAGTACTAGGTATTGAGCGATTAGAAGATCAACAAGCAAGCTTGTCCAAACTCCCGTAAAGCCTTTAAGTAACACTTACCGTACAGTCCGGTCTCTTCGTCTGATATGTCGCATATCAAGTCTAGGGGTGGAATCATCAGACCCTAGTAACTTGATAAGTTATGCCGATGCATGGCCTATAACCGTTCGAGAAACTACTGATAACACTTACTAGTAAATCTCATCAGCCCTGGCCAGGGACTTGCTGTTATAGCCAATCGAGTATAGCGCAACATCAACTCCCAATACCGAGAGAGACGAAACCCCTCCTATCGCTCACTGCCTCCATGTGACTCGGGACTATACCTAAAATCCACCTGTTTGCATGACTCCTTTGAGCCGTGGTTGGGAGGAAATCAAAGTACAGTGGGAACCACAAAAGTCACTATGACGATCTCAGGTCTACATACTAACCTGTACCAGTGTCACCAGAGAACTGCTATCTGACAATAGGTATGGTACTATCTATGAGTTCTTGGCGAGTCCTGTTCGATGTACCCATTCTCTAATGAGTACCTGTGTACAATCTTTGATGTCAAACACCAACAGTTGTGGGATCAACCAACGCCCCATACAGGGTTAAGAAACGTACATACTAGTCTACTCTGGAATATCGATGCCCTGTCTCGATATTCCCTTGGCTAGGAACGGTTAAAGGATGTGCTTTTGGACTACACAAGCCCCACTAGTATGATTTGCATCATAGTCCTGGTAGTCAAGCTAACATCCTAAGGGCTTTATCAACATGTATCAGAGAGATAGTATAATAATACTAGTGTACATGTTAAGATAAAGAGAAACCAGATAGCATACTATCCTGTCGAGCAAGAAAGTCCTCTATATATATGTCCAAGCATCCACCATAATATACAATAATGGCCTTTAGGGCATACATATGACTAACAATCTCCCACATTCACTAAGGCCAGTTGTTGTAGTATCGCGTACGCAACATCCCAAAAAGTCACTTAAACTGCGTCCGGGGGAGGGCCTTCGTGAGTGGATCCGCCGTGTTATTCTTCGTGTCAACTCTCCTGACCTCGATCTCCTAGCGATTTACTAACTCCCGGATCAGGTGATACCGCCTTAGAATATGTTTGGATCGCTGATGGGACCGGGGTTCCTTAGCCAAAGCCACTGATCCATTGTTATCACAATATAAGGATATTGGATGCTCAATGGATGGAACCACACCAAGTTCAGCAATGAACTTCTTCATCCAGACAACCACATTGGCAGCATCGTTGGCAGCGATGTATTCAGCCTCCATCATCGAGTCTGCCATGGTATCTTTCTTGGAACTCTTCCAACATACCGCCCCTCCATTGAGGGTGAAGAAAAAACCCGAGACCGACTTACTTTCGTCCTTATCACTATGGAAGCTCCAATCGGTAAAGGACTCCACCTGGAGTTCACCGTTACCATACACCAAGAGTATTTCTTTAGTCCTTCTCAAGTACTTAAGAATGTTCTTCACAGCTGTCTAGTGATTCTCCCCAGGACCTAATTGATATTTGCTTACCACACTAAGTGTGTAGGCTGCATCCGGTCTGTTACAAAACATCGTATACATGATAGACCCGACTACAAAAGCATAGGGTATCCCTTGCATGTGAGCCCTCTCCAAATCAGTCTTAGGAGACATCTCTTTGGAGAGAGTGATTCCTGAACAAGTGGGTAAATTACCACGCTTAGAATATTCCATACTAAACCTCTTTAGAATGGTGTCAATGTACCTAGATTAGGACAATCCCAATATTAGATCAATCTCTATAGATCTTAATCCCCAGGATGTAGGAGGTATTGTTGGATATAATGCTCTTAAAGTCAATTATTGGATTGCAGGTACGTGATTGCAATGATTGAGGAGGACCTATACTGACATGACAGTCTTGCTCGAGATGATAGTATGCTATCTGGTTTTTCTTTATCATCGTATACATGCTTTAGTTCACTATTGCATGATGATAGAGCCCATATGATTCTTGCTTGACTTCCAGCAGTATGATGGCGATCATATACGTAGGAGCTGGGGTCTATAAGCACATCCTTAAAGTGTCCCTAGTCATGGGAGTTTCGAGACAGGGCATCGATACTCCAGAGTAGACTAGAGTATACAGTCAAGACCTCGACGAGGGTCGGTGGCCGGTCTCACAAGCCATTGGTGTCAGTTGGTTCACCTAAGATGTATACATGTGCTCATTGGGTTATGAGTACACCGGATAGGACTCGCAGGGAACATGCTAGTTGGTATTATACATATCGTCAGATAGCAGTTCCCTGGTGACATGTGTACAGGTTAGTTTGTCGACCTGAGATCATCATTTGTCTCGTGTGAGTTCCCACTGTGCTTTGATTACTACCCTACCATGCTCAAAGGAGATGTGCAAACAGGTTTAAGTTGGGTATAGTCCCGAGCCACATAGAGGCAGTGAGCGGAATGTCGGGGATTCGTCTCTCCCGGTATTGGGGGTTGATGTCGCACAGTGCACGGGTGGCCATCACTAGAAATCCTCGGACGGGGTAGTGGAGAATTACTGATTTGGATCAGTAGTTTCTCAAAAGGTGATAGGTTTCATACCGACACGAATTATCGCGTTATTAGGGGTCTGACTTTATCCACCCCCTAGACTCGATATGCAATACTCTTAGACGAACGGACCGGACTGTACGGATATTGTCACTGTCAGGCTCAGTAGGGTTTCTGGATGAGTTCGCTCGTCAGCTTCCCTTCCGATCAATACATAGGCAACCGTTACGTACAGCTTGTACCTATGACGTGCTAGTGGTTATATCCAGTGCCAGTGTGTTGATGAGTCATTAGAGTTCCCTACAGACAGTTTCCCAAGTTCGGGCGAAACGTTGTAGAGGCCGTATGGTTTTATGGCAGGGTTCGGAAAATGCACCTGCGTTTACGCACGTGTTATATTTCGGGCAGATAATACTGGTAGTCTTTTGTTTAAGCCGGATCCGAGTATTATACCGTGTAGATATAATATCTTTGTCTCAGTTGCATTTGTATTCGGTTGTAATACAAATGCGGGTATGTTTATACTGTTACGGGGTTATCTTGAAATTCGTTTCGGGATCGCTTTTGTAAGTTGCCAGTTTCCAGTTTTTTATCACCCGTATTAAACATTCGGTTAAATACGGATTTATCTTTTAGTCACTTGGGTGAGTCATGAGGGTGAGTCGTGGTTCTAGAAGGTTCTAGATTTGGTGACTTGATTTTGGTTCAATGTATGCATTAAATGTTTTGATGATAAGGTTAGATGATTCATTGTTGCATTAATGTTTATGCAAGGTGGATTATGACTCATTACTTTTCATTTAATGTTGTGGTCACCCCCTCCTCTCTCCTACACTCACCTCGCTCCTCCTATATTAGTGGCTGGCCCCCTCTTGAAAATGAGAAGGAATATTTGGAAAAAAGATTATGGTTTTGGTTCATAGAAATTAGATGTGATCAGTTTCTCATTTCACCCGATCCAAAAGGCAACTTCATTAACCGTTTATCCATAGTTTTGGATGTAACGAGACAAAGTGTTCTACTCATTCTCTATATCAATCTTGGTCATCTCTTTTAGCAAACTTGATGTCCGAGTTGCCTCGGTTCAGAGGCGGGAGCCCGTTTAAAGATCCGTGGACGTGGTGCCACCTGGACGAGGAGACTGGAGATTCAGGAGATCGGAGCAGCCGCAACAAAGCGTGGGATGATGGTTGAAGGCCGAAGCACTCGGATCGTTCGGTATAACATTTCTACCCACTTTATAATTTGTTAGTTTAGCTTTAATGGCAGATCCGGGTTATAGTATACGATAGCGCTAGTTGTAAAAGTTTTTGTTCCGCATTTGGCGTCTGTTAGACGGCCGGGACGCTACCATGGACTTACAGTGGTATCAGAGGCTTGCCATTAAGCTTTACTAACTTGTGCTAACGCGTTTAAAATATCGATCGAACGGATTTTCGAAAACTACAATTTTCAGTGCAAAAGTTTCTGTCGATTTTTTATCTGGTTAAAAATTATATTGCATATCACAGAAAATTGTGCAGGGTTTTTGAAGCATTCTGGTAAAATTTGGGCACGTGATCCCACAGTACTGCCGCAGATCCGCGGTCAAAGCTAGGGTTTGACCGCGGAACCGTGGCCAGTATGTGGGAACAGTAGGCCATATTTTTCCAGTGAGTTTGCCATGGTAAATTGTGGTTTTTGGTATATTTCTTTTGGGCCCAGATTTTTTTACTATACACCAGATGTACATGGGTCCCACTTCGGGAAGTTTTGTTGATCGAAATTTAAACGTGTTAGTAAACAGTACTTACATTATATATCCGACCGTGAATTTCATTCGAGCGGTAAATTGCATCTAATTGCTATAGTTCTTTTAGACGGATTTGCGAACATGACATTCGCGTTGATGTTCTGTGTTGTGCTGTAATGTTGCGGATTTGTCATGGTGGATAGCAGTGTGCAATGCGTAGTGCTGTTTGAATTTATTTGTACATTTGATATTGCGGGGCGAGCGTCCAACATGTGGACTGCCGTCACTGCCTGTTCGTATAATATTCTTTTGGGGCACGACCGGGCTGAGGTCGATGTACCCGTTGTATATATTTTCTTTTCTGTACTAGGATTACCCCGCGGTGGGGTGCACGGATAGCCGGGTTCTAAAGGGCAACGGGCCCGCATCTCATGGTGTTGAGACGGGGGGGCTTCACTCTAGAATTGGCGGGCTATTCGCCGCACTCGTAGGGGGTACAGGTTGACCCAAGGATGGGTGCCCAAGTTACCGGATTCCGTGAAGTGCTGGATGGTCCATTCACTTTGCTGTAGGGGGCTGCCTCGCTTCAGGTTTTAACGAGTAACTTGCCGCACCCGCAGGGGTCTAGGATTCATTGCACAGGCTATCCACACTGTTAGTTATATGTATGACCTAGAGGCCATTACTATACATAGGATGTATATTGTAGTGGATGCTGGGACATATATAGGGAGGACTTTCTTGCTTGACATGATAGTATGCTATCTGGTTGATCTTTACCTTAACGTGTACACTGATTATCTCCATGTTACATGTTGGTAAAGCCCTTAGGATCTGTACTTGACTACCTGGACTATGATGCGGATCATACTAGTGGGGACATGGTAGTCCATAAGTACATCCTTCAAAGTCCCTAGTCGTGGGTGTATCGAGACGGGGCATCGATATACCAGAGTAGACTAGCGTATACCTTCTCGACCCATACAGATGGGCGATGGATGATCCCATATCCATCGGTGTTTGACATCAGAGATGATATACGGGTGCTCAGTAGAGACTGGGTACACTGGACGGACTCGCCGAGAACTCCCAGATGGTATTATACCTCACGTCAGATGGCAGTTCTCTGGTGACACTGGTACAGAGTAGTCTGTTGACCCGAGATCGTCATAGAGTCTTGTGTGGTTCCCACTGTGCTTTGATTTCCATCTTACCACGTCCAAGAGGGCGTGCAAAACGGTGGTTTTTGGGTACAGTCCCGAGTCACATGGAGGCAATGAGCGATAGGAGGGGATTCGTCTCTCCCGGTATAGGGGGTTGATGTTGCGCTGTGTTCGATTGGCTATAACAGGAAGTCCCTGGCCAGGGCTGATCAGAGAATTGCTGGTAAGTGTTACCAGTAGTTTCTCGAACAGTTATAGACCTCATATCGACACGACTTATCGAGCTATTGGGGTCTGACGTTTACCACCCCTAGGCGAGATATGCGACATATCAGACGATCAGACCGGACTGTACGGTAGTGTTACTGGTCGGATTCACTGGAGTGTGAGCGGGCTTGCTCGTCGATCTTCAGATCGCTCAATACCCGGGTGGCCGTTACGTTTAGCAGACCGCTTGCGGCTTGTGGGTGTTTGATATGATCATCATCTGCTGCCGGCGTATTGACGAGTCTTTAGAGTCCTACACAGAGGTTTCCTGGCTCAAGCGAAACGAAATAGGAGCGCATATGAGATATGTGCGGGACCGAGAATGATGCGTGTATGTGATACCGCATTCCATTCTTGCGATGAATGTATCGGAAAGGTTGTATGCGATATAACCTAGTTATCGATTCAAGCGTTGATTCGATAAGCCGATACATTGAATACTAGTCGGTTGTGTGCGACATGACCGGATCATTGAATCAAGTGTTGATTTAATGATTTAATGCATAATTATATATTTGATATGTTACTTTGCACTAACTAGTATTGGTTCACTTTAAACGGATTTTCTCACTTGGATTGTGCACATTGTATATGTGATATATTTTTTGTGCACTTGTATGTATCATGTTTGATGATGCATGCTAACTTGTGTTTTGTGTAAAGTTTAAACCATGGTTATGTAATGGTTAGGATTATTCATTTATTCATTTGTTTGTATTTTTGGAAAATGATAAACATAAAGCAAAATGGTGGCTTTATTTGGAAGCTTGTTGAAGCTTTATGAAGACTTTGACCAAAGTGACCATTTTGTCTCATGTTTAACCCTAACCACTCCATTAACCCTAGTTTAATCTCTACACTTGACCATGGTTGTTGATGATAAGTATTCTTTGATTTTCTATTTTCTAATTAACTTATCATAATACTTATCTTCTTCTTGCTCTTCTTCTTGTTCATTCTTTTTTGAAGAAAACCAAGCTCCATCAATAGTGATTGTTGGAAAAGAGTGAGAAATCCAAAACTAAAGTTAACCCACTTCCTATTTCTTCATCCTCTACCTCTTGCCAAGTAGTAGAGTATGTTTTCTTCACAAGTTTCTTGACTTGGTGAAGTCGGAGCTTGATTTAGCGATGCCTCGACGTAGATCATCTTCGGCATGGACATCGACGACCTAGCTTGCCCATTCTCCGACGAAGCCGACGCTAGAGCCCGGATTTGATTTGGACAGCGGAGAGGACCTCGTTGCGGAGCTATGGAGGTGGAGCACCGGATCTACAAAGGTTGTATTTCCGTTAAACTTTTAGTTAACTGTTAATTAGATTACTTTTTCGCCTAGTTTTCTAGCAAACGATCCGTAGTCGGGTCTCTCGGCACCTATAATTTTTGAAATTGGCATGTTCGATGCCTTGTGAGACCTCACTAGGGTGCCTAGGAACCCTACAGTGGTATCAGAGCCTAGCTAGAGCCTTAGGCGAAGTCCAGACGGAATTTGAAGTCCGAACGAACCCGAAACCCGATCACAAACTTGCTCTCTGTACTTTTTCCGAAAATGCGGATTTTTGTGTATTAAAAATGCCTAAAAAATTCAATAAATAATTATAAGAATTACAGTGCAAACTCAGGTGAATAATTCATCTAACAGAGCGCGGAACCGCGGCACAAGCACTGCTTATGCGGCGGTTCCGCGGCTAGGTGATGACATCACCTTCCACTTGTTGCACAGTAATTCCTATTTAATTATTATGGATTTTCTGGGAATATTTAAAATTTATTCCAGAGTTGAAAGTTCTGAGTTGTTTTGGGGATTCAGTGTTTCGATCGGGGTATCAAATTTTGTCTATGTGGCTTTCCAGATAAATTTTTAGAATATGTTAAAAAGTTCGACCGGATATAAATACCCAATTTTTCCCCTGTCGGGAAATTTCCAAGTGTTGGATTTTTCCGTAGTTTAACGACGTTCTAAGTAGTGCAAGTAACGCGATGGTCCCTCTAGAAGACAACAAACCTTAACTCGATTATGTGACCGTCTTGAACTGCCCTTTGAACCTTCGGGTTTGGGGCAGTACGGCGTGCCACATGTGAGGCGTTGGCTTGACCCTTCTACGGCTGGACCGTTGGTACTGAGGTATGAACTGAATGTTGTTAGACTTATTTCATGTGTTGATCTATATCGGGAAAACTTGGGTGTTCGATTGTTCGATCGGAAAGTTTAACATTTTCTAATTATCTGGAATGTGATACAATACTTGGAATCCATAAGTAGTTATGAGATAACTAAATGAATGTTATAAACATAGCAGTTTAGTCTCACTTGATCGGTTGCCACGGAATTTTGATGTGATCAAAAGTCCGTCGCAATCACGTAGCGTACGCGGATACTCGCCGGGTAAACTTAATAGACAGCCTCACTCCATAGCCCCGACCAAGTGACTGTAGGAGAACCCCGTCGCCGAAAGCATCCGTTCGGGTGCTCACGGTGGCGGTGTTCCGCCTTGGTGCACTTCGTCGACGGCATCGTGGGTACGGCCGTCTACTGAAGTTTGCGACGAGCATTCGATCAGGATGTCGGGAATCTTGTTGAATTACCCGACTTGATGTTGAAAAGTGTTTTCGATAATGAGACTAAAATGCGGGGTTTATAATTGTTAGGCATGCGATGTCTAAGTAATTCATTTGGTCAGGCATGCGATGTCTGAGGTGTTTGTGGATTCCAACTGTTGTAGTTTTACACTTTCTTTTCTGTGACCGTAAGTGTAATATGTGATATCGCCGGTTTCGTTGCTATACGTCAACGACAATTGGGATAGACATATTTACTTACGTTGATGACATGTGATGTTATGTGTTGCTGGATATGTTATATTGGATCGTCGTGTTTGAATAGCCGGGGGTTTTTATGTGAGATGAGTGTTTTTCATTTTCATTCATGTAAAAACTTGTATGTAATATTCTTTTTTTTGGGGCGCTTCCAGGTTGCGGAAGTTGTCACCGTTTGTATATTATTTATTTTTCCGCACTAGGATAGACCCAAGGAGGAGGGCACAAGTAACCGGGTTCTGGAGTCCAGTGGGAGACCAACTCGAGGAGTCGAGTCCGGGTCTCCTAACTCTAGAATTGGTAGGGTTGCTTGCCGCTCTCGTAGGGGTCTAGGGGTGTGGGTTTGGCTATTCATCACGACCGTGGAATCCGTGTTTTATACTGGCTCGTATTGAAAACACGGACGTACTAGTATATCCAATATTTCATATGTTTCTTCTGCTGCGATATCTGTGATGTGATGATGTGATGTTCTGTGATAGATACAGTATATAGTATATATGATATATTATATAGGCGTTACTTATGTTTTACACCCGCGCTAGCCCTGCCCTGCTCTGCCATTAGTTACCTAACCTAACGGTGCACGAGGGGACATCGAGGCGAATGTGGATGGCATAAGTGTACGTCGTATTTATCTGTGATGTTTAGGTACTAAATGATGGGACTTCATTAATATGATTAATGAAATAAAAGAAACCTAAGATGTTGTAGAATCGAATTTCAAAATAAAACAGGTAGCTACAGTTCTTGCTTTGCACAGCGGTATATGTGATATATCTTGCACCTTATTCGATGAGGAAAGGACCGAGATCCCTTCACCGGGAGTGACTCCTTTAGCAATAACTGGCAGATGCTACACACTCGGTTTGTCTTTTGATTGCTTTTAAGAGTTTTTGCTTTGCACAGTGATATATATGATATATCCCGCACCTCATTCGACGAGGAAAGGACCGACGATCCCTTCACCGGGAGTGACTCCTTTAGAAAAACTAGAAAAGCCTCAAAAGCACTCCATTTTAAAATCATTTGATTCTACAGCGATATCAAGTTCATTACGCAATAGGTTTTCAGAAAAACCTGTCGTAGCCCTCCGTCATTTCAGATAAGTACTAGTTAGTATTCGTGCTGCGGTTGTTTGGCATGCGTCAAGGCGTAGTGTACGGTAGCTAACTAGTGCTTATCTGCTAGCATATGATGCGATTGGATTAGGGTATTCGTACGGCGTTGTTTGGCTTGCGTCAAGGGTCATGCGGGTGGGTTTAATTCAATCAAGAAATGTACGGGTTGAACTTGACTAGCAGACTATGGGTTGTTTGGAATGCGTCAAGGTCATAGCGAGCTAGGGGCAAAACATTATCGGGAATTTCAAGTATTGAAATTTGCAATGAGATTGCATACCTTCTATGAGATAGTTGGATCCCGATACCCGCTGCGAGTAAGTGTTACTCCTGGGAGAGTTTTATACATTACAATTAGCCGATCAAGTAGGTGTCTAGAAAGGTTTCAACGGGGTTACGCCTCTGGGAAAACGAGGTTTACATTAATTAGGTTCGTGCGAAAGCACGGGGGACCTCCCTCAAAGTACCGACACTGGCCTGGCTGAAAGATTGGCGAACTTGTAGTGTGTAATTAATCCCGGCTAGTCTTTCCTTTTAGGGTTTGAAGGAAGATTTGATAAAAAGCAGTGGGAGCCATCCTGATTAGATAAAATAATAACCAATCTATTCTTGCAAGAGCGCACGCTGAGTGTTTTCTTCTCTCTCTCTCCAGGTAGCGACCATATCACGCCTTAATCAAGATAATAATACGAATTATTGACCGAACCCGGTTGTTATACTGAGCTGGGGAACGTTGGTCCCGCTCCAACTTATAATTGTTATAAGACAGAGCAGGAAATTGGGGAATACCAGATTTCCCGTGCCGCCCAAACGAGGAGAGTGCATGATGATGCATCATCTTCGGGTGTGTTCGTTACAAAGAACTGTTTCTCCGTATCCTCTACGTCCTGGGTATGTGATACCAGATCAGGATCCCAGATATGTAATCTGTTACATAGGGCTACAGAAAGGTAGAGAACTGAGAACGGGTGATAAGTTTCATGAGGCAGAAAACGGGGCAAGTGTTGCAGCCAAGTCTGTCGGTCACTGTCACCCTGTATTACCAATACATTGATTCTGAACGAATGTTATTAGATACCGAACCTGATATACAAAATCATATCTATCTCTTTATTAGTAAAGAAACGGTAAAATTTTGTATTGTTGGATAATGTTTTGAACATTTCCTATATCAAAATTTGATCGGTTCAGGCACGTTATCTAAAAGCATTAATGTTCTAAATCAAACTACAGTTCTTAGTATACGGAACACACACAAGAGGAAGAGTTCAGAAATGAACGAATCCTTCTTGAGGCATTGTAGACTAGGTCATATCAATGTGACCCGACTAGCTAGAGTTACATATAGATGCATATTTAAATCAGTTTGAATTTACATCTTGTGAAACTCGCCAGTCATGTCACAAAGATAAGATGACCATAGCTCTGTTTATTGGAAACAGAGAAAGAGTTAGTGAACTCTTGGGATGATACATGTTAATGTATGTAAGGTCCCCTGTCTACACATGCCAGGAAATGTTCTTTGTACTTCATTACATTCTCTGATAATCTCTCAAGATTCAGACATATGCTCCTGTTGAAACACAAGTCCGAACCTTTTGAGATATTCATAGAATATAAGTTAGAAGTAGAGAACCAAAATACGGGCATAAGTATTATGTCCTATGATGAGATCAGGGAGGAGAATACTTGTGCACGGAAATCCTGGACTATTCTAAAGGAGAATGAGATTCTCTCTCGGCATTACTCCTCCGTATACACCATAGCACGATGGTATATCGGGGCGGAGCAGATACACCCTATTTGATAAGGTGTGCTCTATGATGACTACTACTGAGTTACCTATTTCCTTTTTTGGGAGTTATGCACTTGAGAAGCTGCATACCTATTGAATAGGGTTCGAATCAAATCAGTTGCCTACCGCTTAATATGTGATATGGAAAAGGAAGAGCCCATTTCTTAAGTTAGTTAAGATTTGGGGTTGTCCGGCCTATGTTTAAAAGAAAAATCCGGACAAGCTCAAGGAAAGGCCTGTAATGTACAACTGGAAAAGTTCCAGCTATACAAACAACAGCAGATGATTTGGCAGAACCAAAGGATTCAGTAGATACCAACGAACCTCAGCCTCTCCGCCGATCTAGTAGGGTTCCTCACCCACCTGAGAGATACTTCTGTTTCTCTATAACAGTGGGAGCGAGGAATGCATCATGAGATGATGACCCAACTAGTTTCGAGCTGGCCATCAAGAGTAAGACTCTGTGAGAATGGCTGGATGCTTAGTGATCTGAGATGGAATCCTTATACACCAACAAAGTATGGACTTTGGTTGCTATATCTGAAGGGTTAAATCCCCATCAGGAGCAAGTATATCTTGAGAAGATTACTTGGTGTACATGGAAAAGTTGAGACTTTCAAAGATAGACTTGTTAAAGGTTTTTGTCATCGACCAGGTGTGGATAATGATGAAACCTTTTTCAAGTAGCTATGCTTAAGTCCATCCAGATCCTACTTGCCACGGCTACATACCATGACTACGATATCTGGCGGTTGGGTGACATGACTGCTTTTCTAAATGATGTTTTAGAAGAGAGAGTCTATAAGTACACAGCCAGAGGGCTTCGTAGACAGAGGGAGCAGCGGAAACGTGCACAAGATGCTTTATAGGATAAAGCAGGCATCGCGGAGTTGGAACATCTGTTTTGATGTATTAGTCAAAGAAGTTGACATCATCAAAATGGTAGATGAACCTTGTATAAACAAAAAAGGTAGTAGGGAGTATGGTGACGATCCTCGTAGAGTACGTGGATGACATACTCTTGATGGGGAAGGAGTTTCCTATGCTACGCTCGATCAATCTCCGGTTATCACAAGAATTCTCCACATAGGATCAAAATGATACCTCCTAAATCCTGAGTTTTAGATCTATGAGATAGACTTAATTGGATGTTAGGATTCTCACTAGTTGTAGTGAGACGGTATCAACCGATCCTGGGGAGAATCACTGGAAGTGTTCCAGGGTGATAAAGACGACTGAGTGTCAGTCACAGGCATTGTCTTTACCCTCAGTAAAGGGACGGTATATTGGAAGAGTTCCAAGCTAGATACCGTGACATACTAGACGATAAAGGTAGGATACATCGCTACTTAAGATGGTACCAAAGAGGCTGTTTGGGTGTATAATGGTTCATGAGATGAACTATGTTCCTACCATTGTGTGACAATGGAGTTGTGGCTTATGCCAAGGAACGCAGGTCCCATCAGTGATCCAGACATATTCTAAGGCAGTATCACCTGATCATGGAGATAGTTGATCTCCAGGGTGATCGAGGTTAGGAGAGTAGACTCAGAGGACAACACAGCGGATCCACTCACAAAGGCCTGTTCCCAGAGAGAGACTTTTATGGGATGGTTGAGTATGAGATACTACAACCACTGCTATCAGATGGCCCTAGTGCAAGTGGGAGATTGTTAGTTATATGTATGCTCTAGAGGCCATTACTATACATAGGATGTATATTATAGTGGATGCTGGGACATATATAGGGAGGACTTTTTTGCTCGACATGATAGTATGCTATCTGGTTGATCTTTACCTTAACGTGTACACTGATTGTCTCCATGTTACATGTTGGTAAAGCCCTTAGGATCTGTACTTGACTACCTGGACTATGATGCGGATCATACTAGTGGGGACATGGTAGTCCATAAGTACATCCTTCAAAGTCCCTAGTCGTGGGTGTATCGAGATGGGGCATCGATATACCAGAGTAGACTAGCGTATACCTTCTCGACCCATACAGATGGGCGATGGATGATCCCATATCCATCGGTGTTTGACATCAGAGATGATATACGGGTGCTCAGTAGAGACTGGGTACACTGGACGGACTCGCCGAGAACTCCCAGATGGTATTATACCTCACGTCAGATGGCAGTTCTCTGGTGACACTGGTACAGAGTAGTCTGTTGACCCGAGATCGTCATAGAGTCTTGTGTGGTTCCCACTGTGCTTTGATTTCCATCTTACCACGTCCAAGAGGGCGTGCAAAACGGTGGTTTTTGGGTACAGTCCCGAGTCACATGGAGGCAATGAGCGATAGGAGGGGATTCGTCTCTCCCGGTATAGGGGGTTGATGTTGCGCTGTGTTCGATTGGCTATAACAGGAAGTCCCTGGCCAGGGCTGATCAGAGAATTGCTGGTAAGTGTTACCAGTAGTTTCTCGAACAGTTATAGACCTCATATCGACACGACTTATCGAGCTATTGGGGTCTGACGTTTACCACCCCTAGGCGAGATATGCGACATATCAGACGATCAGACCGGACTGTACGGTAGTGTTACTGGTCGGATTCACTGGAGTGTGAGCGGGCTTGCTCGTCGATCTTCAGATCGCTCAATACCCGGGTGGCCGTTACGTTTAGCAGACCGCTTGCGGCTTGTGGGTGTTTGATATGATCATCATCTGCTGCCGGCGTATTGACGAGTCTTTAGAGTCCTACACAGAGGTTTCCTGGCTCAAGCGAAACGAAATAGGAGCGCATATGAGATATGTGCGGGACCGAGAATGATGCGTGTATGTGATACCGCATTCCATTCTTGCGATGAATGTATCGGAAAGGTTGTATGCGATATAACCTAGTTATCGATTCAAGCGTTGATTCGATAAGCCGATACATTGAATACTAGTCGGTTGTGTGCGACATGACCGGATCATTGAATCAAGTGTTGATTTAATGATTTAATGCATAATTATATATTTGATATGTTACTTTGCACTAACTAGTATTGGTTCACTTTAAACGGATTTTCTCACTTGGATTGTGCACATTGTATATGTGATATATTTTTTGTGCACTTGTATGTATCATGTTTGATGATGCATGCTAACTTGTGTTTTGTGTAAAGTTTAAACCATGGTTATGTAATGGTTAGGATTATTCATTTATTCATTTGTTTGTATTTTTGGAAAATGATAAACATAAAGCAAAATGGTGGCTTTATTTGGAAGCTTGTTGAAGCTTCATGAAGACTTTGACCAAAGTGACCATTTTGTCTCATGTTTAACCCTAACCACTCCATTAACCCTAGTTTAATCTCTACACTTGACCATGGTTGTTGATGATAAGTATTCTTTGATTTTCTATTTTCTAATTAACTTATCATAATACTTATCTTCTTCTTGCTCTTCTTCTTCTTCATTCTTTTTTGAAGAAAACCAAGCTCCATCAATGGTGATTGTTGGAAAAGAGTGAGAAATCCAAAACTAAAGTTAACCCACTTCCTATTTCTTCATCCTCTACCTCTTGCTAAGTAGTAGAGTATGTTTTCTTCACAAGTTTCTTGACTTGGTGAAGTCGGAGCTTGATTTAGCGATGCCTCGACGTAGATCATCTTCGGCATGGACATCGACGACCTAGCTTGCCCATTCTCCGACGAAGCCGACGCTAGAGCCCGGATTTGATTTGGACAGCGGAGAGGACCTCGTTGCGGAGCTATGGAGGTGGAGCACCGGATCTACAAAGGTTGTATTTCCGTTAAACTTTTAGTTAACTGTTAACTAGATTACTTTTTCGCCTAGTTTTCTAGGAAACGATCCGTAGTCGGGTCTCTCGGCACCTATAATTTTTGAAATTGGCATGTTCGATGCCTTGTGAGACCTCACTAGGGTGCCTAGGAACCCTACACACACGACCAAGGGAACGTCGGGTTTCAGTAGCGGCTCTGTGAAACCCGGGGATCCCAGATTATCTGTATTGTTCTGTGATGCTTATTACTTTTCTGTAATATTGCATATTATCACGCCTGGAGTGATTACTGTATATTGGTATATATACTATTAGATGTTGTATATGTTTTACACCCGCGCTAGTTCAATCCCCGCTCTGTCATTTGTTAAGTAACCTAACGGGTGATGACGGGACCCAGTGGCGAATGCGGATGTCATATACGTACATTATATTTTCGTTCTTTTCTGGTGTGATTAATTGATGGGACTGCATTGATTCTTATCAATGCAAGGATAAAACAAACCTATATTGGATGTTGTTGGAACAGTTTTTTAAAAGTGTTATTACAAAGATGTTTCCTTTTGTTTTTTCATAGTGATATTCGGTTGGAATATCCTGCACCTCATTCGACAAGACAAGGGCCGATATCCCTTCACCGGGAGTGACCCCTTGGGCAGAAGTTTGCGTTAGGGTAATAACTTCACTATAGTCGATTACAAGTTGCTTTGCATCATGGTATTCAGTTAGAATATCCTGTACCTCATTCGACGAGGAAAGAGCCGAGATCCCTTCACCGGGAGTAAGCTCTTTAGCAAAAGGTTTTCGCCACTATATTTTTATAAAAAGCTATCAGGTTCCTTCAGCGAGATCAAGTTCATTACGTTAAAGGTTTTTCGCCAAAAACCAGCCGTAGCCCTCCGTCGTATCTTATGGATGGTCAGTAGTATTCAAGCTATGTTTGTTGGCTTTCGTCAAGGCATAGTGTTTGGTAGCTGCTGGGGTATTCATTTGTAGTAGAGATAGATGTGTTGGTTTGGGACAGTCGTATTACCTTGTTGGCTTTCGTCAAGGGTATGTACGGGTGGGTTCAAATTAACCTGGATAATGATGGGTAGAACTTGACATGTGAATTATGATTTGTTGGCTTTCGTCAAGGTCATAAGAGCATGGGGCAAAAATCAAATCGGGAGTTTCAAACATAAGGAAACTTGCTAGGTATGGGCATACCTTCTGGAGTGTGATAACTTGGTTGGCTTCCATCAAGTTATCATACGATGATAGTTGGATCCCGATTCTCACCGATGAGTTGGTTTACTCTTCCGGTGATCCTGACTAATTCTTCTTTAAGGTTTGGAGGAGAATTTGAGATTACAGTGGGAGGTTTCCTGATTAGATAAAGTGATAACCATTCTGATCTAGGTTAGAGTGCACGCAGAGGGTTTCTTTTCTCTCTCTCTCTTTGGCAGCGACCTTTGACCGACACTAGACTATGACTCAGAGACCAAGTTGACCGAACCTTCTTAAAATACCGGCTTTTGGATTGTCTAAAGTTGCATAAGTCATTGCCGCTCTTTCTTTTGCCCTTTGCATTTCTCAGAACACCCCATATTACTACGGACATCCACTTCCATTGGATAGATCCATCGTATGGTTATATACGAACTCGAAGGGACTTCTTCGAGGATGGATCCAAGTTCAGGAGAAATAGAATTGGTTTATTCAGTTGTCTTTTATTATCACCTTCTCCCTTAGTTTAGGAGGGTACACCTATTATGCTTAATGGATATTCTTATTCCAAACCATAGGCAGGTGCCGAAAGGTGGGGAATGAAGAAAACCAATAAGCCTAAGTAGGGTATACAGAAGGTAATAACTAAAGACAAAATAAAGGGATAAGAAAGAGGACAAAGTAAATTGCGACTGCTATCATTCACGACCAAACCGCGTACTTCACCGCCACTCCTATTTCACCTTTAATACAATAAGGTATTATTCAGTTGTCTTTTATCATCACCTTCTCTCAGGTTGCGATTACTCCTAGGATTAGGAGAGTACACCTATTATGCTTACTGGAAAGTCTTCTTCCAAACCATAGGCTGGTGCCGAACGGTAGGGAAGGAAGAAAACCATTTAGCCTAACGATGGTGTACATAAGGTAATGAATAAAGACAAATAAAAGGATTTGGAGAGATGGAAAAGAAATATACGGTTAAAGTCATGAATTGGATTATGGAAGAGGCATTACTAGGAATACCAGGATACCCCTACGAAACATTTTTATGTTTCAGGTGCATTGTTAATGGAAAACTGATTTCCCGATTAGATACTTACTCCAGGGTATGTATTTACCAGGTAAGATTCTCACATCTGTATGGTTTTACAGATGATGAGTGGGAGTAAGTTATTGGGAATTAGGTGACTATCCTCATTATATTAGAATTCGTTGTAATTGGTGATATTTGAGTAAATCATCTGGGTACAGTTTTCAACCTACGACGCACAGGTTCTGAGTTATTCAACTCAGCGGACTTATACATAGTATTGTATGTTGTCCAGTGTCCATCAGGACAAAGGGGTTGGTCCTCGTACTCTGTTCTGTTTACTTGTAACTTCTCTAGTTTTTATACAAGTGTTTCGTAGAAATACAATGTCTAAGTTTTGAGAAGTTGTGGGTATAGGAATAAAGTAGAGAACCAGGTGTCGCAAGTATCGGGATTCTTCAAAGAAATCAAAGATCTAGATTCTTGTGATTGGTATTTAGTTAATAGTAATCGTTTTGAGAAGCTTGTTTCTCTTTCAGGTTACTCATAATTGGATGGATTCCTAAGTTGAGTAATACTGATTAGCCTCTCTCTATTAAGTTGATATGCACTGGAGACAGCTGCATGATTTGAATCTGGTTCCAATTAAATAAAGTGCCAAAGTTTCTATATTGGATATAGAATGGTTCATATCCTAACGATGTTAAGATACGGGGAGTTGTCCGGCTTATGCTTAAAACCAGACTCTGGATAACTCAAGGCACGTTTCTGTAATGGCAGTTTGTGTGTTGGCCCAGGCTATGACGAGGGTTGACTTTCTACCATCTGGAAGATCAATAGTGATATTGTTCTTGACTCGCCACAGTTTTAGTAAAATGGATTTATTCAGAAAACAGTAGTGGGAGTATGGTAGAACTGGAAGTGATTCCAGAACCGCAAACGATTACGGAAAATTTAATAGGACCTATATATTCAATCAGGTTTGACATTCCAATAGCCACTCCGCAGATATGGTGGGTAACCTCAGACACCCAAGAGGTACTCCGGTAGCCTCAAGGACGGTGACAGGGAGGTTCTTGTTTACCCGGACTTGACACTACTGTTGTTCCAGGCTATGAGACCCGGCAGGAGGTTAAATATAGCGTCGTTCTAAACTAGTTTTAGAAGTGTACGTGTATATTATTCTGCCAGAGGGTTGTTGTGGTCAGTGGGAGCAGCGGAAGTATAGTGGGCAAGTAACTTATGTCTATTTATAGACTTGAGCAGATATAGTGGAGATAGATCATCTAATTTTGATTTGACAGTCATGGGTTTGACTTCATCAGAATAGAGGATGAATCTGTTAAGAAGGTAGTAGGGTGTGATGTCCTGGTATTTGGATGACATACACAGAGTAGGAAGTAAAATTCCTATACTACGATAGACTGTACTTTGGTCGTCACACGGTTGTTTCTTCACAAGGGATATGGATATAATATCTGACATTCTGGTTATTAGATCTATTGTTTTAGATCTAGATTTGGGTAGTTTCCCAATGTGGGTACTTTGACAATATTCTAAAGGTATTTAGAATAGATGACTCCTGGCATGGTGGTGTACCTGCAGATGATGGAGTCACCCTCTCTAAAGGTGTCTTACAGACTAAAGAGAAGAGGGATGTGCATGATTGGTATATCACTTGCTTAGGCAATTGAGTCAATCGTGAGATGTCAAGTACCACACCAGATGTTGTTTTTGCACTAGATGCGATATGTTTATATTAATCCAATCCTGGAGAAACATAAGGAAGCAGTTTTAGAACATAAGTGCATGTTCTACGGATTTGATGACGGCAGCCTCCTTCGGGAGGCGGTTATCATTCCAGGCTTCAAAGGTGACATGGATGACAGAGTGATTGTCAGAGTTATAGTTTTCCCTCTGATGAGGGGCAGTATTTTGGACAGGTGGTCCAAGAGGATACTGTGGGAGGCATGGTGCAGGATACTGATTAGGTTCAGTTGACGATACAGTCTAAGAAGTTTGGATTTGGAGTTCATTTATGAACTAGGTCCCATCAGATATCCAGACATATTATAAGACAGGTATTACTCGATTCGGGAGATGGCTTTCTCCGCGAACTTGAGATTAAGAGAGACATAGAAAGAAACATTAGGGCAGATCCACTCACTGAGGCTATTTCTCGAACACAATAGTTTTACAAATGGGCTTTGTGAAACTGATTAGTAGAGGAGTTGGATGTTCGGTATCACATGGACTGTGAGTATGCGACATCGCAATACTTAGCCTTAAGTGCAAGTGGGAGATTGTTGGATATAGTGCCCTCAAAGTCAATTATTGGATCGCAGGTACGTGATTGCAATGATTGAGGAGGACCTATACCGATATGACAGTCTTGCTCAAGATGATAGTATGCTTTCTGGTTTTTCTTTATCATCGTATATATGCTTTAGTTCACTATTGCATGATGATAGAGCCCATAGGATTCTTGCTTGACTTCCAGCAGTATGATGGCGATTATATACGTGGGATGTGGGGTCTATAAGCACATCCTTAAAGTGTCCCTAGTCGTGGGAGTTTCGAGACAGGGCATCGATACTCCAGAGTAGACTAGTGTATACAGTCGAGACCCCGACGAGGGGCGGTGGCCGGTCTCATAAGCTATTGGTGTCAGTTGGTTCACCTATGATGTATACAGGTGCTCATTGGGTTATGAGTACACCGGATAGGACTCGCAGGGAACATGCTAGTTGGTATTATACATATCGTCAAATAGCAGTTCCCTGGTGACATGTGTACAGGTTAGTTTGTCGACCTGATATCGTCATTTGTCTCGTGTGAGTTCCCACTGAGCTTTGATTACTACCCTACCACGCTCAAAGGAGACGAGCAAACAGGTTTTAGTTTTGTACAGTCCCGAGCCACATGGACGCAGTGAGCGGATCGTCGGGGATTCGTCTCTCCTGGTATTGGGGGTTGATGTCGCACAGTACACGAGTGGCCATCACTAGAAATCCTCGGCCGGGGTAGTGGAGAATGACTGATTTGGATCAGTAGTTTCTCAAAAGGTGATGGGTTTCATACCGACACGAATTATCGCGTTATTAGGGGTCTGACTTTATCCACTCCCTAGACTCGATATGCGATACTCTTAGAAGAATGGACCGGACTGTACGGATATTGTCACTGTCAGGCTCAGTAGGGTTTCTGGATGAGTTCGCTCATCAGTTTTCCTTCCGATCAATACATAGGCAACCGTTACGTACAGCTTGTACCTCTGACATGCTAGTGGTTATACCCAGTGCCAGTGTATTGATGAGTCATTAGAGTTCCCCACAGACAGTTTCCCAAGTTCGGGCGAAACGTTGTAGAGGCCGTATGGTTTTATGGCAGAGTTCGGAAAATGCACGTGCGTTTACGCACGTGTCATATTTCGGGCAGATAATACTGGTAGGCTTTGGTTTAAGCCGGATCCGAGTATTATACTGTGTAGATATAAAATCTTTGTCTCAGTTGCATTTTTATTCGGTCGTAATACAAATGCGGGTATGTTTATACTGTTACGGGGTTATCCTGAAATTCGTTTCGGGATCGGTTTTGAAAGTTGCCAGTTTTCAGTTTTCTATTACCCGTATTAAACATTCGGTTAAATATGGATTTATCTTTTAGTCACTTGGGTGAGTCGTGGTTCTAGAAGGTTCTAGATTTGGTGACTTGATTTTGGTTCAATGTATGCATTAAATGTTTTGATGATAAGGTTAGATGATTCATTGTTGCATTAATGTTTATGCAAGGTGGATTATGACTCATTCCTTTTCATTTAATGTTGTGGTCACCCCCTCCTCTCTCCTACACTCACCTCCCTCCTCCTATATTAGTGGCTGGCCCCCTCTTGAAAATGAGAAGGAATATTTGGAAAAAAGATTATGGTTTTGGTTCATAGAAATTAGATGTGATCAGTTTCTCATTTCACCCGATCCAAAAGGCAACTTCATTAACCGTTTATCTATAGTTTTGGATGTAACGAGACAAAGTGTTCTACTCATTCTCTACATCAATCTTGGTCATCTCTTTTAGCAAACTTGATGTCCGAGTTGCCTCGGTTCAGAGGCGGGAGCCCGTTTAAAGATCCGTTGACGTGGTGCCACCTGGACGAGGAGACTGGAGATTCAGGAGATCGGAGCAGCCGCAACAAAACGTGGGATGATGGTTGAAGACCGTAGCACTCGGATCGTTCGGTATAACATTTCTACCCACATTATAGTTTGTTAGTTTAGCTTTAATGGTAGATCCGTGTTATAGTATACGATAGCGTCGGTTGTAAAAGTTTTTGTTCCGCATTTGGCGTCTGTTAGACGGCCAGGGCGCTACCGTGGACTTACAGGTATCTCCCAGATCGTTCATGTAGAACTTTTGTGATAAGAAGAGCTTGACCGAGTGTAGCATAGGAACATCATTTCCTATAAAGAGTATGTCATCCACGTACAATACAAGGAAGACAACCTTACTCTCTACAACCTTCTCGTATATACAAGGTTCATCTACGTTTTTGATAAAGTCAAACTCTTTGACTGCTACATCAAAACAGATGTTCCAGCTCCGCGATGCCTGCTTTAATCTGTAGATTGATTTAAGCAGCTTGCACACCTTTCCGCTTCTCCCAATGTCTATGAAGCCCTCTGGCTGTGTCATATACACGCTCTCTTCTAAATCACCATTTAGAAAAGCGGTCTTGACGTCCATCTGCCAGATTTTGTAGTCATGGTATGCAGTGATGGAATGTAGAATCCTGATGGACTTGAGCATAGCCAATAGAGAAAAGGTTTCATTGACACCAGGTCGTTGACGAAAATCTTTTGCTATAAGTCTAGCTTTGAAAGTTTCAACTTTTCCATCTACACCAAGTTTCTTCATAAAGAACCATTTGTTCCTAATAGGTTTTACCCCTTCAGGAGCAACTTCCAAAATCCATACTTTATTGGTGTACATGGATTCCATCTCAGATCGCATAGCATCCAGCCATTTCACAGCGTCCCCACTTGTGATGGCCTGCTCAAAACTAGTTGGGTCATCATCTTCCATGATGCAATCCTCTCTCCCACCGTCTATGAGAAAACCGTAGTATCTCATAGGTCGATGAGAAACCCTACTAGATCTGCTGTCACGACCCTAAATTTAGGCACGTGACCGGCACTTAAACCACGTGACGTCAACAGGCGTAACGCAATTTAAGTAAGCCGAAAAACCAGAAATCTAAACGATAAAAAGAAGTAAGTGATAAAAACATTTGGAAATCTCAAGTAAAAATCTTAAAGTTTGAGTTTATTTTCTTAAAAATTTCGGCAGCACCTCCTTTGTAAAACTAGCCCCGAAACGGGTACAAACACAGGATATAAATAAAGCATTCCCAAACGGGAGAAAATCACGCCCAAAGGCGGAAACAACCACCACAAGCATATATACGACGCCGTAGCGAAGAAATAGACAATAAAAATGAAAAACAGCATAAAGAGATAAAACTACATAAGAAAGGCCGGCCAGAGCACGACACCCAGAGTCACAAAATATACAATATCGGTCCTCACAAACTCGTCTCTAAGTCAATACATGAAAGTGGTAGTTGGAGAGTACTAGATACAATGAGATATACAATGGATATAATCGGATAACCGCAAACCCACTAACAGCAAAAAGGCCTCACAGCCAATCATAGCGGTATCCGCTGAAATAGATACAATAGGGAGCCCTGCCGCGACTACTCTGAGGGTCAAGCCTGCAAAACACTGTGGCACAACGGGGATGAGTTTCCAACTCGTGAATAGTGTAAGTCTATGTTACTCACCCCGGTAGTTTGCGGGGAGGCATAATAGGTAAAAATCAAATTTTTCTTTACAATGTAACATAGACTAACCATGAGGATCTTTGCTAAACATTAACTAACAAACTAACTAGGAGTGCTAACTATGTTAGATGATTATACATCAAGCATCTAGTCCTTCTTCTCCTTGTTGTAAGCTCCTTGGAGTGGTGGTGGATGGTGCCTCCTCACCGGCTTCTCCATGTCAAAGAAGATCCATCCGAAGGTCTCTACCTTGAGCTCCAACCTCTATAATGAAGTAACTGTAAGTCCACGTTGCCTACCCCGGTACTTACGAGGAGACGGAAACGGTATATAAAAATCAAATTTTTAGCGCAAGGGGCAACATGGACTAACAAAGTCGGGATCTTTTCTAAACTAAACTAGCAAGAACGCTAAAGAGAGTTAGCTACTCGGAAAAGAGGTTATACCTAAACTTGAACTCCTTCTTCTTGAAACCTTTGTAGGGGTTTGATGGTGCTATCCTCGTCGCCTTCTTCCGTCAAAGATGGATCCACCTGAGGGTTCAACCTTCGGGCTCTTTCTCGAACTTTGAGTGAACTAGGATCTTTGGCTTGCTAAACCTCTAACCCTAGAGTGAGTAGAGAGTGGCTTTGGGGTGTTTTTATCTCAAGGAGATGGATTCTCAACACATGAGAAGGGAGCTCCTTGAACTAGAGGAGGAGGAAGAAGAAGAGAGGAGAGAGAAGTGTTATGATAAAAATGAGAGCTTTTTCTTTTTACAACCATAACAAAAAGAAAAAGAATTATCAAATTAACAATAATAATAAAAATGAAATAGTTGATGGAAGGTTTGGAATGACCATTATCATTACATTCATTAAATGAATTTTGCTAGAATCAAAGAGCATCTTTGTAAAGTAATGATGATGGTCAAACTTTCAACTATGGTCAACTAGTCAACCTTGGTCAACAAGTCAACAAACCCAACCATGACACAATTTCATTTAATTAATATTATTAATTGATATATCATAAATCCATTAGGGTTTGGAAAAAGACGACTGTCAACTGTGCATACGCACCCGTTCCGAAACCCTAATGAAAAACCTCTTCCTCCGCCTCAATCAACTGTGCAAACACACCCGCATTCTTGTTCCGAGGAACAAGAATACTATGAGATAAAATCAACCCCAAAACATATACCAGTATCAGGCTCAAACCAGAGCCTGCTAGTAATATCTGTCCGGACTCCAAACGTGCACAAGTGCGCGGATGAGAACGAACCCTGTCGCAAAACCATGCGACCTCTACTCAGTTTTGCCCAGAGGCGAATAGCCCTCTGTGTGGGACTCTAAAGACTCAAAACTACGCTGGCAGTGGGTTTAACCACAGACCGCAAGCGGCACTAGCTGTGCGTAACGATCCCCAGGTAGACGTCGATAAGAAGACTGACGAGGTGAACCCCATCTGAACCCCTACTGAGTCTTAATGTGACAGTCTCCGTACAGTCACGTCTGTTCGTCTAATACATCGCATGTCGGGCCTAGGGGGCGGTAAACGTCAGTCCCCTAATAGTGGTACAAGTCGTGTCGGAGTGAAGCCCAAAACACCCTGAGATAACACTGGAAGCCTACCAGTATATCTCGCTTGCCCTGGCCAGGGACTACTCGTGTAATGGCTCTCCTAGACACAGCGCGATGTCAACCCCCAATACCGGGAGAGACGAATCCTGTCTAACCGTCACTGCCTCCAAGTGCTTCGGGACTGCACCCAACCACTACCTGTTTGCACGACTCCTTTGAGCCGTGGTAGGGTAGTGATCAAAATGCAGTGGGAACACACTCGAGGCGAAGTGCCAGTGTCAAGTCGGCGGACTAAGCTGCACTCATGTCACCTGGGAACTGATAACTGACGATAGGTATAATACCAACTTGTCAGTTCCCGATGAGTCCTGTCCAGTGTACTCGTAACCTAACGAGCACCCGCATACCATTTCAAGTACGACGTACTGACGGCTGCAGGACAGACCGTCTCCCACACTGGGATGAGAAGCGCATGCGCCAGTCTACTCCGGAGTATCGATGCCCTGTCTCGATAGTCCTGCGACTAGGGACCTGTATAAGGATGTGCTTATAGATTACCCAGCCCCCACTAGTGTGACTGCCATCACAACGCTGGTAATCAAGCAAAGATCCTAAGGGCTCCACTAATGCGTATAAGTGATATGATGAAATAAACACATGTACACATTGAAGTAGAAACAAACCAAGTAGCATACTACTATTTTGAGCAAGATTGTATATACAAGGTGAATATCCCAAGCTTCCATTAAGTAATATACAAACCAGTATGATACAGTAATGGCCTCTAGGGCATATACACTAACAATCTCCCACTTGCACTATGGCCATGTACTGGCGTATCGAAGACCTATCATCTCGATCAGCCGCTCGAACTGAGTCTGGGGCAGGGCCTTGGTGAATGGATCTGCAGTGTTTTCTTCTGAAGAGACTCTCCGAACCTCGATCTCCTGGCGATCCACGATCTCCCTGATCAGGTGATACCGCCTCAAGATGTGTCTGGATCTCTGATGGGACCTGGGTTCCATCGCTAAAGCTATAGCCCCGTTGTTGTCGCAATACAGAGGTATTGGGTCAACAATGGACGGAACCACCTGAAGTTCTTGTTGCGCCACGGCAGCGCCCCGGCCGTCTATCCGAGGCCAAAATGCGGAATCAAAATTTTTCTTAACTTTAAACTGGCGCTACCGCGGACAATATACCCGGATCGAAACCATCAACCTATACTAGCTAACAAGAGATGGGGTGAGAGATGTACCGAGTGATCCGAGTCCTCCGGTCTTCTCGTCGTCGTCCCGATCTCCTGCGGAAACTCCGGTTGTCGCATCCTTGCCGGAAGGGCACCACGTCGTCTGCATCTTTTACGGGCTCCCACCTCAATACCGAGGCAACTCAGGCACGAAGCTGGCAAGTCGACGTGCCCAAGATTTGCTGTAGATTGTGTAGTGCTTTGTCTCTTTGGGGTTATGTTGCCTTGATGGAGGAATCAACAAGATATGAACTTGGGGATTTTTGTGGCAATGGAAAAATGATATGAATGATAATTTTTCCCACACCAAATAAAAAATGAACCTCTCTCATTTTTCTCCCCTCTCCAAAATGTGGCCGGCCATGCTCTAGTGAGAATGGTGGAGGGAAATCAAAACAAAATCAAGAGGGAGGTAATTGTAGGAGAAAGAGAATGGTGACAATATCAAAAGCAAAACTCACATCAACCATTCTCATCACTTCTAATCACATAAAGCAAATGAGGTGATGGAAAAAGAATATAATCATGAAGGAAGTATCATGAAGCCATCATATGCAAGAAAACCCCTCCACAAAATGTAATTTGCAAAACTGCAAATTACCCCCTCCATCGGAAAAGTCCGGCCGGGAAGGAACAAAGGAAAAACCGGCCGGAACGGAATGCAAACTGGCAACTCCAGAAAACTGGTCCCGTAATAAATTACAGAAAAACCCCGACACTGTGCATACACACCCGCATCTGTATTATGACCGGATACAAATGCAATGAGACAAAATCTACACTGTACTAAACTAGGATCCGGCTTAAACCAAAGCCGGCTAGTAATATCCGTCCGATCCTGATCCGTGCAATACCGCACGTATCTGATCGGACCCTGCCATATAACTATACGGCCTCTAGTACAAACCGTCCGATCCTGATCCGTGCAATACCGCACGTATCTGATCGGACCCTGCCATATCTCCATACGACCTCTACAGCGTTTCGCCCGAAAGCTTGAGTAACTGAAAGTGTGGTGGACTCTAAAGACTCGTCAATACTATGGCTGTGGATTTAACCACTAGCACGTCAGAGGTATAAGCCAATACGTGACGGGCCACCAGCTATTGACCAAAAGGGACGTCGATGAGCGAACTCATCCTGACACCCTACTGAGCTTGTCAGTGACAATATCCGTACAGTCCGGTCTGTTCGTCTATGAGTATCGCATGGCGGGCCTAGGGGGTTGGTAAAAGTCAGACCCCCAAAAGCGGTACAAGTCGTGTCGGAGTGTAGCCCAGAACGCCCTGGGATACTACTGGAATACCTACCAGTAAATCTCCTGCCTCGGCCGAGGGCTTTGCGTAATGGCTCTCCTAGACATAGCGCGACCTCACCCCCAATACCGGGAGAGACGAACCCCTGAAGATCCGCTCACTGCCTCCATGTGGCTCGGGACTGTACCCAACTAAAACCTGTTTGCACGACTCCTTTGAGCTGTGGTAGGGTAGTAATCAAAGCACAGTGGGAACTCACACGAGACAAATGACGATCTCAGGTCGATGAACTAACCTGTACACATGTCACCTGGGAACTGCTATCTGACGTATGGTATAATCCCAACTAGCAGGTTCCCGGCGAGTCCTGTCCGGTGTACTCATAACCCAATGAGCACCTGTATACATCTTAGGTGAACCAACTGACACCAGTGGCTTGTGAGACCGGCCACCGCCCCTCGTCGGGGTCTCAACTGTATACACTAGTCTACTAATGGAGTATCGATGCCCTGTCTCGAAACTCCCACGACTAGGGACCTTTTAAGGATGTGCTTATAGACCCCAGCTCCCACGTATATGATCGCCATCATACTGCTGGTCGTCAAGCAAGAATCCTAGGGGCTCTATCAACGTGTAATAGCGACCTGTAAGGTCACCTGAAGCAGTACACGATGATAAAGGTAAATCAGATAGCATACTATCATCTCGAGTAAGACTGTCCTCCTGGGATAGGTCCTCCCTCAATCATTGCAATCACGTGCCTGTGATCCAATAATTGACTCTGAGGGCACTATCTCCAACAATCTCCCACTTGCACTCACGGCTAATTATTGCGATGTCGCATACTCACAGCCCGTGTGATACCGAACACCCAACTCCTCTACTAGTCAGTCTCACAAAGCTCGTTTGCGAAACTATTGCGTTCGAGGAATAGCCTCAGTGAGTGGATCCGCTATGAAGTTTCTTTCTATGTCTCTCTATATCTCAAGTTCGCAGAGAAAACCATCTCCCGAAATGAGCAATACCTGTCTTAGAGTATGTCTGGATATCTGATGGGACCTAGCTCATAAATGAACTCCAAATCCAAACTTCTTAGACAGTATCGATAACTGAACTTAATCAGTACCCAGCGCCATGCCTCCCTCAGTATCGCCTTGGACTACCTGTCCAAAATACTGCCCCTCGTCAGAAGGAGAAAATATAACTCTGACAGTCACTCTGCCATCTATGTCACCTTGGAAGCCTGGAATGACAACCGTCTCCTAAAAGAGGCTGTCGTTATCACATCCCTAGAGCATCAACTTATGTTCTAAAACTGCTTCCGACTGTTTCTCCAGGATTGGATTAATATCAGCTTATTGCAGCTACTGCAAGAACAACATCTGGTGTGGTACTTGACATCTCATGATTGACTCAATTGCCTAAGCAAGTGATCTGTCAATCATGCGTATTCCTCTCCCCTTTAGTCTGTAAGACACCTTTAGAGAGGGTGACTCCATTACCTGCAGGTGTACTACCGTGCCAGGAGTCGTCCATTCTAAATACTCATAGAATGCTGTCAAGGTACCCAGATTAGGAAACCACCCAAATCTAGATCTAAAACCATAGATCTAGTAACCAGAATGTCTGATATAATATCCAAGTCCTGTGTGGAGAAACCACTGTGTGACAACCAAGGTTTAACCGATCGTAGTATAGGAGTTTCCTTTCCTACTCTGTGTATGTCATCCAAAACCAGGACATCACACCCTACTACCTTCTTAACAGGTCCATCCCCTGTTCTGATGACGTCAAACCTATGACTGTCACATCAGAAATAGATGATCTATCTCCGCTATATCTGCTTTAGTCTATAGACATAAGCCTGATGTCCACCAATGCTTCCGCTGCTCCCACTGACTACGACAACCCTCTGGCAGAGTCATATAGACGTGCACTTCTAAAGCTAGTTTAGAACGACGCTATACTCATCCTCCTGCCGGGTCTCGCAGCCTGGAACAACAACAATGGCAAGTGTGGGTAAACAAGAACTTCCCTGTCACCGTCCTTGAGGCTACCGGAGTACCTCTTGAGTGCCTGAAGTTACCCACCTTATCTGCGGAGTGGCCAATGGAATGTCAAATCAGATTGAATCTTTAGGTTCCTTATCAAATCTTCAGTAATCGTTTGCGGTTCTGGAATCGCTTCCAGTTCTACCATACTCCCACTACTGTTTTCTGAAAAATAACCATTTCTTTTTAAAATGTGGCGAGTTAAGAACAATATCACTATTGATCTTCCAGATGGTAGAAAGTCAACCCTCGTCATAGCCTGGGTCAACCCACAAACAGCCATTACAGAAACGTGCCTTGAGTTGTCCAGTGTCTGGTTTTAATCATAAGTCGGACAACTCCCCGTACCTTAACATCGTTAAGATATGAACTGTTCTATACCCAATATAGAACCAGAGGCACTGATTTAATTGAACCAGATTCAAATCATGCAGCTGTCTCCAGTGCATGTCAACTAAATGGAAGGAGGCCGATCAGTGTTACCCAACTTAGGAATGCTTCCAATTATGAGTAACCTGAAAGAGAAGCAAGTTCTCATTACTATCAACTGAATACCATACACAAGTATCTACATCTTCGATCACCTTGAAGAATCCCGATACTTGCAATACCTGGTTCTCTACTCTATTCTTATACCAATAACTCCTCAAAAATCAGACCCTGTGTTTCTACGAAACACATGTCTAAGAATTAGAGTAGTTAAAAGTAAACAGAATATAGTATGAGGACCAACCCCACTGTCCTAATGGACACTGGACAATATACAATACTCTGTATAAGTCCCTGAGTCTAACAACTCATTCACTGTGTGTCGTAGGTTAAAAACTGTACTTATGGTTATGAAGAATTACACCGCTGTTTAATGCTCCTTACCTAACCATCCACTGATATAGGTAAATGTCATCGACATAATATCAAACGGTATATCTCACTCTATGAAAATAGACGTACAGATATATCAATTTGAAATTGGTGCATAACAACGGATATTCAAAACCAAATATTTGCCGACCGGCAAACAACCCAGGTGGCTTCCTCAAATATCACCAATTACAACAAATCCCGATATAATGAGGATGGTCACCTAATTCCCAATAACTTACTCCCACTCATCATCTGTAAAACCATATAGATGTGAGAATCAATCTTCGTAAATACATACCCTGGAGCAAGTGTCTAATCGGGAAATCAGTTTTCCTTTAACAGTACACAGTTGAGCTGAAACATTGAAATGTTTCGATGGGGTATCCTGGTATTCCTAGTAATGCCTCTACCATTATCCAGATTCACAACTATAACCGTATAATTCTTTGCCACCTCTCCAAATCCCTTTATATGTCTTTAGTCATTACCTTCTGCACACCCCTTAGGCCAAATGGTTTTCTTCCTTCCCTACCGTTCGGCACCAGCCTATGGTTTGGAAGAAGACTATCCAATAAGCATAATGGGTGTACTGTCCTAGTCCTAGGAGCACTCGCAATGCGAGAGAAGGTGAAGATAAAAGACAGCCGAATAAACCTTATTCCTATTTCTCCTGGACCAGAATCCATCCCCGAACTGGAACAAGTTCCTTTTGAGTTCGTATATAACCATACGATGGAGTATCCAATAAACTGTGGATCTTCGTAGTGATACGGAGTGTCCTGGAGAAATACAAAGGTGATTTAGGATAAGCGAAGAAATACTTGGTTTGGTCGTGAATATCAGTTGCAATTTACTTTTCCCTCTTACTAATCCCTTGCTTTGTCTTAATCTTAATACCTTCTGCACACCATCGTTATGCTAATTAGTTTTCTTCATTCCCCACTGTTCGGCACCAGCCTAAAGTTTGGAAGAAGACTATCCAATTTGCGTAATAGGTGTACTATCTCCTAAACTAAGGAGTACTCGTAACTTGAGAGGAGGCAAAAACGAAAAGACAACTGAATAATCCTATCCGTTTTCTCCAGAACCAGAAACCATCCTCGAAGTCCTTCGAGTTCGTATCTAACCATACGATGGTTTTGTCCAATGGAAGTGGACGTTCGTAGTAATACGGGGTGTCCTGGAGAAAAGGGTAAAAGTAGGAGTGGCAATGAGGTTTGCAACTCTGACAATCCAAAAGCCTGTGTTAAGAAGGTTCGGTCAACTTGGTCACTGAGTCATAGTCTTAAGGTCGGGTCAATGGTCGCTGCCAAAGAGAGAGAGAGAAAAGAAACACTCAGCGTGCACTCTAACCTAGATCAGAATGGTTACCAATTTATCTAATCTGGAAACCTCCCACTGTAACCTCAAATTCTTCCCCAAACCTGAAAGAAGAATTAGTCGGGGTCATCCGAGGAGTAAACCAACTCATCAGTGGGAATCGGGATCCAACTATCATCGCATGATAACTTGACGGAATCCACTCAAGTCACCACACTCCAGAAGGTATGCGCATATCTGGAAAGTTTCAGTTCTTTTGAAACTCCCGATGTGATTTTTACCCCAAGCGGTTTATGACCTTGACTAGGTCAACAAACCATAAACCGCCAGTCAAGTTCAACCCGTCATTATTCTGGATTGCATTAAACCCACCCGTACGTGCCCTTGACTAGGTCAACAAGGCCGCACGACTGTCTTAACCAATCCTACTTATGCAACAAACAAGTACCACTTAGCTACCGAACACTACGTCTTGACTAGGTCAACAAACGCAGCACGAATACTAAATAATACCTGTAGGAAATGACGGAGGGCTACGGCTGGTTTTTGGCGAAAAAACCTTTAACGTAATGAACTTGATATCGTTGAAGGAACTGCATAACTTTTTATAAAAATATAGTGACGAAAACCTTTGCTAAAGAGGTCACTCCCGGTGAAGGGATCTCGGCTCTTTCCCCGTAGAATGAGGTGCAGGATATTCCAACTGAATACCACGATGCAAAGCAAAAGTAATCGGCTATAGTGAAGTTAATGCCCTGACGCAAACTTCTGTCCAAGGGGTCACTCCCGGTGAAGGGATCTCGGCCCTTGCCTCGTCGACTGAGGAGCAGGATATTCCAAATGAATACCACGATGCAAAACAAAAGTGAACGTCCTTGCAATAACAGCTTTTTGAAAAGTGTTCCAACAACATCAGAATAGGTTTGTTTATCTTGCATTGATCCGAATCAACGCAGTCCCATCAATTGATCACACCACAAAGAACGAAAATATACTGACGTACGTATATGCCATCCGCATTCGCCACTGGGTCCCGTCATCACCCGTTAGGTTAGCTAACTAACGGCAGAGCGGGGACTGGACTAGCGCGGATGAAAAACATATACAACATCTACTAATATATATACCAATATATTGTATTTCGCTCAAGGCGTGATAAAATGCAACATCACAGAAATATACAGCAACCCAGAACAATACAGATATCTGGAAGCCCCGGGTTTCACAGAGCCGCTGCTGAAACCCGACGTTCCCCTGGTCGTATGGATAGCCTGTGCAATGAAATCCTAGACCCCTACGGGCGCGGCAAGTCACCCGCCAAAACCTGAAGCGAGGCAGCCCCCTTCAGCACCGTGAATGGACCACCCAGCACTTCATGGAATCCGGTAACTTGGGCACCCCTCCTGGGTCAAACTGTACCCCCTATGAATGCGGCGAATAGCCCGCCAATCCTGGAGTGAAGCCCCCTCCATCCCAATGCCATGAGATGCGGGCTTGTTGCCCTCCAGAACCCGGCTATCCGTGCACCCCTCCGCGGGGTAAACCTAGTACAGAAAGTAAAATATACATACAACGGGTACATCGACCGCAACCAGGCCGTGCCCCAAAAGAATAATACAATCAGGCAGTGACGGCAGTCCACATGTCAGACGCTCGCCCCGCAATATCAAATGTACATATAAAACAAAACTGTACTAACATTGCATCCAGGGTATCCCCCACGACCGATCCGCAACAACACAGCATAAACACAGAACATCAACGTGAAAATCACGTTCGCAAATCCGTCTAACCGGGCTATAGCAGTTAGACAGGATTTACCGATCAAGTGATATTCACGGTCGCAGATATAATGTAAATACTGTGAAATAATGTGTTTAAAATATCCAATCGATCAAAAATTAACAAGTGGGCCCCCAAGTAATACTGTAGCACTCACAGAAATTCTGGGCCCAATTTTAATATTTCAAAACCCCTATTCTCAGCCCAAAAGCCCACTGCAAAAAATTGGTGGAATGATACACTATTCCTGCGGCGGAACCGCGGCCAAATAGGGGTTACGGCCGCGGTTCCGCGGTCCTATGGAGGGATCATTCTACCCAATTTTCACAGTGTTCTTATAATTCCATGTACATCACTTTTCTACAACCTGAAAAATTTTTCGAGCCCGGAAAAAATCGACAGAAAACTGATGCATGCAAAACGCGGATTTTGGAATTTTGGTCGATCGGATAAGTAAAACACATTAGAACAAGCTAGGCAAGGTTAATGGCGTGGCTCTGATACCATGTTGCGCCACGGCAGCGCCCCGACCGTCTATCCGAGGCCAAAATGCGGAATCAAAATTTTTCTTAACTTTAAACTGGCGCTACCGCGGACAATATACCCGGATCGAAACCATTAACCTATACTAGCTAACAAGAGATGGGGTGAGAGATGTACCGAGTGATCCGAGTCCTCCGGTCTTCTCGTCGTCGTCCTGATCTCCTGCGGAAACTCCGGTTGTCGCATCCTTGCCGGAAGGGCACCACGTCGTCTGCATCTTTTACGGGCTCCCACCTCAATACCGAGGCAACTCGGGCACGAAGCTGGCAAGTCGACGTGCCCAAGATTTGCTGTAGATTGTGTAGTGCTTTGTCTCTTTGGGGTTATGTTGCCTTGATGGAGGAATCAACAAGATATGAACTTGGGGATTTTTGTGGCAATGGAAAAATGATATGAATGATAATTTTTCCCACACCAAATCAAAAATGAACCTCTCTCATTTTTCTCCCCTCTCCAAAATGTGGCCGGCCATGCTCTAGTGAGAATGGTGGAGGGAAATCAAAACAAAATCAAGAGGGAGGTAATTGTAGGAGAAAGAGAATGGTGACCATATCAAAAGCAAAACTCACATCAACCATTCTCATCACTTCTAATCACATAAAGCAAATGAGGTGATGGAAAAAGAATATAATCATGAAGGAAGTATCATGAAGCCATCATATGCAAGAAAACCCCTCCACAAAATGTAATTTGCAAAACTGCAAATTACCCCCTCCATTGGAAAAGTCCGGCCGGGAAGGAACAAAGGAAAAACCGGCCGGAACGGAATGCAAACTGGCAACTCCAGAAAACTGGTCCCGTAATAAATTACAGAAAAACCCCGACACTGTGCATACACACCCGCATCTGTATTATGACCGGATACAAATGCAATGAGACAAAATCTACACTGTACTAAACTAGGATCCGGCTTAAACCAAAGCCGGCTAGTAATATCCGTCCGATCCTGATCCGTGCAATACCGCACGTATCTGATCGGACCCTGCCATATAACTATACGGCCTCTAGTACAAACCGTCCGATCCTGATCCGTGCAATACCGCACGTATCTGATCGGACCCTTCCATATCTCCATACGGCCTCTACAGCGTTTCGCCCGAAAGCTTGAGTAACTGAAAGTGTGGTGGACTCTAAAGACTCGTCAATACTATGGCTGTGGATTTAACCACTAGCACGTCAGAGGTATAAGCCAATACGTGACGGGCCACCAGCTATTGACCAAAAGGGACGTCGATGAGCGAACTCATCCTGACACCCTACTGAGCCTGTCAGTGACAATATCCGTACAGTCCGGTCCGTTCGTCTATGAGTATCGCATGGCGGGCCTAGGGGGTTGGTAAAAGTCAGACCCCCAAAAGCGGTACAAATCGTGTCGGAGTGTAGCCCAGAACGCCCTGAGATACTACTGGAATACCTACCAGTAAATCTCCTGCCTCGGCCGAGGGCTTTGCGTAATGGCTCTCCTAGACACAGCGCGACCTCACCCCCAATAGCGGGAGAGACGAACCCCTGAAGATTCGCTCACTGCCTCCATGTGGCTCGGGACTGTACCCAACTAAAACCTGTTTGCACGACTCCTTTGAGCCGTGGTAGGGTAGTAATCAAAGCACAGTGGGAACTCACACGAGACAAATGACGATCTCAGGTCGATGAACTAACCTGTACACATGTCACCTGGGAACTGCTATCTGACGTATGGTATAATCCCAACTAGCAGGTTCCCGGCGAGTCCTGTCCGGTGTACTCATAACCCAATGAGCACCTGTATACATCTTAGGTGAACCAACTGACACCAGTGGCTTGTGAGACCGGCCACCGCCCCTCGTCGGGGTCTCAACTGTATACACTAGTCTACTAATGGAGTATCGATGCCCTGTCTCGAAACTCCCACGACTAGGGACCTTTTAAGGATGTGCTTATAGACCCCAGCTCCCACGTATATGATCGCCATCATACTGCTGGTCGTCAAGCAAGAATCCTAGGGGCTCTATCAACGTGTAATAGCGACCTGTAAGGTCACCTGAAGCAGTACACGATGATAAAGGTAAACCAGATAGCATACTATCATCTCGAGTAAGACTGTCCTCCTGGGATAGGTCCTCCCTCAATCATTGCAATCACGTGCCTGTGATCCAATAATTGACTCTGAGGGCACTATCTCCAACAGTTCTTTCAAGAACTTCCTCATCCAGACAGCTTCTTTTGCGGCATCAGATGCAGCGATATATTCCGCTTCCATCGTCGAGTCTGCAACGGTTTCCTGTTTGGAACTCTTCCAACACACCGCCCCTCCATTGAGGGTAAAGACAAAACCCGACATGGACTTGGAATCATCCTTATCACTCTGGAAGCTGGAGTCAGCAAAGGTCTCGATCTGGAGGTCTTTTCCGCCATACACCAAGAACATCTCCTTAGTCCTTCTCAGGTACTTGAGAATGTTCTTTACCGCTATCCAGTGTTTCTCCCCAGGGTTTGACTGATACCGGCTTACCACACTCAGTGCATAAGCTACATCCGGTCTGGTACACAACATCGCATACATTATAGAGCCTACCGCAGAAGCGTAGGGTATAATAGACATGCGATCCCTCTCCAAATCAGTCTTGGGAGACATCTCTTTAGAGAGGGCGATCCCGTGACAAGCCGGTAGGTTACCGCGCTTGGAATCTTTCATACTGAATCTTTTCAGTATGGTGTCGATGTACCTGGACTGCGAAAGTCCTAATATCCTCTTGGATCTATCACGATGGATCCGGATCCCCAGGATGTATGAGGCATCACCCAGGTCTTTCATGTAGAACCTGTGCGACAAGAACCCCTTGACAGATTGTAGCATAGGAATATCATTTCCTATTAAGAGAATGTCATCCACGTATAAAACGAGGAATACTACAGTTCTCGCTACAAATCTTCTATAGATGCATGGTTCATCTGGATTTTTGATAAAGCCAAATTCCTTGACCGTCTCATCAAAACAGATGTTCCAACTCCGCGATGCCTGCTTTAGTCCATAAATGGACTTAAGCAACTTGCACACCTTTCCGCTGCTCCCACTCTGAATGAAACCCTCTGGCTGGTCCATATAGACACACTCTTCTAAATTTCCATTTAGAAAAGCGGTTTTTACGTCCATCTGCCAAATCTCATAATCGTGGAAGGCAGCAATGGCAAGAAGGATCCGAATGGATTTCAGCATAGCCACTGGAGAAAAGGTTTCGTCGTAGTCCAAACCAGGTCTTTGACGAAAGCCCTTTGCAACAAGTCTAGCTTTATAGGTCTCAACCTGTCCATCTACACCAATCTTCCTTTTGAAGATCCACTTGCATCCTACGGGTTTTACCCCGTCTGGAGCAATGTCCAACGTCCATACTTTGTTGGTGTACATGGACTCCATTTCGATCCGCATTGCATCCAGCCATTTTACCGAGTCAACGCTCTGAATGGCTTGCTGGAAGCTAGTAGGCTCATCATAATCTATGATGCAATCCTCTCTATCCCCGTCTATGAGAAAACCGTAGTATCTCTCGGGCGGATGAGACTGTCTACTACTCCTGCGGAGCGGCATATGAATGTCCTGTTCTTTTGAACCCTCTGGTTCCACTAAGCTTTCAGTAATAGTCCGTGGTTCTGGAATTTCTTCCAGTTCTACTGTGCTCCCACTAATTTCTTTTTCTAAGAACTGGTATTCTAGAAAATGAGCATGACGAGAAACAAGAACTTTTTCTTCCTCATCGCAGTAGAAGAAATATCCCTTGGAGTTCTTTGGATATCCCACGAACTTGCACTGTACTGAGTGTGCCTCGAGTTTGTCCGCATGCTTCTTTTTGACAAAAGCTGGACATCCCCATGTCTTAATGTGCTTAAGATGGGGCCTCTTTCCACACTACATCTCATATGGTGTGGTAGGCACAGTCTTAGTGGGAACTCGGTTCAAAAGGTATGCAGCTGATTCTAGCGCATACCCCCAGAATGATTGCGGTAACTCAGCATTACTCATCATGGACCGTACCATATCCAATAGGGTCCGGTTCCGTCTCTCCGATACACCGTTATGTTGCGGAATGTATGGAGGAGTAAGCTGAGAGAGAATTCCATTCTCTTTTAAGTAATTCAGGAACTCGGCACTTAAGTATTCTCCACCTCGATCCGATCTTAGAATCTTGATACTTTTGCCGGTTTGTTTTTCTACTTCATTCTTATATTCCTGGAACTTTTCAAAAGCCTTGGACTTATGTTTCATTAAGAAGACATAACCGTACCTTGAAAAGTCATCCGTAAAAGTAATGAAGTAAGAATAACCGCTTCGCGCATGTGTAGACATTGGACCGCACACGTCGCTGTGTACGAGTCCCAAGAGCTCGCTTGCTCTTACTCCGTGTCTAGTGAACGGAGTTTTTGTCATCTTTCCTTTGAGACAGGATTGACAAGTGGCATACGATCGATATTCGAACGGATCCAAATATCCTTCTATATGTAACTTAGTCAACCTTCTCTCATTGATGTGACCCAGTCTATAATGCCATAAGAAAGTCTGATTGATATCTGGAGACTTTCTTTTGTGTATATTCTGGACATTGAAAATCTGTGGTTGGTTTAATACGTATATACCATTGCTCAGTGTACCTGACCCAATCAGAACTTGATTAAGGTGAATGTTTACAACATTACTTACAAACGCAAATTCATAACCTTCTTTAGAAACCAAAGATACAGAAATGATATTACAAGTTGCGTTGGGTACAAAAAAAGCAATTACGCAAAACCAAAACATGTCCATCTGACATTCCCAGGTGATAGTCCCCCACGGCTTTAGCATCCACGCTAGCTCCGTTCGCAACTCTGAGGGTCATGTCACCTGCCTTCTAAACCCTACGGTTTCTCAACGCCTGCAAAGAATTACAGATGTGAGATCCTGATCCGTTATCCAATACCCAGGAAGTAGAGTTTATCGAAAGACAGTTTTCAATAACATACACACCTGAAGCTGAAGCCGCAACCTGCTTCAGTTCCTGTGCCCTGGCTTTCCAAGCTCAGCAATCTTTCTTCCAGTGTCCACTCTTATGACAATAGAAGCATTCTTCTTTACCCACAAGCTTCCCCGCTATCTTTGTTGCCTTTTCTTTTCCCTTCGTTTCCACTTTACTAACACCGCCCCTTGGTTTGGCGGGGGCTTTCTTCTTCTTTCCCTTGGCTTTTTCCTTGGACCTAGAAGAAGAAGATCCTCCTACAAACAAAGTGGGTGTTTCCCTACCTTTCTGTAGGGTGCCCTCTGCGCTCCTCAGCATGTTGAGGAGTTCTGAAAGTTCAACTTCTTTTTCTTGTAAGTTGAAGTTCAGTATAAGCTGGGCGTAAGTGGAAGGAAGGGACTGGAGAATCAAGTCCGTATAGAGCTCACTCTCCAACGTGGTCCCAAGTTCTGCGAGCTCCTCAATGTAGCCAATCATCTTAAGCACGTGTTCCGCTACCGATGATCCGACGGCCAATTTCCCGAAAACAACTTCTTCGACACTTCGTATCTTGCGATACGAGACTGCTCTCCATACAGTTCTTTTGTATGGAGAAATATGGATTCCAGGTCCATATTCTCGTGCCTCCTCTGATGTTCGTTGTCCATAGAGGCAAGCACGAGGCACTTGGCCTTCGCGCAATCAATCTCCCAAGTCTTACGGATTTCCTTATCCGCGACGCTGGAGGTGGGACCTGGGACGGGGGGAGCTTTGGTGGTAAGAAGATACCCCAGCTTGTCGTAAGTGATTGCCATTTTGACATTCCTGAGCCAATCTTTGTAGCTTGGCCCTGTCAGTATGTTTTTATCTAGCAGTAACTTAAGTCCAGTCATGTCGATTTGGTCGCTGCAATTAGGAGAGAGAGAAGAAACACTCAGCACGATGCTCTTGCAAGTTTAGAATGGTTTTTAATTTGTCTAAACAGCTGGCTCCCACTGTCTCTCGAATCCCTCCTCAAACCATAAAGGAAGAATTAGTCGGGATCAATCCCACCGCACAATAATTGCTTAATCGTTCAGCCAGGCCAGTGTCGGTACTTTGAGGGAGGTTTTCCAACGCTTTCGCGAAGTTCCTTAATTTAAGAACCTCTTTTCCCTGGGGGCGTAGCCCTGCTAACACCTTTCTAGACACCTACTAGGTTTATAGCATTGATCGTTTAGTGAGAAATTTCCCGAGGAGTAGCATATACTCACAGTAGGATCGGGATCCAAATATCATCGCGTGACGAAAATGAAGGAATCCTACCATAATCATCACACTCCAAATGGTAAGCAAATCTAGCAAGTTTCAGTACTTATGAAACTCCCGATGTGGATTTTTTCCCCATGCTCTTATGACCTTGACTTTGGCCAAAATATCATAAGTCACATGTCAAGTTCTACCCGTCACTATCCAGGTTAATTTGGATCCATCCGTACCTACCCTTGACTTTGGCCAAAATGGCAGTACGACTGTCCCAAATCAACGCATCTATCTATGCTACACATGAATACCCAATAGCTACCAATCACTATACCTTGACTTTGGCCAAAATACATAGCTTGAATACTATTGCCTATTCATGTGAAACGACGGAGGGCTACGAATAGTTTTGGTAAAACCGTAAACGTAGTGAACTTGATATAATCGATGGAACGAGATAGCTTTTAAAAGGAGTGGCTCATGCTCCGCATTTAAAAGTTAGTTTTGAAAAGAACCGAGTGGTTTTTCGAAAGTGTTCCAACGACTTTAGCTTGGTTTATTATCTTTGCATTAGTTCTTTTAATGCGTGATATTCTTGCATTAGTTCTTTTAATGCGTCCCATCAATTAATCCTACCATTGCAGAAAACAACCAAAATATGACGTACGCTTATGTCATTCGCATTCGCCACGGGGCCCCGTCATCACCCGTTAGGTTACTTAACTAACGACAGAGCGGGGGCTGGGCTAGCGCGGCTGTAAAACATAAGCAACGCCTAAATAGTTATAAATATATAGCAATGATAGACATTACAGATCACAGATGAATACATTGGATATACTAGGAATCCGCAATCCTTTCGAGCCTGCAACGAAAAGCGGATTACACGGTCGCGGTGAATAGCCAAAACCCCACCCAAGACCCCTACGGGTGCGGCAAACTACCCGCCAAGTACCCGAAGTGGAGCAACCTCCCTCAATGCCGTGAGTAGGACACTCGGCACTTCGAGATACCCGGTAGTTTGTGCACCCCTCCATGGGTCTATCCTAGGAGCAAAAACAGTAAAAAGAATTATACAATGACGGCTACAACCCCGACCCGGTTGTGCGGCCATACAAATAATAATGTTACATCAATTTACATTTTACAATGAATGAAAGAAAAAGAAACACTCATCTCACATCCACCCCGGCTATTCACCCGCGACAGTCCAACGCATTCATATACACATACCATCATCAAACACAGATCACAGATATGTATAACCCCGACGAATCGACATATAGCGATTAGCCGACGTTCAATACATAAACATCACAGATATAACCATTATAGTCAAAGTGTAGTGAAGTTCGATAAAAATACGGATTTATAGGCCCCCAAAAACAAATTTCTTTTCTGGAAAATCTGGGCACAAATAACCCATCTGAAAAATCCCAAAACCCTACCAGAAGAACACTGCACAAAACCCGATCACGAGAGGAGCCAAAACGGCGGCGGTTCCGCGGCAAATGCATACCTATCTCCGCGGAACCGCGGCGGTTTGAGGGAATCAGGTGATCGTTTTTGGTGGGTGTTTTCACAAAACCCTGAGCCGGTTTTAGGAGTAAAACTTTTTTTTTTTAGAGCACAAAAAATTTCAACAGAAAGTTAGGGTTTTGATTTTCCGGTTTTTGCGATTTTTCCGATCGAACTTCCATACACTTTACTACTAAGCTAGTTTAAGTTTAGTTAGTCTCTGATACCACTGTAAGTCCACGTTGCCTACCCCGGTACTTACGAGGAGGCGGAAACGGTATATAAAAATCAAATTTTTAGCGCAAGGGGCAACATGGACTAACAAAGTCGGGATCTTTTCTAAACTAAACTAGCAAGAACGCTAAAGAGAGTTAGCTACTCGGAAAAGAGGTTATACCTAAACTTGAACTCCTTCTTCTTGAAACCTTTGTAGGGGTTTGATGGTGCTATCCTCGTCGCCTTCTTCCGTCAAAGATGGATCCACCTGAGGGTTCAACCTTCGGGCTCTTTCTCGAACTTTGAGTGAACTAGGATCTTTGGCTTGCTAAACCTCTAACCCTAGAGTGAGTAGAGAGTGGCTTTGGGGTGTTTTTATCTCAAGGAGATGGATTCTCAACACATGAGAAGGGAGCTCCTTGAACTAGAGGAGGATGAAGAAGAAGAGAGGAGAGAGAAGTGTTATGATAAAAATGAGAGCTTTTTCTTTTTACAACCATAACAAAAAGAAAAAGAATTATCAAATTAACAATAATAATAAAAATGAAATAGTTGATGGAAGGTTTGGAATGACCATTATCATTACATTCATTAAATGAATTTTGCTAGAATCAAAGAGCATCTTTGTAAAGTAACGATGATGGTCAAACTTTCAACTATGGTCAACTAGTCAACCTTAATCAACAAGTCAACAAACCCAACCATGACACAATTTCATTTAATTAATATTATTAATTGATATATCATAAATCCATTAGGGTTTGGAAAAAGACGACTGTCAACTGTGCATACGCACCCGTTCCGAAACCCTAATGAAAAACCTCTTCCTCCGCCTCAATCAACTGTGCATACACACCCGCATTCTTGTTCCGAGGAACAAGAATACTATGAGATAAAATCAACCCCAAAATATATACCAGTATCAGGCTCAAACCAGAGCCTGCTAGTAATATCTGTCCGGACTCCAAACGTGCACAAGTGCGTGGATGAGAACGAACCCTGTCGCAAAACCATGCGACCTCTACTCAGTTTTTCCCAGAGGCGAATAGCCCTCTGTGTGGGACTCTAAAGACTCGACACTACGCTGGCAGTGGGTTTAACCACAGACCGCAAGCGGCACTAGCTGTGCGTAACGATCCCCAGGTAGACGTCGATAAGAAGACTGACGAGGTGAACCCCATCTGAACCCCTACTGAGTCTGAATGTGACAGTCTCCGTACAGTCCGGTCTGTTCGTCTAATACATCGCATGTCGGGCCTAGGGGGCGGTAAACGTCAGTCCCCTGATAGCGGTACAAGTCGTGTCGGAGTGAAGCCCAAAACACCCTGAGATAACACTGGAAGCCTACCAGTATATCTCGCTTGCCCTGGCCAGGGACTACTCGTGTAATGGCTCTCCTAGACACAGCGCGATGTCAACCCCCAATACCGGGAGAGACGAATCCTGTCTAACCGTCACTGCCTCCAAGTGCTTCGGGACTGCACCCAACCACTACCTGTTTGCACGACTCCTTTGAGCCGTGGTAGGGTAGTGATCAAAATGCAGTGGGAACACACTCGAGGCGAAGTGCCAGTGTCAAGTCGGCGGACTAAGCTGTACTCATGTCACCTGGGAACTGATAACTGACGATAGGTATAATACCAACTTGTCTGTTCCCGACGAGTCCTGTCCAGTGTACTCGTAACCTAACGAGCACCCGCATACTATCTCAAGTACGACGTACTGACGGCTGTGGGACAGACCGTCTCCCACACTGGGATGAGAAGCGCATGCGCCAGTCTACTCCGGAGTATCGATGCCCTGTCTCGATAGTCCTGCGACTAGGGACCTGTATAAGGATGTGCTTATAGATTACCCAGCCCCCACTAGTGTGACTGCCATCACAACGCTGGTAATCAAGCAAAGATCCTAAGGGCTCCACTAATGCGTATAAGTGATATGATGAAATAAACACATGTACACATTGAAGTAGAAACAAACCAAGTAGCATACTACTATTTTGAGCAAGATTGTATATACAAGGTGAATATCCCAAGCTTCCATTAAGTAATATACAAACCAGTATGATACAGTAATGGCCTCTAGGGCATATACACTAACAGTAACTAGGGTGCTTGGTGTGCTAAACTAAGAACCCTAGAGTGAGTAGAGAAGGATTTTGGTGGCTAAGTCTCAACAACCCATTTTTCTCAACTCATGAGACATTTGGGCTTGAGAGAGGAAGAAGGAGAGGGAGCTATGAGAGAGAATGCGTATGTGAATTATGAAGAGATCTCTCATATGAGGAAAAATAAAAATACGTTTTATTAGGATAATTTTGATGGTTTATTTGATTTGACCATTATCATGTCACAATTAATGCTAAGCAAAATATCTTCTGCTCAACAAAAATATCTAAGTCAATAATGGTCAACAAGTCAAATGGCCAAACCAATTAGCCATGACATAATTATCTCTAATAAAAATTAGTAAACAATTTCCTCCATCTTATTATGGTTTTAATCAAGTCAATGGTCAAAACCCTAATGAGGTGTCTCCTTCTCTGCCCCTATCAACCGTATATAAATACCCGTATCCGTGTTCCGAGAAACACGAATACAATGAGACTAAACCTATCCAAAATCAAATACTAGGATCCGGTTTAAACCAAAGACCACTAGTATCAACTTCCTGAACACCAAACACGCACAAGTGCGCGTATGCGAACGAACCCTTTCATAAAACCATACGACCTCCACATCGTTTCGCCCAAAAGCGGAAAACCCTCTGTGTGGGACTCTAAAGACTCGACATTACGCTGGTAGTGGGTTTAACTACAGGTTGCAAGCGGTACTAGCTGTACATAACGGTCCCCAGGTAGATGTCGATAAGAAGGCCGATGAGGAAAACCCATCCGAACTCCAACTGAACCTGAATGTGACAATCTCCGTAAAGTCCGGTCTGTTCGTCTAAGAGTATCGCATATCGGGCCTAGGGGGGCGGTAAACGTCAGTCCCCTAATAGCGGTATAAGTCATGTCGGAGTGTAGTCCAAAACACCCTGAGAAACTACTGGAGTACCTACCAGTAAATCTCGCTTGCCCTGGCCAGGGACTTTGTGTAATGGCTCTCCAAACATAGCGCGATATCAACCCCCAATACTGGGAGAGACGAATCCTATCTAACCGCCACTGCCTTTAAGTGCTTTGGGACGGCACCCAACTACTACATGTTTGCACGACTCAATAGAGCCGTGGTAGGGTAGTAATCTAAGAATAGTGGGAACACACTTGAGGAGAAGTAGGAGTGTCAAGTCAACGGACTAAGATGTACTCATGTCACCTGAGAACTGCTAACTGACGATAGGTATAGTACCAACCAACAGTTCCCGATGAGTCCTGTCCAGTGTACTAATAACCTAATAAGAACCTGCATACTATTTCCAGTACGACGTACTGATGGCTGTGGGACAGACTATCTCCCCAGCTGGGACGAGAATCGTACACACCAGTCTACTCTGGAGTATCGATGCCCTGTCTCGATAATCCTATGACTAGGGACCTGTATAAGGATGTGCTTATAGACTACCCAACCCCCATAAGTGTGACTGCCATCACAACGCTGGTAGTCAAGCAAAGATCCTAAGGGCTCTATCAATATGTATTAGCGATACGTTAAAAGAAACATATACACATATTAAGATAGATACAAACTAAGTAGCATACTACCATATTAAGCAAGACTGTTATAAATCTGTGTATATATCCCAAGCTTCCAAAATGTAATATACAAATTAGTACTATACAATAATGGCCTCTAGGGCATATCACATTAACAATCTCCCACTTGCACTAAGGCCATGTGCTGGCATATCGTAGACCTATCATCTCAAATAGCCTCTCGAACTGCGTCTGAGGAATGGCCTTTGTGAATGGATCTGCAGTGTTATCCTCTGTAGCAACCCTCCGAACCTCGATCTCCCGGCGATCCACAATCTCCCTGATCAGGTGATACCGCCTCAAGATGTGTCTGGACTTCTGATGGGACCTGAGTTCCTTCACTAAACCTATAGCCCCGTTGTTGTCACAATACAGAGGTATTGGATCAACAATGAACGCAACCACCTAAAGTTCTGTCAAGAACTTCCTTATCCAGACTGCTTCTTTTGCGGCATCAGAAGATGCAATATACTCCGCTTCCATCGTTGAGTCAGCAATGGTTTCCTGCATGGAACTCTTCAAACAGACCGCCCCTCCATTGAGGGTAAATACATAACCCGACATGGATTTAGAGTCATCCTTGTCACTCTAGAAGCTTGAGTCTGCAAAGGCCTCGATCTGGAGGTCTTTTCCGCCGTAAACCAAGAACATTTTCTTAGTCCTTCTCAGGTACTTGAGAATGTTCTTTACCGCTATCTAATGCTTCTCCCCAGGGTTTGACTGATACCGGCTTACCAAACTCAGTGCATAAGCTACATCTGGTCTGGTACACAACATCGCATACATTATAGAGCCTACCGCAGAAGCGTAAGGTATAATAGACATGCGATCCCTTTCCAAGTTAGTCTTAGGAGACATCTCTTTGAAGAGGGTGATTCCGTGAAAAGTCGGTAAATTATCGCGCTTTGAATCTTCCATACTGAATCTTTTCAGTATGGTGTTGATGTACCTGGACTGCGAAAGTCCTAAAATCCTTTTAGATCTATCACGATAGATCTGGATCCCTAGAATGTAAGAGGCATCACCCGGATCTTTCATGGGAAACCTGTGTGACAAGAACCTTTTGACAGATTGTAGCATAGGAATGTTATTTCCTATCAAAAGAATGTCATCCACGCACAAGACGAGGAATACAACAGTTCATGCTACAATCTTATTATAAATGCATGGTTCATCTGGATTTTTGATAAAGTCAAATTTTTTGACCGTTTCATCAAAACAGATGTTCCAACTCCGCGATGCTTGCTTCAGTCCATAAATGGACTTAAGCAACTTGCACACTTTCCTGCTGCTCCCACTCTGAATGAAACCCTCTGACTGGTCCATATAGATACACTCCTCTAAATTTCCATTTAGAAAAGCAGTTTTTACGTCCATCTGCCAAATCTCATCATCGTGGAAGGCAGCAATGGCAAGAAGGATCCGAATGGATTTTACATAGCCATTGGAGAAAATGTTTCGTCGTAGTCCAAACCAGGTCTTTGACTAAATCCTTTTGCAATAAGTTTAGCCTTATAGGTTTCTGCCTGTCCATCTACACCAATCTTCTTTCTGAAGATTCATTTGCAGCCTACGGGTTTTACCCCTTCTGGAGCAATGTCCAAAATCCATACTTTGTTGGTGTACATGGACTCCATCTCGGTCCGTATTGCATCCAGCCATTTTATCGAGTCAGTTCTTTGAATGGCCAGCTGGAAGTTAGTCGGCTCATCATTATCAATGATGCAATCCACTCTATCCCCGTCTATGAGAAAACCATAGTATCTCTCAGGTGGATGAGAAAGCCTACTACTCCCACGGAGCGGTGCGGGAATGTCCTGTTGATTTGAAACTTCTGGTTCCACCAAGCTTTCAGTAATAGCTTGTGGTTCTGTAATTTCTTCCGGTTCTATTGCACTCCCACTTGTTTCTTTTTCTAAAAACTGATGTTCCAGAAAGTGGGCATGATGAAAACAAAAATCTTTTGTTCCTCTGCGTAATAGAAAAGATACCCCCTGGAGTTCTTTAGGTTCCCACAAACTTACACAGTACTGAGCGTGCCTCGAGTTTGTCCGCATGCTGCTTTTTGACAAAAGCTGGACATCTCCATATCTTCAGATATTGAAGATAGTGTTTCTTCCCACTCCACATCTAATATGTGTAAGTCTACGGTAGCGCCCCGGCCGTCTAACAGACGCCAAATGCGGAACAAAAACTTTTTAACTGGCGCTATCGTATACTATAACCCGGATCTTCCATTATTGCTAAACTAACAAACTACAAAGAGGGTAGAAAGGTTATACCGAACGATCCGAGTCCTTCGTTCTTTAACCATCATCCCATGCTTGGTTGCGGCTGCTCTGATCTCGTTGATCTCCAATCTTCTCGTCCAGGTGGCACCACGTCAACGGATCTTTAAACGGGCTCCCGCCTCTGACTCGAGGCAACTCGGTCTTCAAGTTTGCTAAAAGAGATGACCAAGATTGATGTAGAGAATGAGTAGAATACTTTGTCTCACTTCATCCAAAGCTGTGGGCGAACGGTTAAAGAAGTTGCCACTCGAAATGAAATGGAATGAGAAAATGAACTATGAAATTTCCATACATCCAAAACTTTATTCTTTTTCCAAATGAAATCAATCTCACCCCTCATAAAGAGGGGCCGGCCACAATATGTAGGTGGTGTGGTGAGTGTAGGAGCAAGGAAGGAGGGTGACCATAAACATGAAGCTTATCATAACCATAAATGAAAAAGCATGAGTCACAAAGAGCAATTAATGCATAAATGATGACTAGTAAACCTAGTCACCATTACAATAAATGCTAAGAAAGATACATGAATCTAGTCACCTATTCTAGAACCATCTAGAACCATGACTCACCCAATGAAGAAAAAGATAAATCCGTATTTAACCGAATGTCAAAACTGGAAACTGGAAACTGGAGACTGAAAACTGGCAACTTCCAAAAGCGATCCTGAAACGAATTTCAGGACAACCCCGTAACTGTATAAATATATCCGCATTTGTATTACGACCGAATACAAATGCAACCGAGACAAAGATATTATATCTACTCAATATAATACTCAGATCCGGCTTAAACCAAAGCCCACCAGTATTATCTGCCCGAAATATGACACCTGCGTAAACGCACGTGCATTTTCCGAACCCTGCCATAAAACCGTACGGCCTCTACAACGTTTCGTCCAAACTTGGGAAACTGTCTATGGGGAACTCTAATGACTCGTCAGTACCCTAGCAGTGGGTTTAACCACAAGCCGTCAGCGGCACTAGCTGTGCGTAACGGCTGCCTATGCACTGATCTCAAGGGAGGCCGATGAGTGAACTCATCCGGAAACCCTACTGAGCCTAACAGTGACAATGTATATACAGTCCGATCCGTTCGTCTATGAGTATCGCATATCTGCCTAGGGGGCTGGTAACGTCAGACCCCCAATAGCAGTATAATTCGTGTCGGAGTGTAGCCTAAAAACACCTTGAGATACTACTGGAGTACCTACCAGTAAATCTCCTGCCACGGCCATGGGCTTTGTGTAATGGCTCTCTAGACACAGCGCGATCTCACCCCTAATACTGGAAGAGACGAATCCCCTGCCGATCCGCTCACGTGCCTCCATGTGGCTCGGGACTGTACCCAAAAACTACCTGTTTGCACGACTCCTTTGAGCCGTGGTAGGGTAGAAATCAAAGCACAGTGGGAACTCACACGAGACAAATGATGACCTCAGGTCGATGAACTAACCTGTACACATGTCACCAGGGAACTGCTATCTGACGAAATGTATAATACCAACTAGCAGGTTCCCGGCGAGTCCTTTCCGGTGTACTCATAACCCAATGAGCACCTGTATACATCTTAGGTGATCCAACCGACACCAGTGGCTTGTGAGACCGGCCACCGGCCCTCGTCGGGGTCTTGACTGTATATACTAGTCTACTCCGGAGTATCGATGCCCTGTCTCGAAACTCCCACGACTAGGGACCACTATTAAGGATGTGCTTATGGACTACCCAACTCTCACGTATATGATCGCCCTCATACTGTTGGTAGTCAAGCAAGATCCTAAGGGCTCTATCAACGTGTAACATGTAATCAGTCACCTGAACATGTACACGACTGATAAAGGCAAACCAGATAGCATACTATCATCTAGAGTAAGACTTTTATACCGGTATAGGTCCTCTTCAATCATTGCAATCACGTGCCTGCGATCCAATAATTGACTTTGAGGGCACTATATCCAACAATCTCCCACTTGCACTTAAGGCTAATTATTGCGATGTCGACTACTCATGGCCCGTGTGAAACCGAACATCCAACTCCTCTACTAATCAGTTTCACAAAGCCCGTTTGTAAAACTATTGTGTTCGAGAAATAGCCACAGTGAGTGGATCCGCCCTGATGTTTCTTTCCATATCTCTCTTAATCTCAAGTTCGCGGAGAGAGCCATCTCCCGAATTGAGTAATACATGTCTTAGAATATGTCTGGATATCTGATGGGACCTAGTTCGTAAATGAACTCTAAATCCAAGCTTCTTAGACTGTATCGATCACTGAATCTAATCACTATCCGGCACTATGCCTCCCACAGTATCCTCTTGGACCACCTGTCCATAATACTGCCCCCTTCGTCAGAGGGAAAACTATAACTCTGACAATCTCTCTGTCATCCATATCACCTTTGAAGCCTGGAATGATAACCGTCTCCGAAGGAGGCTGCCGTCATCAAATCCGTAGAACATGCACTTATGTTCTAAAATTGCTTCCTTATGTTTCTCCAAGATTGGATTAATACAAACTTATCACATCTCTTGCAAAAACAACATTTGGTATGGTACTTGACATCTCATGATTGACTCAATTGCCTAAGCAAGTGATCTGCCAATCATGCATATCCTTCTCCCCTTTAGTCTTTAAGACACCTTTAGAGAGGGTGACACCATTACCTGCAGGTGCATCACCATGCCAGGAGTCATCTATTCTAAAAACCATTAGAATACTGTCAAAGTACCCACATTGGGAAACTACCCAAATCCAGATCTAAAACCATAGATCTAGAAACCAGAATGTCTGATATTATATCCATATCCTATCTGGAGAAACAACCGTGTGACGACCACAGTACAACCGATCGTAGTATAGGAATTTTACTTCCTACTCTGTGTATGATATCCAAATACCAGGACATCACACCCTACTACCTTCTTAACAGATCCATCCCTTATTCTGATGAAGTCAAACCTATGACTGTCACATCAAAATTAGATGATCTATCTCCGCTATAACTGCTAAAGTCTATAAATAGACATAAGCATCTTGCCCACTATGCTTCCGATGCTCCCACTGACCATAACAACCCTCTGGCAGAATAATATATACGTGCACTTCTAAAGCTAGTTTAGAACGACGCTATACTTAACCTCCTGCCGGGTCTCATAGTCTGGAACAACAGTAGTGTCATGTCTGGGTAAGCAAGAACCTCCCTGTCACCATCCTTGAGGCTACCGGAGTACCTCTCAAGTGTGTGAGGATACCCATCATATCTGCGGAGTGGCTATTGGAATGTCAAAACTGATTGAATCTATAGGTCCTATTAAATTTTCCGTAATTGTTTGCGGTTCTGGAATCACTTCCAGTTCTACCATACTCCTACTACTTTTTTCTGAAAAAATCCATTTTATTAAAACTGTGGCGAGTCAAGAACAATATCATTATTGATCTTCCAGATGGTAGAAAGTCAACCCTCGTCATAGCCTGGGCCAACCCACAAACAGCCATTACAGAAACGTGCCCTGAGTTATCCAGAGTCTGGTTTTAAGTATAAGCCGGACATCTCTCCGTACCTTAACATCGTTAAGATATGAACCATTCTATATCCAATATAGAAACTTTGGCACAGATTTAATTGGAACCAGATTCAAATCATGCAGTTGTCTCCAGTGCATATCAACTTAATGGAAAAGAGGCTAATCAGCATTACTCAATTTAGGAATCCATCCAATTATGAGTAACCTGAAAGAGAAACAAGTTTCTCAAAACCATTACTATCATTTGAATACCAATCACAAGAATCTACATCTTCGATCTCTTTGAAGAATCCCGATAATTATGACACATGTTTCTCTACTTTATTCTTATACCCACAACTTCTCAAAACTTAGACCTTGTATTTTTAGGAAACACTTGTCTAAAAATTAGAGAAGTCATAAATAAACAGAACATAGTACGGGGACCTACCCCTTTGTCCTGATGGACACTTGGACAACATACAATACTCTGTATAAGTCCGCTAAGTTGAACAACTCAAAACCTATGCGTCGTAGGTGGAAAACTGTACCCAGGCGATTTCCTCAAATATCACTAATTACAACGAATTCCGATATAATGAGGATGATCACCTAATTCCCAATAACTTACTCCCACTCATCATCTGTAAAACCATACAGATATGAGAATCATACCTGGTAATTACATACCCTGGAGTAAGTATCTAATCGGGAAAACAGTTTTGCTTCAACAATGCACTGAAACATGAAAATGTTTCGTAGGGGTATCCTGGTATTTATAGTAATGCCTTTTCCATAATCTGATTCATGACTACAACCGTATATTTCTTTGCCATCTCTCCAAATCCCTTTATTTGTCTTTAGTCGTTACCTTCTGTACACCATCGTTAGGCTAAATGGTTTTCTTCCTTCCTTACCGTTCGGCACCAGCCTATGGTTTGGAAGAAAACTATCCAGTAAGCATAATAGGTGTACCCTCCTCAACCTAGGAGTACTCACATCTTGAGAGAAGGTGATAATAAAAGACAACTGAATAATACCTTATTCTAGCAAAGGTGAAATAGGAGTGGTGATGAAGTACGCGGTTTGGTCGTGAATGATAACAGTCATAATTTACTTTGCCCTCTTTCTAATCCCTTTATTTTGTCTTTACATATTACCTTCTGCACACCCTACTTAGACTAATTGGTTTTCTTCATTCTCTAACTTTCAGCACCTGCCTATGGTTTGGAAGAAGAATATCCAATAAGCGTAATAGGTGTACTCTCCTAAACCAAGGAGCCCTCACAACCTGAGAGAAGGTGATAATAAAAGACAACTGAATAAACCAATTCTTTTTCTCCTGAATCTGGATCCATCCTCGAAGAAGTCCCATCGAGTTTGTATATAACCATACGATGGATCTATCCAATGGAAGTGGATGTTCGTAGTAATACGGGGTGTTCTGAGAAATTCAAAGGGTAGAAGAAGAAGTGGTAAAGACTTATGCAACTCGGACAATCCAAAAGCCAATATTTTAAGAAGGTTCGGTCAACTTGGTCACTGAGTCATAGTCTAGGGTTGGTCAAAGGTCGCTGCCAAAGAGAGAGAGAAAAGAAACACTCTGCGTGCACTCTTACCTAGATCAGAATGACTATCACTTTATCTAATCAGGAAACCTCCCACTGTACTGTCAAATTCTCCTCCAAACCTAAAAGAAGAATCAATCGGGATCAGCCGAAGAGTAAACCAACTCATCAGTGGGAATCGGGATCCAACTCTCATCGCATGATAACGTGACAGAATCCACTTACGTTACTCACACTCCAGAAGGTATGCGAATACTTGGCAAGTTTCAATTTCTTTAGAAACTCCCGATATGATTTTTGCCCCATGCTCTTATGACCTTGGCTTTGGTCAAAATGTCATAAGACACATGCCAAGATCTACCCGTCACTATCTTGTCAATTTGAACCCACCCGCACATGCCCCTGACTTTGGCCAATCGGCAGAACGACTGTCCCAAACCAACTCATCTATCTATGTAACAAATGAATACCCAGCAGCTACCAAACACTATGCCTTAACTTTGGCTAAAATGCATAGCTTGAATACTACTGAATACCCAAAAGAAATGACGGAGGGCTACGGCTGGTTTTTGGCGAAAAAACCTTTAACGTAACGAACTTGATATCGCTGAAGGAACCTGATAGCTTTTTATAAAAATATAGTGGCGAAAACCATTGCTAAAGAGGTCACTCCCGGTGAAGGGGTCTCGGCTCTTTCCTCGTGGAATGAGGTGCAGGATATTCCAACTGAATACCGCGATGCAAAGCAACTTGTAATCGACTATAGTGAAGTTATTACCCTGACGCAAACTTCTGCCTAAGGGGTCATTCCCGGTGAAGGGATATCGGCCCTTGCCTCGTCGAATGAGGTGCAGGATATTCCAACCGAATACCGCTATGCATAACAAAAGGAAACGTCTTTGTAATAACACTTTTTAAAATTGTTCCAACAACTGCCAAATAGGTTTGTTTTCCTTTGCATTGATCAAAATCAACGCAGTCCCATCATTTAATCACACCAGAAAAGAACGAAAATAAAATGTACGTATATGCCATCCGCATTCGTCACTGGGTCCCGTCATCACCCGTTAGGTTACTTAACTAACGACAGAGCGGGGACTGAACTAGCGTGGGTGCAAAACATATACCACATCTACTAGTATATATACCAATATACAATAATCGCTCCAGGCGTGATAATATGCAACATTACAGAAAAGTAATAAGCATCACAGAACAATACAGATAATCTGGGATCCCCGGGTTTCACAGAGCCGCTACTGAAACCCGACGTTCCGCTGGTCGTGTGGATAGCCTGTGCAATGAAACCTAGACCCCGACGGTTGCGGCAAGTTACCCGCCAAAACCTGAAGCGAGGTAGCCCCCTACAACAAAGTGAATGGACCACCCTGCACTTCACGGAATCCGGTAGCTTGAGCACCCTTCCTTGGGTCAACCTGTACCCCCTACGAGTGCGGCGAATAGTCTGCCAATTTTAGAGTGAGGCCCTTCTTCCTCTCAAACCCATGAGATGCGGACCCGTTTCTCTCCAGAACCCGGCTATCCGTGCACTCCGTCGCGGGGTAAAACGTAGTACAGAAATGAAAAATATGTACAACGGGTACATCGACCTCAGCCCGGTCGTGCCCCAAAAGAATATTATACAAACAGGCAGTGACGGCAGTCCACATTTTGGACGCTCGCCCTGCAATATCAAATGTACAAATAAATCCAAACTGCACTACCATTGCACACTGCTATCCACCACGACAAATCCGCAACATCACAGCACAACACAAAACATCAACGCGAATGTCACGTTCGCAAATCCGTCTAAAAGGACTATAGCAATTAGACGCAATTTACCGCTCAAATGACATTCCCGGTCGGAGATATAATGTAAGTACTGTAAACTAACACGTTTAAATTTCGATCGACTAAATTCCCCGAAGTGGGCCCACGTACATCTGCTGTACAGTAACAAAATCTGGGCCAAAAAGAACATTACCAAAAACCACAATTTACCAATTCAAGCACACTGAAAAAATATGGAGCACTGTTCCTATATACTGGTCGCGGATGCGCGGTCAAACCTTGGGTTTGACCACGGATCTGCGGCGGTATAGTACGATCACGTGACCAGATTTTTAGAGTATGCTTAAAAGACCCTGCTCAATTTTTTGGGATCATCAAAATAATTTTTAAACCAGATTTAAAATCGACAGAAACATTGAACAGAAAAGTTGTAGTTTTTGATATTCGGTCCGATCGATATTTTAAACGAGTTAGCACAAGTTAGTAAAGCATAATGGTGAGGCTCTGATACCACTGTAAGTCTACGGTAGCACCCCGGCCGTCTAACAGACGCCAAATGCAGAACAAAAACTTTTTAACTGACGCTATCGTATATTATAACCCGGATCTTCCATTATTGCTAAACTAACAAACTACAAAGAGGGTAGAAAGGTTATACCGAACGATCCGAGTCCTTCGTTTTTTAACCATCATCCCACGCTTGGTTGCGGCTGCTCCGATCTCGTCGATCTTCGATCTGCTCGTCCAGGTGGCACCACGTCAACGGATCTTTAAACGGGCTCCCGCCTCTGACTCGAGGCAATTCGGTCATCAAGTTTGCTAAAAGAGATGACCAAGATTGATGTAGAGAATGAGTAGAATACTTTGTCTCACTTCGTCCAAAGCCGTGGGTGAACGGTTAATGAAGTTGCCACTCGAAATGAAATGGAATGAGAAAATGAACTATGAAATTTCCATACATCCAAAACATTATTCTTTTTCCAAATGAAATCAATCTCACCCCTCATAAAGAGGGGCCGGCCACAATATATAGGTGGTGGGGTGAGTGTAGGAGCAAGGAAGGAGGGTGACCATAAACATGAAGCTTATCATAACCATAAATGAAAAAGCATGAGTCACAAAGAACAATTAATGCATAAATGATGACTATTAAACCTAGTCACCACTACAATAAATGCTAAGAAAGATACATGAATCTAGTCACCTATTCTAGAACCATCTAGAACCATGACTCACCCAATGAAGAAAAAGATAAATCTGTATTTAACCGAATGTCAAATACGGAAACTGGAAACTGGAAACTGGAGACTGAAAACTGGCAACTTCCAAAAGCGATCCTGAAACGAATTTCAGGACAACCCCGTAACTGTATAAATATACCCGCATTTGTAATACGACCGAATACAAATGCAACTGAGACAAAGATATTATATCTACTCAATATAATACTCGGATCCGGCTTAAACCAAAGCCCACCAGTATTATCTGCCCGAAATATGACACGTGCGTAAACGCACGTGCATTTTTCGAACCCTTCCACAAAACCATACGGCCTCTACAACGTTTTGCCCGAACTTGGGAAACTGTCTGTGGGGAACTCTAATGACTCGTCAGTACCCTGTCAGTGGGTTTAAACACAAGCCGTCAGCGGCACTAGCTGTGCGTAACGGCTGCCCATGCACTGACCTCAAGGGAGGCCGATGAGTGAACTCATCCGGAAACCCTACTGAGCCTAACAGTGACAATGTATATACAGTCCGGTCTGTTCGTCTATGAGTATCGCATATCTGCCTAGGGGGCTGGTAACGTTAGACCCCCAATAGCAGTATAAGTTGTGTCGGAGTGTAGCCTAAAAACACCCTGAGATACTACTGGAGTACCTACCAGTAAATCTCCTGCCACGGCCGTGGGCTTTGTGTAATGGCTCTCCTAGACACAGCGCGATCTCAGCCCCAATACCAGGAGAGACGAATCCCCTGCCAATCTGCTCACGTGCCTCCATGTGGCTCGGGACTGTACCCAAAAACTACCTGTTTGCACGACTCCTTTGAGCCGTGGTAGGGTAGAAATCAAAGCACAGTGGGAACTCACACAAGACAAATGACGACCTCAGGTCGATGAACTAACCTGTACACATATCACCAGGGAACTGCTATCTGACGATATGTATATTACCAACTAGCAGGTTCCCGGCGAGTCCTGTCCGGTGTACTCATAACCCAATGAGCATCTGTATACATCTTAGGTGATCCAACCGACACCAGTGGCTTGTGAGACCGGCCACCGCCCCTCGTCGGGGTTTCGACTGTATACACTAGTCTACTCTGGAGTATTGATGCCCTGTCTCGAAACTCCCATGACTAGGGACCACTATTAAGGATGTGCTTATGGACTACCCAACTCTTACGTATATGATCGCCCTCATACTGTTGGTAGTCAAGCAAGATCCTAAGGGCTCAATCAACGTGTAACATGTAATCAGTCACCTGAACATGTACACGACCGATAAAGGAAAACCAGATAGCATACTATCATCTCGAGTAAGACTGTCCTACCGGCATAGGTCCTCCTCAATCATTGCAATCACGTGCCTGCGATCCAATAATTGACTTTGAGGGCACTATATCCAACAATATGGTGCGGTAGGCACAGTCTTGGTAGGAACCTTGTTCAAAAGATATGTAGCTGATTCTAGTGCATAGCCCCAGAATGATCGCGGTAACTCAGCGTTACTCATCATGGAACGTACCATATCCAATAGGATTCGGTTCCGTCTCTCCGATAAACCGTTGTGCTGTGGTATGTATGGAGGAGTAAGCTGAGAGAGAATTCCATTCTCTTTTAGGTAATCCAGGAACTTGGCACTTAAGTATTCACCATCTGGATCAGATCTCAGTGTCTTGATACTTTTGCCGGTTTGTTTTTCCACTTCATTCTTATATTCCTAGAATTTCTCAAAGGCCTCAGATTTATGCTTCATCAAGAAGACATGTCCATACCTGGAGATATCATCCGTAAAAGTAATGAAATAGGAAAAACCACTTCTTGCATGTGTAGACATTGGACCACACACGTCGCTGTGTATGAGTCCCAAGAGCTCGCTCGCTCTTACTCCGTGTCCAGTGAACGGAGTCTCTGTCATCTTTCTTTTGAGACATGATTGACAAGTTGCATAAGATTGATATTCGAACGGATCCAAATATCCTTCTTTATGTAACTTGGTTAACCTTATCTCATTGATGTGACCTAGTCTACAATGCCATAAGAAAGCATGATTTAATTCTGGAGACCTTCTTTTGTGTGTATTTTGGATATTGAAAATCTGCTGTTGGTTTAATACGTATATACCGTTGCTTAATGTACCCGACCCAATCAAACTATGATTAAGGTGGATGTTTACGACATTGCTTACAAATGCAAAATCATAACCTTCTTTAGACATTAAAGATACAGATATGATATTACAAATCAAACTGGGTACATAATAAGAGTTGCGCAAAACCAAAACTTGTCCATTAGTCAATATTAAGTGATATTCCCCCACGGACACAGTATCCATGCTTGCTCCGTTTGCAACTCTGAGGGTTATATCACCCGCCTTCAAAACTCTACGGCTTCTCAGTGCCCGCAAAGAATTACAGATATAAGATCCTGATCCGGTATCCAATACCCAGGAAGTAGAGTTGGTTGACAGACAGTTTTCAATTACATACACACCTGAAGCCGAAGCCACAAGTTGCTTCGGGTCCTGGTTCTTGGCCTTCCAAGCCCTGCAATCTTTCTTCCAGTGTCCTTTCTTATGACAATAAAAGCATTCTTCCTTTCCCACTATTTGTCCCGCCACTTTTGCCTTTCCCTTGGCTTCCACCTTACTACCACCGCCCCTCGGTTTGGTGGGGGTCTTCTCTTCTTTCCTTTGGCTTTTGCCTTAGACGTAGAAGAGGAAGCTCCACCAACAAACAGAGCAGGTGTTTCCCTGACTTTTTGCAGGGTGCCCTCTGTAATCTTCAACATTTTGAAGAGTTCCGGAAGTTCAACTTCTTTACCTTGCATATTAAAATTCAAGATAAACTGGGCTTAGGTGAAAGGAAGGGACTGGAGAATCAAGCCAGTATACAACTCGTTCTCTAATGTGGTCCCGAGGTCCGCGAGCTCCTCAATGTAGCCAATCATCTTAAGGACGTGTTCTCCTACAGATGATCCGATGGCTAACCTTGCTTGAAATAGCTTTTTCGAGGTCTCTTATCTCGCGATACGGGATTGCTCTCCATATAATTCCTTGGTACGGAGGAATATGGATTCAAGATCTATATTCTCGTGCCTACTCTGATGTTCATTGTCCATAAAGGCAAGCACGAGGCACTTGGCCTTCGCACAGTCAATCTCCCAGGTCTTACAGATTTCCTTATCTGCGATACTAGATTCTGGACCTGGGACGGCGGGGGCCTTAGTGGTAAGGAGATACCCCAACTTGTCATAAGTGATTGCCATCTTGATATTCCTGAACCAATCTTTATAGTTTGGCCCTGTTAATATGTTTTTATCTAATAATAACTTAAGGCCCCGTCATATTGTTGGTTGCTGCAATTAGGAGAGAGAGAAGAAACGGTTTAGCATGATGCTCTTGCAAGTTTAGAGTGGTTTTTAGTTTATCTAAACAGGATGGCTCCCACTGTTTCTCGAATCCTTCCTCAAACCATAAAAGAAGAATTAGTCAGGATTGATTTCACTGTACAATACTTGCTTAACCGTTCAGCCAGGCCAGTGTCGGTACTTCGAGGGAGGTTTTACGAAGCTTTCACGAAGTTCCTTAATTAAATAACCTCTTTTCCTTGTGGGCGTAGCCCCGCTAACACCTTTCTAGACACCTACTTGGTTTATAGCATTGATCGTTAAGTAAAAAAATCTCCCGAGGAGTAGCATACACTCACAGTAGGATCAGGATCCAAATATCTTTGTGTGAGAAAGTTGAAGGAATCCTACCAAAATTATCATACTCCAAATGGTATAAAATACTAGCAAGTTTCAGTTTCTTTAAGAACTCCCAATGTGGATTTTTGCCCCATGCTCTTATGACCTTGATGAAGGCTAACATATTATAAGTTACATGTCAAGTTCTACCCGTCATTATACAGGTTAATTTGAACCCACCCTTACATACCCTTGACGAAGGCGAAAATAGCAGTACGGCTGTCCCAAACCAACGCATCTATCTATGCTACAGATAAATATTCAGTAGCTACCAATCACTTTGCCTTGTTGAAGGTCAAAATACACAGCTTGAATACTACCGAACATTTAACTGAAATGACGGAGGGTTACGAATGGTTTTGGCAAAACCGTGAACGTAGTGAACTTGATATAATCGAAGGAACCTGATAGCTTTTAAAAGGAGTGGTTTAAGCTCCGCATTTAAAAGTTTTGCTGTTTTGGAAAAACCGAGTGGTTTTGAAATTGTTCCAACGATTCAACTTTGGTTTGTTTTCTTTGCATTTATATAATGCAGTCCCATCAATTAATCCTACCATTGCAGAAAACAACGAAAATATAACGTACGCTTATGCCATCCGTATTCGCCACGGGGCTCCGTCATCACCCGTTAGGTTACTTAACTAACTACAGAGCGGGGGCTGGACTAGCGCAGATGCAAAACATAAGCAACGTCTACTAGATATCATATATAGGTATATGCATTCATCAGACGCAATGATAGTCATTCCAGATCATAGATGAACACATTGGATATACTAGGAATCCGCGTTTCGTTTGAGCCTGCAACGAAAGACGGATTACACGGTCGTGATGAATAGCCAAAACCCGACCCTAGACCCCTACGGGTGCGGCAAACTACCCGCCAAATACCCGAAGTGAAGCAGCCTCCCTCAACAAAGTGAGTAGGCCACTCGGAACTTCAAAGTACCCGATTGTTTGTGCACCCCACCTTGGGTCTATCCTAGGAGCAGAAAACAGTAAAAGAAATAATATACAATGGTGGCTACAACCTCAACCCGGATGTGCGACCATAAAATAATATTACATCAATTTACAATTTACATCAAATGAAAGATAAACGCTCATCTCACATCCCCGGCTATTCATCCACGATAATCCAACAAGTTCATATACACAAACCAATATTACAGATCACAGATATGTGCAACCTCCACCAATCGACGTATAGCGATTAGCAGACGTTCAGCACACATAACACATCATAAATATAATCTGATTAGCTAAAGTTTATAGAATTTCGATCAATAACTATATTTGAATCTACTCCAAGTACAACACTGTACAGAAAAAAAAATCCTGAGCAGAAACAAAATATCCCAGAAAACACAAAATAACCATAGAGAGCACCAGAAAAAATTTGGACCAACTCGGAGCTGACTCGGCCGCGGATCCGCGGCGGAACGCATGGCTCGACCGCAGTTCCACGGTGGTCTAACCGAGTTAGGTGCCTGATTGATCATCTTTTGTGTGTAAGGAAAATGTTTCACAACCAAAGAAATTTATGCCACAATCAATTGTGTAAGTGCACGGCGGCGCCCCGGCCGTCAATCCGACGCCGGAATGCGGAAACGGTGAATAACTAAAATTTTGCGGACTTTGCAAACCGGCACCACCGCGCACTAAACTCCGGATCGAACCATTAACTAGTCTAAGCTACCTACAAGAATGGGAATAGAGATATACCGACGATCCAAGTCCTCCGGTCTTCTCGTCATCGTCCCAATCTCCTGCGGAATGTCCCGTCTCCTCCTCGTCGCCGGAAGTGCACCACATCGCCTTCTTTGTTTACGTGCCCAAGATTCGCTGTAGAATGTGTAGTAGAACTTGTGTCTCTTTTGGGGTAGTGGAGGTTGCCATTTTTGGTGGAGGAAAGAAAGGATTTTTGAGATCAACTTGAGAGCTCTTTTCTTAGCACAATATATATGAACCAAAAATGCCACACCAAATGAATCAATCAACCATCCAAGAAAAGTGGCCGGCCCCCCCATTTCTCTTGTGTGATTGGAGAGAGGGAAAAGTCAAAGGGGAGGTGACCAAATCAATCAAACAAGAGAGAGAGAGAGGAATGGTTATCATAAGCAACCATGATCACAAAACTAAGCCAACACTCCACACAACCATCAACTCATGAAGTCCAACCATCATGAACCATGATGACTCAAAAAGTCATGCCATCATGAAGAAATCAAGGTCAAGGAATGGTGCATATCATGAAAACCATCATGATGCTACAATAAGCAAAGACCCCCTCCACAAAAAGCCTATTTGCAACAATGCAAATAAACCCTCCTCCACCAATCTTCGGCCAATGAACGGAACAATAGAAATTGGCCGAAACGGAAAGCAAACTGGCAACTCCAGAAAACTGGTCCCGTAATAAATTACAGGAAAACCCCGATACTGTGCATACACACCCGCATTTGTATTCCGACCGAAATACAAATGCAATGAGACAAAATCTACACTGTACTATACTAGGATCCGGCTTATACCAAAGCCGGCTAGTAATATCCGTTCGATCCTGATCTGTGCAATACCGCACGTATCTGATCGAACCCTGCCATATCACCATACGGCCTATAGTACAGACTGTCCGATCCTGATCCGTGCAATACCGCACGTATCTGATCGGACCCTGCCATATGTCCATACGGCCTCTACAACCTTTCGCCCGAAAGCTGAGTAACTGAATGTGGGGGACTCTAAAGACTCGTCAACACCTTGGTTGTGGATTTAACCACTAGCACGTCAGAGGTATAAGCCAATACGTGACGGGCTACCAGGTACTGACCAAATGGGACGTTGATGAGGAAGCTCACCCCGACACCCAACTGAGCCTGTCAGTGACAATATCCGTGCAGTCCGGTCCGTTCGTCTATGAGCATCGCATGGCGGGCCTAGGGGGTTGGTAAAAGTCAGACCCCCAAAAGCGGTACAAGTCGTGTCGGAGTGTAGCCCAGAACACCCTGAGATACTACTGGAATACCTACCAGTAAATCTCCTTGCCTTGGCCAAGGACTTTGTGTAATGGCTCTCCTAGACACAGCACGACCTCACCCCCAATACCGGGAGAGACGAACCCCTGAAGATACGCTCACTGCCTCCATGTGGCTCGGGACTGTACCCAACTAAAACCTGTTTGCACGACTCCTTTGAGCCGTGGTAGGGTAGTAATCAAAGTACAGTGGGAACTCACACGAGACAAATGACGATCCCCAGGTCGATGAACTAACCTGCACACATGTCACCAGGGAACTGCCATCTGACGTCTGGTATATGACCAACTAGCATGTTCCCGGCGAGTCCTGTCCGGTGTACTCATAACCCAATGAGCACCTGTATACATCTTAGGTGATCCAACTGACACCAGTAGCTTGTGAGACCGGCCACCGCCCCTCGTCGGGGTCTCGACTGTATACACTAGTCTACTAATGGAGTATCGATGCCCAGTCTCGAAACTCCCACGACTAGGGACCTTTTAAGGATAAGCTTATAGACCCCCCAGCTCCCACTTATATGATCGCCCTCATACTGCTGGTGGTCAAGCAAGAATCCTAGGGGCTCTATCAACGTGTAATAGCGACGTGTCAGGTCACCTAAAACAGTACACGATGATAAAGGTAAACCAGATAGCATACTATCATCTCGAGTAAGACTGTCCTACCGGGATAGGTCCTCCCTCAATCATTACAATCACGTACCTGTGACCTAATAATTGACTCTGAGGGCACTATCTCCAACAATCTCCCACTTGCACTCAAGGCTAATTATTGCGATGTCGCATACTCACAGCCCGTGTGATACCGAACACCCAACTCCTCTACTAGTCAGTCTCACAAAGCTCGTTTGTGAAACTATTGCGTTCGAGGAATAGCCTCAGTGAGTGGATCCGCTTAGTTGTTTCTTTCTATGTCTCTCTATATCTCAAGTTCGCGGAGAAACCCATCTCCCGAAATGAGCAATACCTGTCTCAGAATATGTCTGGATGTCTGACGGGACCTAGCTCATAAATGAACTCCAAATCCAAACTTCTTAGACTGTATCGTCAACTGAACTTAATCAGTATCCTGCGCGCCATGCCTCCCTCAGTATTGCCTTGGACCACCTGTCCAAAATACTGCCCCTCATCAGAAGGAAAACTATAACTCTGACAACCTCCTTATCGTCCATGTCACCTTGGAAGCCTGGAATGATAACTGTCTCCTGAATGAGGCTGTCGTTATCATCTCCCTAGAACATCCACTTATGTTCTAAAACTGCTTCCGACTGTTTCTCCAGGATTGGATTAATGTCAACTTATTGCATCTAGTGCAAGAACAACATCTGGTGTGGTACTTGACATCTCACGATTGACTCAATTGCCTGAGCAAGTGATCTGCCAATCATGCCCGTCCCTCTCCCCTTTAGTCTGTAAGACACCTTTGGAGAGGGTGACTCCATTACCTGCAGGTACACTACCGTGCCAGGAGTCGTCCATTCTAAATGCTCTTAGAATGCTGTCAAAGTACCCAGATTCGGAAACCACCCAAATCTAGATCTAAAAACCATAGATCTAGTAACCAGTATGTCTGATATAATGTCCAAGTCCCTTGTGGAGAAACCACTGTGCGACGACCAAAGTATAACCGATCGTAGTATAGGAATTTCTTTTCCTATTCTATGTATGTCATCCAAATACCAGGATATCACACCCTACTACCTTCTCAACAGATCCATCCCCTATTCTGATGACGTCAAACCCATGACTGTCACATCAGAAATAGATGATCTATCTCCGCTACATCTACTTTAGTCTATAAATAGATATAAGCCTGATGTCCACCAATGCTTCCGCTGCTCCCACTGACTACGACAACCCTCTGGCAGAGTCATATAGACGTGCACTTCTAAAACTAGTTTAGAATGACGCTATACTCATCCTCCCGCCGGGTCTCGCAGCCTGGAACAACAGCAATGGTAATTGTGGGTAAACAAGAACTTCCCTGTCACCGTCCTTGAGGCTACCGTAGTACCTCTCGGGTGCCTGAAGTTACCCACCTTATCTGCGGAGTGGCCAATGGAATGTCAATTCAGATTGAATCTTAAGGTTCCTTATCAAATCTTCAGTAATCGTTTGTGGTTCTGGAATCACTTCCAGTTCTACCATACTCCCACTACTGTTTTCCTGAAAAAATCCATTTTTAATTTAAAACTGTGGCGAGTCAAGAACAATATTGCTATTGATCTTCCAGATGGTAGAAAGTCAACCCGCGTCATAGCCTGGGTCAACCCACAAACAGCCATTACAGAAACGTGCCTTGAGTTGTCCAGTGTCTGGTTTTAATCATAAACCGGACAACTCCCCGTACCTTAACATCGTTAAGATATGAACTGTTCTATATCCAATATAGAAACAGAGGCACTGATTTAATTGAACCAGATTCAAATCATGCAGCTGTCCCCAGCGCATGTCAACTAAATGGAAGGAGGCCGATCAGCGTTACTCAATCTTAGGAATACTTCCAATTATGAGTAACCTGAAAGAGAAGCAAGATCTCTTTATCATTACTATCAACTGAATACCATACACAAGTATCTACATCTTCGATCTCTTTGAAGAATCCCGATACTTGCTACACCTGGTTCTCTACTCTATTCAAATACCTATAACTTCTCAAAATTCGGACCCTGTGTTTCCACGAAACACTTGTCTAAAAACTAGAGAAGTCATAAGTAAACCGAATATAGTACGAGGACCAACCCCTCTGTCCTAATGGACACTGGACAACATACAATACTCTGTATAAGTCCCTTGAGTCTGATAACTCATTCACTGTGTGTCGTAGGTTGAAAACTGTACTTATGGTTAAGAAGAATTACACCGCTGTTTAATGCTCCTTACCTAACCATCCACTGATATAGGTAAATGTCGTAGACATAATTTCAGAAAGGTATATCTCACTCTATGAAAATAGACGTACAGATATATCAATTTGAAATTGGTGCATAACAGTGGATATTCAAAACCAAATATTTGCCGACCGGCAAACAGCCCAGGTGATTTCCTCAAATATCACCGATTACAACGAATCCCGATATAATGAGGATAATCACCCAATTCCCAACAACTAACTCCCACTCATCATCTGTAAAACCATACAGATGTGAGAATCGTACCTGGTAAATACATACCCTGGAGTAAGTATCTAATCGGGAAATCAGTTTTCCTTTAACATTACACAGTGAAACTGAAACATTGAAATGTTCCGATGGGGTATTCTGGTATTCCTAGTAATGGCTCTTCCAGATTCACGACTGTAACCGTATAGTTCTTTGCCACCTCTCCAAATCCCTTCATATGTCTTTAGTCATTACCTTCTGCACACCCCTTTAGGCCAAATGGTTTTCTTCCTTCCCTACCGTTCGGCACCAGCCTATGGTTTGGAAGAAGACTATCCAATAAGCATAATGAGTGTACTGTCCCAATCCTAGGAACACTCGCAATGAGAGAGGGTGAAGATAAAAGACAACCGAATAAACCTTATTCCTATTTCTCCTGAACCAGAATCCATCCCCGAACTGGAACAAGTTCCATTCGAGTTCGTATATAACCATACGATGGAGTATCCAAATAAACTGTGGATCTTCGTAGTGATACGGAGTGTCCTGGAGAAATACAAAGGTGATGTGGGAGTGGTAATGAAATATTTGGTTTGGTCGTGAATATCTGTTGCAATTTACTTTGCCCTCTTACTAATCCCTTGCTTTGTCTGAACTTAATACCTTCTGTACACCATCGTTAGGCTAATTGGTTTTCTTCATTCCCTACCGGTCGGCACCAGCCTAAGGTTTGGAAGAAGACAATCCAATTTGCGTAATAGGTGTACTACCCCTAAACCAAGGAGTACTCGTAACCTGAGAGAGGGTAAAAGGAAAAGACAACTGAATAATCCTATCCGTTTTCTCCAGAACCGGAAACCATCCTCGAATAAATTCTTTCGAGTTCGTATCTAACCATACGATGGTTTTGTCCAATGGAAGTGGACGTTCGTAGCAATACGGGGTGTCCTGGAGAAAAGGGTAGAAGTAGGAGTGGCAATGAGGTTTTCAACTCTGACAATCCAAAAGCCAGTGTTTAAGAAGGTTCGGTCAATCTTGGTCACTGAGTCATAGTCTTAGGGTCGGGTCAATGGTCGCTACCAAAGAGAGAGAGAAAAGAAACACTCAGCGTGCACTCTAACCTAGATCAGAATGGTTACCAATTTATCTAATCTGGAATCCTCCCACTGTACCTCAAATTCTCCTCCAAACCTGAAAGAAGAATTAGTCGGGGTTACCCGAGGAGTATACCAACTCATCAGTGGGAATCGGGATCCAACTATCATTGCATGATAACGTGACGGAATCCGCTCACGCTATCACACTCCAGAAGGTATGCGCATATCTGGCAAGTTTCAGTTCTTTTGAAACTCCCGATGTGATTTCTGCCCCATGCTCTTATGACCTTGACTTTGGCCAACAAATCATAAGTCACATGTCAAGTTCTACCCGTCATTCTCCAGGTTGTTTTGAATCCACCCGTACATACCCTTGACTTTGGCCAACAAGGCAGTACGACTGTTCCAAACCAACGCATCTATCTATGCTGCATATGAATAACCAACAGCTACCAAACACTGTGCCTTGACTTTGGCCAACAAACACAGCTTGAATACTATTGACTACCCATATGAAACGACGGAGGGCTACGAATGGTTTCTGGCGAAAACCTTTAACGTAATGAACTTGATATCGTTGAAGGAACGGATAGCTTTTTGAAAATATAGTGACGAAAACCGTTGCTAAAGAGGTCACTCCCGGTGAAGGGATCTCGGCTCTTTCCCCGTAGAATGGGGTGCAGGATATTCCAACTGAATACCACGGTGCAAAGCAAAAGTAATCGGCTATAGTGAAGTTAATGCCCTGACGCAAACTTTTTGTCCAAGGGGTCACTCCCGGTGAAGGGATCTCGGCCCTTGCCTCGTCGACTGAGGAGCAGGATATTCTAAATGAATACCGCGATGCAAAACAAAAGTGAACGTCCTTGCAATAACAGCTTTTTGAAAAGTGTTCCAACAACATCAGATTAGGTTTGTTTTTAAACTTGCATTGATCCGAATCAATGCAGTCCCATCAATTGATCACACCAAAAAGAACGAAAATATACTGATGTACGTATATGCCATCCGCATTCGCCACTGGGTCCCGTCATTACCCGTTAGGTTAGCTAACTAACGACAGAGCGGGGACTGGACTAGCGCGGATGTAAAACATATACAACATCTACTAATATATATACCAATATATTATATTCGCTCAAGGCGTGAATAAAATGCAACATTACAGAAATGAACAGCATCACAGAAACAATACAGATATCTGGGATCCCCGGGTTTCACAGAGCCGCTGAAACCCGACGTTCCCCTGGTCGTGTGGATAGCCTGTGCAATGAAAACCTAGACCCCTACGGGCGCGGCAAGTCACCCGCCAAAACCTGAAGCGAGGCAGCCCCCTTCAGCACCGTGAATGGACCACCCAGCACTTCACGGAATCCGGTAACTTGGGCACCCCTCCTGGGTCAAACCTGTACCCCCTACGAGTGCGGCGAATAGCCCGCCAATCCTAGAGTGAAGCCCCCTCCGTCCCAATGCCATGAGATGCGGGCTTGCTGCCCTCTAGAACCCGGCTATCCGTGCACCCCTCCGCGGGGTAATCCTAGTACAGAAAGTAAAATATACATACAACGGGTACATCGACCGCAACCAGGTCGTGCCCCAAAATAATATACAAACAGGCAGTGACGGCAGTCCACATGTCGGATGCTCGCCCCGCAATATCAAATGTACATAATACAACAGAACTGTACTAGCATTGCATCCAGGCTATCCCCCACGACCGATCCGCAACATCACAGCAAATACATAGAACATCAATGTGAAAGTCACGTTCGCAAATCCGTCTAACCGGGCTATAGCAGTTAGACCGGATTTACCGATCGAGTGACATTCACGGTCGCAGATATAATGTAAATACTGTGAAAAATGTGTTTAAAATATTCCGATTGATCAAACTTTAATAAGTGGGCCCTCAACCAATACTGTAGCAGTCACAGAAAACCTGGGCCCAAATTTAATATCCCAGAACCCCTGAAATAAGCCCACAAGCCCACTGGAAAAATTTGACACTGTGAAGACTCCAGAGTGCGGCGGAAGCGCGGCCCAAGGGGGGGTTTGGCCGCGCTTCCGCGCTCAGGTTGTCGACTGAAGTTGTCGAATTTTCTCAGATGTCTTAGAATTTCTAGCACAGTACTTTTATGCAACCTGAAAAATTTTTGGAGACAGAAAAATTTCAACAGAAACTGTCGTGGGTGTATTGGGGTTTTCGGACATTTCGATCGATCGGAACAGAAAAACACATTACACAAAGCTAGACTAAGTTAATGGGGAGGCTCTGATACCACTGTAAGTGCACGGCGGCGCCCCGGCCGTCAATCCGACGCCGGAATGCGGAAACGGTGAATAACTAAAATTTTGCGGACTTTGCAAACCGGCACCACCGCGCACTAAACTCCGGATCGAACCATTAACTAGTCTAAGCTACCTACAAGAATGGGAATAGAGATATACCGACGATCCAAGTCCTCCGGTCTTCTCGTCATCGTCCCGATCTCCTGCGGAATGTCCCGTCTCCTCCTCGTCGCCGGAAGTGCACCACATCGCCTTCTTTGTTTACGGGCTCCCACCTCTATGCCGAGGCAACTCGGGCACGAAGCCGGCTACTCGACGTGCCCAAGATTCGCTGTAGAATGTGTAGTAGAACTTGTGTCTCTTTTGGGGTAGTGGAGGTTGCCATTTTTGGTGGAGGAAAGAAAGGATTTTTGAGATCAACTTGAGAGCTCTTTTCTTAGCACAATATATATGAACCAAAAATGCCACACCAAATGAATCAATCAACCATCCAAGAAAAGTGGCCGGCCCCCCCATTTCTCTTGTGTGATTGGAGAGAGGGAAAAGTCAAAGGGGAGGTGACCAAATCAATCAAACAAGAGAGAGAGAGAGGAATGGTTATCATAAGCAACCATGATCACAAAACTAAGCCAACACTCCACACAACCATCAACTCATGAAGTCCAACCATCATGAACCATGATGACTCAAAAAGTCATGCCATCATGAAGAAATCAAGGTCAAGGAATGGTGCATATCATGAAAACCATCATGATGCTACAATAAGCAAAGACCCCCTCCACAAAAAGCCTATTTGCAACAATGCAAATAAACCCTCCTCCACCAATCTTCGGCCAATGAACGGAACAATAGAAATTGGCCGAAACGGAAAGCAAACTGGCAACTCCAGAAAACTGGTCCCGTAATAAATTACAGGAAAACCCCGATACTGTGCATACACACCCGCATTTGTATTCCGACCGAAATACAAATGCAATGAGACAAAATCTATACTGTACTATACTAGGATCCGGCTTATACCAAAGCCGGCTAGTAATATCCGTTCGATCCTGATCTGTGCAATACCGCACGTATCTGATCGAACCCTGCCATATCACCATACGGCCTATAGTACAGACTGTCCGATCCTGATCCGTGCAATACCGCACGTATCTGATCGGACCCTGCCATATGTCCATACGGCCTCTACAACCTTTCGCCCGAAAGCTGAGTAACTGAATGTGGGGGACTCTAAAGACTCGTCAACACCTTGGTTGTGGATTTAACCACTAGCACGTCAGAGGTATAAGCCAATACGTGACGGGCTACCAGGTACTGACCAAATGGGACGTCGATGAGGAAGCTCACCCCGACACCCAACTGAGCCTGTCAGTGACAATATCCGTGCAGTCCGGTCCGTTCGTCTATGAGCATCGCATGGCGGGCCTAGGGGGTTGGTAAAAGTCAGACCCCCAAAAGCGGTACAAGTCGTGTCGGAGTGTAGCCCAGAACACCCTGAGATACTACTGGAATACCTACCAGTAAATCTCCTTGCCTTGGCCAAGGACTTTGTGTAATGGCTCTCCTAGACACAGCACGACCTCACCCCCAATACCGGGAGAGACGAACCCCTGAAGATACGCTCACTGCCTCCATGTGGCTCGGGACTGTACCCAACTAAAACCTGTTTGCACGACTCCTTTGAGCCGTGGTAGGGTAGTAATCAAAGTACAGTGGGAACTCACACGAGACAAATGACGATCCCCAGGTCGATGAACTAACCTGCACACATGTCACCAGGGAACTGCCATCTGACGTCTGGTATATGACCAACTAGCATGTTCCCGGCGAGTCCTGTCCGGTGTACTCATAACCCAATGAGCACCTGTATACATCTTAGGTGATCCAACTGACACCAGTGGCTTGTGAGACCGGCCACCGCCCCTCGTCGGGGTCTCGACTGTATACACTAGTCTACTAATGGAGTATCGATGCCCAGTCTCGAAACTCCCACGACTAAGGACCTTTTAAGGATAAGCTTATAGACCCCCCAGCTCCCACTTATATGATCGCCCTCATACTGCTGGTGGTCAAGCAAGAATCCTAGGGGCTCTATCAACGTGTAATAGCGACGTGTCAGGTCACCTAAAACAGTACACGATGATAAAGGTAAACCAGATAGCATACTATCATCTCGAGTAAGACTGTCCTACCGGGATAGGTCCTCCCTCAATCATTACAATCACGTACCTGTGACCTAATAATTGACTCTGAGGGCACTATCTCCAACAAATTGACGGTGTCTATTGTAGTTTCGTCAATGAGAACGGATCATCCACTTAGATGTGTGTTTTGATCGATTTTGTTTTAGATGAATTGTAATGAAAAGATAAAAGAAAATGCAAGAAAGTTGATTCAAGATTTGTAAGATTTGATTTTAAGAAAACATAAAGAATATAGATCTAGAATCAAGAATCAAGAAATGTCCCAATCACTTTGATTTATCAAGATAATGAAGAATAGCTTGTAGGAATCGATTGAATTGGTAGCAATGATGAATCTAACAATGACTTATCTTATCTATTGATGAATTGTAGCTAGAACAATGGTGATGAATGAAAATTAAGGATCTATTGAAGAAACTAGGGTTTCTCCTTCACTATCCCTTGTCTTTTCATTGATCATCATTCGGATCTAGCCATTAGCAAAGAGAATCATCAATTGTTTGATCCCTAATTTGCAACGAAATTCACAAGAATGTGATCTCGATCCAAATTAGGTCATTGATGATTCTTTTTTCCTAAAGTTCATAAATCTCATAAGACTTAAAATTAGTACTAGGATTTTATCATCACTAGATCTACCGATTCTCTCGATTCCTCCATAAGCGGAGATTTCACTCACACATCATGAAAATTAATGAATCAAGAATCAAGAAGTTTCATAATGTAAGAATGTAAAGAAAACAAGAATTACAATTATCACCTTTATTTAAATCTCCTTCCAATTACATAACTCCCCAATTCGAGGTGAATTTGTTGTCGATCTTTGCGAAGCTCGATCGCCGTGAGTCACGGATTGTCGTGGATCTCTTGCTCGGATGATGGTTGGCTTTTCAATAAAGGATCGTTGATTGCTCGCTTGATCTGCTTCTAAATGGATCTTGATCTTGAATTGAAATTTGATTTGGATTTGGGTTTGGATTGGATCACAAGTTGTGTCACTCAACTTTTGTGTGAAAATTTTGAACCCCCAATTAATGAACTAATGAACCAAATGAATAACCCTCAACCCTAGATCTTGATGTCCTTTTATAAATTCAAATTCAAATTTCCCTCCAAAAAGCTAGGTTGTTATAAAGAACCTTCTAGAATAAGGTTGTTGGAGAGAGCCTTCTAGAATGAGGTTGTTACAAGGAGGCTTCTAGAAGAAGGTTGTTATAAGGAGGTTTCTAGAAGAAGGTTGTTATAAGGAGGCTTCTAGAAGAAGGTTGTTGCAGAGAAGTTTTCAGAAGAAGTCTGTTATAATGGAGCACCTCAAATAAGCGAGGTTTTTAGAATGAAGCTTTTGGAGAGACACGTCACCCTAATCCCTCAACTCGGCCGCGGAACCGCGGCAACTCGGCCGCTGATCCTCGGCCATTTAATGAGATCTCTTTGTAGGGTTCCTAGGCACACTAGTGAGGTCTCACAAGGCATCGAACATGCCAATATAAAAATTTATGGGTGCCGAGAGACCCGACTACGGATCGTTTGCTAGAAAACTAGGCGAAAAGATAACTAGTTAACAATTAACTAATGGGATATCGGAAATACAACCTTTGTAGATCCGGTGCTCCACCTCCATAGCTCCGCAACGAAGTCGTCTCCGCTGTCCAAGAGGAATCCGGGCTCTAGAGTCGGCTTCGTCGGAGAAAAAGCGAGCTAGGTCGTCGATGTCCATGCCGAAGATGATCTACGTCGAAGCATCGCAAGATCAAGCTCTCACTTCACCAAGTCTAGAAACTTGTGAAGGAAACACACTCTACTACTTGGCAAGAGGTAGAGGATGAAGAAATAGGAAGTGGGTAGACTTTAGATTTGGATTTCTCACTCATATGCTCAATATGCCATTGATGAAGACAAGCTTCTTCATGAAGAAGAAGAAGAGCAAGAAGATGATAAAAGTTATCATAAGTTAATTATAAAAAGAATAATAATATCATTCTTATCATAACTTTAACCTAAGTTAAGTGTAGAGAATTGACCAAGGTTAAAGGAATGGTTAGGGTTTAGGAGATGAGACAAAAATGGTTGCATCATAAAAGCTTCATGAAGCTTCAAGTGCAAACAAAATAAGCCACCATTTTTCTCTCATTTCATTTCCTTTTTCCAAAAATAAAAAGACTAATTAATGAATAAGTAAAACCCTTAACCATTTAAATAACTTTGGTTAAATTCTTTACACATAACCTAGCAATCATGCATCATCAAACATGATACAATAAAGTGCACAAAATCATATCGCATATGCAATGCGCACACCCGAGTGAGAAAATCCATTTTAAAGTGAACCGATACTAGTTGATGCAAAGTAATATATCAAATATATAATTATACATTAAATCATTAAATCAACACTTGATTTAACGATCCGGTCATATCGCATATAACCGACTAGTAGCATTAGTAACAACTTATCGAATCAACACTTGATCCGATAACCCGGCTATATCGCATATAACCGATCAATGTCACATCGCGAGAATCGAATACAGTATCACATATTGGTATTATTCTCGGTCCCGCACATATCTCATATGCGCTCCTATTTCGTTTCGCTTGAGCCAGGAAACCTCTGTGTAGGACTCTAAAGACTCGTCAATACGCCGGCAGCAGATGATGATCATATCAAGCATCCACAAGCCGCAAGCGGTCTGCTAAACGTAACGGCCACCCGGGTATTGAGCGATCTGAAGATCGACGAGCAAGCCCGCTCACACTCCAGTGAATCCAACCAGTAACACTACCGTACAGTCCGGTCTGATCGTCTGATATGTCGCATATCTCGCCTAGGGGTGGTAAACGTCAGACCCCAATATCTCGATAAGTCGTGTCGATATGAGGTCTATAACTGTTCGAGAAACTACTGGTAACACTTACCAGTAAATCTCAACAACCCTGGCCAGGGATTTCCTGTTATAGCCAATCGAACACAGCGCAACATCAACCCCCTATACCGGGAGAGACGAATCCCCTCCTATCGCTCATTGCCTCCATGTGACTCGGGACTGTACCCAAAAACCACCGTTTTGCACGCCCTCTTGGACATGGTAAGATGGAAATCAAAGCACAGTGGGAACCACACAAGACTCTATGACGATCTCGGGTCAACAGACTACTCTGTACCAGTGTCACCAGAGAACTGCCATCTGACGTGAGGTATAATACCATCTGGGAGTTCTCGGCGAGTCCGTCCAGTGTACCCAGTCTCTACTGAGCACCCGTATATCATCTCCGATGTCAAACACCAATGGATATAGGATCATCCATCGCCCATCTGTATGGGTCGAGAAGGTATACGCTAGTCTACTCTGGTATATCGATGCCCCGTCTCGATACACCCACGACTAGGGACTTTGAAGGATGTACTTATGGACTACCATGTCCCCACTAGTATGATCCGCATCATAGTCCAGGTAGTCAAGTACAGATCCTAAGGGCTTTACCAATATGTAACAGAGAGACAATCAGTATACACGTTAAGGTAAAGTTCAACCAGATAGCATACTATCATGTCGAGCAAGAAAGTCCTCCATATATACATCCCAGCATCCACTACAATATACATCAAATGTATAGTAATGGCCTCTAGGGCATACATATAACTAACACTCTCCATTATTTTTCTGTGCTCTTCTTCTGTTGATGTTTGGGTCTTCTTCTGATATTTGGAATCTTTTTATCTTTTCTGAATCTCTGTCAGATTTGAATTTTTTGACTTACTGTAATTTATCGGCACTTTTGTGATTCCGGTTCTTTGACTTGAAGAACTTTTTGCACACAATCTCAATGAAAAGTGTTGAGATAAACAATATCATGCGTACAGAAATAAACACTCAATTTCCCTTAAAATGCCAGTTATAATGTATAACATATGTTATTTGATATTTTGCAGACGAATTGCTAATATGTGCTATATTTATACCAAACACCTTTAGATGATTACAAAGAGTAGGGAAATTGATGTGTTAAAAATACAATATTTTCGACTGATCAAATTCCCCCAAACTTAATTTTGGTCGTCTCGAGCAAATATCTTTTATTTTTTAAGAGAAGGAGAAAATAAAGAAAAAGAAAAACTAACTAGCACAATTTCGTAGGCAACACGATTGCACTGAGCACGTGCAACAAGCCTTTAAACCTCTCTGTGTCCCTAGTAGGAGGAGTGTTGTCTCCTGAGGGTTTTCAGCGGATTACACCCACAAAATCCTATAATAAAAGGAATACTGTGAAAGTTATATGTAAAGATAAGAATTGTAAAAGAAAAACTTTGAAAATCAGAGTTTCCAACTAATACTAGCTTTTCAATTGTCATGAGCCCTATCTTAATAGTCATAAAAAAATGTTAGAAATCACATCATCTCTCAATAAAACATCGTCTTTATTCTTTATTCCTACCTTTCTTCCAAACACCGATCATATACCCCTACGTGTGTGTAAAGGACGCCCCTACACTCAGAAAATTCAATTCAAGCTATCATACTCTTGTCCATCTGCCTCAGTACTTTTTAGTCGGTGAATATTTAGATGGATTTGCTCGCACATTTTTCATGCGACCGTTAATACTTCTTGAGGTACTAACCGACCAATTACTCATGTGCTTGCTTATTAGGCGTATTTAGAATTTTCCTCGTCTGGCAACACCTAAGGCTTAGCAGTGACTCCCAAACCAGTTGGTCTAAGGCACTAGGTGATGAAGCACCCTCGCTATATTTTTTTATGCTGCCTTGGTGATAACAAAACCAGTATTCATTTTTCTTCACCATTTTATCTTTTATACTTCATTTATTATTTCCTTCATACTTTGGTTTTTAGACAAGAGCATTTCAAGGTATCCTCTACTATCCCGAGTTTCAAGACATGTGTAAATGCATATAGTAGGGTATCAACATTCAAATGTTTGGCTTCCAGAATAGGAACTATTTTTCAGACTTATTTTTATCCTCAGATTAGTGACATCTATCATCTTACTAACCCTTGGTACAACTGCTCATAACTACTTATTACTAGTTTCGTTTAAGAAAACTTCTAACATTCTTGGTTTCCTTAAATTTTTCCAATCTTTTGGATGTAATTTTTCACTATCTAATATTTTATTATCTTATTTATGTATACAATTTTTTTATATTATTATTTTTATTTATTTATTTTTTATATATTTTTTTGTTTTGTGCTTATGCAAAGTATGATGCAAAGTGATGCGCAAATAAGCACAAACCTCCCCCAAACTTGTTTTCAACAGTGTCCTCACTGTTACTATCTCTTAAAGCTCAAAAACCTGTAAGCTTGGGAGGACATTATTAATGGGGGCAAGAATAAGTGAATGTGAAAATCCTCCCACAAACTTATTTTTTGCTTACAATTTTGAGGACAACATTTATTTTCAAGAGCCAAAAATATACCCCCCCTCAAACATGAGTTAGACAATATTAAGCATTTTAAGAGGGGGTAAGTCATTTGGTCAAAATTAGACTTTACAAACACCAAAAATTAATACCAACCATTCAAAGATTTTATCAGTGTAGCGTATAGGTCAGTGGAAGAACATGTTGTATAGAGTCAGGAAAAAGTGGGGAAGAGATAAGTGGTGTGATGGAAAAGGTTCGAGTCTTAAATTATAGAAATGAAAGAATGATGATGAAGGACAGCGAGAATGTGAATGATTCTCGTATCGTATGAGAAGGAGAGGTGGCGGTTCATCTTCTATAGGTGGAGGTTGATTAATCACAGAATCCGTGCTGTTAAGCAATGCATGTTCGTCAGCAAAAAGTTCTTCAAAACTTTCATTAATAGTGTGATCGAACATTTTGCTGTAATTAAGTTTTGTGCCAGAATTTACCATACTTGATTTGTCAAAATCTATGATGGTAGAAGACACAAAAAACTCATTTACCTCATTTTCAAAAATATCCAAATCAAGTTGGCTTTCTGGAATTGTCGAACTTGAATTATCGGATTGTAATTCATTTACACTCACTGAAATTATAGAAAGAATAAAAGAAGAACAGGAGAAAGTAGAAGGTGAAATGGGTAAGCAAATTGGTGTGTCGAGGATCGTTAAACCAGATATAGAAGATGTAGGCTGCATTTCGGTCTGCTGTTCGGTTATACCATTATTATCAACTTGGAGAAGCATTCGGGGTTTGGGAAGAATTATCAAAGGCTCAAGATGATGACCACAAGGAAGTGAAAGGATCTGATGAATTGGTGGGACAAACTCATCCAAAATTTCAAGTTCATCATTCATTATATCCCCAATGTCAATCTCCTCATTCCAGTGAAGGTTAAAATTCTCAAACACCTCATTCAAATTATGGTTTTCAATCAATTTTGGTTCAAGAGTGGAGGTGTAGAGATCACAAGGGTTTGGTATGGTTTCACTTGAAATGGACCCTTCACAGTCGGTTAAATCAAACACTGCATTATTACACAATTTCTCATACATTCTATCGTCAATTGGTGAATCTTTTGGTGTACTCGATGAATCTGTGAAACTGGAGTTGTGGATTTCAGTTTGGAAAGGGAAGGTTTGATTAGGAAGGGTGTATAGTTCTCTCTCACTACCCAAATTCTCATATTGTCCTATGCCCATATTAGACATTGAAAAAATTTCGGCTGGTTTGAAATTATTTGCTTTCCCCCACTCTGCATTTCCTTCCTAAATTGGTTCGACAATTCCAGATATTTTTTGAATGTCTGCTCAAGACTAGACTTAGGTCGATAAGGGGTTTCCGTATAAGATTGAAATTCCTATAGACAATTAAAACTTCCAAATGACTGATTAGAAGGGCTGTCTAGAGATGGTGGAAAGGTCGGATTGGATTGATAGGAATAGAATGGTTGCGAAGATTTGGTAGGAGTCGGATCAACATTATGATAAGAATAATATTGTTATTGGTTGGTCGGTTGGCTATTAGACATCATACATGCCACAAACCGATTATGAAATTCTTCTTTAGAAAGTGGAGGTGATGGTTGATACTGGTCCGGATTGAAACTTTGGCCTTTAGCCCTAGCTATATGCTCAGCAATGGACATGCGTCTAGAGGCATCCTCACTCGGAGTATCAACTGAAACATATATTGAATTAGGATATGGTTGATAAGACCTGGACTGAGGTGGCCAACCGTTTCTACCGGCTTGTTCTATCCGATCTCTTAAGGACATGGGAGAGTCGGACTGTATACCGAAGCGATTACGAAAACAAGAAATATCTGGTTGTGGACAGCAAAGATCGGTAAGAGTTTGTCTGTTTGGGTCACCCATTATAAGAAGAGAAGAGGGGGAAAAACGGAAAAAGGGAAGAAAATAATTGGTTTGTTTTGAAAAAGGAAGTATTTATGAAAATTCACACAAAAATGCACAAGCAACCCTATATCTAATGGTCACCTAGGTCAAGTCACTAGACCGCTCCTAGACTTCCAAAAGACAAATCGCAGGATAAATCCTCTACTGACTCTTTATCCCTCATATGGCCAGGTAAGTGCCAGGTAAGTGGGAGATTATCCGCTACGTAAGTAGAGGGCCTAATTAAGTAACCACTTGCCTTAGACACACTTGCCTTAGACACCACAAAAGAAATGCGGATAAGCAATATATTACCCACGACCTCCTTCTGTCCTAATTGAGCACGACAGTCCATAGAGTTTTGTCTAGATATTTTTTAGTTAATGAAGGGTGATGCCGATGCAATTTTTGTGAATTCCGAGGCTTAGAAAGGGTAATGAAATCCCCACCTAATCTGAATTTGGACTTTGCCCCTTAATTTTCGTATTAAAATATGCATAAAACAACCAATTTCAAGAATCACAACAAATTTATTTTTTAGCGGTGCTGAATTTTGCAAAGAATTCTGCAAGAAATTGATTATTGGATAAGATCAGAGAGAAGAGAAGAGAACAGAGAATATACGATAGAAGTTGAGAATAGTGAAACGCCTAAACGGCGGCGGAACCGCCGCAAAAACCAGCACTACGCCGTGGATCCACGGTGGAATGGAGGAAGTAGGGTTTCAAACTTTTCCTGTAGCTTCTTGCACTCCTCTAGAATTTGTAGATCTTCTCTAAATCTTGATCTAACTGCCGAAATGATTCTAGATTCCCTCGCAAAAATTCAAACACTAAACGTTAAGCACTTGAAGCGAATCTTGGACGAAAATTTGATGGAATAATAATTTTTTCAACTCAAATAACAAAAACGAACAAAATAGCACACATCCCCGGCAACAGCGCCATTTGATTGATCATCTTTTGTGTGTAAGGAAAATGTTTCACAACCAAATAAATTTATACCGCAATCAATTGACGGTGTCTATTGTAGTTTCGTCAATGAGAACGGATCATTCACTGAGATGTGTGTTTTGATCGATTTTGTTTTAGATGAATTGAAATGAAAAGATAAAAGAAAATGCAAGAAAGTTGATTCAAGATTTGTGAGATTTGATTTTAAGAAAACATAAAGAATATAGATCTAGAATCAAGAATCAAGAAATGTCCCAATCACTTTGATCTTTGCATCATTTTTCTATGCTCTTCTTCTGTTGATGTTTGGCTCTTCTTCTGATATCTGGAATCTTTTTATCTTTTCTGAATCTCTGCCAGATTTTAATTCTTTGACTTGCTGTAATTTATCGGCACTTTTGTGATTCCGGTTCTTTGAACTGAAGAATTTTCTGCACACAATCTCAATGAAAAGTGTTGAGATAAACAATATCATGCGTGCAGAAATAAACACTCAATTTCCCTCAAAATGTCGGTTATAATGTATAACACATGTTATTTGATATTTTGCAGACGAATTGCTAATATGTGCTATATTTATACCAAACACCTTTTGCTGTTTACAAAGAGTAGGGAAATTGATGTGTTAAAAATACAATATTTTCGACTGATCGGCGCCCAAATTTCTTCAGTGTTCTAAAAAAAGCCTGCACGTATTTTTTAAGTCTCTGAAAATATTTTTAGACTTGTTTTAAAAATCGATAGAAAATGCAAGTTTTATCGCGTTTTAGGGATTTTTCCGTGATCGAACTTCTAAAGGCTTTGCTAACATGTTGTTATTGTTTAGCTAGGCTCTGATACCACTGTAAGTCTATGTTACTCACCCCGGTAGTTTGCGGGGAGGCGGAATAGGTAAAAATCAAATTTTTCTTTACAATGTAACATAGACTAACCATGAGGATCTTTGCTAAATATTAACTAACAAACTAACTAGGAGTGCTAACTACTATGTTAAATGATTATAACTCAAGCTTCTATTCCTTCTTCTCCTTTTTGTGCTTCTCCTTGTTGTAAGCTCCTTGGAGTGGTGGTGGATGGTGCCTCCTCACCGGCTTCTCCACGTCAAAGAAGATCCACCTGAAGGTCTCTACCTTGAGCTCCAAACTTTATAATGAAGTAACTAGGGTGCTTGTTGTGCTAAACTAAGAACACTAGAGTGAGTAGAGAAGAATTTTGGTGGCTAAGTCTCAACAAACCATGTTTCTCAACTCACGAGATATTTGGGCTTGAGTGAGGAAGAAGGAGAAAGAGCTATGAGAGAGAACATGTATGTGAATTATGAAGAGAGCTCTTGTTCATCACAGAATACTGCATTTTATACCGCCCATTCTTACGCTCGGTTGTTTATAGGTAGGTGCTTTTAATCCGTGTTTGTTATATATTTGCAGGATACAGGTTCTCGGTTCTAAAACGGTAAATTCATGGAAAACACGACAAAATCCGGGTTCCTGCCAACCACTGAGAAAACACGGTCTCCGCTCGTCATCCGTATGTTGCCAGATACCAGTTTAGGAAGACAAAATGTCAAATCAATGTCACCTTCATGCACAAGGCACAATGGCAACAACAAGTTCCAAGAAATCTACGCGGAGCTCGAGGCAATCATGACAAAAACATCCACAAAAAGTCCACCTTTCCTCAACAGAAATTCTGAAAGAATTGTGAAAGAATTATCAGAAAATATGTGTACCAGACAACAGGGGACAGCAGATCAGGGCCGTACAAGAAACCCCACACCCTAAACCTACTGTAGGGGCGCGGATCCGCGGCCAATAGGGGGTATTGGCGGCGGATCCGCGGCTAGGTGGGGCCCTCTCTGCGTCAACTTTTGGGGGTATTTTGGGTATTTCCCATGTGGTCTGGTGGTTGCCCTAGAACTCCATTCTCCTGCCTATAAATACAGCAGTTTTGAGCACAACCAAGGGTCATTCTTTGTTCTCCATTCTTTTGTAGGATTTAGTTCTTTTTCTTCTTCTTCTTCATTCCTCTTCCATGAAATTGTAAGTGAGAAGCTTTTTTGTGGATGTGAATAAAGATGAAGGTTTTTTGTATTATTCTTTTTGTTTAAGCTTCCCCCTTGAGCTCTCTACCTTAACTTGATCTTGCAACCTCTTAAGTGAGCTTGCAAGTTTAAGTTTTGGTCATTGGTCTCAAGGGGTTGTATCATTTCGTTCTCGCCTTAGCGCTTCAATTCACATGCGTTCTCTACCCTTCCCTTGATCTTGCAACCTCTTCATTGAGATTGCAAGTTTAAGGGTTGGCTATTGATCCCATGCTTGTTTTGAGTTCTATGGTTCTTGTAATTACTTTCTTGCATTTTTCATTCTTGTCTTTAATTACTTGCAATTTATTTCCATGCTCTTTAATTACTTGCAATTTACATTCATGCACTTTAAATACTTGTATCTTTTCTTTTCTTTGTTCTTTTCTTTTTGTTCTCTTTTTGTTCATTTTGTGAATGTTGTAATTATTGTTGTTGTTAAGAATTAATACGGTATTATAAGTTAATGTTTCTTTGCCAATTCCTTTTCCCGTTATTTTCCATTTGAACTTCGCCCAAACCATACGCAAGCGCTCCGTTAGGCACCGTACCCTGACAAGGTAACGGTGATTCCTAACCGCGACCGGTTGCGTTCGGTTTGGCCGGAGGCGAAAGCAAGAGACAAGAACGGAAGGACAAGGGTAAATAAGCCGGATTCCACGAATACCGCGCTTAAATCCCCTAATCCACGTTGTTGCCAATTGCTTAGCTTCAATTGGTCAAGACTCGGCTCAAAGGTTTTGAGTACGGATTTCTTTAGCTTATAATCTCGTATCTTTTCTTAACAACTTTATACTTGCAGATAATACACATAGGTTAGTCCAAACAATCATACACAAATTCTTTATTGACTCGTCTAAGACAAGAAGGTAAGATAACACCATCTCCCTGTGGACCGACCCGTGCTCAACCGGCTAGCTGCATAGCGACACCGTCCTGATCGCGGTTACACTTTAAATCTTTGAACATCCGACACGCCAAAAGCGTGCGATCAAATGGCGCCGTTGCCGGGGAGACGGTAGCGTATTTTCTTTATTGTTATTCGGGTTAATATTCTTTTTGTATATAAAAAAAAATATATTCTTTTTTGTTTTTTGGACAATATTTTTGTGGGCAAGTGTGCAGAATTTTGCGTATTTGCAAACTGCGATAGTGGGGAAGCAAAGTGTACATTCAACGTTAAGCTGATTACGAAGTACAGTGCCAAAGATCCGGGTAGTTTGACCCGCGCAAGCGAACTTTTCAAGCTTACCGGATTTGATTCAACGGGGGTTTCCTAACCCAAAACTTAAACGGTACGTACTTTACTAACACCTTCTTCTCAAATCCGACGCTTCCAATATACTATTCTTTGCAGGATTCTTTGCAAGTTCGCTAGCAAACGCTAAAACTTGACTAACCCGTATTTGTTGCAGCGCCGCGCTTAAACTAAAAAAAAAACGATTGTTTTGATTCTTTATAAGAATTTTTTGAATTGCGCATTGCATCAATTAATACGGACTTAAGGGCAAGCGAACCCCACAACATACGGTAAAGGATTTCATCACCTTTTCCGTGGCCCACAAATCACGAACTTGCGCATAACGATAACCTGCACAAATTTTAAAAGAAACTAGACTTTAAGCCTTAAGGACTTCGCGCTCACTAGGAGAAGTTAACTGTATTTAGAAGCTTGCTTAATGGTATATTGTTTACGGGGTGTCTAGGAAAGTGTTAACGGCGAAACCGCCAAAAGAGAAAGGGTTATTTAATTAAGAAACTTCGCGAAAGCGTTGGAAAACCTCCCCTTATCTCTGCACTTACCTGGCCTCGTGATCAGTGTATCTTAAGCCTGTTTCTCGACACAGTTTTACTTCGACAATCAAGTTCTCGAGCAGGTCTAGTTGACCTAGGTGAACCCTAGAACGATTAGGTGTGTGGTATTTTTGTGTCGTGATTTTTGTCCATATTCTTTTTTGTGTATACTTCATTCTTTTGCTAACAACTAACTAAATAAAAAAAAAAAATCACATTCTTTTTCCCCTCCTTTTCTCTTCCTTTCTTTCACTCTCTCTTCATATCATGGGTACTCCACCTCGCAAAACTCTTGCCGAACTTTGGTACCCACAATCGGACATTACTTCTTACGGTTCTTGCTTTGGCCGAACATCGAACGACCCCTCCATGCCAAAAATTTCTTTGAAAGATCGGATAGACGCGTCTAGGACAAACAATTTGACTCCGCAATCCACTTCATATCAACCATTTCAAACAGTCACCCCTTCTTACGTTGATACCCCTTCTTCGAGTCATGTTGCAATTCCAAGACCTATGTCTATTGCAGAACGTATTGAACAATCTCGTAGCCGATCTTTCACTCCTTTCACCACTTCAAATTCTTGGGATCAACAATTCCATTCACCTTCTTATCCCAATGTTGATCCCACTCCTGTCCAGCCATTCAATTCCTACCAATCCTACCCTACTTATGCACCTTCCCTAGACATTGCTTCAGAACCGCCTTTTGGGAGTTTTCAGTATCCATACAACTGTGAATCTTTCACTGAAACCCCTTCACAACCAATGTCTAGTCTAGAACAGTCGTTGGAAGACTTTAGGGTAGCGTCAAGCCAACAAATGATGGATTTGAATGCGTCCATGGCCGCCCTCATACAACCTAGTGATCCGGTAGCTAGTTTTCAACTAGCTCCAACTTTTTCAATGTATGATGAGGCGGCAGGACAGGCTGTGAATTTGAGTGGAGAGAGTGAGATGTACCCCCTTCCAAATCAAACCTACCCGTCTCAAGTTGAATCCCACAACTCTTGTTTTGAAAGTCTATCAAGTGTCCCAAATGAATTATCAGTTGAAGATAGAATGATTAATGAGTTGTGCGACTTCGTAGTGTTTGATTTGCCCGATTGCGAAGGGTCTCTTCCAAGTGAAACCAATCCTAAACCTTTTGACCTTTACACCTCCATCTTAGAACCTGAATTGCTTAATATCCATGCTTTGGTTGAGGTGTCAGAGAATTTTGATTTTCACTTGATTGAGGATATTGACGCTGGGAACATTTTGGATGATGAACCCGTAGATTTGGCTGAGTTTTTCTCTTCAAATCATCATCCCGATTCTTTAAATGTTTTTCCCGAACCCCATATGCGTCTTGATTTTGATGAAATTTGCATGGATAAGCTGAATTTTGAGGAGAATATTGAGGATAGCACTGAGGATGATACAGTTTTAATTGATGAGTCGGATTTTCCAATTCATCCTAATCCTTCCACTGACTGTGTACACCCTCCTGAACCCTTAACCGATACCCTTCCTCAACCACTTCCCTCCATCCTTTCCATCGTTCCGACCTTGCAAGAACCCGTATCACTTACATTTCATATGTCTGGTTTACCACGTTCGGCGTACCCATGGTTTCTCACGAACCTTGAGGGATTTGACCCAATCTCTCGACGGGTAAATATATTAGCACAATCGCTTTTTACACATCGCTCATCATAAATTGTGCTAATCTATTTACTCCATTTGCACCCTCAAGTTCGTACTCCACTTCTTTTTCCCTTCCGCCATTCTTCTTCTTCTCATCTACCGAGACCGCATTCCACTTCTCTCCACAAGCGGTCTCGCGTATTTTCCATCTCTTTCCTCTTCACCTTCTTTCACCAACCACTGCTTTACCATGATAAAATCTTTGAATGGTTGGTGTTAACTTTTGGCCTGTGTAAGGCCTTGTATAGATGGATACTGTTCTTTCCCCCCTAATCCTGAATTTCAACGCTTAACAGTGGAAACACTGTTTTACTTAAGTTTGGGGGGGACATTTTTTTGTATATATTTTTGGTTTTCCTTTTTTTGTTTTGTATATAATTTGTTTTTAGGAAGCGCCGGCAATTTTGACCCTCTTGGTATAGCCTGACAGTGAGGACACTGTCAAGTTTAAGTTTGGGGGTGTGCTCGGTAAGCTTTCTTCCTTTGCATTCATTTGTATATTTTGCATTTGCATACCTTATTCATAAAATCCATAAAAATCAAAAAAAAATTCCTAAATATAAAAACTTTTTTGTCAAGTTAGCTTGTGGAAGAACTCTGATTCAGCATTCGACGGTTTTTTGAAGAAATAGGAATAACTAAATCTTATGTTTAGATTTTGAAAACCTGAAAGATAACTCTCCTTTGAAGTTAACTATAGCTGATATACGTCTTTACATTACACTACACGTATTGTGAGTCTTGGAAATTAGATGACAAGTCTTTTATGTTTAAAAAAACTTTTAAACAGATAAATGATTTTCTGAGGATCAAATAGGTTTGTTCTGAAATAAGCAATATATCAAGAATAGTTTATGAAGTAAGTGAATATGAAGGAATGTTATTGATGCCTTAATTGGAACTAAGTCTGAAAAATAACCCATCTGAAACTTGATTGGAATGATTACACACCGAACCAACTAAACACGTCTTTTATCCAAAAAATAATTGAACTACCGGTTAAATCTCCGTTCGTATTGAATCATCATGTTTTTCACGCCAAACTGTCTTTTGTTTTTGGACCTAGGTAACTTGAGTAATTAAGTCCGCTGGGGTGTTTCTACACCTAATGCCCTAAAACCAACTGGTTTGGGTGCATTGGCCCAAAGCTCGCTAAGAAGCCTAGAAAGTCCAGTTTTAAAACAAAATCAAGCAAGTGTTCTCTCCGAGTTAAAATTCCTAACGGTTCTTTGTGTGAGAATAATCTTGATAAAAGACAAGCTTTTATAAAAATTTTAACGGAGATATGAAGGTTTTACTCTATGATAAAGACTATTGCACGTTCACAGAGGTGTGTATGAAATGAAAACAAGAAAAAAGGTGGAGTGAAAAATACGACTTAGTTTCCTGTTAAGGAAGATAGAAATTCTGAAGTTGAAACCTTACTGGAAAACGAAACTTGAAAAATGCTTAACTCTTTATAAAACTTATGTGATCCTTTTAAAATTGTTATCTGGGCTTTATTGTGCGACATGATGACTTTAATCGATCCTTCTGGAACTTAACGACACTAATTGCACTGCACGTAAAGACATATAAAATCTGTAGTTAAATAAGAAGCGAGGTATGAAAAATAAAGATGCGATAGTCTAGACTTAGGATTATAGAATTGTTATTTTCTGAAACAAAAACTTTAGGGTTTGAATCTTAGTTATTGTACAAAACCAACTTGACCGGATTTTGTGGGTAGTATCCGCTGAAAACCCTCAGGAGACAACACTCCTCCTACTAGGGACACCTAGAGGTTTAACGGCTTGTTGCACGCGCTCAGTGCAATCGCGTTCCCTGCGAAAGTGCGGTTAGGATTTTATTTTTGTGAATAATTGGTTTTGCTCGGGACGAGCAAAAGTTAAGTTTGGGGGTATTTGTTCATCACAGAATACTGCATTTTATACCGCCCATTCTTACGCTCGGTTGTTTATAGGTAGGTGCTTTTAATCCGTGTTTGTTATATATTTGCAGGATACAGGTTCTCGGTTCTAAAACGGTAAATTCATGGAAAACACGACAAAATCCGGGTTCCTGCCAACCACTGAGAAAACACGGTCTCCGCTCGTCATCCGTATGTTGCCAGATACCAGTTTAGGAAGACAAAATGTCAAATCAATGTCACCTTCATGCACAAGGCACAATGGCAACAACAAGTTCCAAGAAATCTATGCGGAGCTCGAGGCAATCATGACAAAAACATCCACAAAAAGTCCACCTTTCCTCAACAGAAATTCTGGAAGAATTGTGAAAGAATTATCAGAAAATATGTGTACCAGACAACAGGGGACAGCAGATCAGGGCCGTACAAGAAACCCCACACCCTAAACCTACTGTAGGGGCGCGGATCCGCGGCCAATAGGGGGTATTGGCGGCGGATCCGCGGCTAGGTGGGGCCCTCTCTGCGTCAACTTTTGGGGGTATTTTGGGTATTTCCCATGTGGTCTGGTGGTTGCCCTAGAACTCCATTCTCCTGCCTATAAATACAGCAGTTTTGAGAACAACCAAGGGTCATTCTTTGTTCTCCATTCTTTTGTAGGATTTAGTTCTTTTTCTTCTTCTTCTTCATTCCTCTTCCATGAAATTGTAAGTGAGAAGCTTTTTTGTGGATGTGAATAAAGATGAAGGTTTTTTGTATTATTCTTTTTGTTTAAGCTTCCCCCTTGAGCTCTCTACCTTAACTTGATCTTGCAACCTCTTAAGTGAGCTTGCAAGTTTAAGTTTTGGTCATTGGTCTCAAGGGGTTGTATCATTTCGTTCTCGCCTTAGCGCTTCAATTCACATGCGTTCTCTACCCTTCCCTTGATCTTGCAACCTCTTCATTGAGATTGCAAGTTTAAGGGTTGGCTATTGATCCCATGCTTGTTTTGAGTTCTATGGTTCTTGTAATTACTTTCTTGCATTTTTCATTCTTGTCTTTAATTACTTGCAATTTATTTCCATGCTCTTTAATTACTTGCAATTTACATTCATGCACTTTAAATACTTGTATCTTTTCTTTTCTTTGTTCTTTTCTTTTTGTTCTCTTTTTGTTCATTTTGTGAATGTTGTAATTATTGTTGTTGTTAAGAATTAATACGGTATTATAAGTTAATGTTTCTTTGCCAATTCCTTTTCCCGTTATTTTCCATTTGAACTTCGCCCAAACCATACGCAAGCGCTCCGTTAGGCACCGTACCCTGACAAGGTAACGGTGATTCCTAACCGCGACCGGTTGCGTTCGGTTTGGCCGGAGGCGAAAGCAAGAGACAAGAACGGAAGGACAAGGGTAAATAAGCCGGATTCCACGAATACCGCGCTTAAATCCCCTAATCCACGTTGTTGCCAATTGCTTAGCTTCAATTGGTCAAGACTCGGCTCAAAGGTTTTGAGTACGGATTTCTTTAGCTTATAATCTCGTATCTTTTCTTAACAACTTTATACTTGCAGATAATACACATAGGTTAGTCCAAACAATCATACACAAATTCTTTATTGACTCGTCTAAGACAAGAAGGTAAGATAACACCATCTCCCTGTGGACCGACCCGTGCTCAACCGGCTAGCTGCATAGCGACACCGTCCTGATCGCGGTTACACTTTAAATCTTTGAACATCCGACACGCCAAAAGCGTGCGATCAGCTCTCATATGAGAAAAAAGAATAATAAGTTTAATTAGGATAATTGTGATGGTTCATTTGATTTGACCATTATCATTTCATAATTAATGCTAAGCAAAATATCTTATGCTCAACAAAAATATCTAAGTCAACAATGGTCAACAAGTCAAATGGTCAAACCAAATAGCCATGGCATAATTATCTTTAATAAAAATTAGTAAACAATTTCCTCCATCTCATTATGGTTTTAATCAAGTCAATGGTCAAAACCCTAATGCGGTATCTCCTTCTCTGCCCCTATCAACCGTATATACATACCCGTATCCGTGTTCCGAGAAACACGAATACAATGAGATTGAACCTATCCAAAATCAAATACTAGGATCCGGCTTAAACCAAAGCCCACTAGTATCAACTTCCCCAACACCAAACACGCACAGATGCGCGTATGCGAACGAACCCTGTCGTAAAACCATACGACCTCTACATCGTTACGGCAAAAAGCGGAAAACCCTCTGTGTGGGACTCTAAAGACTCGACATGACGCTGGAAGTGGGTTTAACCACAGGCCGCAAGCGGTAATAGCTGTACGTAACGGTCGCCAGGTAGATGCCGATAAGAAGGCCGATGAGGAAAACCCATATGAACTCCTACTGAGCCTGAATGTGACAATCTCCGTACAGTCCGGTCTGTTCGTCTAAGAGTATCGTATATCGGGCCTAAGGGGGCGGTAAATGTCAGTCCCCTAATAGCGGTATAAGTTGTGTCGGAGTGTAGTCCAAAACACCTTTAGAAACTACTAGAGTACCTATCAGTAAATTTCACTTGCCCTGGCCAGGGACTTTGTGTAATGGCTCTCCAAACACAGCGCGATATCAACCCCCAATACCGGGAGAGACGAATCCTATCTAACCGCCACTGCCTCCAAGTGCTTCGGGATGGCACCCAACTACTACCTGTTTGCACGACTCAATAGAGCCGTGGTAGGGTAGCAATCTAAGAACAGTGGGAACACACTTGTGGCAAAGTAGCAGTGTCAAGTCAACGGACTAAGCTGTACTCATGTCACCTGGGAATTGGTAACTGGCGATAGGTATAGTACCAACCAACAGTTCCCGACGAGACCTGTCCAGTATACTCATAACCTAATGAGCTCCTGCATATTATCTCCAGTACGACGTACTGATGGCTGTGGGACAGACCATCTCCCCAGCTGGGACGAGAAGCGTACACACCAGTCTACTCTGGAGTATCGATGCCCTATCTCGATAATCCTACGACTAGGGACCAGTATAAGGATGTGCTTGTAGATTACCCAACCCCCACAAGTGTGACTGCCATCATAATGCTGGTAGTAAAGCAAAGATCCTTAGAGCTCTATCAATATGTATTAGCGATAAGTTAAAAGAAACATATACACATATTAAGATAGATACAAACCAAGTAGCATACTACCATATTGATCAAGACTGTTATAAATCCGTGTATATATCCCAAGCTTCCAAAATATAATATACAAACTAGTACTATACAATAATGGCCTCTAGGGCATATCACACCAACAAATAGTAAGTATCATCATACAGATAATCGCAGGAATGCACGAACATTGATAATCTATCACATGCAATCTTATAGCATAAGTTTGGCAATATGGATATGCAACAATCATGATCAAGGTACACCATCAGGGTAGTACTACTACATGAAACAATGCATATCTAATAAATCCTAAGTGTGGGATAAAACATAACATCATCAATGAATCATCATCGTGGAAAATCCCGGTGTCCATCAACGACACCCCAAATCCCAATATCTCAGGCGCCGTCACTCTGATCGGCCCTCATATCCATAAATCTCATGGAACCTGAGTGCCCAACATCGACACTTGAAATATCATGAAAACCCATGCCCAACATCGACACATAAATCCACATAACACGGGCTCCGTAAGTCCGGATCGGCCCAAATCCATCTCACGACTCCGGTCGGTATCCTCTGGATAACCGTCGGGTCCAAACTATCACCGGTAGGTAGTATTCCCTCTGCCAGGCTCATCGTCTACTGCACAGCATACCTTTCTTTCCCTGGGGTACCATACAGGGTCCACCATGAACCCTTAAAACTATCATCCATCTCCTCAAATCGGGTATCTAACACAAATCTCAGAACCGAGAAAACTCTTGGTGGACGCATCGAAATATCATATCAAGAGAAACCGGTATTTTTTCAAACAATGCATACTTTCTTGAAATATCACCACGGTTCTCAAATCCATAAATCACATGAAATCCGTATCTCAATGCGTAAATCCATGAAATATGATGTATGCAACATAGAATAGTAATATAAGCATATCAAGGGAAAACCGCTCTCTGAAATGAATCACGTTTTTAATAATATCATGCGGTTCCCACATTCTCCAAAATCAAATGCAACATCATATAAAGGGTATATGTAGCCATAGTAAGGTATGTGCGTATACATGTAGGTATGTATGCATGATACATTTCATAAGCGCAATAGAACAAGAATCAACTACCTCAATGTCAATAACTAATGCAGTACCACATATGTATATATGTTGTGTGTGTCACGGCAATTACCAACGGTGTGTGTGTAGTATACAATTTAGTGCTCGTGCAACATGAACCGTCAGTAATGGTGCAGTGTCCAATGGGTACTAAGTCAAGGCACAACAAGTAATGGTATGCAATGATGCTCATGCACAATCAACTCATATGCATATAACATGTGGATATAATATCATATCTAGCCCTTGACGCTTAACGCCATATGGGAGATTTCCCCATAGATGTTAAATCTACTCACCGATGATCTCGAGCTAGGTAAATCCAACCACCCGTTTTCCCTTCTTTGTAGCGTCTGAAGTCCCCGCAATCGCTCCTAATATCACACAAAACATAACAAGTGCAACTTAGAAACCGTTGAATAATACATACAAACTACGTTTTGATCGACGCACCAACTCCAACAAATTCTCAAGTGTTTGCTTAGTGGCTAACGACTGTAGCGACATCCTAAATCAAACCTAAGTGCGGCAAGATACACCAAAAACGCGAATCGTGTCGAATATCGTAACACGCGTAGTCGAAATACTAGAATTTAGCAAAGTGTTCCCAGATTTTGACTACAGTCAACACAGAAAAATCAAGCAGTACCAGACACCCCAAAATACCTACAGACAGCTACCCTCCAAACCACAACCCCCTAGTCCCTTAAAAATCCGGCGACGCCGGAATTCCCTCAAGTCTCACCTGGTGAACAGTAAAGGGCGGGGTCAGAGTTTCAGGTGAACACTCAGGGCCTATAACACAACACTACTACATTGCTAGATTTTACTGTAATAAATCGTGGTGATAGCAGATCACAGAGAATCTAAAATAACACTAAAAATACGATATTACATAAAAACTACAACTTTAGTGTTCTAAACCGCAACTAATAGGCAAAACAATATTATAAAGACCTAATTAACAGTTAGAGATCACTACCTTATCACACTTGTTCAAAAACCCTAGCTTTCCATGCTCCAAGTCATCTTTAGTGGCTTAACTAGGCTTGTGAAGGGTTTTAGTGAGGTTTAGTGAGGATTTGGCTTGGGTTTAGTGATGGTTTGGTTAGGGTTTCAGTTGAGGGGAGAGGAGATGAGTAAATAAGTGAGAATGAGAGAATGAGGAAAAGAAATGGGGAGTGTGAGGTGAGAATGAGAGAATGAGAGGGTAAAAGTAGCCATGCCCTTTCTCTCTCTTCATTAAATGCTCCCCATGCCTCATAATTCCTATTGTCAACTTTCTCTCTCCCTCTCTTTCTCAAGTCAACCCTAATTCAAACCCTTACTAAAAAAATACTAAGTGCAAGGTTAACACGGCATGAAATTAATTTAGGGTGCCATGGCCACTTAAACATGGTTAACACTAATTAACCCCCAAGTTAACATGCACATGTGTGTGCAAGCCAAAACAAATAATAATAAAATATTAATTAATTTTTATAAAATATATGAAAACTATTTTGGTTAACTTTTTTCCAAAAACCCGCATTATCGCTTAATTAACACTAATCGCATTCTAAGGTGTTACAATCTTTTCCCCTTAAAGAAATTCGGTCCCCGAATTAAAAAATCTTACTATGCGTACCTTCAAAGAGATGAGGGATTTTCTTCCGCATCTCGCTCTTGGCTTCCTAATTGACCTTTTCACTATTCGGGCCATACCAAAGAACCTTCACAGATGGCAAGACCTTTGACCGAAGTTTCTTCTCCTGCCGATCCAATATAACTACCGGTTTCACGGTGAACGAAAGATCATGCTCTAGCTGAATGGTCTGGTGCTGGATCATGTGAGAAGGGTCATGAAGGTACTTGCGAAGCATCGATATATGGAATACGGGGTGAACATCCGGAAAACTGGGCGGAAGTGCCAAACGATAGACAACGGTACCAACTCGCTCAAGGATCTCAAAATGACCTAAAAATATGGGACTAAGCTTCCTTTTCTTCCCAAATCTCATCATGCCCTTCATCGGAGAAATCCGTAGGAATACATGATCCCCCACTGCGAACTCAAGCCTGCGATGACGACGGTCGGCATATAACTTCTGTCTGCACTGGGCTGCTCTCATCCTATCCTGAATCAACTGGATCTTCTCCATAGTCTCTTGAACTAGCCGTGGTCCCAACATCCTGCTCTCGCTCAGTTCGGTCCAACAGACTGGCGATCGACACTTTCTAGCATACGAAGCCTGAAAAGGAGCCATCTGAATCGTCTCCTGATAACTGTTATTGTAGGAGAACTCTATCAACGGCAAGTGACGATCCTAACTGCCACCAAAATCAAGTACGCACGCACGAAGCATAACCTCCATAGTCTGTATAGTCCGCTCTGACTGACCATCGGTCTGCGGATGGAAAGCGGTGATAAAACTCAATCGGGTACCCAAAGTTTCCTGAAGCTTCTGCGAAAGACGGCTATTGAAATGGGTGCCCATGTTGGATACGATGCATGTGGGAACACCGTACAAATGCACAATCTCATCATTGAACAACTGAGCATACTGAGCATAACCGAAAGTGGACTTCACTGGAAGGAAGTGAGCCGCTTTCGTCAACCGGTCAATAATCACCTAAATGGAGTCATACCACGACTGGACCTGGGTAGACCCAAAACGAAATCCATAGAGATCTGTTGCGATTTCCACTCCGGAACGTGTAAGGGCTGCAACTCTCTTGCCGTCTCTGATGCTCAGCCTTGACTTGCTGCCAAGTCAGGCACCTCAAAACGAAATCCGAAACATCACTCTTCATCCCTGCCCACCAGTAGATATCTCTAAAGTCACGATACATCTTGGTGGAACCTAGGTGAACGCTATAAGCTGACTGATGTACCTGCGCTAGGATCTCGCGTCTTAACCCATCAGTATCAGGTACACACAAACGAGTCCTGAAACGTAGCACACCCTGGTCATCAATCAAGAACTCCGAATCTCTACCCTGCCGAACATGCTCAAGAATCTCAGACAAACGAGCATCGTCGGGCTGTGCCTGACGAATACGATCAAGTAGAAGTGGATGGGCACGGACATGAGAAAGCTGTCCCCCAGTGGAAGTGAAATCAAACTGTACTTTATTATCGCATAAGACCTGCCAATCTGCAAAAGACTGTCTCTGAACTGCGCTCAACTGGGAGATGCTACCCCCGGGCCTACGACTCAAAGCATCAGCTACCACATTCGCCTTTCACGGGTGATAAAGGATCTCACAATCATAATCCTTCACAAGCTCCATCCAACGGCGCTGTCTCAAATTCAGATCCCGCTGCTGGAATATGTACTTTAAGCTCTGGTGGTCTGTGAAAATCTGACACGACTCCCCGTACAAGTAGTGTCTCCAAATCTTAAGTGCAAAGACCACCGCGGCCATCTCAAGATTATGAATGGGATAATTCTATTCGTGCTTCTTCAACTGCCGGGAAGCATAAGTGATAACTCTATCATGCTGCATCAATACACAACCGAGCCACACTCGAGAAGCATCTCAGTAAACGACAAAGCCGCTCGATCCAGAAGGCAAAGATAAAACTGGTGCAGTCGTCAACCAAGTCTTCAACTGCTGAAAACTCAGCTCGCATGCCTCATTCCAAAGAAAAGGAACCCCCTTCTTAGTCAGTCTGGTCAGCGGTGCAGCGATACTCAAGAATTCCTGCATGAAACGGAGGTAATAACTGGCTAAGCCCAAAAAGCTACAGACCTCTGTCACTGATACAGGTCTGGGACAAAGATGCACGCCCTCGATCTTCCTCGGGTCCACACGAATAGCGTCTCCCGTAACCACCTGACCCAGAAAGTCAACACTATCAAGCCAGAAGGCACTCTTCAAGAATTTAGCAAACAGCTGGTGCTCTCTCAATGTCTGCAAAGCAATCCTCAAGTGCTGCTCATCCTCCTCTCGATTCTTCGAATAAACCAGAATGTCATCAATAAACAAAATAATAAACTGGTCGAGGAACGGCCTGAAAATCCGGTTCATCAAACCCATGAACGCTGCTGGGGCATTGGTAAGTCCGAATGACATCACCAAAAACTCATAATGCTCGTAGCGCGTACGAAAAGCAGTCTTCGAAATGTCATCATTCCGAACCCGCAACCGATGATAACCCGATCTCAACTAAATCTTGGAAAAATGTCCCGCACCCGAGAGCTGATTAAAAAAATCGTCAATACGAGGTAAAGGATACCAATCCTGCACCGTAACTCGGTTCAATTGACGATAATCAATGCACAACCTCAAACTGCCGTCCTTCTTCTTGACGAACAGAACATTAGCTCCCCGAGGCGAAACACTGGGACACACAAGTCCCCTATCAAGCAACTCTTGCAGCTGATCCTTAAGCTCCGCCGGGGCCATCCGGTAAAGCGGTATAGAAATAGGCCCCGTGCCGGGGATCAAATCAATGCAAAACTCAATCTCACGCTCTGGCGGCAATCCAGGTAACTCATCGAGAAATACGTCGGGAAACTCTCTCACAATAGGAACCCGATCCAACAAATCTACCGTGGCTGCGGTATCATGAATGAAATCTAATAATCCCAGACATCCTCTCCTCAAAAGCCGACAAGCGCGAAGGGCAGAAATCAAATTATGAGGGGCGGTACCATAGCCCCCCTGCATAACAAGAACTGACTCGCCCGGAAAACAAAACCTGATTGTCTTCTCACGGTAGTCCACAGACGCGTAGGAAGTAGCTAACCGGTCCATGGCCAGGAGAACGTTGAAGTCCAACATCTCAAGAAGGATCAAGTCGACGGATGAATCTTTATCTCCAATATGAATGGCACACGACCGAAACACGTGTCGCGCAACAAAAGACTCACCAATAGGAGTAGTCATGACAAGCAGCTGATCTAGAAAACACGATTCTCGGCCCAACCCCGGCATGAAGTGTGTAGAAAACTTACGAGTGCGTAGATCCCGGATCAAACAAAATGTGTGCATCGAAGGAACATACTGAATGAGTACCTGAAACCACTGCATTGGATGCCTACGCTTCCTGATGAGTCAAAGAAAATACTCGAGCATGCCCTCTACCGGTGACTGGCTGTCCTCCGCCTCTGTCACCCCGTCCTCTCTGAACAAAACCTCTGCGACCACGACCTCTCTGAGCATAAGTCTGACGTGGACTAACAACAGGCATAAGAGGCAACTCTCTCTGAGGTGGAGAAGGTGGTAAGGTAACATGTGATACGGCTGTCTCGTCCTCACGTGGCTCAGTACAATCTCTGACGCGATGATAAAAACTCCCGCACCAGAAACATCCAGACGATGACTGCTGACCCTCCTGGAGATAAGAGCTAAACAACTGGCCTCGTCCCAAGCCTCTGCTACTCCCACGACCTGAACGAAATCTGTCGCGGTGTCTATACATCTGTCTCCGGGCTGATGCACCAGTACGAACCCTCTTCGGTTCCGGAACGACCGAAGTCTCGGAAAGACGCTCCTCAACTAGTAGGGTTGAGTCCACTGCGGCTGCATATGTGTCAAAATGCTGGGCGCTGATAGCGAGGAACAACTGGGTAATCAGGCCTCGCACAAATCTCTTGATTCGCATCTCCTCAGTGTCCACCAAATATGGAGCATACACAGATAGCTGGGTAAACTGAACATCGTACTCTGCCACCGTCATAACCGGAGTCTGGCGTAACGACTCAAAACTGCGAGCTCGAGCATCCTTGACGCTCTGTGGAATAAAACGGGCAAGAAAAACCATCACGAACTTAGCCCAGGTCATAGGAGAAAGACCTGCGGCCCTGCCTCTCTCTAAAGACTCGCACCAGGTCTGGGCAAAGCCCTCCTGACGAAAATTCACGTACTCTACCCATCTCGCGTCGGAGCATCTCAGCGAACGACAGATCCTCGCCATCCGATCGATAAACGACTGGGGATCCTCAACTGCATCGGTGCCGATGAAAACTGGAGGCTTCAGCCTCATGAACTCAGATAATGATACGGTGATAACCTCCATAGCGGCAGGTACGACTGCCTGAACCTTAGGCACCATCACGGTCCCCGTGACAGGTGGGACAACCTCCTGTCTCTGCGCTCGACTGGCCTCAACCAACAACCCCATCATCTGGCGCAAATCCTGCATACCGGCCTCTAGCATAGTAATACTATCTATCGAAGGTGGATCAATCCACTCCTGTGGAATGGGCATACTGCCCTGGTCAGTCTTTGTCTCTGACGAAGTGCGAATCATACGAACATAGAAATCGAATCATAAGGACACATGGAAATCAAGGAAGGAATTACAAGCAATATGTCCTAAGGTCACTTAGGCGGAGTACCGTGTCGTAAGTATGCCGCGGAACATACACACGCTACGTCACTCTGCTTAAGCTACCTACCCCATCATACAAAGGTCATCCTACACTTCGAAAGATAAAACTTAACGTTCTGATACCAACTTTGTCATGACCCCAAATTTAGGCACGTGACCGGCACTTAAATCACGTGACGTCAACAGGTGTAACGCAATTTAAGTAAGCCGAAAACTCAGAAATCTAAATCATAAAAAGAAGTAAGTGATAAAAACATTGTTAAAAACATTTGGAAATCTCAAGTAAAAATCTTAAAGTTTGAGTTTATTTTCTTAAAATTTTTGGCGGCAGCTCCTTTGTAAAACTAGCCCCGAAATGAGTACAAACACAAGATATAAATAAATCATCCCCAAACGGGAGAAAATCACTCTTAAAGGCGGAAACAAGCACCACAAGCATATATACGACGCCGTAGCGAAGAAATAGACAATAAAATTGAAAAACAACATAAAGAGATAAAACTACATAAGAAAGGTCGGCTCACACGAGCACGACACCCAGAGTCACAAAATATACAATATCGGTCCTCACAAACTCGTCACTAAGTCAATACATGAAAGTGGTAGATGGAGAGTACTAGATATAATGAGATATACAATGCATATAATCGGATAACCGCAAACCCACCTATAGCAAAAAGGCCTCACAACCAACCGTGGTGGTATCCGCTGAAATAGATACAATACGGAGCCCTGCCGCGACTACTCTGAGGGTCAAGCCTGCAAAACACTGTGGAACAACGGGGGTGAGTTGCCAACTCGTGAATAGTAAGTAACATCATACAGATAGTCGCAGGTATGCACGAACATTGATAATCTATCACATACAATCTTATAGCATAAGTTTGGCAATATGGATATGCAACAATCATGATCAAGGTACACCATCAGGGTACTACTACTACATGAAACAATGCATATCTAATAAATACTAAGTGTGGGATAAAACATAACATCATCAATGAATCATCATCGTGGAAAATCCCGGTGTCCATCAATGACACCCCAAATCCCAATACCTCAGGCGCCGTCACTCTGATCGGCCCTCATATCCGTAAATCTCATGGAACCTGAGTGCCCAACTGTTAGTTGTATGTATGCCCTAGAGGCCAGTATTGTACAGATGATGTATATTATATTGGATGCTTGGACATATATAGAGATGACTTTCTTGCTCGATATGATAGTATGCTATCTGGTTACTCTTTATCTTAACATGTATACTAGTCTCTTTATACTGTCTTATAGTTACATGTTGGTAAAGCCCTTAGGATGTGTACATGACTACCTGGACTATGATGAGGATCATACTAGTGGGGACATGGTAGTCCATAAGTACATCCTTCAAGGTCCCTAGTCGTGGGTGTATCGAGACGGGGCATTGATATACCAGTGTAGACTAGCGTATACGCTTTTCGACCCATGAGATGGGCGATGGATGATCCCATATCCATCGGTGTTTGACATCAGAGATGGTATACGGGTGCTCAGTGGAGACTGGGTACACTGGACGGACTCGCCGAGAACTCCCAGCTGGTATTATACCTCACGTCAGATGGCAGTTCTCAGGTGACACTTGTGCAGGTTAGTCTGTAGACCCGAGATCGTCATAGAGTCTTGTGTGATTCCCACTGTGCTTTGATTTCCACCTTACCACGTCCATGAGGGCGTGCAAAACGGTGGTTCTTGGGTACAGTCCCGAGTCACATGGAGGCAATGAGCGATAGGAGGAGTTTCGTCTCTCCCGGTATTGGGGGTTGATGTTGCGCTGTGCTCGATTGGCCGTAACAGGGAAGTCCCTGGCCAGGGCTGATTCAGAGATTTGCTGGTAAGTGTTACCAGTAGTTTCCCGACCCGTTATGAGCTTCACATCGGCACGACTTATCGGTTATTGGGGTCTGACGTTTACCACCCCTAGACTTGATATGCGACATATCAGACGAGGAGACCGGACTGTACGGGAAGTGTTGCCGGTTGGCTCGACGGGAGTTGTAGCAGGTTCGCTTGTTCTCTTCTGATCGCTCAATACCCGGGTGGCCGTTACGTTTAGCTGACCGCTTGCGGCTTGGGGGTGCTTGATATGATTATCACCCACTGCCGGCGTATTGACGAGTCTTAGAGTCCCATAATGGAGTTACCTAGTCCAGGCGAAACGTTGTGGTGCGCGTATGCGATATGCGCATGGACCCGATTAAAATGCGCGTATAGGATACCGTATATTGATCGGGCGGCTTGCTTTTGGTTAGGGTCGTATGTGATATGGCCGGATTGATAAATCAAGTGTTGATTTATCATTTAACCATTGGATTCTCACTAGAAATATTTTCTTGTATCTTTGGATGTATGGATGCATGTATGCATTCCTTATTGATTCATGCACATATGGATGTGCATGCACACATACATACATACATCATCTATCATGGTTGTTTATACATAGAAAATGGTGGATATATAAGACTCACACAATGGTTTATATTATGGATATTTATTTCTATTTAAAGTTAAAACAAAGAAAAGAGAAAAAAGGTGAATGAATGGTTATCTTCTACACTTTTCTTTTAACCTAACCATTTTCACCTACCATTTAACCATGATTTATCTTCCTCTTCTCTTTTAACTAGAATGAAATAAATATCCATATTGTTTTAACCATGGTTTGAGATGAGAGAAAGAAAAATATATATTCATATGTTTTTCTTTTTCTCTTTAAGAGTTATTCTTATCTTCTTCTAAAATAACCATCATCTTCTTCAACCTTGAGCTCATGCTCTCTTGAATTTTCTAGAGAGCAAATCATTCATCAAGATAGGATTTTGAAGTGAGAAAAGCCACCACAACATCATTCTACACAAGTCTTGCCCACTTGTTTAGAGTGTTAGCTTCGTTTTTCATTCTTGATCTTGCGGAGTTGCTAGCTTGGACAAAGCGGACTCCGGGTGGATCATCGGTGACCTAGAGGAGTTCAAGCGGAGCTTTTCCAAACCCCAAGTAGCCAAGGAGTCTATCGTAGGGAGCTACAAAGGTTGTACTCTCAAAACCCTAGCATTTCTTTCATGTGATGAAGTATAGATTATGAAACCCTAATTTTTCTAGGATCGATCCTTTGTATGTTAACTTAGCACCCTAAAAATTCAATCTTTGGTACATGTGATGCTTCCAAACCCCTCATAGGGTGCTAGGTAAACCTTTCACCAACATCGACACTCGAAACATCATGAAAACCCGTGCCCAACATCGACACGTAAATCCACATAACTCGGGCTCCGTCGGTCCGGATCGGCATACGGGCTCCGTCAGTCTGGATCGGCCCAAATCCATCTCATGACTTCGGTCGGTATCCTCCGGATAACCGTCGGGTCCAAACTATCACCGGTAGGTAGTATTCCCTTTGCCAGGCTCATCGTCTACTGCACAACATACTTTTCATGCCCCGGGGTACCATACCGGGTCCACCCTGAACCCTTAAACGGATCATCTATCTCCTCGAATCGGGTATCTAACACAAATATCAGAACCGAGAAAACTCTTGGTGGACGCATCGAAATATCATATCAAGAGAAACCGGGTTTTTTTCAAACAATGCATACTTTCTTGAAATATCACCACGGTTCTCAAATCCATAAATCACATGAAATCCGTATCTCAATGCGTAAATCCATGAAATATGATGTATGCAACATAGAACAATAATATGAGCATATTAAGGGAAAACCGCTCTTTGAAATGAATCACGTTTTTAATAATATCATGCGGTTCCCACATTCTCTAAAATCAAATGCAACATCATATAAAGGGTATATGTAGCTATAGTAAGGCATGCGTGTATACATGTAGGTATGTATGCATGATACATTTCATATGCGCAATAGAACAAGAATCAACTACCACAATGTCAATAACTAATGCAGTATCACATATGTATATATGTTGTGCGTGTCACGGCAATTACCAACGCTGTGTGTGTAGCATACAATTTAGTGTTCGTGTAACATGAACCGTCAGTAATGGTGCAGTGTCCAATGGGTACTAAGTCAAGGAACAACAAGTAATGGTATGCAATGATGCTTATGCACAATCAACTCATATGTACAATCAACTCATATGCATATAACCTGCGTTCCCTTCATTGTAGCGTCTGAAGTCCCCGCAATCAATCCTAATATCATACAAAACATAACAAGTGCAACTTAGAAACCGTTGAATAATACATACAAACTACGTTTTGATCGATGCACCGACTCCAACAAACTTTCAAGTGTTCGCTTAGTGGCTAACGACTGTAGCGACATCCTAAATCAAACCTAAGTGCAGCAAGCTACACTAAAAACGCGAACCGTGTCGGATATCATAACACGCGTAGTCGAAACACTAGAATTTAGCAAAGTGTTCCCAGATTTTGACTACAGTCAACACAAAAAATCAAGCAGTACCAGACACCCCAAAATACCTACAGACAGCTACCTTCCAAACCACAACCCCCTAGTCCCTTAAAAATCCGGCGACGCCGGAATTCCCTCAAGTCTCGCCGGGTGAACTGTAAAGGGTGGGGTCACGGTTTCAGGTGAACACTCAGGGCCTATAACACAATACTACTACATTGCTAGATTTTACAGTAACAAATCGTGGTGATAGCAGATCACAGAGACTCTAAAATAACACTAAAAATACGACATTACCCAAAAACTACAACTTTAGTGTTCTAAACAACAACTACTAGGCAAAACAACATTATGTAGACCGAATTAACAGTTAGAGATCCCTACCTTACCACACTTGCTCAAAAACCCTTGCTTTCTATGCTCCAAGTCATCTTTAGTGGCTTAACTAGGCTTGTGAAGGGTTTTAATGAGGTTTAGTGAGGATTTGGCTTTGGTTTAGTGATGGTTTTGTTAGGGTTTCAGTTGAGGGGAGAGGAGATGAGGAAATAAGTGAGAATGAGTGAATGAGGAAAAGAAATGTGGAGTGTGAGGTGAGAATGAGAGAATGAGAGGGTGAGAGTAGACATGCCCTTTCTCTCTCTTCATTAAATGCTCCCCATGCTTACCATGTCTCATCATTCCTATTTTCAACCCTCTCTCTCTCTCTTTCTCAAGTCAACCCTAATTCAAACCCTTACTAAAAAAATACTAAGTGCAAGGTTAACATGGCATGAAATTAATTTAGGGTGCCATGGCCACTTAAACATGATTAACACTAATTAACCCCCAAGTTAACATGCACATGTGTGTGCAAGCCAAAAAAAAATAATAATAAAATATTAATTAATTTTTATAAAATATATGAAGACTATTTTGGTTAACCTTTTACTAAAAACCCGCATTATCGCTTAATTAACACTAATCGCATTTTAAGGTGTTACATCTGCGGAGTGGCTGAGGTTCGTCAGGAACTATTGAATCCTCTGGTTCTACCAAATCGTCAGTTATAGTTTGTGTAGCTGGAACTTCTTTCAGCTCAACCTCAATACCACTAATTTCTTTTACAAGAAATTCCTTTTCTAAAAAGGTGGCATGTTGAGAAACAAACACTTTTTGTTCCTCAGTGTGGTAGAAGATATATCCATATGAATCCTTTGGATATCCCACAAACTTGCACATCACAGACCATGCCTCGAGCTTGTCCGGATTTTGCTTTTTAACATAGGCCGAACAACCCTATATCTTAACTCGTTTAAGAGATGGTCTCTTCCCATACCATATCTCATATGGAGTGGTAGGCACAGATTTGGTCGGAACCCTATTCAATAGGTATGTAGCTGTCTTAAGTGCATAACCCCAAAAGAAAATAGATAACTCAGCAATACTCATCATAAAGCGCACCATATCTAATAGGGTGCGATTCCTCCGCTCCGATACACTATTGTGTTGTGGTGTATACGGAGGAGTAAGCTGAGAGAGAATCCCATTCTCTTTTAGATAGTCACTGAATTCTGTGGTTAAGTATTCTCCTCCCCGATCAGATTGTAGGATTTTAATACTTTTACCCGTCTAGTTCTTGACTTCGTACTTGTATTCCTTGAATTTCTCAAAAACTTCAGATTTATGTTTCAACAGGAACGCATGTCCAAATCTTGAGAGGTCATCGGTGAATGTAATAAAGTACGGGGAACCATTCCTTGCATGTGTAGACATGGGACCGCATACATCACAATGTATCAGTCCTAAGAGATCAGTACCTTTTTCTCCGTGTCCAATAAACTGATATCTGGTCATTTTTCCTTTGAGACATGACTCGCAAGTTTCATAAGATGTAAATTTGAACGGATTCAAATATCTATTTGTTGGAGATAGTGCCCTCAGAGTCAATTATTGGATCGCAGGTATGTGATTGCAATGATTGCGGAGGACCTATACCGGTAGGACAGTCTTACTCGAGATGATAGTATGCTATCTGGTTTGCCTTTATCAGTCGTGTACATGTTCAGGTGACTGATTACATGTTACACTTTGATAGAGCCCTTAGGATCTTGCTTTACTACCAACAGTATGATGGCGATCATATACGTGAGAGTTGGTTACTTTATATGCATATCCTTAATTGTGGTCCCTAGTCGTGGGAGTTTCGAGACAGGGCATCGATACTCCGGAATAGACTAGTGTATACAGTCGAGACCCCGATGAGGGGCGGTGGCCGGTCTCACAAGCCACTGATGTCAGTTGGATCACCTAAGATGTATACAGGTGCTCATTGGGTTATGAGTACACCGGACAGGACTCGCCGGGAACCTGCTAGTTGGTATTATACATATCGTCAGATAGCAGTTCCCTGGTGACATGTGTACAGGTTAGTTCATCGACCTGAGGTCGTCATTTGTCTCGTGTGAGTTCCCACTGTGCTTTGATTTCGACCCTACCACGGCTCAAAGGAGTCGTGCAAATAGGTAGTTTTTGGGTACAGTCCCGAGCCACATGGAGGCACATGAGCGGATCGGCAGGGATTCGTCTCTCCCGGTATTGGGGGCGAGATCGTGCTGTGTCTAGGAGAGCCATTACACAAAGCCCACGGCCGTGGCAGGAAATTTATTGGTAGGTACTCCCGTAGTATCTCAGGGTGTTATTGGGCTACACTCCGAGACGACTTATACTTCTATTGGGGGTCTGACGTTACTAGCCCCCTAGGCAGATATGCGATACTCATAGACGAACGGACCGGACTGTATATACATTGTCACTGTTAGGCTCAGTAGGGTTTCTGGATGAGTTCGCTCATCAGCCTCCCTTGAGGTCAGTCCATGGGCAGCCGTTACGCATAGCTAGTGCCGCTGACGGTTTGTGGTTAAACCCACTGCCAGGGTACTGACGAGTCATTAGAGTCCCCCACAGACAGTTTTCCAAGTTCGGACGAAACGTTGTACAGGCCGTATGGTTTTATGGCAGGGTTCGGAAAAGGCACGTGCGTTTACGCACGTGTCAGCTTTCGGGCAGATGATACTAGTCGGCTTTGGTTTAAGCCGGATCCGAGTATTATATTGAGTAGATAGAATATCTTTGTCTCAGTTGCATTTGTATTCGGTCGTAATACAAATGCGGGTATATTTATACAGTTACGGGGTTATCCTGAAAGTCGTTTCAGGATCACTTTTGGAATTTGCCAGTTTCCAGTTTTCTATCAGCCGTCTTTTAACATTCGGTTAAAAACGGATTTATATTTTCTTGTGATGAGTGTGGAAGTTTCTAGAAGCATCTAGATGAGGTGACTAGGTTGAATGGTGTTGTGTTTTCATTGGTTGCTTTTGGTGTGTTCACACTTTGTGTTCACACTAGAGATATTTGTTTGTGTTCACACTAGGGATATTTGTTCTTAAGGTCACCACTTCCCTCCTACACTCACCCTCTCTCTTGTTTAAAGTGGCCGGCCCCCTCTCCTCCTCCACTCACTCACTTGAGAAAATTATGGTTGTTAAAAGAAAAGACTAAAGTTTTGGATACATGGAAATTTCATAGTTCATTTCTTGTTCCATTTCATTTCCATTGGCAACTTCATTAACCGATCGTCCACGGTTTTGGACGAAGCGAGACAAATTCATCTACTCATTCTCTACATCATTCATGGTCGTCTCTTTTAGCAAACTTGACGACCGAGTTGCCTCGAGTCAGAGGCGGGAGCCCGTTTAAAGAATCATTGACGTGGTGCCACCTGGACGAGCAGATCGGAGATCGACGAGATCGGAGCAACCGCAACGGAGCGTGGGATGATGGTTAAAGAACGAAGGACTCGGATCGTTCGGTATAACCTTTCTACACTCTTTACAGTTTGTTAGTTTAGCAATAATGGCAGATCCGGGTTAAAGTATACGATAGCGCCAGTTAAAAAGTTTTTGTTCCGCATTTGGCGTCTGTAGACGGCCGGGGCGCTACCGTAGATTTACAGTGGTATCAGAGCCTCACAATTTTGCTATACTAACTTGTGCTAACGAGTTTAAAATATCGATCGAACCGGATATCGAAAAACACAATTTTCAAGCTTCACAGTTTCTGTCGATTTTAAATGATGTCCTAAAATTATTCTACATATCACAGAATGTTGTGCAGGGTTTCAGAAGCACACCGACCAAATTTGAGCACGTGATTCCACCAAACTGCCGCGGAATCACGGCCAAAACCATGGTTTGGCCGCGCATCCGCGGCCGTTCTATTGAATCAGTGCACCAAATTTGCACAGTGTCTTCTCTGTTGGAATTTGGGGTTTTTGGTATATATCTTTTAGGTCCAGTTTTTGTTACTGTTCACCAGTTGTTCGTGGGGCCCACTTTATGATATTTAGTCGATCGAAATTTAAACACGTTAGTTTACAGTGCTTACATTATATCTCCGACCGGGAATGTCATTTGATCGGTAAACCGCGTCTGATTGCTATAGTTCTTTTAGACGGGTTTGCGAACGTGACATTCGCGTTGATGTTCTGTGTTGTGCTGTGATGTTGTGGATTTGTCGTGGTGGATAGCAGTGTGCAATGGTTGTGCAGTTTGAGTTTATTTGTACATTTGATATTGCGGGGCGAGCGTCCAACATGTGGATTGCTGTCACTGCCTGTTGTATAATATTCTTTTGGGGCACGACCAGGTTGCGGTCGATGTACCTGTTGTACTATTATTCATTACTGTACTAGGTTATGCCCCGCGACGGAGTGCACGGATAGCCGGGTTCTGGAGGGCAACGGGTCCTCATCTCATGGCTTTGAGAGGCAGAGAGGCCTTACTCTAAAATTGGCAGACTATTCGCCGCACTCGTAGGGGGTACAGGTTGACCCAAGGAGGGGTGCTCAAGCTACCGGATTCCGTGAAGTGCAGGGTGGTCCATTCACTTTGCTGTAGGGGGCTGCCTCGCTTCAGGTTTTGGCGGGTAACTTGCCGCACCCGTAGGGGTCTAGGTTTCATTGCACAGGCTATCCACACGATAGGGGAACGTCGGGTTTCAGCAGCGGCTCTGTGAAACCCGGGGATCCCAGATTATCTGTATTGTTCTGTGATGCTTATTACTTTTCTGTAATGTTGCATATTATCATGCCTGGAGTGATTATTGTATATTGGTTTATATACTATTAGATGTTGTATATGTTTTACACCCGCGCTAGTCCAGTCCCCGCTCTGTCGTTAGTTAAGTAACCTAACGGGTGATGACGGGACCCAGTGACGAATGCGGATGGCATATACGTACATTTTATTTTCGTTCTTTTCTGGTGTGATCGATTGATGGGACCGCATTGATTCTGATCAATGCAAAGTAAAGAAAACCTATTTACAGTTGTTGGAACAAATTTAAAAAGTGTTATTGCAAAGACGTTTCCTTTTGTTTTGCATAGCGGTAATCAGTGGAATATCCTGCACCTCATTCGACGGGGCAAGGGCCGATATCCCTTCACCGGGACTGACCCCTTGGGCAAAAGTTTGCGTCAGGGTAATAACTTCACTATAGTCGATTACAAGTTGCTTTGCATCGCGGTATTCAGTGGAATATCCTGCACCTCATTCCACGAGGAAAGAGCCGAGATCCCTTCACCGGGAGTGACCTCTTTAGCAAAAGGTTTTCGCCACTATATTTTAAAAAAAGCTATCGGGTTCCTTCAGTGATATCAAGTTCGTTACGTTAAAGGTTTTTCGCCAAAAACCAGCCGTAGCCCTCCGTCACTTCTTTTGGGTATTCAGTAGTATTCAAGCTATGCATTTTAGCCAAAGTTAAGGCATAGTGTTTGGTAGCTGCTGGGTATTCATTTGTTGCATAGATAGATGAGTTGGTTTAGGACAGTCGTTCTGCCATTTGGCCAAAGCCAGGGGCATGTACGGGTGGGTTCGAATTGACAAGATAGTGACGGGTAGAACATGGCATGTGACTTATGGCATTTTGACCAAAGCCAAGGTTATAAGAGCATGGGGCAAAAATCATATCGGGAGTTTCTAAAGAAACTGAAACTTGCCAAGTATGCGCATACCTTCTAGAGTATGAGTAACGTGGATGCATTCCATCACGTTATCATGCGATGAGAGTTGGATCCCGATTCCCACTGATGAGTTGGTTTACTATTCGGGTGATCCCGATTGATTCTTCTTTTAGATTTGGAGGAGAATTTGACAAGACAATGGGAGGTTTCCGGATTAGATAAAGTGATAACCATTCTGATCTAGGTTAGAGTGCACGCAGAGTGTTTCTTTTCTCTCTCTCTTTGGCAGCGACCTTTGACCGACCCTAGACTATGACTCAGTGACCAAGTTGACCGAACCTTCTTAAAATACTGGCTTTTGGATTGTCTATGTTGCATAAGTCATTGCCACTCCTTCTTTTACCCTTTGCATTTCTCTGAACACCCGTTTTACTACGGACATCCACTTCCATTGGATAGATCCATCGTATGGTTATATACGAACTCGAAGGGACTTTTTCGAGGATGGATCCAGGTTCAGGAGAAATAGAATTGGTTTATTCAGTTGTCTTTTATTATCACCTTTTCTCAGGTTGCGAGGGCTCCTTGGTTTAGGAGAGTACACCTATTACGCTTATTGGATAGTCTTATTCCAAACCATAGGCAGGTGCCGAAAGGTAGGGAATGAAGAAAACCAATTAGCCTAAGTAGGGTGTGCAGAAGGCAATAACTAAAGACAAAATAAAGAGATTAGAAAAGGGCAAAGTAAATTGCGACTGATATCATTCACGACCAAAACCGCGTACTTCATCGCCACTCCTATTTCACTTTTAAAAGAATAAGGTATTATTCAGTTGTCTTTTATCATCACCTTCTCTCAAGATATGAGTACTCCTTGGTTTAGGAGGGTACACCTATTATGCTTACTGGATAGTCTTCTTCCAAACCATAGGCTGGTGCCGAATGGTAGGGAAGGAAGAAAACCATTTAGCCTAACGATGGTGTACAGAAGGTAACGACTAAAGACAAATAAAGGGATTTGGAGAGATGGCAATAAAATATACGGTTAAAGTCATGAATTGGATTATGGAAGAAGCATTGCTATGAATACCAGGATACCCCTACGAAACATTTTCATGTTTCAGTGCATTGTTAAAAGAAAACTGTTTTCCCGATTAGATACTTACTCCAAGGGTATGTATTTACCAGGTTTCATTCTCATATCTGTATGGTTTTACAGATGATGAGCGGGAGTACGTTATTGGGAATTAGGTGATCATCCTCATTATATCGGAATTCGTTGTAATTGGTGATATTTGAGGAAATCGCCAGGGTACAGTTTTCAACCTACGATGCACAGGTTTTGAGTTGCTCAACTCAGCGGACTTATACAGAGTATTGTATGTTGTCCAAGTGTCCATCAGGACAAAGGGGTAGGTCCTCGTACTATGTTCTGTTTACTTATAACTTCTCTAGTATTTAGACAAGTGTTTCGTAGAAATACAAGGTCTAAGTTTTGAGAAGTTGTGGGTATAAAAATAAAGTAGAGAACCAGGTGTCACAAGTATCAGGATTCTTCAAAGAGATCGAAGATGTAGATTCTTGTGATTGGTATTCAGATGATAGTAATGGTTTTGAGAAACTTGTTTCTTTTTCGGGTTACTCATAATTGGATGGATTCCTAAGTTGAGTAATGCTGATTAGCCTCTTTCCATTAAGTTGATATGCACTGGAGATAGCTGCATGATTGAATCTGGTTCCAATTAAATAAGTGCCAAAATTTCTATATTGGATATAGAATGGTTCATACCTTAACGATGTTAAGGTACAGGGAGTTTTCCAGCTTATGCTTAAAACCAGACTCTGGACAACTCAGGGCACGTTTCTGTAATGGCTGTTTGTGGGTTGGCCCTCGCTATGACGAGGGTTAATATTCTACCATTTGGAAGATCAATAGTGATATTGTTCTTGACTCGCCACAGTTTTAGTAAAATGGATTTTTACAGAAAACAGTAGTGGGAGTATGGTAGAACTGGAAGTGATTCCAGAACCGCAAACGATTATGGAAAATTTAATAGGACCTAAAGGTTCAATCAGGTTTGACATTCCAATAGCCACTCCGCAGATATGGTGGGTAACCTCAGACACCCGAGAGGTACTTCGGTAGCCTCAAAGACGGTGACAGGGAGGTTCTTATCTACCCAGACTTGACACTACCGTTGTTCCAGGCTATGAGACCCGGTAGGAGGGTTATTGTGGTCATTGGGAGTAGCGGAAGCATAGTGGGCAAGTAGCTTATGTCTATTTATAGACTAGAGCAGTTATAGCGGAGATAGATCATCTAATTTTGATGTGACAGTCATGGGTTTGACTTCATCAGAATAGGGGATGGATCTGTTAAGAAGGTAGTAGGCTGTGATGTCATGGTATCTGAATGACATACACAGAGTAGGAAGTAAAATTCCTATACTACGATCGGTTGTACTGTGGTCGTCACACAGTTGTTTCTCCAGACAGGATATGGATATAATATTTGACATTCTGGTTTCTGGATCTATGGTTTTAGATCTAGATTTGGATAGTTTCCCAATGTGGGTACTTTGACAGATATTCTAATGGTTTTTAGAATAGTTGACTCCTAGCATGGTGGTGTACCTGCAGAGAATGGAGTCACCCTCTCTAAAGGTGTCTTACAGACTAAAGGGGAGAGGGATGTGCATGATTGGCAGATCACTTGCTTAGGCAATTGAGTCAATCATGAGATGTCAAGTACCACACCAAATATTGTTTTTGCACTAGATGCAATAAGTTTGTATTAATCCAATCCTGGAGAAACATAAGGAAGCAGTTTTAGAACATAAGTACATGTTCTACGGATTTGATGACGGCAGCCTCTTTCGGGAGACGGTTATCATTCCAGGCTTCAAAGGTGACATGGTTGACAGAGAGATTGTCAGAGTTATAGTTTTCCCTCTGATGAGGGACAGTATTATGGACAGGTGGTCCAAGAGGATACTGTGGGAGGCTTGGTGCCGGATACTGATTAGGTTCAGTGATCCATACAGTCTAAGAAGTTTGGATTTGGATTTCATTTATGAACTAGGTCCCATCAGATATCCAGACGTACTCTAAGACAGGTATTACTCAATTCAGGAGATGGCTTTCTCCGTGAATTTGAGATTAAGAGAGATATAGAAAGAAACTTCTAGGCGGATCCACTCACTGAGGCTATTTCTCGAACACAATAGTTTTACAAACGGGCTTTGTGAAACTGATTTGTAGAGGAGTTGGATGTTCGGTTTCACACGGGCTGTGAGTAGTCGACATCGCAATAATTAGCCTTGAGTGCAAGTGGGAGATTTTTGGAGATAGTGCCCTCAGAGTCAATTATTGGATCGCAGGTATGTGATTGCAATGATTGTGGAGGACCTATACTGGTAGGGCAGTCTTACTCGAGATGATAGTATGCTATCTGGTTTGCCTTTATCAGTCGTGTACATGTTCAGGTGACTGATTACATGTTACACTTTGATAGAGCCCTTAGGATCTTGCTTTACTACCAACAGTATGATGGCGATCATATACGTGAGAGTTGGGTAGTTTATATGCATATCCTTAATTGTGGTCCCTAGTCGTGGGAGTTTCGAGACAGGGCATCGATACTCCGGAATAAACTAGTGTATACAGTCGAGACCCCGACGAGGGGCGGTGGCCGATCTCACAAGCCACTGGTGTCAGTTGGATCACCTAAGATGTATACAGGTGCTCATTGGGTTATGAGTACACCGGACAAGACTCGCCGGGAACCTGCTAGTTGGTATTATACATATCGTCAGATAGCAGTTCCCTGGTGACATGTGTACAGGTTAGTTCATCGACCTGAGGTCGTCATTTGTCTCGTGTGAGTTCCCACTGTGCTTTGATTTCTACCCTACCACGGCTCAAAGGAGTCGTGCAAACAGGTAGTTTTTGGGTACAGTCCCGAGCCACATGGAGGCACATGAGCGGATCGGCAGGGGATTCGTCTCTCCCGGTATTGGGGGCGAGATCGTGCTGTGTCTAGGAGAGCCAATACACAAAGCCCACGGCCGTGGCAGGAGATTTACTGGTAGGTACTCCAGTAGTATCTCAGGGTGTTATTGGGCTACACTCCGACACGACTTATACTGCTATTGGGGGTCTGACGTTACTAGCCCCCTAGGCAGATATGCGATACTCATAGACGAACGGACCGGACTGTATATACATTGTCACTGTTAGGCGCAGTAAGGTTTCTGGATGAGTTCGTTCATCAGCCTCCCTTAAGGTCAGTCCATGGGCAGCCGTTACACATAGCTAGTGCCGCTGACGGTTTGTGGTTAAACCCACTGCCAGGGTACTGACGAGTCATTAGAGTCCCCCACAGACAGTTTCCCAAGTTCGGGCGAAACGTTGTAGAGGCCGTATGGTTTTATGGCAGGGTTCGGAAAATGCACGTGCGGTTACGCACGTGTCAGTTTTCGGGCAGATGATACTGGTCGGCTTTGGTTTAAGCCGGATCCGAGTATTATATTGAGTAGATATAATATCTTTGTCTCAGTTGCATTTGTATTCGGTCGTAATACAAATGCGGGTATATTTATAAAGTTACGGGGTTATCCTGAAAGTCGTTTCAAGATCACTTTTGGAAGTTGCCAGTTTCCAGTTTTCTATCAGCCGTCTTTTAACATTCGGTTAAAAACGGATTTATCTTTTCTTGTGATGAGTGTGGAAGTTTCTAGAAGCATCTAGATGAGGTGATTAGGTTGAATGGTGTTGTGTTTTCATTGGTTGCTTTTGGTGTGTTCACACTTTGTGTTCACACTAGAGATATTTGTTTGTGTTCACACTAGAGATATTTGTTCTTAAGGTCACCACTTCCCTCCTACACTCACCCTCTCTCTTGTTTAAAGTGGCCGGCCCCCTCTCCTCCTCCACTCACTCACTTGAGAAAATTATGGTTGTTAAAAGAAAAGACTAAAGTTTTGGATACATGGAAATTTCATAGTTCATTTCTTGTTCCATTTCATTTCCATTGGCAACTTCATTAACCGATTGTCCATGGCTTTGGACGAAGTGAGACAAAGTCATCTACTCATTCTCTACATCATTCTTGGTCGTCTCTTTTAGCAAACTTGACGACCGAGTTGCCTCGAGTCAGAGGCGGGAGCCCGTTTAAAGAATCGTTGATGTGGTGCCACCTGGACGAGCAGATCGGAGATCGACGAGATCGGAGCAACCGCAACGGAGCGTGGGATGATGATTAAAGAACGAAGGACTCGGATCGTTCGGTATAACCTTTCTACACTCTTTACAGTTTGTTAGTTTAGCAATAATGGCAGATCCGGGTTAAAGTATACGATAGCACCAGTTAAAAAGTTTCTGTTCCGCATTTGGCGTCTGTAGACGGCCGGGGCGCTACCGTAGACTTACACTATTTTTATGCAACTTAGACAGTCTGATCGCATTGATATGACCAAGTCTATAATGCCATAAGAAAGCTTCGTTCATTTCTGAACTCTTCTTCTTGAGTGTGTTATGTACATTTAGAACCGTGTTTTGATTTAGAACGTATATCCCATTACACAATGTTCCAAACCCAATCAACACTTGATTTAGGAAAATGTTCATACCATTTTTTTCTAGTGCAAAGTTACAACCTTCTTTATCTAATAAAGAAATGGATATGATGTTGCACATCATCGAAAGTACGAAATAACAGTCGTTCAAAATCAATGTATTATCATTTAGTAATACAAGGTGATATTCGCCGACAGCTTCGGCATCAACAATTGCTCCGTTCCCTACTCTGAGAGACATATCACCCTTTCCTTGTTCTCTACTTCTTCTTAACCCTTATAACATATTATAAATATGGGATCCCGATCCGGTATCTAATACTCAGGACGTAGAGCAAACTGAAAAACAGTTCTCTGTAACGAATACACCTGAAGAAGATGCATCAACATGCTCTTTCTTCGTTCGGGTTGCGTGGGAATCCTGGTATTCCCCTATTCCTTTGCTCAGACTTATAACAGTTATAAATTATAGCGGAACCAATGTTCCCCGACTTAGTATAATAAGCGGGTTCGGTCAATACATCCATATTATTATCTTGATTAAGGCGTGTCATGGTCACTACCTAGAGAGAGAGAGAGAGAAGAAAACACTTTAGCGTGCGCTCTTATAAGATTAGATTGGTTATTATCTTATCTAATCAGGATGGCTCCCACTGTTTTTATTAAATCTTCTTTCAAACCCTAAAAGGTAAGATTAGCCGGGATTAATTACACCCTACAAGTTCGCCAATCGGTCAGCTAGGAAGGTATTAGTACTCCGAGGGAGTCTCCCCATGCTTTCGTATGGAACAAATTAAATAACCTCATTTCCGGAAGGGCATGACCCCGTTGACACCTTTATTAGACACCTACTGGATCAGCTAATTGTAAAGTGGAAAACACTCACAGGAGTAACTATTACTCGCAGTGGGTATCGGGATCCAACTATCTCATAGAAGGTATGCAATCTCATTGCAAATTTCAACACTTGAAATTTCCAATATCTGTTTTTACCCCTAGCAACTTATGACCTTAACAAGGTCAACAAATCATAAGAGCTAGTCAAGTTCAACCCGTCATTTCGTGATTGAATTAAACCCACCCGTATGACCCTTAATAAGGTCAACAAAGTCGTACGACTACCCTAATCCAATCGCATCATATGCTGCAGATAAGCGCTAATCAGCTACCGCACACTACGTCTTGGCTATGGTCAACAAACGTAGCACGAATACTAAATAGCACTTATCTGAAATGATAAAGGGCTACGAAAGGTTTTTAAGAAAACCTTTAGCGCAACGAACTTGATATCGTTGTAGAATCGAGTGATTTGAAAATGAGTGGTTTAAGCTCCGCTTTTAAAATCGATAGTTTTCAATATAAACCGAGTGGGTTGTAGCATTTTCTAGTTTCGCGGAAGAGGTCACTCCCGATGAAGGGATCTCGGCTCTTTCCTCATCGAATAAGGTACTGGATATTCATAATGGAATACCGCTATGCAAAGCAAGAACTAGAGCTACCTTTCTGAAAAAAATGATTCTACAACATCTTTAGGTTTCTTTTCTTTTCGTTAATCTCATTAATGAAGTCCCATCAGTTATGTTTCCTAAACATCACAGAAGAAACGAAAATAAAACGTACGCTTATGCCATCTGCATTCGGCATGGGGCCCCGTCATGCACCGTTAGGTTACTTAACTAACAGCAGAGCGGAGGCTGGACTACCGCGGGTGCAAAACATAAGAAACGTTTATTATATATCATATATATAATAAAAGCATTTATCTCACGCAGTAATATGATCACATCAGAGAACAACAGCAGCAGAAGCAAACATATGAAATATAGGATATATTAGGAGGTCCGTAATTTAAATTAAGCCAGTAAAAAACACGGATTCCACGGTCGTGATGAATAGCCAAACCTACATCCCTAGACCCCTACGAGAGCGGAAAGTATCCCTACCAATTCTAGAGTTAGGAGATCTAGTCTCGACACCTTGAGATGGTCTCCCACTGGACTCTAGAACCCGGTTACTTGTGCTCCCCGCCTTGGGTCTATCCTAATGCGGAAAAGTAAATAATATACATCAATGGAGACAACAACCTCAACTCGGAAGTATCCTAATAAAAGAATATTACATGAAATTTTACATGAATGAAAATGAAAAACTCTCATCTCACGCAAAAACCCCCGGCTATTCAAACACGACGATCCAATATAACATATCACAGCAACCTATAAACATCACATGTCATCAACGTAAGTAAATATGCTTATCCCGAATGTCGTTGATATATAGCAACGAGATCGGTGATACCCTACATATTACACTTACGGTCGTAGAAAAGAAATGAAAAACTACAATAATTAGAATCCGCAAATAAACCTTGCCTAACACAATAAACCTTGCCTTTTAGTCTCAAATTGAAAACACTTTTCAATTACTTAGTAGGGTAATTCAATAAGATTCCCGACTACCTGATCGAATGCTCGTCGGAAGCTTTAGTAGATGGCCGCACCCCCGATGCCATCGATGAAGTGCACTTAGGCGGAATACTGTGGCCGCGAGCACCCGAATGTATGCTTTTGGCCTCGGGGTTCTCCTACAGTCACTTAGTCGATGCTATGGGGTGTGGCTATCTAGTATAGTTACCCGGCGAGTGTTCGTATACTATACGAGATTGCGACGGAGTTTTGATCCAAATCAAAACTTCGTGGCAATCGATCAAAAGAGACTAAATCACTAGATTTTCAAAACACAAACTAGTTTTCACAAAACTAATTATTGTGGATTCCAAATATTGTATTACATATCATAATCATCTAGACGATGTTAAACCTTTCGATCGATTTATCAAACACCCACAAATCACAGAGATCTCAACAACTTGAGTCTCACTAAAAATACCCAGAAAGTGCATAATAACAAAATGGAGCAACACAAGAAAATTTATCCTTCAACTCGTCAAGATTGCGGCAGATCCGCGGCCAAACAAGGGTTTGGGCCACGGTTCCTCTCCTCCTTAATGGAGTTGGGGACTCGAATTTCTTGGGGCTCCATCATTTTACTTGCACGATTTTCTGAATATTTATAATCTGCAAAATAACAACTTTTGAAAAATGGAAAGAAACTTGGTAAAATCCGGGTTTCGATGTTCGATCGAAAACATTAATGACGTATAGACCTCGCCTAATGCTCTAGCTTGGCTTTGATACCATGAAAGTATGCCTTAGCACCACTACTATATTTGAACAAGCATCAAGTATACAATTTTAAAAAATCTAGTGTGCTAAAGCATGCTAACCTAGAATCGAACTAGAGAATTAGGGTTTGTAAACATGTAAACAAGTTTTACATTAAGTGAATAGGGAATACAACCTTTTTAGACCGGTCCTTCACTTCAAAAGCTCCAAGTAGTAGTCCCTAGAACTCTTCTTAGGCTCCACTTGGTGAAAGGAACGAGCTTGCTTAGTCGTCTTCGAGGCCGAAGATGATCCACCTCGAAGTATCTCTAAATCAAACTACCTCTTCACTAATTAAAGAATTAGTGAAGCAAAAAACCTATACTAAATGGGTGGTGATGTGTAGGTTTCTGAAGTAGGAATATTGCTCACTTTAGAAATTTCTTTCTCTCTTTCTTTTTCAACTCAAGAAAATGCTAGAGGAGGAAGATGAAGAACTAGGGTGAAAAAATATCTCAAGTGATTATATAAGACATAACTATGGGCTAAAGATAATGGTTGGGTTATAAAATATCTAGAGTAAAACAAAATTAGTGGAATGAGTCATGGCTTCTACATGCTTCTATAAGCATCTAAGTCATGCTCATTTATCCACTAATTTTATTTCCCTCTTAATAAATAATTACCCTAATTATCATTAGGTTTGGTGTGAGTCTCATATACCCATGATCTATGTATCATCAAGCATGATACAATAGTAATTTATATATAAATGAACATATATATATATATATATATATATATATATATATATATATATATATATATATATATATATATATATAAACAAGAGAAGAAAATCATTACTAAGCTAATATTAGTAAATATATCAAATATAAATATATATATGTAACATTTCAGAAAATATAAAATATTATTTTTGGAATTTAATATTAAAATAATATATATCGCGAAAACTAGTCGATTTGCGAAATGGGGAATTTCGTAAAATGGTATAATTATATACCAATATTTGTAAAATAATGGGACATTAAAATGATCTATTTATTAAAAAGATATATATTGGATTTGGTATTTTTATAATTGATTATATGCAGTTTGAATAAAAATTGATTAGTGCACTACTAATCGCGATTAGTCCTAATCCGTCTTTTTTATTAGTCATGGCTAGTGCACCATGACATATTGCATTTTGTTACATGTTGTTTCATTTATGTTTGTTTTAGTGGTATTATGTGAACTATGTTGAGAAAAGAAAGAGAATTATTGGAGAAAGAGAGAGAGTGTGACATGGCATGAATGATTGAGAGGGTGAGCATAAGAATGAGGGTGAGGATAAGAGAGAGAGAGAGAAAGAGAGAGAGTGGGCTGCCCCTTCACCATTCTTCCAATTGCTTTTCTCCTGCTTCTTCATCTTCAAGCTCCCCAACTTCTACCCTCTTATATCATCTCAATTCCTTCACTAAAACCCCATACTTCCTTCATTAAAAAGATGCACAACCTCTCTATAAACCCATTGGACCTTTCAAAGTTGGATTTTGAAGAGTTTGAGCAACTCAAGAAAATTCTTGAGTTGCCAAATGAGATAATTCCTACACTTCTAGTTTAGTTTTTAAGTTTCCTAGCACCCTATAATAGGTTAGAGTTAAATCGATGTGGATTAGTGATGTTTGGAAATTCCAAGAGAGGGTTTTGGTGATGGTGTGGACTTGTGATATGTAGTAGCTGTTTACAAGACCTTAGTGTTGATTTTGTGGCCTAGAACGCTGAATAGAAACCAAAATACGAACTTATAAATTTACCCGTGTCGGTTTTGTGATGTTTAATAGCCTACAAGGAATCTGGAGCAACCTGAGATGTTTCTGAGATAAACAACCAATATCATTGACCTAGATTAACAACTAGAAACCCACCACAAAAGTACGAACCCCTTTGTCCCCGGTATGGCCGGCGAGCTTGGAATTCTAGCCAGTCGCCAGATTTCTAGTGGGGTATGGTGTTGAGTTTTTGGTTGTAGCTCCTAATCCCTATAAACAACTCCCTTTACTTGCTTGTTTAGTCCCTATTAACCTGAGCTAAAATCTGTGAGCATATTGGGTTGGTTTTGGTTAAGTTTTCCCGATATTGGAATTCTTGGTTTTGATATTTGATATTGTATTTGGTCGTTAGATGTCTGTACGTCAACGACGAGGGTTGTTTGGTTGTTTTACATGCGTAGGCCATAGGTTCTAACTTATAAGCGCGCCGTGTGCCGTATCGGTTTTCCGGATATTGATTCAAATAGCATTGCGATTGTGTATTGATTGTAGGTACCTTCATAAGGATTCCGAGACGACGAAGTACATCGACTACGGTTGAACAAGGAGTTCCGCAGGTGAGTAGATTTATATCTACGGGGGAAGTCGGGTGGATGGCGTATAGCCCCCCTGCAATTATAAATGGAAACCAATATATATACAATATGGTTGGAGGAACTAGGCGAGAAACTTATGGATATGGTTAAAAGAGTTAGTAGGTGATGAGATGAGATGATACGAGCGGATACGATTGATATAAGATATGAAACGATATGTATAAGGATATGACATGAGATAAATGAATATGATAAGATTGAGATAGATGTGTTATGAGACCGGTAAAATGAGATATATATATATATACATATGTATATAAGATTACTTGATGTGAGATGTTGAGGTGATGAAAAGAGAATGTGACGTAAGATATTTATATATATAATTATGATAATAATGAGTGATATGCCGTACGAGACTTAGATCCGTAGCCTCATTGTGGTATAGGTCGATAGAATCCCTATTCTGTTTGTTTCCGCTCTGCGATATTTTACCGGATGATTGATCCATACCCTTGACTAGAGGATGCCGTACGATGAATTATACCTTACGTGATGTTGTGAGGATGGATGCCAATTGATAGATTCACCGACTCGGATATGTTAAAGATTTCTAATCCCCGTCTACACCGATTAGTTTAGCCTTTACGTAGAAGTTAAATTAGATACGTATACCATATAGCATTGCACTCATGATTTACTTTCTGCTACGTTCATGATATTCTCATTGCATTACTTATGCCTGTGCCAGTACACTTACACAATTATCGATGATGCGTATGTTACAGTTACACAGATTGCCGGCTCACACACGTTCATCATCGATAATTGCTATGTCACTTACACAGTAAAATTGCTGCATCATGCTATTACTCTAAATTGTTCAGTACTGTCACATGACTCGTTGGCATGATATACTTGCTATGCTCACATCACTATACTTTGTTGCATGATATACTTGCTATGCTCACATCACTATACTTTGTTGCATGATATACTGGATATGCTCATATTTCTGTTCTATGTTTGCACACATCATGCTTTACAATTATATGCATTGAGATGCTGTTTTCATGAGATTCTGGATTTGAGAACCGTGGTTATATTTCAAAAGAAAGTATGTATTGTTTTAAAAACCCGGTTTCTCTTGATATGATTTTTCGGGACGTCCACCACGTGCTTTCTCGATTATGAGCAATGTGATACCCGATTCGAGGAGCGGTAGGCACCGTCTGCGGGTACATGGTGGACCCGGTGAGGTACCCTGGGGCAAGAAGACTTGTATAGTTAGGCGGTGAGTCTGGCAGTGGAGCACTACCTACCGGTGATAGTATTTGGACTCGGCGGTTATCCGGAGGATACCGACCAGAGTCATGAGATGATATGGGCCCATCCGGACTGACGGATCCCGTAGGCCGATCCGGACTGCCGGAGCCCGAGATATAAGGATTTACGTGTCGATGATGGACACGGGTTTCATGAGTTTTCGAGTGTCGGTGTTGGACACTCAGGTTCCATGATTTTGATGTGTCGTGGATGGACACACATTGGTTGATATCCTCATACATACATGCATATGCTTTCATGATGTTTCGAGTGTCGATGTTGGACACTCAGGTTCTATAATATTGCTGTGTCATTGATGGACACGTGGATGATATCCACATGCATACAAGCATTGATTATATTGTTGGCATATATGCAGATACGGTCACCCTAAATATCATAGTATTACATTTATGATATAGTTGACCTAGGAATCGATGTTTTATTCGATTTCTACCTGCTGACGTTTTCTACTCACGAGTTGGCAACTCACCCCTGTTGTGCCACAGTTCTTGCAGGTTGACCGCATGGATCAGTAGCGGTATCGCTGGCACACAGCTTGCTTTCGGGTGATTTACTTTGGTAGGTGGGACATTTGGATCGTGCCCACTCTTGTATTATTGTTCCTGTTGTATCTAGTTAACTCCATCAATCAGAAACTAGTATTAGTATAAGTAGTAAGACATAGAAAGACTTGTGTTTGCGAGACTTAGAGCGGCGGATTATATGTTTGCTATTGGGGGATTTGATGTCTTGCTTTATTTTACATTATCCTTTGTGTTAATCTTCGCCGTTGGGCGTCGCATACTTATATTTCTGTCTTGCGTGTTTGTGATTCCGTCGATTGGCGAAGAACTAGCTCCCGCTTGGGGATGCCTTTTATATTTTCATGTATATGTGGTTTTGGATCAAAATATACAAGGGAGGTGCTGCCCAAATTTTTTAAAAGACGCAACCTGTTTTTCAACTAGTAAAACCCACTTGCATTTTCATGTTCCATTATCTATTCATTTTAGAAAACATTTTATTTCATCATACCTTTATTTCAAAACTTCACCTTTTTTATTTTCTTTAAAAGTTTAGATTTCTAGGCTTCGGCTTACTTAATTTACGTTACGCCTTTAGACGTTGCATGATATAAGTGCCGGTCACGAACAAAATTTTGGGTCGTGTCAATATATCAAATTATTAAATCAACACTTGATTCGATAATCCGGTTATATCATATACAACCGACTAATATCATTTATATGTATATCAATTTATCAACTCAACACTTGATTCAATAACCCAGCTATATCATATATAACTGGCCAATATCAAATATCGCGAGATTAGAATACGGTATCACATACTCGTATTTAATTATGCAACCGCACATATCAACATATGTTCCCTATTTCGTTTCGCTTGAGCTAGGAAACCTCTATGTGGGACTCTAAAGACTCGTTAATACGCTAGCTGTAGGTAATGATCACATCTGTCATCCACAAGCCGTCAGCGGTACTAGCCGGACGTAACAGCTACCCAGGAATTGAGCGATCAGAAGATCAACAAGCAAACTTGTCCAAACTCCCGTAATGCTTATAAGTAACACTTACCGTACAGACCGGTCTCTTTGTAGGATATGTCGCATATCAAGTCTAGGGGTGGAATCGTCAGACCCCAGTAACTTGATAAGTCATGCCAATGTGTGGCTTATAACCGTTCGAGAAACTACTGATAACACTTACCAGTAAACCTCATCAGCCATGGCCAGGGACTTGCTGTTATAACCAATCGAGCATAGCGCAACATCAACTCCCAATACCGGGAGAGATGAAACCCCTCCTATTGCTCACTGCCACCATGTGATTCGGGACTGTACCCAAAATCCACCTGTTCGCACGACTCCTTTGAGCCGTAGTAGGGAGGAAATCAAAGCACAGTGGGAACCACACAAGACACTATGAAGATCTCGAGTCTACAGACTAACCTGTACCAGTGTCACCAGAGAACTACTATCAAACGATAGGTATGGTATCATTTATGATTTCTCGGCGAGTCCTGTTCGGTGTATCCATTCTCTAATGAACACCTGTGTACAATCTTTGATGTCAAACACCAATGGTTGTGTGATCAACCATCGCCCCATACAGGGTCAAGAAACGTACACACTAGTCTACTCTGGAATATCGATGCATGTCTCGATATTCCCTCGACTAGGAATGGTTAAAGGATGTTCTTGTGGACTACACAACCCCCACTAGTATGATCTGCATCATAGTCCTGGTAGTCAAGATAACATCTTAAGGCTACATATATCAGAGAGAGAGTATAACAATAATACTAGTGTACATGTTAAGATAAAGAGCAAACAGATAGTATCCTATCATGTCTAGCAAGAAAGTCCTCTATATATATATGTCCAAGCATCCACTATAATATACAATAATGTACAAAATGACCTCTAGGGCATACATATGACTAACAAAGTTTTTCTCACCAATTCATCATGTCCTTTCACTTCCATGTGGGCATCCTCCCGAACCATTAACTATTTTTCCCGAACTACATATGCGTCTGGAATTTGTTAATGAAGAATGCATGGATGAGCTGAATTTTGAGTATAACATTAAGGATGAACCAGTTTTATTAGATGAGTCGGATTTTCCAATTCATTTGGTCCCTTCCATTGCTTGTGACCATTCTCCTGAACGTTTAACCGATACCATTCCTCGATCACTCACCTTCATCCTTTCCATCGTTTCCACTTTACAAGACGCCATATCATCTTCCCCTCCTACGTCTAGTTCACCACGTTCGGTCGACCCATGTTTTCTTACGAATCTTGAGACGTTTGACCTCATTTCTCAACATGTTGATAGATTAGTACAATCCATTTTTACACTTTATGTAGGGATCCTAGGCACTCTTACAAAGGTCAATAAGGCATCAACCATGCCCGATTAATAATTTAGACGTGCCGAACAACCCAAAACCGGGATCTTTGCTAGATTATTAGGGTTTAACATGCAAGTAAACATCTTTACAACTAAGTGTGAGGGATTACATCCTTTGTAGTCCGCTCCTTCGCTTCATAAGCTCCGAGTAGAAGTCCCTTCACCACGATCCATGATCTCCCGGACTCAAGAAAGGCTCCACAACTCGAACGATCCATGCTAGCTTGTAGTCTTCCTTTTCTCCGATGATCTACCTCGACCTTTCTATAACTCAAGCTATCTCTCTCTAATGAGGTGAACACCCTAATCTAATTGGCTAGATTAGATGAGGATGATGGAGTAGTATTTGTGCTCTCTTTTCTTATCAAATTCTCACTCTTAATCTTCACAAAATGAAAACCTAGAAAGCTTTCTCAATGCTCAAGGTTGAAGAAGAAGAAGAAATAATCGATAAATCCTTTTATGATGAATAATGAAATGATATATGATTAATAATGCAACCATGGTTAACTATGACAAGGCTAACCCATGTAGAGATTTAACTAGGGCTAGGGTTTGGGTTGGGTTAAAGAATGAGTCATCTAAAATATCAACCATAATATCTTAGCACAAAACAAAATAAAACCTTCTAGAAGGTTCATGAAAGAAGTAACCCAAATCAAAACGTAATCTTGTTTAATCTCCACTAAACATGTTGCATTAGTAATCATATCATGTTACAATATTATATATCACATATATAATATATATTTGTGACAAAAGAAAATAATACAATTAACATATATCGCATATATATCAATGTATTATCCGGTGAGAAAATAAATCAATAAAGCGAGCCAATATTAGATAATGTAATGAAATATATCATATATATTATTATACATTAAATTATTGAATCAACACTTGATCCGACAATCCGGATATATCGAATATAACCGACTAATATTTTATGTATCGATTCATCGAATCAACACTTGATCCGATGACCCGGCGCATATCAAAATATCGTGAGAATATAATACGGTGTCTCATATCGCATTATCCTCGGTTATGCACATATCACATATGTGCCCCTACTCCATTTTGCCTGAGTCAAGTAACCTCTGTGTAGGACTCTAAAGAATCGTCAATACGCCGGTAGCAGGTGATGATCATATCAAACACCCACAAGCTGCAAGCGGTCAGCTAAACGTAACAGCCACCCATGTATTGAGCGATCAGAAGGTCAACAAGCTAGCCTGTACATTCTCTTGTGAATTAAATCAGTAACACTCCCGTACAGTCCGGTCTCTTCGTCTGATATGTTGCATATCTAGTCTAGGGGTGGTATACGTCAGACCCCAGTAACCGATAAGTCGTGTCGATGTGAGGCTCATAACGGGTCGAGAAACTACTGGTAACACTTACCAGTAAATCTCTATATCAGCTCTGGCCAGAGACTTCCAGTTATATCCAATCGAACACAGCACAACATCAACTCCCTATACCGGGAGAGACGAATCCCCTCCTATCGCTCATTGCCTCCATGTGATTCAGGATTGCACCCAAAAGCCACCGTTTTGCACGCCCTCTTGGATGTGGTAAGGTGGAAATCAAAGCACAGTGGGAATCACACAAGTCTCTATGACGATCTCGGGTTTACAGACTACCTTGTACCAGTGTCACCGGAGAATTGCCATCTGACGTGTGGTATATCACCATCTGGGAGTTCCCGGCGAGTCCGTCTAGTGTACCCATTCTCCACTGAGCACCCGTACACCATCCTTGATGTCAAACACCAATGGATATGGGATCATCCATCGCTCATCATATGGGTCAAGATGCGTATACGCTAGTCCACTCTGGTGTATCGATGCCTTGTCTCGACACACCCTCGACTAGGAACAGTTATAGGATGTACTCATCGACTACCGTGGCCCCACTAGTATAATCTCATCATAGTCCCAGTAGTCGAGTACAGATCCTAAGGGCTTTATCAACATGTGAGAGTAAGACAGTAAACTAATACAAGTCAACATGTTAAGATAAAGTGAAACCAAATAGGATACTGTCATGACGAGCAAGAAAGTCCTCTCTATATATATCCAACCATCCATTATAATATACATCATATGTACAACAATGGCCTCTAGGGCATATACATAACTAACAATCTCCCACTTGCACTAAGCCCAGCTGCTGTAGTATCTCATACGTAGCATCCCGAATAATCTCTCAAACTGTATCTGGGGAATGGCCTTCGTGAGTGGATCCGCAGTGTTGTCCTTCGTATCTGCTCTCCTGACCTCGATCTCCCGGCGATCAACTATGTCCCTGATCAGGTGATACCGTCTCAGAATATGTCTGGACTTTTGATAGGACCTGGGTTCCTTGGCCAAAGCCACAGCTCCATTGTTATCGCAATACTGAGGTATTGGATGTTCAATGGATGGAACCATACCAAGTTGACTAATGAACTTCTTTATCCAGACAGCCTCTTTGGCAGCATCGTTGGCAGCGATGTATTCAGCCTCCATCGTCGAGTCTGCAACGGTATCCTGTTTGGAACTCTTCCAACATACCACCCCTCCATTGAGGGAAAAGACAAATCCCGAGTGCGACTTAGAGTCGTCCTTATCACTTTGGAAGCTGTAATTGGTAAAGGACTCCACTTGGAGTTCTCCGTTACCATACACCAAGAATATCTCTTTAGTCCTTCGTAAGTACTTGAGAATGTTCTTCACAGCTGTCCAGTGACTCTCTCCAGGATCTGCTTGATACCGACTCACTACACTTAGTGAGTATGCTACATCGGGTCTCATACATAGCATCGCATACATGATAGAGCCTACTGCCGAAGCATAGGGTATCCCTTGTATGCGAGCTCTCTCCAAATCAGTCTTGGGAGACATCTCTTTGGAGAGAGTGAGTCCAGAGATCGTGGGTTGGTTCCCATGCTTGGATTCTTCCATACTAAACCTCTTTAGTCTGGTGTCAATGTACCTGGATTGGGACAATCCCAGTATCCGTTCAGATCTATCTCTATAGATCATGATTCCCAATATGCAGGAGGCATCACCTAGATCTTTCATTGAGAATCTTTGTGATAAGAAGAGCTTGACTGATTGCAGCATAGGAACATCATTTCCTATCAAGAGTATGTCATCCACATACAATACGAGGAATACAACCTTACTCTCTGCGACCTTTTTATAAATACAAGGTTCATCTATATTTTTGATGAAGTCAAACTCTTTGACTACAACATCAAAACAGATGTTCCAACTCCGCGATGCTTGCTTTAACGCATAAATGGATTTAAGCAGCTTGCGCATCATTCCGCTGCTCCCACTATCTACGAAGCCCTCTGGCTGAGTCATGTACACGCACTCTTCTAAATCACCGTTTAGAAAGACGGTCTTAACATCCATTTGCCAGATTTCGTAGTCATGGTATGCAGCAATGGCAAGTAAGATCCGGATGGACTTAAGCATAGCCACTGGAGAAAAGGTTTCGTCATAATCCACACCTGGTCGTTGACGAAAACCTTTTGCAACAAGTCTAGCTTTGAAAGTCGCAACTTTCCATCTACACCAATTTTCTTTTTAAAGATTCACTTGCTCCCAATGGGTTTTACCCATTCAGGAGCATTTTCCAAAGTCCATACTTTGTTGGTATACATGGATTCCATCTCAGATCGCATTACATCCAGCCATTTCACAGAGTCATTACTCGTGATGGCCTGTTCGAAACTAGTCGGGTCATCATCTTCCATGATGCAATCCTCGCTTCCACCATCAATGAGAAAACCGTAGTATCTCTCAGGTGGATGAGAAACCCTGCTAGATCGGCAGAGAGGCTGGGGTTTGTCGGGTACTACTGAATCCTCTGGCTCCAATAAATCATCAGTTGTAGTTTGTGGTACTGGAACCTCTTCTAGCTCTACCTCTTTGCCACTAATTTCTTTTGCAAGAAATTCCTTTTCCAAAAAGGTGGCATATTGAAAAACAAACACTTTTTGTTCTTCAGCGCGGTAGAAAAAGTATCCTTGGGAATTCATAGGATATCCCACAAACTTGCAAAAAACTGATCGTGCCTCGAGTTTGTCCGGATTTTGCCTTTTGACATAGGCCGGACAAACCTATATCTTAACTCATTTAAAATATGGTCTCTTCCCACTCCATATCTCATATGGTGTAGTAGATACAAATTTAGACGGAACTTGATTCAATAGGTATGTGATCAGTCGAAAATATTGCATATTTTAACCGGCAATTTCCTTATCATCTGCATACATATAGAAGAGTACGGTATTCATAATTCACATATTAGCTAATCGGTCGCAAAATATCAAATTACATGTATTCGACCTTAAAACCATCATTTCTAGGGAAATTGACTGCATTGCATTACATAGCATATTTTCTATATCTTGCAACCCGTGTTTCGAAGTCTATGCAGGAAAAGAGAAGCTTGCTCGATCATTACAGTGCTCGACCATTACAATTGCTCGTAAACTCACTGAACTCAAATCTGGTATCAACACAGAAGAGATTATACAAATCTAAATATCATAAAAAGCCACAAACAGAAGCCCAAAGCCACTGAAGAAAGCCCAAGCCCCAAGGCCATTAATGAGCCGCGGAAGGGCGGCCAATTCCTAGTTCTTGCGGCGGAAGCGCGGCTATATGGTGACGTCAGCTCCTCAATTTCAGTGCACAACTCCTCTTTCAGGGCCTACAGCTCAATAATGCACACAAACTTCCAGAAGAGTCCAGATACTTCCACCAGATCAGCAAACACCCAAACTAGCCTAATCTTTCTAGAACTTTCCCTAAACCCTAGCTTAAACCCTAAGCTAACTCCTAACAAACTCCTTCTAGAAACTCTTCAACAAACTTTGGGAGGGAAAGTTCTAATTCAAACCTAAACCTAGGGTTTGGGAGTTCTATAAATAAGACCCTAGGCTCATCATTTGGAAAGGAGTCAACTTTGGGGAAAGTTTAGAAAATCAATCTCTTTCTTCATCCCCTCTTCCTCAAGTTTAGTGAGAGAGCTTGTAGGAAACCCTAACCCTAAATCCAACAACAATTCAAGATCTTGAGTGCAAGCCAAGCAAGATGCCTTCAACCCTTTTATGAGCCGAGCCGATCTTCAATCGGGCAAGAGATCAAAGTAGATCCACGATCCACGGAGACGAGCGAAGCCGAGTCAACGATCGATTTCTTCTTCTTGTAGATTCTTGAAAGAATGTATTGAAATTGTTGATTAAATAAAAGGTGATATTCTTTTATCTTGTTTTCTTTAAATTCCGCATCATGTTATCATTACTATTCTTGAATATTGTCTTTGTGGTGATGTGTGAATAAAACTCCGCTCGTCGGGGAGTCGAAACGATCTTTAGTATGATGATGTAACAAATTTGTAATCGATTCTTGAATCCCACGAGTTTGTAAACCCTAGCAAGTTCAAGAATCGACGACCCAATTCGTTGCGATGCTTTCTTGATCGATATCGCTCGAGATTGGGGAGTTCCGATCGTTTCTTGGAATTGCTAGAGGCTAGAATATAAATGGTATCCTCGAAAGAACAAGGGTTAAGAGATGAAACCCTAATTTCATCAAGAAAACCCTAACTCTCGTCGATCACCATTGATCTAGTATCAATTCTTCGAAGGACAAGAACACGAAACCCTTTAGATTACATCACGTCTAAAGATCCGATCGACTCCTACGAGCCTATCTTATATTCTTGATTGTTGATTGGAAATATTATCAAAACAACCGATTCTTGATTGTTTATAGTTTCTTGATTCTTGAGTAAAGAATAGTGACACGCGAATACAAATCACATCTTGAATCATGTTTTCGTTTATTGTTGTTTAACATTTCATTTCAAACGTATCAAAATACAATTGAATTGCACAATCCCTGTGGACGATCCGCACTCATTCATTAACTACATCCGACACCGTGGTTTGATTGCGGTCAATATAATTTTTTGATTGTCGTTACTTTTTACATATACACGTCAGAAAATGAATCAATCAGTATGCTGCTGTCTCAAGCGCATAACCCCAGAAGGAAATAGGCAACTCAGCAGTGCTCATCATAGAGTGCACCATATCTAATAGGGTGCGATTCCTCCGCTCCGATACACCATTGTGCTGTGGTATATAAGGAGGAGTAAGCTGAGAGAGAATCCCATTATCTTTTAGATAATTCAGAAAATCATTGCTCAAGTATTCTCCTCCTCGATCAGATCGAAGGATTTTAATACTTTTGCCTGTTTGGTTCTCTACTTCGTTCTTATATTCTCTGAATTTCTCAAAAGCATCAGACTTGTGTTTCATCAGGAACACATGTCCGTATCTAGAGAGATCGTCAGTGAATGTAATGAAGTAGGAAGAACCGTTCCTAGCATGCGTAGACATAGGACCACATACATCACTATGTACAAGTCCTAAGAGTTCCGTAACTCTTTCTCCGTGTCCACTAAACGGAGTTTTGGTCATTTTACCTTTGAGACATGAATGGCAAGTATCATAAGATGATAATTCGAACGGATTCAAATATCCATCCTTATGTAACTTAGCTATTCGTGTCGCATTGATATGACCAAGTCTACAATGCCACAAGAAGGATTCGTTCATTTCTGAACTCTTCCTCTTGTGTGTGTTTTGTATATTAAGGACTATATTTTGATTGAGAATGAATATGCCATTATGTAACGAGCCTGATCCAATCAACTTTTGATTCAGGAATATGTTCATAACATTATCCTGTACTACTAAATTATATCCTTTTTTACTTAATAAAGAAACTGATATAATGTTGCACATCATGTTCGGTATATAATAACACTCATTCAGAATCAGTGTACTACTACTTGGTAATACTTGGTGATATTCGCCAACTGCTTTGGCTGCAATACTTGCACCGTTCCTACTTGAACGGAATGATCACCTTTTCCCAGTTCTCTACCATTCCGTAGCCCATGTAACAATTTACATGTGTAGGATCCTGATCTGGTATCTAATACCCAGGACGTAGGTTGAACTGAGAAACGGTTCTCAATAACTAACACACCCGAAGAAGGTGCATCAACATGCATGTTCTCCGTTTGGGCGGCGTGAGAATCCAGATATTCTCTTATTCCCTGTTCAGTCTTATAACTCTTATAAGAAAGAACGGGGTCAACGTTCCCTTGCTCAGTATAATAACCGGGTTCAGTCAATACATCCAGATTTTTATCTTGATTATGGCCTGATATGGTCGCTACCTGGAGAGAGAGAGAAGAAAACACTTTAGCATATGCTCTTGCAAGAGTAGATTGGTTATTATCTTATCTAATCAGGATGCCTCCTACTGTTTTTATCAAATCTTCCTTCAAACCCTAAAAGGTAAGATTAGCCGGGATTAATTACACCCTACAATTTCGTTAATCTTTCAGCCAGATCAGTGTTGGTACTTGAGGGAGGTTCCCCGTGCTTTCGCACGGACCTAATTAAAATAAATCTCGTTTTCCCAGAGGCATAACCCCGTTAACACTTTTCTAGACACCTACTTAATCGGCTAATTGTCCTGTGTAAAATTCACCCAGGAGTAACTCTTACTTGCAGCGGGTATCGGGATCCAACTATCTTATAGTAGGTATGCAATCTCATTGCAAATTACAACACTTGAAATTCCCGATAATTCTTTTGCCCTTAGCAACTTATGACCTTAACATAGTCAATAAATCATAATTGCTAGACAAGTTCAACCCGTCATTTCCCGATTGAATTAAACCCACCTGTACGACCCTTAACATAGTCAACAAAGTCATACAACTACCCTAATCCAATCACATCTCTTGTTTTAACAGAAAAGTACTAATTAGCTACCGCACACTACGCCTTAACATAGTCAACAAACGTAGCACGAATACTAACTAGTCTTTATCTGAAATGACGGACGACTACGCAGGTTTTTCAGAAAACCATGAGCGTAATGAACTTGATATCGTTGTAGAAACAAGTGATTTTGAAAAGGAGTGTTTTTGAGGCTTTTCTAGTTTCGCTAAAGAGGTCACTCCCGGTGAAGGGATCTCGGCTCTTTCCTCATCGAATAAGGTGCAGGATATATCATATATACCGCTGTGCAAAGCAAGAACTATATAAGCTGTCAAAAACTAAATCGTGAGTTTGTAGCATCTGCCAATTTCGCTAAAGAAGACACTCCCGGTGAAGGGATCTCGGCTTTTTCCTCATCGAATAAGGTGCAGGGTATATCATATATACCGCTGTGCAAAGCAAAACTGTAGCTACCCTTTTTATAAAGTTTTGATTCTACAACATCATTTAGGTTTCTTTTCTTTTTGTTAATCTCATTAATATATCCCATCAGCTTATGCATCCAAAGCATCACATTAGAAATGAAAGCAGTAATATTTATATATCAGCATATATATATAGTATAAGCATTCGTCTCAGGAAGTAATATGATATCATCACAGAACATTGCAGCAGTAGAACATATATGAAATATTGGATATACTAGGATGTCCGTGTTTTAATACGAGCCTGTATAAAACACGGATTCCACGGTCGTGATGAATAGCCAAACCCACATCCCTAGACCCCTACAGAGCGGCAAGTAACACTGCTAATTCTAGGGTTAGGAGATCCGGTCTCGACTCCTCGAGATGGCCTCCCACTAGACCCTAGAACCCGGTTACTTGTGCTCCCCTCCTTGGGTCTACCTAATGAGGAAAAGTAAATAATATACACTGGTGACATCAACCTCATCCCGGAAGTGCCCCAATAAAAGAATATTACATACAAATGAATTTTATATGAATGAAAATAAAAACCCTCATCTCACATAAAACCCCCGACTATTCAGAACACGACGATCCAATATAACATATCACAGCAACACATAATATCTCATATCATCAACGTAAGTAAGTATGCATACACCGATCGTCGTTGATGTATAACAACGAAAACCGGCAATACAACTACATACTACACTTACGGTCATAGAAAAGAAATTGTAAAACTACAACATTTGGAATCCACAATCACTTTAGACATCGTAAATCTGAAATATCACATACTTCGCATTTCATGCCTAATTATATGAATTCCACATATTGTATCACATTCCAGATAAATAGACAGTATTAAACATTCCGATCGAATGATCAAATACCCAAGATTTCCTAAATAGCTCAACACTTGAGCGGAGTCCAAAAAGTCTCAGAATATGTCACAGTACCGATGGTCCAGCTGTAGAATGGTCAAGCCAACGCCTCACATGTGGCACGCCGTACTGCCCCAAACCCTAAGGTTTAGAGGCGATTCAGACGGTCACATAATCGAGTTAAGGTTTTTGTTCTTCTATAGGGTCCACCGCGTTACTTGCACGTTTTTCCGAAAGATTTAAACTCAAGAAAAATTCAATACTTGAAAGTTATTCGTGCCGGGAAAAAATGAGTTAATGATATCCGTTCGAACATTTTAATACTTTCTAAATTTTCCGGAAAAAGAACGAAAATAAATTTTTCGATCGAATCAACGAATTCAAAATAATCCTCAGAACACTCAAAACTTGAGTCAGATTAAAAATGCCCAGAAACAGCTACAAATACCTACAGGTATAATTGTTTAAACACGTGTCAACAATTCCCAATTATGGCCGCGGAACCGCCGCAACAAGCAGCTTCCTGCCGCGGTTCCACGGCGCTATGAAAGAGTTGGGGGGTCGTATTTCAGTGATATCCTTAGAATTTCCTGCTGATTTTTTAAAGTATTTTTAATGCAGAAAAAATCACATTTTAAAAAAATTTCCAGAGAGGGGGTGTTTTCGATGTTTCGGGGTTCGATCGGAGTTTTAATTTCGTATACACGCCGCCTAATGCTTTAGCTAGGCTCTGATACCAGTGTAGGGATCCTAGGCACTCTTACAAAGGTCTATATAGCAACAACCATGCCCGAATAAAAATTTAGACGTGCCGAACAACCTAAAGCCGGGATCTTTCCTAGATTATTAGGGTTTAACATGCAAGTAAACATCTTTACAACTAAGTGTGAGGGATTACAACCTTTGTAGTGTAAGTCGATGTACAACACCCCATGACTTGCGGGGAGGCGGAATAATGAAAAACGATCCTGTTTTAGGCGTAAACATCGACTAACCGAGAATCTTTGCATAAACAATAACTAACAAGAAACCATAGAAGTGTTAACTACTATGTTAAGTGATTATACCTATAGAACCGAGTCCTTCGTCTTGTCGTTCTCCACGTCCTCTTCGGCCTTCTCTAAGTAGTCGAAGATCCACCCGAGAGCTTTACTACAAGCTTCACCTCAAACTAGAGGTAACTAGGTTTCTTGAAGTGCTAATCCAAGTAACCTAGGTGATATAGAGAATGGTTAAGGATTAAGTAGTCTAATCTAATCCTTGTACTCAACACATGAGAGGGAAGGATTAGGGTTTAAAGAGGGAAAGCTTGAGGAGAGAGAAAGTGAGCAGGATAATGAGATGAGAAAATGAGCTATCATAATATATATCAAGCATTATTTTTTATCAAGAAAAGAAAAGAAAATGATTTACAACCATGCTTGATAAATATCTAATGGTGATTCATCTCCATGAGTCATTAAGCATTTATGATGCATTAATGACATGGATGAATCATCCATATGACTCACTAATCTCATTCAATGTATATGCCACCTTAACCCCCTTAGTCACCACCTTCTAGAAGCTTCTCGCGTAATTACGAGAACGCCCCCTCCTATCCGTGAAAACACGGAAAAACTTTAGACTGTATAAATCCAATAACCGGATACTAGTAACTAGCTTAAACCAAAGCCGACTAGTAAAAACTGTCCGAACGACGTACGTGTGTAAACACACGTATGCGTCCGAACCCTTAGTCGTAAAACCATACAACCTCTATATCGTTTCGCATGGAGTAGGGAAACTCTCTGTGTGGGACTCTAAGGACTCGACTACTACGCTGGCAGAGGGTTTAACCACAGACAGCAAGCGGCAATAGCTGTACGTAACGGTCCCCAGGTAGATGTCGATAAGAAGGCCGATGAGGAAACCCATCCGAACTCCTACTGAGCCTGCTGTGACAATCTCCATACAGTCTGGTCCGTTCGTCTAAGACTATCGCAGATCGGGCCTAGGGGGGCGGCAAGCGTCATTCCCCTAATAGCGGTATAAGTCGTGTCGGAGCGTAGCCCATTACACCCTGAGAAACTACTGGAACCTACCAGCAAATCTCGCTTGCCCTGGCCAGGGACTTTGCGTAATGGCTCTTTGACACAGCGCGATATCAACCCCCAATACCGGGAGAGACGAATCCTTTCTAACCGCCACTGCCTCTAAGTGCTCGGGATTGCACCCAACTGCTACCTGTTTGCACGATTCCTTTGAGCCGTGGTAGGGTAGCAATCTAAGAACAGTGGGACACACTCGAGGCGAAGTAGCAGTGTCAAGTCTGCGGACTATGCTGTACTCATGTCAGCTGGGAACTGTTCACTGACGACTGGTATAAAACCAACCAACAGTTCCCTATGAGTCCTGTCCGGTGTACCCGTAACCTAACGAGCACCTGCATACTATCTCCAGTACGACGTACTGACGGCTGTGGGACAGACCATCTCCCCAACTGGGATGAGAAGCGTACACACTAGTCTACTCTGGAGTATCGATGCCCTGTCTCGATAATCCAACGACTAGGGACCTGAATAAGGATGTGCTTGTAGACTACCCAGCCCCCACTAGTGTGACTGCCATCACAACGCTGGTAGTCAAGTAAGATCCTAAGAGCTCTATCAATACGTATACTCACATATTAAGATAGAAAAACCAAGTAGCATACTACCATGTTTAGCAAGACTGTTATATACATGTGAATATCCCAAGCTTCCATTAAGTAATATACAAACTAGTATGATACAGTAATTGCCTTCTAGGCCATAAACACTAACAATCTCCCACTTGCACTAGGGCCATGTACTTGCATATCGAAGACCGATGATCTCGAGTAGCCTCTCGAACTGAATCTGAGGTAGGGCCTTAGTGAATAGATCAGCAATGTTATCCTCTGTATTTACTCTCTTTACCTCGATCTCCCGGCGATCTACGATCTCCCTGATCTGGTGATACCGCCTTAAGATGTGTCTGGACTTCAGATGGGACCTAGGTTCCTTCGCTAAAGCTATAACTCCGTTGTTGTCGCAATACAGAGGTATTGGACCAACACTGGTAGGAACCACCTGAAGTTCTGTGAGGAACTTCTTCATCCAGACAGCTTCTTTTGCGGCATCGCAAGCAGCTATGTACTCCGCTTCCATCGTTGAGTCAGCAACGGTGTCCTGCTTGGAACTCTTCCAACAGACCGCCCCTCCATTGAGGGTAAAGACATAACCCGACATGGACTTGGAGTCATCCTTGTCACTCTGGAAGCCGGAATCAGCATAGGCCTCCATCCTGAGGTCTTTTTCGCCGTAAACCAAGAACATCTCCTTAGTCCTCCTCAGGTACTTGAGAATGTTCTTTGCTACTATCCAGTGATTCTCCCCTGGGTTTTCCTGATACCGGCTTACAACGCTCAATGCGTATGCTACATCTGGTCTGGTACATAACATCGCATACATTATAGAGCCTACCGCAGAAGCGTAGGGTATAATCGACATGCGTTCCCTTTCCAAATCAGTCTTGGGAGACATCTCTTTGGAGAGGGTGATTCCGTGACAAGCCGGTAGGTTACCGCGCTTAGAATCTTCCATACTGAATATTTTCAATATGGTGTCTATGTACCTGGACTGTGAAAGTCCCAACATCCTCTTTGATCTATCACGATAGATCTGGATCCCCAGAATGTAGGTGGCATCACCCAGGTCCTTCATGGAGAATTTCTGTGACAAGAATCTTTTGATTGACTATAGCATAGGAATATCATTTCCTATTAGGAGAATGTCATCCACGTACAAGGCGAGGAATACAACAACTCTCCCTACAATCTTACTGTATATGCATGGTTCATCTGGATTTTTGACAAAGTCGAATTCTTTGACAGTATCATCAAAACAGATGTTCCAATTCCGCGATGCCTGCTTTAGTCCATAAATGGACTTAAGCAGCTTGCATACTTTACCGCTGCTCCCACTCTGAATGAATCCCTCTGGCTGATCCATATAGACGCTCTCTTCTAAATTTCCATTTAGAAAGGCCGTCTTTACGTTCATCTGCCAGATCTCATAATCATGGAAGGCAGCAATAGCAAGAAAGACCCGAATGGATTTCAGCATAGCCACTGGAGAAAAGGTTTCGTCATAGTCTAAACCAGGTCTTTGACGGAAACCCTTTGCAACAAGTCTAGCCTTATAGGTTTCAACCTGTCCATATACACCAATCATCATTCTGAAGATCCACTTGCATCCTACGGGTTTTACCCCATCTGGAGCAGTGCCCAAAATCCATACTTTGTTAGTGTACATGGACTCCATTTCGGTCCGCATTGCATCCAGCCATTTTACCGAGTCGCCGCTCTGAATGGCTTGCTGGAAGCTAGTAGGGTCGTCATTATCAATGACGCAATCTTCTCGATCCCCGTCTATGAGAAAACCGTAGCATCTCTCGGGCGGATGAGACTGCCTACTACTTCTGCGGATAGGCGCTGGTATGTCCCTTTCTTCTGAAACTTCTTGTTCTACCAAACTTTCAGTAACAGCTTGTGGTTCTGGAATTTCTTCCAGTTCTACTGCGCTCCCATTCTTCTGATTTTCTAAAAATTCAGTTTCTAAGAAGTGGGCATGACGAGAAACAAAAACCTTTTGTTCCTCTGCGTAATAGAAATAATATCCCTTGGAGTTCTTTGGATATCCCACAAGCTTACACTGTACTGAGCGTGCCTCGAGCTTGTCCGGATGCTGCTTTTTTATAAAAGCTGGACACCCCCATGTCCTAAAATGATTTAGACAGGGTTTCTTCCCACTCCACATCTGATATGGTGTGGTAGGCACAGTCTTGGTTGGAACCTGGTTCAAAAGATATGCAGCTGATTCTAGTGCATAACCCCAGAAAGATCATGGTAACTCAGCCTTACTCATCATGGAACAAACCATATCCAATAGGGTTCGATTCCTCCTTTCCGATACACCATTGTGTTGTGGTGTGTATGGAGGAGTAAGCTGAGAGAGAATTCCATTCTCTTTTAAGTAACCCAGGAATTCGGCACTTAAGTATTCTCCACCTCGATCAGATCTCAGTGTCTTAATACTTTTGCCTGTCTGTTTTTCCACTTCATTCTTGTATTCTTGGAATTTCTCAAAGGCCTCGGATTTATTCTTCATTAAGAAGATATATCCATACCTAGAGAAATCATCCGTAAAAGTAATGAAGTAGGAATAACCACCTCGCGCATGTGTAGACATTGGACCGCACACGTCACTGTGTATGAGTCCTAAGAGCTCGCTTGCTCTTACTCCGTGTCCAGTAAACGGAGTCTTTGTCATCTTTCCCATGAGACAAGATTCACAAGCGGCATAAGATTGATATTCGAACGGATTCAAATATCCTTCTCTATGTAACTTTGTTAATCGTGTTTTATTGATGTGACCTAGTCTACAATGCCATAAGAAAGCCTGATTTATTTCTGGAGACTTTCTTTTAAGTGTGTTCTGGACATTGAAAACCTGAGCTTGATTCAATACGTATATATCGTCATCTAATGTACCGGACCCAATCAAAACTTGATTTAGGTGGATGTGAACTACATCGCTTACGAATGTAAAGTCATATCCCTCTCTTGAAAGTGAGGACACCGATATGATATTATAAGTCAAACTAGGTACAGACAGTTACGTAGAATCAATATCTGCTTACTTTTCAAACCTAGGTGATATTCTCCCACGGATTCAGCGTCCACGCTCATTCCGTTTGCAACTCTGAGAGACAAATCACCTATCCTTATAACTTTACGGTTTCTCAAAGCATGTAACGAATTACAGATATGAGATCCTGCTCCGGTATCTATTACCCAGGAAGTAGAGTTAATTGACAAACAGTTCTCAATTACAAACACACTTGAGGCTGAAGCCACAACATGCTTCGTATCCTGGCTACTGGCTTCCAAAGCCCTGCAATTGATTGAAAGAATTAAAGTTTACCGCAATCAAGACGGTGTCGCTATGCAGCTAGCCGGTTGAGCACGGGTCGATCCACAGGGAGATGGTTGTGTTTCCTCTCTTGTTTTAGACGAGTCAATAAAGAATTTGTGTATGTTCGAGACTATCCTATGTGTAATATTTGCAAGTATAAAGTTGTTAAGAAAAAGATACGAGATTATAAGCTACAGAAATCCGTACTCAAAACCTTTGAGCCGAATCTTGACCAATTGAAGCTAAGCAATCGGCAACAACGTGGATTAGGGGATTTAAGCGCGGTATTCATGGAATACGGCTTATTTACCCTTGTCCCTCCATTCTAGTCTCTTGCTTTCGCCTCCGGCCAAACCGAACGCAACCGGTCGCGGTTAGGAATCACCGTTACCTTGTCAGGGTACGGTGCCTAACGGAGCGCTTGCGTATGGTTTGGGCGGAGTTCAATGGAAGATACGGGAAAAGGAAATGGGCAAAGAAAATCTTTAACTTATAATATCGTATTTCTTCTTAACAATAATAATTATTACAACATTCACAAAATGGACAAAAGAGAGCAAAAGAAAAGAAAAGAGAAAAGAAAAGATTACAAGAAATGAAGTGCATGAATTAAATTGCAAGAAAGTAAAGACAAGAATGAAAAATGCAAGTAATAAATTATAAGAACCATAGAACTCAAAACAAGCATGGGATCAATAGCCAACCCTTAAACTTGCAAGCTCAATCAAGAGGTTACAAGATCAAGGGAAGGGTAGAGAACGCATGTGAATTGAAGCGCTAAGGCGAGAACGAAATGACACAACCCCTTGAGACCAATGACCAAAACTTAAACTTGCAAGCTCACTTAAGAGGTTGCAAGATCAAGTTAAGGTAGAGAGCTCAAGGGGGAAGCTAAACAAAAAGAATAATACAAAAACCTTCATCTTTATTCACATCCACAAAAAGCTCTCACTACAATTCATGGAAGAGGAATGAAGAAGAAGAAGAAAAAGAACTAAAACTACAAAAGAAAGAGGAACAAAAGAATGACCCTTGGCTTATTTCAAATCTGATGTATTTATAGGCAAAGGGTTGAAGATCTAGGGCAACAAACTGGACCCATGTGATAATACCATCCTACCCCCCAAAGCCCATGCCCTGAAGCGTCTGTACGGCCGCGGATCCGCCGCCAATACCCCCTATTGGCCGCGGATCCGCTCCCCTACAGTAGGGTTAGGGTGTGGGCTTTTCAGTATGGCCCTGGTCTGCTGTCCCCTGTTGTCTGGTACATGTATTTTCTGATAATATTTCCAGAATATCTTCAGAATTCCTAGTCCAAGATTGCATTATCTTTTTCACTTTTGACTTCTATCTCCCTCGAGCTCCGTGCACCCATTGATTCTTGTGCAGCCCCTCTCGTGCTCTGTGCTTGTCCGAGACACGAATGACCGCTGTCATATGCCTTGTCCGTGGAACCGGTACGCAGCACCGGACGGATATGGATGACCGGAACCCGGCTTTTATCTGTTGTCAATAGATGTTCTGTATTTGGTGTAACTGTGGAGATTTTGTCTTGAATTGCAATATTTGTACTGGAAACCTGTATTCTGTAAATATGTAACAAACACGGATTAAAAGTACCTACCTATAAACACACGAGCATAAGAATGGGCGGTATAAAATGCAGTATTCTGTGATGAACAGCAATCCTTCTGCCAATGTTCGTTCCCATAACAATAGGAACATCCCTCCTTCCCTACACCAAGTCCCGAAACTTTTGCTCTTCCCTTTCCTCCTACTTTACTGACACTGTATATCGGCTTTGTAGAGGTCTTCTTCTTTTCATCCTTTGCTTTCGCTCTGGATGTAGAAGAAGAAGGTCCCCCATTAAGCAGAGCTTGTGTCTCCCTGGTTTCTTTCAGGGTATAAGTAGAGGGCAGGGACTGTGGAAATAAGTAAGCATATGACCTGTTTCCCAACGTGGTCTCCAGGTCCTTGAGCTTATCAATATAGCTAGTCATCGTAAGGACGTTGTCCCTTACAGATGACCCGTCAGCCGACCTCGCTTGAATTAATTCGTTCGAGACCTTATATCCTGCGATATGAGATTGCTCTCCATATAAATCTTTGTTATGGAGAAAGATGGAAACAGTGTCCATCTTCTCGTGCTGCTTCTGGTATACACCATCAACTGAAGCCAACACGAGGCACTTGGCTTTCGATTTATCCTTTTCCTTTTTATGACGGATATCCATATCCGCGACGGTGGAAACTGGACCTGGGACGGCAGGATCTTGAGTAGTAATAGGGTGGTCCAGCTTGTCATAGGCAATGGTCATCTGGAAAGACCTTTGCCAGTCATAAAAGTTGATTCAGTCAACTTGTTATCGAGATGTAACCTAGTCATGGTCACAAGGTCGCTGCAATGAGAGAGAGAGAAGAAAACACTTTAGCATGATGCTCTTGCAAGTTTAGATTGGTTTTTAATTTATCTAAACTGGATGGCTCCCACTGTTTCTCGAATCCTTCCTCAAACCATAAAAGAAAAATTAGCCAGGACTATTCTCACTATACAATACTTGCTTAACCGTTCAGCCAGGCTAGTGTCGGTACTTCGAGGGAGGTTTTCCAACGCTTTCGCGAAGTTCCTTAATTAAATAACCTCTTTTCTCTGGGGGCGTAGCCCCGCTGACACCTTTCTCGGCACCTACTTGGTTTATAGCATTGATCGTTAAGTGACGAATCTCCTGATAAGTAGCATATACTCACAGTAGGATCGGGATCCAAATATCATCGTATGATAATGTTGAAGGAATCCTACCATCATTCATCAAACTCCAAATGGTATGCATCTCTTTGCAAATTTCAGTTTCTTTAGAAATTTCCGATATAGATTTTTGCCCCATGTTCTTATGACCTTGACTAAGGGCCAACAAATCATAAGTCACATGTCAAGTTCTGCCCATCATTATCCTGTTGATTTGAACCCATCCGTATATACTCTTGACTAAGGGCCAAACAAAGTAATACGACTGTCCCAAACCAACTCATCTATCTATGCAACAAATGAATACCCCAGCAGCTACCAATCCCTATGTCTTGACTAAAGGCCAAACAAACATAGCTTGAATATTACTGACCATTCATAAGAAATGACGGAGGGTTACGACTGGTTTTGGCGAAACCGTGAACGTAGTGAACTTGATATAATCGGAGGAACCTGATAGCTTTTTAAAAGGAGTGGTTAAACCTCCGCAATTAAAAATTCTGCTCTTTTAAAATAACCGAGTGGTTTCTTTTAAATTGTTTCAACGATTCAACTTTTGGTTTATTTTCTTTGCATTATAAATAATGTGTCCCATCATTAACCAATCATTGCAGAAAACAACGAAAATACAACGTCCTCTTATGCTATCCGCATTTGCCACCGGGTCCCGTCATCACCCGTTAGGTTACTTAACTAACGGCAGAGCGGGGGCTGGGCTAGCACGGGTGAAAAACATAAGTGACGTCTAAATAGCTATCATATATAGATATTGTACATTCGTCAGACGCAATAATAGGCATTCCAGATCTCATATGAACTTTATTGGATTTGCAAGCAATCCGCGTTTGTTTAGAGCCTGCAACAAAAGACGGATTACACAGTTGTGATGAATAGCCATTACCCCACCCTAGACCCCTACGGGTACTGCAAACTACCCGCCAAATACCCGAAGTGAAGCGGTCTCCCTCAACAAAGTGAGTAGGCCACTAAACACTTCAAAGTACCCGGTAGTTTGTGCACCCCACCTTGGGTCTATCCTAGGAGCAAAAAAAGTAAAATGAAATAATACAACGGTGGCTACAACCGCAACCTGGATGTGCCCCGCAAAATAATATTACAACATATTACAATTACATCGAATGAATTAAAATAATAACCCATCACAAACCCCGGCTAATCATCACAACAGTCCAATACAGTTCATATCCATAAACAGTAAAAACCATTACAGAAATATGCAACCCCCTGCCAACCGACATACTAGCAGTTAGGGGAGGTTTACGAACACATTATACAAACACATATATAATCATATTAGCAAACTTCGTAAAATTTCGATCGAACAAACGCTTTTAGATTCTACTCCAATACTTCTCTGTGAACCTGAGATCTTAGCAGAAAATAAAACATCCCAAAAACATCACTGTTAACACCTAGGAGTTACTGAATAAATTTGGGCCGACTCGGCCCCGACTCGGCCGCGGATCCGCGGCGGATCACATGGATCCGCCGCGGTTCCGCGGTGAGATGGCCGAGTTAGGAGTCCAAATTTCTTCAGTAGCCCTAGTTTTTCCTGCTTGTTATTCTGAAGCACCCTGAAAAATTTTTAGAGCCAGTTTAAAATTCGACAGCAAGTGTGATAATCGACGATGTTTCCGGTTCCTTTTTGCGTTCGAAATTCTTACGACTTTGCTAATGAGTTATTTATTGTTTAGCGAGGCTCTGACACCACTGTAAGTCGATGTACAACACCCCACGACTTGCGGGGAGGCAGAATAATGAAAAACGATCTTGTTTTAGGCGTAAACATCGACTAACCGAGAATCTTTGCATAAACAATAACTAACAAGAAACCATAGAAGTGTTAACTACTATGTTAAGTGATTATACCTATAGAACCGAGTCCTTCGTCTTGTCGTTCTCCATGTCCTCTCTGGCCTTCTCTAAGTAGTAGAAGATCCACCCGAGAGCTTTACTACAAGCTTCACCTCAAACTAGAGGTAACTAGGTTTCTTGAAGTGCTAATCCAAGTAACCTAGGTGATATAGAGAATGGTTAAGGATTAAGTAGTCTAATCTAATCCTTGTACTCAACACATGAGAGGGGAGGATTAGGGTTTGAAGAGGGAGAGCTTGAGGAGAGAGAAAGTGAGCAAGATAATGAGATGAGAAAATGAGCTATCATAATATATATCAAGCATTATTTTTTATCAAGAAAAGAAAAGAAAATGATTTACAACCATACTTGATAAATATCTAATGGTGATTCATCTCCATGAGTCATTAAGCATTTATGATGCATTAATGACATGGATGAATCATCCATATGACTCACTAATCTCATTCAATGTATATGCCACCTTAACCCCCTTAGTCACCACCTTTTAGAAGCTTCTCGCGTAATTACGAGAACGCCCCTCCTATCTGTGAAAACATGGAAAAACTTTAGACTGTATAAATCCAATAACCGGATAGTAGTAACTGGCTTAAACCAAAGCCGACTACTAAAAACTATTCGAACGACGTACGTGTGTAAACACACGTATGCGTCCGAACCCTTAGTCGTAAAACCATACGACCTCTATATCGTTTCGCCTAGAGTAGGGAAACTCTCTGTGTGGGACTCTAGAGACTCGACTACTACGTTGGCAGTGGGTTTAACTACAGACCGCAAGCGGCACTAGCTGTACGTAACGGTCCCCAGGTAGATGTTGATAAGAAGGCCGATGAGGAAACCCATCCGAACTCCTACTGAGCCTGCTGTGACAATCTCCATACAGTCCGGTCCGTTCGTCTAAGACTATCGCATATCGGGCCTAGGGGTGGCAAGCGTCAGTCCCCTAATAGCGGTATAAGTCGTGTCGGAGCGTAGCCCATTACACCCTGAGAAACTACTGGAACCTACCAGCAAATCTTGCTTGCCCTGGCCAGGGACTTTGCGTAATGGCTCTCTGACACAACGCGATATCAACCCCCAATACCAGGAGAGACGAATCCTGTCTAACCGCCACTGCCTCCAAGTGCTCGGGACTGCACCCAACTGCAACCTGTTTGCACGACTCCTTTGATCCGTGGTAGGGTAGCAATCTAAGAACAGTGAGACACACTCAAGGCGAAGTAGCAGTGTCAAGTCTGCGGACTATGCTGTACTCATGTCACCTGGGATCTGTTCACTGACGACTGGTATAAAACCAACCAACAGTTCCCTGTGAGTCCTGTCCGGTGTACCCGTAACCTAACGAGCACCTGCATACTATCTCCAGTACGACGTACTGACGGCTATGGGACAGACCATTTCCCCAACTGGGATGAGAAGCGTACACACTAGTCTACTCCGGAGTATCGATGCCCTGTCTCGATAATCCAACGACTAGGGACCTGAATAAGGATGTGCTTGTAGACTACCCAGCCCCCACTAGTGTGACTGCCATCACAATGCTGGTAGTCAAGCAAGATCCTAAGAGCTCTATCAATACGTATACTCACATATTAAGATAGAAAAACCAAGTAGCATACTACCATATTTAGCAAGACTGTTATATACATGTGAATATCCCAAGCTTCCATTAAGTAATATACAAACTAGTATGATACAGTAATGGCCTTCTAGGGCATAAACACTAACATGTAGTCCACTCCTTCGCTTCATAAGCTCCAAGTAGAAGTCCCTTCGCCGCGATCCATGATCTCTCGCACTCAAAAGAGGCTCCACAACTCGAACGATCCATGCTAGCTTGTATTCTTCCTTTTCTCCGATGATCTACCTCAAAGTTTCTATAACTCAAGCTATCACTCTCTAATGAGGTGAACACCCTAATCTAATTGGCTAGATTAGATGAGGATGATGGAGTAGTATTTGTGCTCTCTTTTCTTATCAAATTCTCACTCTTAATCATCACAAAATGAAAACCTAGAAATCTTTCTCAAAGCTCATGGTTGAAGAAGAAGAAGAAATAATTGATAAATCCTTTTGTGATGAATAATGAAATGATATATGATTAATAATGCAACCATGGTTAATTATGACAAGGCTAACCCTGTTAGTGCACGGCAGCGCCCCGGCCGTCTGTCAGAGGCCAAAATGCGGAAACAAAAACTTTTCTTTAAACTTTTATACCGGCGCTACCGTGTACTAAAAACCTGGATCGTAACCATTAACCTAATGCTAGCAAACAAGAGAAAGGGTAGAATGCTATACCGAGCGATCCGTGTCCTTCGGTCTTCGGCCTCCATCCCGATCTCCTCGCGGAATCTCCGGTCTTCATCTCCTCGTCGGAAAGGGCACCACATCGCCGGGTTCTTTTACGGGCTCCCACCTCTGGACCGAGGCACCTCGGGCACGAAGTTGGCGAGCCGACGTGTCCAAGAATGCTGTAGGCTAAGTGTAGAATAGTTTGTCTCTAGGGGTTGTTGAAGTTGCCATAATGGATGGAGGTGAAGAATTGAACTTTGAAATGGAGCTTTGGGATTTTGTATATGCAAAAATGAGAATGAATAATCTTTTTCCCACCACAATGAATCAACTCCCAATCTCACAATTGTGGCCGGCCTTAGAAAAAGAGAGATAGAGCATGAATGGAGGTAAGTGTAGTAGTAAAGAAAATGGTGACCATAAGTCTAAAAGCAAGTCTTAATTCAATGATCCAAATCAATCCCATCCTTATTAAAGCAAGTAATGATGCACAGAACGAAATCAATCTCATCAAGAACCATCATGAAGCCCCACTTACAAATAACACCCTCCACAATACTAATTTGCATATTTGCAAATAAGCCGCTCCATCGGAAAAATTCGGCCATGAAGGAACAAAGGAAAACTAGCCGAAACGAAATACAAACTGGCAAATTCAAAAAGACGATCCCGTAATAAATTACAGGAAAACCCCGCGATTGTATATACTGTTAGTTATATGTATGCCCTAGAGGCCATTACTGTACATAGGATGTATATTGTAGTGGATGCTGGGACATATATAGGGAGGACTTTCTTGCTCGACATGATAGTATGCTATCTGGTTACCCTTTACCTTAACGTGTATGCTAATTGTTTCTCTGTTACATGTTGGTAAAGCCCTTAGGATCTGTACTTGACTACCTGGACTATGATGCGGATCATACTAGTGGGGACATGGTAGTCCATAAGTACATCCTTCAAAGTCCCTAGTCGTGGGTGTATCGAGACGGGGCATCGATATACCAGAGTAGACTAGCGTGTACCTTCTCGACCCATACAGATGGGCGATGGATGATTCCATATCCATTGGTGTTTGACATCAGAGATGATATACGGGTGCTCAGTAGAGACTGGGTACACTGGACGGACTCGCCGAGAACTCCCAGATGGTATTATACCTCACGTCAGATGGCAGTTCTCTGGTGACACTGGTACAGAGTAGTCTGTTGACCCGAGATCGTCATAGAGTCTCGTGTGGTTCCCACTGTGCTTTGATTTCCATCTTACCACGTCCAAGAGGGCATGCAAAACGGTGGTTTTTGGGTACAGTCCCGAGTCACATGGAGGAAATGAGCGATAGGAGGGGATTCGTCTCTCCCGGTATAGGGGTTGATGTTGCGCTGTGTTCGATTGGCTATAACAGGAAATCCCTGGCCAGGGTTGCTGAGATTTACTGGTAAGTGTTACCAGTAGTTTCTCGAAGAGTTATAGACCTCATATCGACACGACTTATTGAGCTATTGGGGTCTGACGTTTACCACCCCTAGGCGAGATATGCGACATATCAGACGATCAGACCGGACTGTACGGTAGTGTTACTGGTCGGATTCACTGGAGTGTGAGCGGGCTTGCTCGTCGATCTTCAGATCGCTCAATACCCGCGTGGCCCTTACGTTTAGCAGACCGCTTGCGGCTTGTGGGTGTTTGATATGATCATCATCTGCTGCCGGCGTATTGACGAGTCTTTAGAGTCCTACACAGAGGTTTCCTGGCTCAAGCAAAACGAAATAGGAGCGCATATGAGATATGTGCGGGACCGAGAATAATGCGTGTATGTGATACCGTATTCTATTCTCGTGATGATTGTATCGAATGGTTGTATGCGATATAACCTAGGTATCGAATCAAGTATTGATTCGATAAGCCGATACATTGAATACTAGTCGGTTGTGTGCGACATGACCGGATCATTGAATCAAGTGTTGATTTAATGATTTAATGCATAATTATATATTTGATATATTACTTTGCACTAACTAGTATTGGTTCACTTTAAACGGATTTTCTCACTTGGTTTGTGCACATTGTATATGTGATATACTTTTGTACACTTGATTGTATCATGTTTGATGATACATGTTTAACTATAGTTAAGTGTAATGAATTAAGCCATGGTTAAACTAATGATTAGGGTTTTCTTTTTATTACTTATTTATTTATTTATTTTGAATAGATAAGAAAAGAATGGTTGCTAATTTTGGAGTTTAGTTGAAGCTTCATGAAGCTTTGACTTTGTAACCATTCTTGTCTTCATCTTAAACCCTAACCATTAATCTAACCTTGGTTAATTCTCTACACTTGACCATGGTTCTAATATGATAAGTATTCATTTTCTTTTCAAAAGATAATTAACTTATCATATTTCTTTCTTCTTCTTCTTCATCTTCTTCACATGAAGAAAGTTCACTTCATCAATGGTGATTGATGAAAACAAGTGAGAAATCCAATTCTAAAGTCTACCCACTTCCTATTTCTTCATCCTCTACCTCTTGCCAAGTAGTAGAGTGTGTTCTCTTCACAAGTTTTTGGACTTGGTGAAGTCGGAGCTTGATTTAGCGATGCCTCGACGTAGATCATCTTCGGCATGGACATCGACGACCTAGCTTGCCCATTCTCCGACGAAGCCGACGCTTGAGCCCGGATTTGATTTGGACAGCGGAGAGGACCTCGTTGCGGAGCTATGGAGGTGGAGCACCGGATCTACAAAGGTTGTATTTCCGTATCTTGTAGTTAAGTGTTAACTAGTTAGCTTTTTCGCCTAGAAATTTAGCAAACGATCCGTAGTCGGGTCTCTCGGCACCCATAAATTTTTATATTGGCATGATCGATGCCTTGTGAGACCTCATTAGGGTGCCTAGGAACCCTACAGTGGTATCAGAGCCTAGCTAGAGCCTTAGGCGAAGTCTAGACGGAATTTGAAGTCCGATCGAACCCGAAAGTCCAAAACAAACATGCTCTCTGTCCAAATTTTAAAATCTGGGATTTTTCAACATTAAAAATATTCAGAAAAATCAGCAGGCAATTCTATGAGAAACTGTAAAATTCGGTTGCCTAATTCCAACAGTGCGCCGCGTTTCCGCGGCACGAGCATGGCTCGTGCGGCGGAAGCGCGGCCAATTTGTCGTTTTTCGCATCCAAATTTCTACAGTAATTCATATTGTGCTGTGCTGGTTTTCCTGGGTATTTTTGATATTTTTTCAAGAGTTGATTTTTCTGCAGTTGTTTTGGGGATTCGGTGTTTCGATCGGGGTATCAAATTTTGTCTGTGTGGCTTTCCGGATAAATTTTAGAATATGTTAAAAAGTTCGACCGGATATAAATACCCAATTTTTCCCCTGTCGGGAAATTTCCAAGTGTTGGATTTTTCCGTAGTTTGACGACGTTCTAAGTAGTGCAAGTAACGCGATGGTCCCTCTAGAAGACACAAACCTTAACTCGATTATGTGACCGTCTTGAACTGCCCTTCGAACCTTCGGGTTTGGGGCAGTACGGCGTGCCACATGTGAGGCGTTGGCTTGACCCTTCTACGGCCGGACCGTTGGTACTGAGGCACGAACGGATTGTTGTTAGACCTATTTCATGTGTTGATCTATATTGGGAAAACTTGGGTGTTCGATTGTTCGATCGGAAAGTTTAACATTTTCTGTTTATCTGGAATGGGATACAATAATTGGAATTCACAAGTAGTTATGTGATAACTAAATGAATGTTATAAACGTAGCAGTTTAGTCTCACTTGATCGGTTGCCACGGAATTTTGATGTGATCAAAAGTCCGTAGCAATCACGTAGCGTAAGCGGATACTCGCCGGGTAAACTTAATAGACAGCCTCACTCCATAGCCCCGACCAAGTGACTGTAGGAGAACCCCGTCGCCGAAAGCATCCGTTCGGGTGCTCGCGGCAGCGGTGTTCCGCCTTGGTGCACTTCGTCGACGGTATCGGGGGTGCGGCCGTCTACTGAAGTTTGCGACGAGCATTCGATCAGGATGTCGGGAATCTTGTTGAATTACCCGACTTGATATTGAAAAGTGTTTTCGATTTTGAGACTAAAATGCGGGGTTTATAATTGTTAGGCATGTGATGTCTAAGTAATTCATTTGGTCAGGCATGCGATGTCTGAGGTGGTTGCGGATTCCAACTGTTGTAGTTTTACACTTTCTTTTCTGTGACCGTAAGTGTAATATGTGATATCGCCGGTTTCGTTGCTATATGTCAACGACAATTGGGATGGACATATTTACTTACGTTGATGACATGTGATGTTATGTGTTGCTGGATATTTTATATTGGATCGTCGTGTTTGAATAGCCGGGGGTTTTTATGTGAGATGAGTGTTTTTCATTTTCATTCATGTAAAAACTTGTATGTAATATTCTTTTATTTGGGGCGCTTCCAGATTGCGGAAGTTGTCACCGTTGTTGTATATTATTTACTTTTCCGCACTAGGATAGACCCAAGGAGGAGGGCACAAGTAACCGGGTTCTGGAGTCCAGTGGGAGACCAACTCGAGGAGTCGAGTCCGGGTCTCCTAACTCCAGAATTGGCAGGGTTGCTTGCCGCTCTCGTAGGGGTCTAGGGGTGTGGGTTTGGCTATTCATCACGACCGTGGAATCCGTGTTTTATACTGGCTCGTATTGAAAACACGGACGTCCTAGTATATCCAATATTTCATATGATTCTTCTGCTGCGATATCTGTGATGTGATCATGTGATGTTCTTTGATAGATACAGTATATAGTATATATGATATATTATATAGGCGTTACTTATGTTTTACACCCGCGCTAGCCCTGCCCCGCTCTGTCGTTAGTTACCTAACCTAACGGTGCATGAGGGGACATCGAGGCGAATGCGGATGGCATAAGTGTACGTCGTATTTATCTGTGATGTTTAGGTATTTAAATGATGGGACTTCATTAATGTGATTAATGAAATAAAAGAAACCTAAGATGTTGTAGAATCGAATTTCAAAATAAAACAGGTAGCTACAGTTCTTGCTTTGCACAGCGGTATATGTGATATATCCTGCACCTTATTCGATAAGGAAAGGACCGAGATCCCTTCACCGGGAGTGACTCCTTTAGCAATAACTGGCAGATGCTACACACTCGGTTTGGTTTTTGATAGCTTTTAAGTGTTTTTGCTTTGCACAGTGATATATATGATATATCCCGCACCTCATTCGACGAGGAAAGGACCGACGATCTCTTCACCGGGAGTGACTCCTTTAGCAAAACTAGAAAAGCCTCAAAAACACTCCATTTCAAAATTCATTCGATCCTACAACGATATCAAGTTCATTACGCAATAGGTTTTCAGAAAAACCTGTCGTAGCCCTCCGTCATTTCAGATATGTGCTGTTTAGTATTCGTGCTGCGTTTGTTGACCTCCGTCAAGGCGCAGTGTGCGGTAGCTAACCAGTATTTATGTGCTTATGCATATGATGCAGATTGAGTTAGGGTAGTCGTGCGGCCTTGTTGACCTCCGTCAAGGGTCGTGCGGGTGGGTTTAATTCGATCAAGAAATGACGGGTTGAACTTGACTAGTAGCCTATGGTTTGTTGACCTCCGTCAAGGTCATAGGGTGCTAGGGGCAAAATATTATCGGGAATTTCAAGTGTTGAAATTTGCAATGAGATTGCATACCTTCTATGAGATAGTTGGATCCCGATACCCGCTGCGAGTAAGAGTTACTCCTGGGAGAGTTTTATACATTACAATTAGCCGATCAAGTAGGTGTCTAGAAAGGTGTTAACGAGGTTACGCCTCTGGGAAAACGAGGTTTACATTAATTAGGTTCGTGCGAAAGCACGGGGGACCTCCCTCAAAGTACCGACACTGGCCTGGCTGAAAGATTGGCGAACTTGTAGTGTGTAATTAATCCCGGCTAGTCTTTCCTTTTAGGGTTTGAAGGAAGATTTGATAAAAAGCAGTGGGAGCCATCCTGATTAGATAAAATAATAACCAATCTATTCTTGACAGAGCGCACGCTGAGTGTTTTCTTCTCTCTCTCTCTCCAGGTAGCGACCATATCACGCCTTAATCAAGATAATAATATGGAATATTGACCGAACCCGCTTGTTATACTGAGCTGGGGAACGTTGGTCCCGCTCCAACTTATAATTGTTATAAGACAGAGCAGGAAATTAGGGAATACCAGATTTCCCGTGCCGCCCAAACGAAGAGAGTGCATGTTGATGCATCATCTTCGGGTGTGTTCATTACAAGAATTGTTTCTCAGTATTCTTTACGTCCTGGGTATGTGATACCAGATCAGGATCCCAGATATGTAATCTGTTACATAGGGCTACAGAAAGGTAGAAAACTGAGAACGGGTGATAAGTTTCATGAGGCAGAAAACGGGGCAAGAGTTGCAGCCAAGTCTGTCGGTCACTGTCACCCTGTATTACCAATACAATGATTCTGAACGAATGTTATTAGATACCGAACCTGATATACAAAATCATATCTATCTCTTTATTAGTAAAGAAATGATAAAATTTTGTATTGTTGGATAATGTTTTGAACATTTCCTATATCAAAAGTTGATCAGTTCAGGCACGTTATCTAAAAGCATTGACGTTCTAAATCAAACTACAGTTCTTAGTATACAGAACACACACAAGAGGAAGAGTTCAGAAATGAACAAATCCTTCTTGAGGTATTGTAGACTAGGTCAGATCAATGCGACCCGACTGGCTAGAGTTACATAAAGATGTATATTTAAATCAGTTTGAATTTACATCTTGTGAAACTCGCCAGTCATGTCACAAAGATAAGATGACCATAGCTCCGTTTACTGGAAACAGAGAAAGAGTTAGTGAACTCTTGGGATGATACATGTTGATGTATGTAGGTCCCCAGTCTACACATGCCAAGACCGGTTCTTTGTACTTCATTACATTCTCTGATAATCTCTCGAGATTCAGACATATGTTCCTGTTGAAACATGAGTCCGAGCCTTTTGAGATATTCACAGAATATAAGCTAGAAGTAGAGAACCAATACGGGTAAAAGTATTATGTCCTATGATGAGATCAGGGAGGAGAATACTTGTGCATGGAATTCCTGGAATATTCTAAAGGAGAATGAGATTCTCTCTCAGCATTACTCCTTTGTATACACCATAGCACGATGGTATATCGGGGCGGAGCAATCACACCCTATATGATAAGGTGCGCTCTATGATGAGTACTACTGAGTTGCCTATTTCCTTTTAGGGAGTTATGCACTTGAGAAGCTGCATACCTATTGAATAGGGTTCCAATCAAATCAGTTGCCTACCATTTCATATGTGATATGGAAAGGGAAGAGCCCATGTCTTAAGCTAGTTAAGATTTGGGGTTGTCCGGCCTATGTCTAAAAGCAAAATCCGGACAAGCTCGAGGCAAGATCTGTAATGTAGAACTGGAAAAGTTCCAGCCATACAAACTACAGCTGATGATTTGATAGAACCAAAGGATTCAGTAGATTCCAACGAACCTCAGCCTCTCCGCCGATCTAGTAGGGTTTCTCACCCACCTGAGAGATACTTCGGTTTCTCTATGACAGTGGGAGCGAGGAATGCATCATGAGATGATGACCCAACTAGTTTCGAGCTGGCCATCAAGAGTAAGACTCTGTAAGAATGGCTGGATGCTTAGTGATCTGAGATGGAATCCTTATACACCGACAAAGTATGGACTTTAGTTGCTATATCTGAAGGGTTAAATCCCTATCAGGAGCAAGTATATCTTGAGAAGACTACTTGGTGTAGATGGAAAAGTTAAGACTTTCAAAGCTAGACTTGTTAAAGGTTTTCTTCATTGACCAGGCGTGGATCATGATGAAACCTTTTCAAGGATCTATGCTTAAGTCCATCCAGATCCTACTTACCACGGCTACATACCATGACTACGATATCTGGTGGTTGGGTGTCTTGACTGCTTTTCTAAATGATGATTTAGAAGAGTGCGTCTATAAGTACACAGCCAGAGGGCTTCGTAGACAGTGGGAGCAGCGGAAACGTGTGCAAGATGCTTTACAAGATAAAGCAGGCATCGCAGAGTTGGAACATCTGTTTTGATGAAGTAGTCAAAGAAGTTGACATCATCAAAATGGTAGATGAACCTTGTATAAACAAGAAGGTAGTAGGGAGTATGGTGACGATCCTCGTAGTGTACGTGGATGACATACTCTTGATAGGGAAGGAGTTTCCTATGCTACGCTCGATCAATCTCCGTTTATCACAATGATTCTCCATATAGGATCAAAGTGATACCTCCTAAATCCTGGGTTTTGGATCTATGAGATAGATTTAATTGGATGTTAGGATTCTCACTAGTTGTAGTGAGATGGTATCAACCGATCCTGGAGAATCACTGGAAGTGTTCCAGGGTGATAAAGACGACTGAATGTCAGTCGCAGGCATTGTCTTTACCCTCAGTAAAGGGACGGTATGTTAGAAGAGTTCCAAGCTAGATACCGTGACATACTAGACGATAAAGGCAGGATACATCGCTACTTAAGATGCTACCAAAGAGGCTGTTTGGGTATATATTGGTTCATGAGATGAACTACGTTCCTACCATTGTGAGACAATGGAGTTGTGGCTTATGCCAAGGAACGTCCGTCCCATCAGTGATCCAGACATATTCTAAGGCAGTGTCACCTGATCATGGAGATGGTTGATCTCCAGGGAGATCAAGGTTAGGAGAGTAGACTCAGAGGACAACACAGCGGATCCACTCACAAAGGCCTGTTCCTAGAGAGAGACTTTTATGGGATGGTTGAGTATGAGATACTACAACCACTGCTACAGATGGCCCTAGTGCAAGTGGGAGATTGTTAGTTATATGTATGCCCTAGAGGCCATTACTGTACATAGGATGTATATTGTAGTGGATGCTGGGACATATATAGGGAGGACTTTCTTGCTCGACATGATAGTATGCTATCTGGTTACCCTTTACCTTAACGTATATGCTAATTGTTTCTCTGTTACATGTTGGTAAAGCCCTTAGGATCTGTACTTGAGTACCTGGACTATGATGCAGATCATACTAGTGGGGACATGGTAGTCCATAAGTACATCCTTCAAAGTCCCTAGTCGTAGATGTATCGAGACGGGGCATCGATATACCAGAGTAGACTAGCGTGTACCTTCTCGACCCATACAGATGGGCGATGGATGATCCCATATCCATTGGTGTTTGACATCAGAGATGATATACGGGTGCTCAGTAGAGACTGGGTACACTGGACGGACTCGCCGAGAACTCCCAGATGGTATTATACCTCACGTCAGATGGCAGTTCTCTGGTGACACTGGTACAGAGTAGTCTGTTGACCCGAGATCGTCATAGAGTCTCGTGTGGTTCCCACTGTGCTTTGATTTCCATCTTACCACGTCCAAGAGGGCGTGCAAAACGGTGGTTTTTGGGTATAGTCCCGAGTCACATGGAGGAAATGAGCGATAGGAGGGGATTCGTCTCTCCCGGTATAGGGGGTTGATGTTGCGCTGTGTTCGATTGGCTATAACAGGAAATCCCTGGCCAGGGTTGCTGAGATTTACTGGTAAGTGTTACCAGTAGTTTCTCGAACAGTTATAGACCTCATATCGACACGACTTATTGAGCTATTGGGGTCTGACGTTTACCACCCCTAGGCGAGATATGCGACATATCAGACGATCAGACCGGACTGTACGGTAGTGTTACTGGTCGGATTCACTGGAGTGTGAGCGGGCTTGCTCGTCGATCTTCAGATCGCTCAATACCCGGGTGGCCGTTACGTTTAGCAGACCGCTTGCGGCTTGTGGGTGTTTGATATGATCATCATCTGCTGCCGGCGTATTGACGAGTCTTTAGAGTCCTACACAGAGGTTTCCTGGCTCAAGCAAAACGAAATAGGAGCGCATATGAGATATGTGCGGGACCGAGAATAATGCGTGTATGTGATACCGTATTCTATTCTCGCGATGATTGTATCGAATGGTTGTATGCGATATAACCTAGGTATCGAATCAAGTATTGATTCGATAAGCCGATACATTGAATACTAGTCGGTTGTGTGCGACATGACCGGATCATTGAATCAAGTGTTGATTTAATGATTTAATGCATAATTATATATTTGATATATTACTTTGCACTAACTAGTATTGGTTCACTTTAAACGGATTTTCTCACTTGGTTTGTGCACATTGTATATGTGATATACTTTTGTACACTTGATTGTATCATGTTTGATGATACATGTTTAACTATAGTTAAGTGTAATGAATTAAGCCATGGTTAAACTAATGATTAGGGTTTTCTTTTTATTACTTATTTATTTATTTATTTTGAATAGATAAGAAAAGAATGGTTGCTAATTTTGGAGTTTAGTTGAAGCTTCATGAAGCTTTGACTTTGTAACCATTCTTGTCTTCATCTTAAACCCTAACCATTAATCTAACCTTGGTTAATTCTCTACACTTGACCATGGTTCTAATATGATAAGTATTCATTTTCTTTTCAAAAGATAATTAACTTATCATATTTCTTTCTTCTTCTTCTTCATCTTCTTCACATGAAGAAAGTTCACTTCATCAATGGTGATTGATGAAAACAAGTGAGAAATCCAATTCTAAAGTCTACCCACTTCCTATTTCTTCATCCTCTACCTCTTGCCAAGTAGTAGAGTGTGTTCTCTTCATAAGTTTTTGGACTTGGTGAAGTCGGAGCTTGATTTAGCGATGCCTCGATGTAGATCATCTTCGGCATGGACATCGACGACCTAGCTTGCCCATTCTCCGACGAAGCCGACGCTTGAGCCCGGATTTGATTTGGACAGCGGAGAGGACCTCGTTGCGGAGCTATGGAGGTGGAGCACCGGATCTACAAAGGTTGTATTTCCGTATCTTGTAGTTAAGTGTTAACTAGTTAGCTTTTTCGCCTAGAAATCTAGCAAACGATCCGTAGTCGGGTCTCTCGGCACCCATAAATTTTTATATTGGCATGATCGATGCCTTGTGAGACCTCATTAGGGTGCCTAGGAACCCTACATATACATACCCGCATTTGTATTCCGACCGAATACAAATGCAATGAGACAAAATCTACACTGTACAATACTAGGATCCGGCTTAAACTAAAGCCCGCTAGTATCATCCGTCCGTTCATGATCCATGCAATACCGCACGTATATGATCAAACCCTCCATATATCCATACGGCCTCTATAGCGTTTCGCCCGAAACTTGAGAAACTGTCTGTGGGGGACTCTAAAGACTCGTCAATACTTTGGCTGTGGATTTAACCACTAGCACGTCAGAGGTATTAGCCATACGTAACGGGCTACCAGGTATTGACCAAAAGGGACATAGATGAGCGAACTCATCCTGACACCCCACTGAGCCTGTCAGTGACAATATCCGTACAGTCCGGTCCATTCGTCTATGAGCATCGCATGGCGGGCCTAGGGGGTTGGTAAAAGTCAGACCCCAAAAGCGGTACAATTCGTGTCGGAGTGTAGCCCAGAACACCCCGAGATATTACTGGAATACCTACCAGTAAATCTCCTGCCTTGGCCAAGGACTTTGTGTAATGGCTCTCCTAGACACAGCGCAACCTCACCCCCAATACCGGGAGAGACGAACCCCTGAAGATCCGCTCACTGCCTCCATGTGGCTGTACCCAACTAAAACCTGTTTGCACGACTCCTTTGAGTGTGGTAGGATAGTAATCAAAGTACAGTGGGAACTCACACGAGACAAATGACGATCTTAGATCGATGAACTAACCTGTACACATGTCACCAGGGAACTGCTATCTGACGTTAGGTATAGGACCAACTAGCATGTTCCCGACGAGTCCTGTCCGGTGTACTCATAACCCAATGAGCACCTGTATACATCTTAGACGAACCAACTGACACCAGTGGCTTGTGAGACTGGCCACCGCCTCTCGTCGGGGTCTCGACTGTATACACTAGTCTACTGTGGAGTATCGATGCCCTGTCTCGAAAACTCCCACGACTAGGGACCTTTTAAGGATGTGCTTATAGACCCCAGCTCCAACGTATATGATCGCCCTCATATTGCTGGCAGTCAAGCAAGAATCCTAAGGGCTCTATCAATGTGCGATAGTGACTTTTAAGGTCACCTAAAGCAGTACACGATGATAAAGATAAACCATATAGCATAATATCATCTTGAGTAAGACTGTTCTAACGGTATAGGTCCTCTCTCAATCATTGCAATCACGTGCCTGTGATCCAATAATTGACTCTGAGGGCACCATCTCCAACAATCTCCCACTTGCACTCAAGGCTAATTATTGCGATGTCGCATACTCACAGCCCGTGTGATACCGAACACCCAACTCCTCTACCAATCAGTCTCACAAAACCCGCTTGTGAAACTAATGCGTTCGAGGAATAGCCTCAGTAAGTGCATCCGCTCTAATGTTTCTTTCTATGTCTCTCTTTATCTCAAGTTCACGGAGAAAGCCATCTCCCGAAATGAGCAATACCTGTCTTAGAATATGTCTAGATATCTGATGGGACCTAGTTCAAAAATGATCTCCAAATCCAAACTTCTTAGATTGTATTGACAACTGAACTTAATCAGTATCCTGCGCCATGCCACCCTCAGTATCCACTTGGACCACCTGTCCAAAACACTGCCCCTCGTCAGAGGGAAAACTATAACTCTGACAGTCACTCTGTCATCCATGTCACCTCGGAAGCCTGGAGTGATAACCATCTTCCGAATGAGGCTGTCGTTATCATATCCCTAGAACATCCACTTATGTTCTAAAACTGCTTCCGAATGTTTCTCCAGGATTGGATCAATATCAACTTATTGCAGCTCGTGCAAAAACAACATTTGGTGTGGTACTTGACATCTTATGATTGACTCAATTGCCTAAGCAAGTGATCTGCCAATCATGCATATCCCTCTCCCCTTTAGTCTGTAAGACTCCTTTAGAGAGGGTGACTCCAACACCTGCAGGTATACTACCGTGCCAGGAGTCGTCCATTCTAAAACACCTTTAGAATGCTGTCTAAGTACCCTGATTGGGACACTTCCCAAATCTAGATCTAAAACCATAGATCTAGTAACCAGCATGTCTGATATAATATCCAATTCCTATGTGGAGAAACCACTGTGTGCCAACCAAAGTATAACCGATCGTAGTTTATGAATTTCACTTCCTACTCTGTGTATGTCATCCAAATACCAGGACATCACACCCTACTACCTTCTTAACAGATCCATCCCCTATTCTGATGAAGTCAAATCTATGACTGTCACATCAGAAAATGGATGATCTATCTCCGCTATATCTGCTTAAGTCTATGAATAGACATAATCCACTTGTCCAGTATGTATCCGCTGCTCCTACTGACTACGATAACCCTCTGGCAGAGTCATATAGATGTACACTTGTAAAGCTAGTTTAGAACGACGCTATACTCATCCTCCTGCCGGGTTTCACAGTCTGGAACAACAGCAATGGCAAGTCTGGGTAATCAAGAACCACCCTGTCACCGTCTTTAAGCATACCGAAGTACCACTCGAGTGCCTGAGGTTACCCACCATATCTGCAGAGTGGCCAAATGGAATGTCAAGTCAGATTGAATCTTTAGGTTCTTATCAAATTTTCAGTAATCGTTTGCGGTTCTGGAATCACTTCCAGTTCTACCATACTCCCACTACTGTTTTCTGAAAAAAAAATTCATTTTTATTAAAACTGTGGCAGTCAAGAACAATATCACTATTGATCTTCCTGATGGTAGAAAATCAACACTCGTCATAGCCCGGGTCAACCCACAAACAGCCATTACAGAAACGTGCCTTGAGTTATCCGGAGTCTGGTTTTAAGCATAAGCCGGAAAACTCCCCTTACCTTAACATAGTTAAGATATGAACCGTTTGTAGGGTTCCTAGGCACGCTAATGAAGTCTCACAAGGCATCAACCATGCCAATTTCAAATTTTATGGGTGCCGAGAAACCCTAATACGGATCGTTAACTAGAATTTTAGGCGAAACAATAAACTAGTTAACAATCTTAACTAAAAGAAGAAAACTACAACCTTTGTTGATCCGGTTATCCACTTCCTTAGCTCCATGTAGTCGTTCCCTCGCTGTTCATTTCGAATCCCGAACTCTCTCATCGGCTTCATCGGAGAAATGAGCGGACTAGTCGTCGGCTTCGATGCCGAAGATGATCTACGTCGAGGCATCACAAGTTCAAGCTCCAACTTCACCAAGTTGTGAAACTTGTGAAAAAAACACCCTATACTACTTGGCAAGAGGTAGAGGGTGAAGAAATAGGAGGTCGGTTCACTTTAGAATTGGATTTCTCACACTTTTGCTCAAGTTGCCATTGATGGACTTAAGCTTTTTCTTGAAGAAGAAGATGATGAAGAAAATAGAATATGATAAGTGTTAATTAAATAATGGAAAAGAAAATGAATACTTATCATATACTAACTATGGTAGAGTGTAGAGAATAGACCATGGTTACTTGGAAGGGTTAGGGTTAAGCATGAAGACAAGAATGGTTACAAAGTCAAAGCTTCATGAAGCTTCAACTAGAAACAAAGAAAGCCACCATTCTCTTCAAAATCTTTTCCAAATAAATGAATAAATAAATAAAAGAATAAGCAAAACCCTAATCATCATCATAACCATGGTATAAGTCTTAACACAAAGCCAAAATACATGTATCATCAAACATGATACAATCATGTGCACAAAAGTATATCACATATACAACTTGTGAACATCAAGTGAGAAAATCCTTTTAAAGTGAACCAATACTAGTTAATGCAAAGTAATATATCAAATATATAATTATACATTAAATCATTAAATCAACACTTGATTTAACGATCCGGTCATATCGCATATAACCGACTAGTATCCTATGTATCGGCTTATCGAATCAATCCTTGATTCGATATCTAGGTTATATCGCATATAACCAATCGATACATTCATCGCGAGAATGGAATACGGTATCACATACACGCATTATTCTCGGTCCCGCACATATCTCATCTGCGCTCCTATTTCGTTTCGCTTGAGCCAGGAAACCTCTGTGTAGGACTCTAAAGACTCGTCAATACGCCGGCAGCAGATGATGATCATATCAATCATCCACAAGCCGCAAGCGGTCTGCTAAACGTAACGGCCACCCGGGTATTGAGCGATCAGAAGATCGACGAGCCAGCCCGCTCACACTCCTGTGAATCCAACCAGTAACACTTACCGTACAGTCCGGTATGTTCGTCTGATATGTCGCATATCAAGTCTAGGGGTGGTAAACGTCAGACCCCAGTAACCGATAAGTCATGCCGATGTGAGGCTCATAACGGGTCGAGAAACTACTGGTAACACTTACCAGCAAATCTCTGATCAGACCAGGCCAGGGACTTCCCTGTTACAACCAATCGAGCACAGCGCAACATCAACCCCCAATACCGGGAGAGACGAAACCCCTCCTATCGCTCACTGCCTCCATGTGACTCGGGACTGTACCCAAAGACCACCATTTTGCACGCCCTCATGGACGTGGTAAGGTGGAGATCAAAGTACAGTGGGAATCACACAAGACTCTATGACGATCTCGGGTCTACAGACTAACCTGTACTAGTGTCACCTGAGAACTGCCATCTGACGTGAGGTATAATACCATCTGGGAGTTCTCGGCGAGTCCGTCCAGTGTACCCAGTCTCCACTGAGCACCCGTGTACCATCTCTGATGTCAAACACCAATGGATATGGGATCATCCATCGCCCATCTCATGGGTCGAGAAGCGTATACGCTAGTCTACACTGGTATATCGATGCCCCGTCTCGATACACCCACGACTAGGGACCTTGAAGGATGCACTTATGGACTACCATGTCCCCACTAGTATGATCTGTATCATAGTCCAGGCAGTCAAGTACACATCCTAAGGGCTTTACCAACATGTAACTTAAAGACAGTTTAAAGAGACTAGTGTACATGTTAAGATAAAGAGCAACAAGATAGCATACTATCATATCGAGCAAGAAAGTCATCTCTATATATGTCCAAGCATCCAATATAATATACATCATCTGTACAATACTGGCCTCTAGGGCATACATACAACTAACACCGTTCTATATCCAATATAGAAACAGAGGTACTGATTTAATTAGAACCAGATTCAAATCATGCAGCTGTCTCCAGTGCATGTCAACTAAATGGAGAGAGGCCGATCAGCATTACTCAACTTAGGAGTACTTCCAATTATGAGTAACCTGAAAGAGAAGCAAGTTCTCTTAATCATTACTATTAACTGAATACCATGCATAAGTATCTACATCTTCGATCACCTTGAAGATTCCTGATACTTGCAATACTTGGTTCTCTACTTTATTCATATACATATAACTTCTCAAAATTCGGACCTTGCGTTTCTACGAAACACTTGTCTAAAAACTAGAGAAGTCATAAGTAAACCGAATATAGTACGAGGACCAATCCCTCTGTTCTAATGGACACTGGACAACATACAATACTCTGTATAAGTCCCCTGAGTCCAATAACTCATTCGCTGTGTGTCGTAAATTGAAAACTGTACTTATGGTTAAGAAGAATTACACCGTGGTTCAATGCTCCTTACCTAACCATCCACTGATATAGGTAAATGTCATAGACATAATGTCAAAAAGGTATATCTCACTCTATGAAAATAGACGTACAGATATATCAATTTGAAATTGGTGCATAACAGCGGATATTCAGAACCAAATATTTGCCGTCCGGCAAACAACCCAGGCAATTTCCTCAAATATCACCAATTACAACGAATTCCGATATAATGAGGAAGATCACCTAATTCCCAATAACTTACTCATACTCATCATCTGTAAAACCATACAGATGTGAGAATCATACCTGGTAAATACATACCCTGGAGCAAGTGCTAATTTGGAAATCAGTTTTCTTTTAACAGTACACAGTGAAACTGAAACATGTAAATGTCTCGAAGGGGTATCCGTGTATTCCTAGTAATGCCTCTTCCATTATCTAGATTCACAACTGTAACCGTATATTTTTTTGCCATCTCTCCAAATCCCTTTATATGTCTTTAGTCATTACCTTCTGTACACCCCTTTAGGCCAAATGGTTTTCTTCCTTCCCTACCGTTCGGCACCAGCCTATGGTTTGGAAGAAGACTATCCAATAAGCATAATGGGTGTACTGTCCTAATCCTAGGAGCACTCGCAGTGCGAGAGAAGATGAAGATAAAAGACAACCGAATAAACCTTATTCCTATATCTCCTGAACCAGAATCCATCCCCGAACTAGAACAAGTTCCTTTCGAGTTCGTATATAACCATACGATGGAGTATCCAATAAACTGTGGATCTTCGTAGTGATATGAAGTGTTCTGGAGAAATACAAAGGTGAAGTGGGAGTGGTAATGAAATACTTGGTTTGGTCGTGAATAGCAGTCGCAATTTACTTTGACCTCCTTCTAATCCCTTTATTTGTCTTAACTTAATACCTTCTGTACACCACACTTAGGCTAATTAGCTTTCTTCAATCCCTACCGTTCGGCACCAGCTTAAGGTTTGGAAGAAGAGTATCCGATAGGCGTAACGGGTGTACTATCTTCTAAACCAAGGAGTACTCGCAACCTGAGAGAAGCTAAAAGGAAAAGACAACTGAATAGTCCTATTCGTTTTCTCCAGAACCGAAAACCATCCTCGAATAAATTCCTTCAAGTTTGTATATAACCATACGATGGTTTTATCCAATGTAAGTGAACGTTCGTAGTAATACGAGGTGTTCTGGAGAAAAGGGTAAAAGTAGGAGTGGCAATGAGGTATGCAACTCTGACAATCCAAAAGCCAGTGTTTAAGAAGCTTCGGTCAACTTGGTCACTGATTCATAGTCTAGGGTCGGGACATGGTCGCTGCTAAAGAGAGAGAGAGAAAAGAAACACTCAGTGTGCACTCTAACCTAGATCAGAATGGTTGTCAATTTATCTAATCAGGAAACCTCCCACTGTAACCTCAAATTCTCCTCCAAATCTGAAAGAAGAATTAGTCGGGATCACCCGAGGAGTAAACCAACTCATCAGTGGGAATCGGGATCCAACTATCATCGCATGATAACGTGATGAAATCCACTCATGTTATCACTCTCCAGAAGTTATGCGCATGTCTGGCAAGTTTCAGTTTATTTAGAAACTCCCGATGTGATTTTTACCCCTAGGACTCAAGTGACCTTGACGGAGTCAACAAATCAAAGAGTCCTAGTCAAGTTCAACCCGTCATTATCTAGATTGCAATAAACCAACCCGTACATGCCCTTGACGGAGTCAACAAGGCCGCACGACTGTCCTAACCAATCCCATATCCATGCTACAAACATGCACCACTTAGCTACCGTACACTACGCCTTGACGGAGTCAACAAACGCAGCACGAATACTAAATAATACCCGTAAGAAATGACGGAGGGCTACGTCTAGTTTTTGGTGAAAAACTTTTAACGTAATGAATTTGATATCGTTGAAGGAACTGCATAGCTTTTTATAAAATTATAGTAACGAAAACTTTTGCTAAAGAGGTCACTCCCGGTGAAGGGATCTCGGCTCTTTCCCCGTAGAATGAGGTGCAGGATATTCCAACTGAATACCACGATGCAAAGCAAAAGCAATCGACTATAGTGAAGTTATTGCCCTGACACAAACTTCTGTCCAAGGGGTCACTCCCGGTGAAGGGATCTCGGCCCTTGCCTCGTCGACTGAGGTGCTGGATATTCATAACCGAATACCACTGTGCAAAACAAAAGAGAACGTCCTTGCAATAACAGCTTTTTGAAAAATCGTTCCAACAACATCAGAATATGTTTGTTTAGCTTGCATTGATCCGAATCAACGCAGTCCCATCAATTGATCACACCAATAAAGAACGAAAATAATGATGTACGTATATGCCATCCGCATTCGCCACTGGGTCCCGTCATCACCCGTTAGGTTACTTAACTAACGACAGAGCGTGGACTGGACTAGCGCGGATGCAAAACATATACAACATCTACTAGTATATATATATATATATATATATATCAATATATAATATTCGCTCAAGGAGTGATAAAATGCAACATCACTGAAATGAAATAATCATCACAGAACAATACAGATATCTGGGATCCCCGGGTTTCATAGAGCCGCTACTGAAACCCGACGTTCCCCTGGTCGAGTGGATAGCTTGTGCAATGTAATCCTAAACCCCTACGGGCGCGGCAAGTTACCCGCCAAAACCTGAAGCGAGGCAGCCCCTTCAACAACGTGAATGGACCACCCAGCACTTCACGGAATCCGGTAACTTGATCACCCCTCCTTGGGTCAACCTATACCCCCTACGAGTGCGGCGAATAGCCCGCCACTTCTAGAGTGAAGCCCCCTCCGTCTCAACGCCATGAGATGCGGGCCCGTTGCCCTATAGAACGCGGCTGTCTGTGCACCCCACCGCGGGGTAATCCTAGTACAGAAAGTAAAATTTACAACAGGTGCATCGACCTCAGCCCGGTTGTGCCCCAAAAGAATAATATACAAACAGGCACTGACGGCAGTCCACATGTCGGGCGCTCGCCCCGCAATATCAAATGTACATAAACATCCAAACTGTACTACCATTGCATCCAGGCTATCCACCACGACAAATCCACAACATCACAGCACAACACAGAACATCAACGTGAATGTCACGTTCGCAAATCCGTCTAAAAGGACTACAGCAGTTAGACTGGATTTACCGATCAAATGACATTCACGGTCGCAGATATAATGTAAATACTGTGAACTAACATGTTTAAAATTTTCGATCGACTAAATTTCCTGAAGTGGGCCCCAAGAACTACTGTAGCACTCAAAATAAATCTGGGCCCAAAAAGAATATACCCAAAACCCTATTTCCATGTCAGAAACCCACTGTAGAAATTTGGTGCAGTTTGGCCACAATTCGGCGGCGGATCCGCGGCCAAAACGTGGTTTTGGTTGCTGATCCGCCGCTCTACAGTAACTTCAGCCGACCAAATTTTCACAGAATTCTTCAAAAAACCCTGTTACCAAATAATTTTTTGAGCACAGCAAGAATTCGACAGAAACCTGGACTTGAAAATGGGGTTTTCGGAAAATCCGTTCGATTGAATTTGTAAACACGTTAGAGCAAGGTAGACTAGGTTAATGGCGTGGCTCTGATACCATGTTAGTGCACGGCAGTGCCCCGGCCGTCTGTCCGAGGCCAAAATGCGGAAACGAAAACTTTTCTTTAAACTTTTATACCGGTGCTACAGCGTACTAAAAACCCGGATCATAACCATTAACCTAATGCTAGCAATGCTATACTGAGCGATCTGTGTCCTTCGGTCTTCGGCCTCCATCCCGATCTCCTCGTGGAATCTCCGGTCATCATCTCCTCGTCGGAAAGGGCACCACATCGCCGGGTTCTTTTACGGGCTCCCACCTCTGGACCGAGGCAACTCAGGCACGAAGTTGGCGAGCCGACGTGTCCAAGAATGCTGTAGGCTAAGTGTAGAATAGTTTGTCTCTAGGGGTTGTTGAAGTTGCCATAATGGATGGAGGTGAAGAATTGAACTTTGAAATGGAGCTTTGGGTTTTTGTATATGCAAAAATGAGAATGAATAATCTTTTTCCCACCACAATGAATCAACTCCCCATCTCACAATTGTGGCCGGCTATAGAAAAAGAGAGAGAGAGCATGAAAGGAGGTAAGTGTAGTAGTAAAGAAAATGGTGACCATAAGTCTAAAAGCAAGTCTCACATCAATGATCCAAATCAATCCCATCCTTATTAAAGCAAGTAATGATGCACAAAACTAAAACAATCTCATCAAGAACCATCATGAAGCCCCACTTACAAATAACACCCTCCACAATGCTAATTTGCATATTTGCAAATAAGCCCCTCCATCGGAAAAATTCGGCCATGAAGGAACAAAGGAAAACTAGCCGAAACGGAATACAAACTGGAAACTTCAAAAAGACGATCCCGTAATAAATTACAGGAAAACCCGTGACTGTATATACATATCCGCATTTGTATTCCGACCGAATACAAATGCAATGAGACAAAATCTACACTGTACAATACTAGGATCCTGCTTAAACCAAAGCCCGCTAGTATCAACCGTCTGTTCATGATCCATGCAATACCGCACGTATATGATCGAACCCTGCCATATATCCATACGGCCTCTACAGCGTTTCGCCCGAAACTTGAGAAACTGTCTATGGGGGGCTCTAAAGACTCGTCAATATTTTGGCTATGGATTTAACCACTAGCACGTCAGAGATATTAGCCATACGTAACGGGCTACCAGGTATTGACCAAAAGGGACGTAGATGAGCGAACTCATCCTGACACCCTACTGAGCCTGTCAGTAACAATATCCGTACAGTCTGGTCCGTTCATCTATGAGCATCGCATTGCGGGCCTAGGGGGTTGGTAAAAGTCAGACCCCCAAAAGCGGTACAAGTCGTGTCGGAGTGTAGCCCAGAACACCCCGAGATATTACTGGGATACCTACCAGTAAATCTCCTGCCTTGGCCAAGGACTTCCTGTAATAGCTCTCCTAGACACAGCGCGACCTCACCCCCAATACTGGGAGAGACGAACCCCTGAAGATCCGCTCACTGCCTCCATGTGGCTCGGGACTGTACCCAACTAAAACCTATTTGCACGACTCCTTTGAGCATGGTAGGGTAGTAATCAAAGTACAGTGGGAACTCACACGAGACAAATGACGATCTCAGGTCGATGAACTAACCTGTACACATGTCACCAGGGAACTGCTATCTGACGTCAGGTATAAGACCAACTAGCATGTTCCCGGCGAGTCCTGTCCGGTGTACTCATAACCCAATGAGCACCTGTATACATCTTAGGTGAACCAACTGACACTAGTGGCTTGTGAGACCGGCCACCGCCCCTCGTCGGTGTCTCGACTGTATACACTAGTCTACTCTGGAGTATCGATGCCCTGTCTCGAAAACTCCCACGACTAGGGACCTTTTAAGAATGTGCTTATAGACCCCAGCTCCCACGTATATGATCGCCCTCATACTGCTGGCAGTCAAGCAAGAATCCTAAGGGCTCTATCAATGTGCAATAGTGACTTGTAAGGCCACCTAAAGCAGTACACGATGATAAAGATAAACTAGATAGCATACTATCATCTTGAGTAAGACTGTTCTAACGGTATAGGTCCTCTCTCAATCATTGCAATCACGTGCCTGTGATCCAATAATTGAATCTGAGGGCACTATCTCCAACAAACCCATGTAGAGATTTAACTAGGGCTAGGATTTGGGTTGGGTTAAAGAATGAGTCATCTAAAATATCAACCATATTATCTTAGCACAAAACAAAAGAAAACCTTCTGGAAGGTTCATAAAAGAACTAACCAAAATCAAACCCTAATCATGTTTAATCTCCACTAAACATGTTGCATTAGTAATCATATCATGTTACAATATTATATATCACATATATAATATATATTTGTAACAAAAGAAAATAATACAATTAACATATATCGCATACATATCAATGTATTATTCGGTGAGAAAATGAATCAACAAAGCGGGCCAATATTAGATAATGTAATGCAATATATCATATATATTATTATACATTAAATTATCGAATAAACACTTGATCCGACAATCCAGTTATATCGAATATAACCGACTAATATTTTATGTACCGATTCATCGAATCAACACTTGATCCGATGACCCGGCTCATATCAAAATATCGCGAGAATATAATACGGTATTTCATATCACATATGTGCCCCTACTCCGTTTTTCCTGAGTCAAGAAACCTCTGTGTAGGACTCTAAAGAATCGTCAATACGTCGGTAGCAAGTGATGATCATATCAAACACCCACAAGCTGCAAGCGGTCAGCTAAACGCAACAGCCACCCAGGTATTGAGCGATCGGAAGATCAACAAGCTAGCTTGTACATTCTCCTGTGAATCCAATCAGTAATACTCCCGTACAGTCCGGTCTCTTCGTCTGATATGTTGCATATCTAGTCTAGGGGTGGTATACGTCAGACCCCAGTAACCGATAAGTCATGTCGATGTGAGGCTCATAACGGGTCGAGAAACTACTGGTAACACTTACCAGTAAATCTTTATATCAGCCCTGGCCAGGGAATTCCAGTTATAGCCAATCGAACTCAGCACAACATCAACTCCCTATACTGGGAGAGACGAATCCCCTCCTATCGCTCATTGCCTCCATGTGATTCGGGACTGCACCGAAAAGCCACCGTTTTGCACGCCTTCTTGGACGTGGTAAGGTGGAAATAAAAGCACAGTGGGAATCACATAAGACTCTATGACGATCTCGGGTCTACGGACTACCCTGTACCAGTGTCACCGGAGAACTGCCATCTGACGTGTGGTATATCACCATCTGGGAGTTCTTGGCGATCCGTCCAGTGTACCCAGTCTTCACTGAGCACCCGTACACCATCCTTGATATCAAACACCGATGGATATGGGATCATCCATCGCCCATCATATAGGTCAAGATGCGTATACGCTAGTCTATTCTGGTGTATCGATGCCCTGTCTCGACACACCCTCGACTAGGAACAATTATAGGATGTACTCATTGACTACCGTGGCCCCACTAGTATGATCTCATCATAGTCCCAGTAGTCGAGTACAGATCCTAAGGACTTTATCAACATGTGAGAGTAAGACAGTAAACTAATACAAATCAACATGTTAAGATAAAGTGAAACCAAATAGCATACTATCATGACGAGCAAGAAAGTCCTCTCTATATATATCCAAGCATCCATTATAATATATATCATATGAACAACAATGGCCTCTAGGGCATATACATAACTAACACTTTAACCATTACAAACTATACTAATTTATTAAATCCATTTCCACTCTCAAGTTCGTATTCCATTTCTTTCTCCCCTCTACCATTCTTCTCCTCTATCGAGACCGTATGCCGCTTCCATCCACACATGTAACGCCTTGAAATGTCGTTTTGGTGTTCTCCCGAAAATCGGTGAAAATTTGGTATTTTTCCGTAAATCGTCTTTTTTGTATATTTGCAGTTTAGGCCTAATTATACCTAATTTGGATAGGTTATTGCTAGTTTTTAGTAGCTAATGAGTTACTTATAAAATTCTGGTCGTTTAAAATTTTTCCCTAATTTTTCAATTTTTAATATTATTTTAAGCCGATAAAAAAAATACATTAAATTAGCGATAAATACAAATTTAAATGGGCTAATTTTAATCTTTAAAATCATGTTAATTAAAATCTAGTTGTAATATAATTTTTTAGTATTTTATTTCAAGTTTTAATGGGTTTTTATTATGGAAAACAAAAATATATTTATTTTGAACTAAAACTTGCAAATATGGTATTGTGGGGGGTCTTTTTGCATAGAATTTCTTTGTAAAATCTCTCTCACTCATTCCTCACCCTTAAGCCGGCCCCACCATCAGCAGTTCAAGGAAATTTCCTTGCCTCTTTTGACTTTTAATCATGTGATGAAATGAGGTGTTTTGAAAGGGTTTTTAAATATGTTAATTTTGGAGGTATGGTGTACTTGTTAGGAGAGGGGTTTGACTTTGAAATTTCCCCACAAATCACACACACACCTCCCCTTTCCAATTCTGGCCGAGAGCAGCTCACCCCCTCCATTATTTTTTTTCCTTCTCTTTTCTCTCATTTCATCAAGAAAATTCCATTAAAATTATACAAAAATCAACAATTTCCTTCACAATTTCAAAGCAAAACCTTATTCCCTCTCTTCTCAAACCTAAATTGGTTCAAATCTTGGAGAAAGATGGCATCTTGGGAGGCTTTAGCAACATAGGGTTTGGGCTTGTGAGGTATAATTTCAATTTTTGGTTAAATTGTAGTTTAAAGTGTGCTAATTAGAAGTTTGAAAATTGTTTTAATGTTAATTTCTAATCTAGTTTTTAAGAGGGTAGTTTGTTTTAAACTAGGGTTTTTAGCACACCATTATTTAGTTAATTAAATCTATTTTGCTATCTAGTTAGTTGGTAACCTAAGTTAATGAGGTTACTTTGCTTAAGTGGCTTCAAATTTTGCTAATCTAAGTTAATCTAGTGTGGAATTTTGATTATTATTACTAATTATAAAAATCAAGAAAGGGTTATTTATGGAATTTAGGTTTTGAAGCATGGTTAATGTGTTGAAATTTTGTGTAGTGGCTATCTAATGGTGTGACTTGGGTGATTATGCTAGATTGTAGTCTTTTGTCGCAAATCGGCGATGTTTGCACCGATTTTGGAATGCAAATGCTTACTAGTTTTTCTATAAAATTATATGATGAATTATTTGTGATATCTTGATGATTGTATTGGCATCTCCTATGACTTTTAGAGTGTGTGAATGCGGATTTTTGGTTTTATCGGGTTTTAGCTTTGCCGGGCGCCCAAAACGACGATTATAGTTAGTTTTTGTGATTTCCGTGTGTGTTCCGCGCACCTTGCGCACGTTTTGCCTAGCTTGTGAACGTGGATATTTTCGTTTGGGATTTGCATCATTCATAATATGTAACCTTATGTTTTGTATTGGTGCAAATTCCAGGATCGGTCGCGGAGACTTCGGACGCGGCACAAAAAGGGAAAGCGGTGATTGGACGTAGCTAGCCGGGGATTCCGGTGAGTAGATATAACATCTCCAGGGGACTATCGTTTGGATGGCGCAAGTCGCCCGATAGTTTAAGTAGTTAAAGATTTCTAGTAATATTAGTAACTACATCCATGCTTTATTTGACATACATATGCGAACCCATTCTATAGGACACCTGCACCATTGCCAGGGTTTTTATATGCAGCACGAGCACTATTCATACGTACACACACGCCCTGGTAATTGCCATGCCACCACACTAGATAACCTATAATTTGAAACCTTTTACTATAATTGATGCTTAAACCTGTGCTATTGCCTTTAATTCCTTAAAATGAAATCGTAGGATTGCTATTCATGTGCATGTACCTCATCATATTATTTGTTCATGCCTAGTCTATTAATCATACATCGCAACTAGATTATTGATACCATATGCATTCATTATCATTGACATATGCACTTATGAGGATTTCTTGAGATTTTATGATATTTCTGGATTTCGGGGGAAAGCCGCAAAATTTCTAAACTTATTACCTTTTTTAAAATATGTAAATTGTGGTTTCCTAGTGATGTAAGTGTCGTCCACCATGATTTTGCTGTGGTTTTCGAGACCCGTTTCGAGGAGTTGGATGAACCGTCTCGGGTACATGGTGGGCCCGGTAAGGTACCCCAGGGCAAGAAGGTCGTGTTGCTGACGTTGAGCCTGGCAGGGGATGGACTACCTACCGGTGACTGTTTTGGCACGACAGATATCCAGAGGATACCGATCGTGGCCGCGAGATGATGAGATATTGATATTTGAGATGGGTCAGCCGGACGGCTGAGACCAGAGATACTATGATATAGATACATGAGATTGAGACAGTTTTGAGGTGTTGATGCTGGATATGGATACTTGTTGATTCAATTGGTATTGTGCTGATATTTAAAAGAAAAGAGATTCCTAAATGAAAAATATGACTTCTTGTACCTATATATTCAGATCACGAGTTATTCATATTGCATTCATACCTGCTAGTACATTCATGTTGCATACATACCTGTTAGTATATCCTGCCATACCTGTATTATAAATGCTAGGATGCTTGTGTGCATGCTTGCGATAGCCTATATAGATGTTTTTTATTACTCATGAGTTGGCAACTCACCCCCGTTGTGCCACAGCCTTTTACAGGTCCGCTCCGTCAGTACAGTAGCGGCGGGCGCACTTGCTTCTTTTTCCTAGACTCGAGACTTTTGCTCGTAGGTGGGTTGTATTATTATTTTGTACCATCTTGTATATTATTTGTATCTAGAGTACTCCATCTACTGTATCTACCAGTATTTTTGTATATTGACCTAGAGACGAGACTGTGAGATTTGTGGACTTTTTTTATGCTGTATTTTGGGGTCGAGCTCACTTGAGTCGACATGCTGTTTTACTTGTGCTTCTTATGTTTATTTATGCACATTGCTGATTTACATTGCGTGGGATTTCTGACCGCCTTATGGAGAAGAGCTAGCTCCCGGTTGGGGATGCCTTATTTGTTGTATTCATATATATTCTTGTTGTACCCATTTTGGGGGCCAGTATTTACAAAGGAGACTCTGCCGAAATTTTCGGAAAAATTGATATTGTTTTAAAAATGCTTGATATGACTTATTTGATAAACTCGCTTTCAATTGATTGGTTTTCCTTCACTCGTCTGCTTTTTGGTTTGATTTCTGGGCTTTGGCTTACTCATTTTACGGACGTCTTGAGACGTTTCGTAACTTAAGTGCCAGTCACGTTCTGTACCCTGCGGGTCATGACAATGGTTTCGCGTATTCTTCATCTCTTTTCTCTGTGCGTTCTTTCACCAAGCCGGGCATTATCACGATAAATTTTTTGAATGGTTGGTGTTAACTTTCGGTCTGTGTAAGTCCTTGTATAAATTGATTATGTTCTCCCCCCTAACTCTGAACTTCACTGCTTAAACAGTGGAAACACTGTTTCACTTATGTTTGGAGGGGACCTTTTTGTGATATATATTTTGTTTGCTTTTTCTTTTATAAAAAACGGACCAGCTCCGACAGATTTTGACCACTCAACAATTTTGACCTTTTTGGTGTAGTATAACAGTGAGGACACCGTCAAGTTTATTTTTGGGGGTATGCTCAGTAAGATTTCTATCTTCGCATTTATGTGTATATTTTGCATTTGCATACTTATTTAAAAACTCACAAAAATTGAATTTTTTCCCAAAAATATAAAAACTTTTTCGCCAAATTAGCCAGTAGGGTAACTTAGATTTTTATTTCAAAAATTTAGTTTGATACGTTAGAAATGACTAAATCATAGGCTTAGCAATTGAAATCCCTAAAAATAACCCTCCTTCAGTTTAACCTTGGTAAATATACGTTCTTGCAGTTTTTTTAGAAGTAAGTAATCTTGAGTTCATTTCTTAAGTAAGTCGACATGAATGGAAAGTATTGAAAGCTTTATTGAAGGATAAGTCTGAAAGATAGTTTCTATTCTTAAGAAAGTATATACCCTACAAACTGCACATACACGCACCTTGAAACTTGGGATAGTAGAGGATACCTAGAAATACTCTTGCCTGAAAGCCTAGTATGAAAGATTAAATGGTATTTAATGATAACCACCAAAAGAGCACCATTGAAAAATATATCCGGTCTTGAAAAGAAAAAAAAGAATAAAAGAATAAAATGAAAGAAAAAAATAAATTTCAAGACCTGGAAACTGCTATTTACGCTTTAATAAGCTCACATATTCAGTAATCGGCTGATTAGTGCCTCAGGAAGCAGTAATAGTCGCATGAATGGTGTGTGAGCCAATCCGTCCATCATTAATGAAAAGAAGTAATATTAGATAGTAGGGCAAGGGTACTATAGCTTGAATTGAATTCTTGAGTGTAGGGGTGAAATTTACACACACGTATGGGTATACGATCGAAATTTGGAGGAAAGATATGGATAAAGAATAAGTCTTATGTTTTCCGTAAAGATAATAAAAATTCCAGATTGGAGACTGAGTTTTAGAAGGAAAACTAAAGAGAAACTGAGATCTTTCTAAACTGTCAAAACGTATAGGATCTTAGGTTGAATAAATGGAGGTATGAAAAATATGGGATGGGTATTTCTCACTTAGGCTGATATAATTTCTAACTTAAATGCTTAACCGAAGGATTAAAGTTGACATTAACTTATGAAACTAGCTTGATGGGATTTTGTGGGTAGTATCCGCTGAAAACCCTCAGAAGTCAACTCTCCTCCTACTAGGGACTCCTAGAGATTTAACGGCTTGTTGCACACGCTAAGTGCAACCGTGATGCCTACGAAAGTGTTATGATTTTTTGAAAATAAATGCTTTTGGTCGGGACGAGTAAAAGATAAGTTTGGAGGTATTTGTTCACACCAAAAGATTGCATTTAATACCGTCCATTCTTCAGCTCGTTTTTTTATAGGTAGGTGCTTTTGATCCGTGTTTGCTATATGATTATAGGTTATAGGTTCCCAGTCTAAAATAATGCAAATCACGCAAAATCTCTACAGTTATGCCATAATCCAGAACATCTGCCAAAAAACAGATAAAATCCGGGTTTCGGTCATCTACACCCATCCAGTGCCGCATACCAGTTCACGAGACAAGATAAATAACAGTGGTCATTCGTGTCTCGGACAAGCACAAAGCACGAGAGGGGCAGCAAAAAGATCAAGAGGTGCGCGGAGCTCGAGGGAGATAAAGGCCAAAAGTCAGAATGAGTAGCCATTTTGGACTGTCAAAAATCTGAAGATATTTTTGGAAGCATTTTGCAATTTGGGACCTGTAAAACAGAAGGAAAAAGTAACACAAGGAAGCCTAAGAAAAACGATGCATCAAGCCCTCCAAAGGACCGCGGAACCGCAGCCAATATGGCTTTTGGGTGACGGTTCCGCGGCCATGTCATGTCTTCTCCCGACCAACTTTGGGAGGTAATTTGGTAATTATACATGGGCTCAGAATATGGTCCTAGGGTTTCATTTCTCTGCCTATAAATACTCCAGTTTTGACCTAAGTTAGTGATGCTTTTCTTTACTCAGATTTAGTTTAGTTTAGTTTGTTGTTTCTTCTTCTTCATCATCTATTCTCCATTGAAATTGTAGTGAGAGCTTTTTGAGTAGAAGATTAATGAAGATGAGGGTGTTTCTTTAACTTGTATCTTCATTTTTCTTGTATTGTAATTTTAATTCCTAGTGTAAGTTTATTTGTTGTTAAGTAGTGTTGGTTTTCTTTTCTTGTTTAGTTTTCTTCTTTTCTAAACCATATTTTCAAGCCATGATACTCAATGGAGTCCTTTACTTAGGTAAAGGCCCAAGTAGTTAGCTTGCTATCATTTGTTAAAACCGTATATTTTCCATTCTTTCTTTTCTTCCTTGTTTTATTTTTCTTTTAACATGTGAATAATTTACACACTTAGTAGGGCTAAGGAAGGTTAGTATGAGAGACGGAAAAATCACTTGTGCTTCTCTTCGCCAAACACCTTAAAATGAACCTAGATCAAACAAACATAACCCTCTCCCTTAGGCGCGCTATAGGTGATATATAGTCGCGACCTAAGTCGAGAATTTCTTTAGGCGCATTACAACGTGACATGTAGTTGTGAACTAATTGGATATATGGTTGTGTGTGTTTGGCCTAGGTTGGAAATAAGCATATGTAACGGACGGACAAGGGGCACTAGGAATGGATTTACGTTGGAAAGCTTGCTTAAACACGCGAATCCCATTCGTATATCCTCCGAATCCCCGCTACTTCCGATTATCCCAACATCATTTCAAGAATGGCAAAAGACAAGCACAAGACTAATCCTAAGTCTACTAACCAATCCTAACCCTAACAAGTTTACTTGAACATAAAATACAAACATTTAGGATAGAATTGAATATACATATACACTCTTTAATTAACTCGTCTAAAACAAGAACGAGCATATGAACCATCTCCCAATAGACAACCCGTACTCAACCGGCTAGCTATAATGGGACACCGTCTTGATTGCGGTAAGTAGGACATATAGAATGCTTAGCGTAGCGCATAAAAACATAGACAATCAATGGACCATAAGAGTCGAAAGTAGATATTCCAGCAGCGTGATCTGAATTTTAGGCAGCATCATTGGATGGAGCTTGTGAAGGACTATGATTATGAGATTCCTTATATTCCGGGTAGGATGAATGTTAAAGTTGATGCCTTGAGTCAGAAGATGGAGGTAGTGTAAGTCGACGTTAGACACCCCACATGAAGCGGGGAGGCGGAATAGGTAAAACAATCATTTTGTTTAAACTAACATCGACTAACTTTACGGATCTTTGCTAAACCCCAACTAACAACTATATAGAAGTGATTTGCTACTATGATAGATGATTATACCTAATGAATCAAGTCCTTCTTGCTCTTGTAGTTTACCTCCTTGTCGGCCTCCTCGATATGATAGAAGATCCACCCGAGAGCTACTTCTCCAAGCTTTAACCTCTCACTTGAGGTAACTAGGTTGCTATGAGTGCTAATCAAAATAACCTAGAGGATATAGAAGAGGATTAGAGATCTATTAGTCTTGCTAACCCTTGGATCTAAACACATGAGAGGTTAGGGTTAGTTCTTTGAAGAGAGAGAGAGCTTGATGAGAGATAAGGTGTGAGTATGATAATGAATTATGTATCATTTTGGAATATATGAAGCATGATAATTATTAAAATGAATAACATAATAATAATATCAACCATGCATCATTAACTCTCTTTGGGTGAATCATCTCATGAGTCATTAAGCAATAAATGTTTCATTAACTCATTTGGATGAATCACACCATGAGTCACTAATCCATTTAATGCAAATAACACCTAAGCCCTCCAACTCATCAATCTTCTAGAAGCTTCTCGACTAATTACGAGAATGCCCCTCCCATCCGTGAAAACATGGAAATACTGAGACTGTATAAATCCAATAATCCAATACTAGAATCTGGCTTAAACCAAAACCTGCTAGTAAAAACTGTCCGAACATCGTACGTGCATAAATACACGTATGTGTCCGAACCCAGTCGTAAAACCATACGACCTCTATATCATTTCGCCTGAAGCAGGGAAACTCTCTTTGTGGGACTCTAAAGACCCGACTACTACGCTGGCAGTGGGTTTAACCATAGGCCGCAAGCGGTACTAGCTGTACGTAACGGTCCCCAGGTAGATGTCGATAAGAAGGCCGATTAGGAAACCCATCCGAACTCCTACTGAGCCTGATGTGGCAATCTCCATACAGTCCGGTCTGTTCGTCTAGCACTATCGCATAACGGGCCTAGGGGGCGGCAAGCGTCAGTCCCCTAAAAGCGGTATAAGTCGTGTCGGAGTGAAGCCCATTACACCTTGAGAAGCTACTGGAAATCCTACCAGTAAATCTCGTTTGCCCTTGCCAGGGACTTTGCGTAATGGCTCTCCAAACACAGCGCGATATCAATTCCCAATAACGGGAGAGACGAATTCTATCTAATCGCCACTGTCTCCAAGAGCTTCGGGACTGTACCCAACCATTACCTGTTTGCACGACTCCTTTGAGCCGTGGTAGGGTAGCAATCTAAGAACAGTGGGAACACACTCGACACGAAGCAGCAGTGTCAAGTCTGCGGACTATGCTGTACTCATGTCACCTGGGAACTGTTAACTGACGAGTGGTATAATACCAACCAACAGTTCCCTGTGAGTCCTGTCTGGTGTACCCGTAACCCAACGAGCACATGTATACTATCTCCAGTACGACGTACTAATGGCTGTGGGACAGACCATTTCCCCTGCTGGGATGAGAAGCGTATACACTAGTCTACTCCGGAGTATCGATGCCCTGTCTCGATAATCCTACGACTAGGGACCTGAAAAAGGATGTGCATGTAGACTACCCATCCCCCACTAGTGTGACTGCCATCACAACGCTGGTAGTCAAGTAAGATCCTAAGGGCTCTATCAATATATATTCGCGATATGCTAACATATACACATATTAAGATAGACATAAACCAAGTAGCATACTACCATGTTTAGCAAGACTGTTAATATAACTGTGAATACCCCAGGCTTCCATTAAGTAATATACAAGCTAGTATGATACAATAATGGCCCCTAGGGCATATACACTAACAATCTCCCACTTGCACTAGGGCCATGTAATGCCGTATCGAAGACATATCATATTTGATAGTCTCTCGAATTGCGTCTGAGGTAAGGCCTTTATGAATGGATCTGCAGTGTTCTCCTCTGTAGCAACTCTCCGGACCTCGATCTCCAGGTGATCTACGATCTCCCTGATCAGGTGATACCGCCTGAAGATGTGTCTAGACTTCTAATGGGACCTGGGTTTTTTGCTAAAGCTATAGCCCCGTTGTTGTCACAATACAGAGGTATTGGATCAACAATGGATGGAACCACCTGGAGTTCTGTTAGGAACTTCTTCATCCAGACCGCTTCTTTTGCGGCATCGCAAGCAGCGATATACTCTGCTTCCATCGTCGAGTCAGCAACGGTGTCCTGCTTGGAACTCTTCTAGCACACCGCCCCTCCATTGAGGGTGAAGACATAACCTGACATGGACTTGGAGTCATCCTTGTCACTCTGGAAGCTGGAATCTGCAAAGCCCTCGATCTTGAGGTCTTTTCCACCGTAAACCAAGAACATCTCCTTAGTCCTTCTCATGTACTTGAGAATGCTCTTTACTGCTATCCAGTGCTTCTCCCCTGGGTCTGACTTATACCGGCTTACCACGCTTAGTGCGTAAGCTACATCTGGTCTGGTGCACAACATCGCATACATTATAGAGCCTACCGCAGAAGCATAGGGTATAACTAAGATGCGATCCCTTTCCAAATCAGTCTTGGGAGACATCTCTTTGGATAGGGTAAATCCGTGACAAGCCGGTAAACTACCGCGCTTTGAATCTTCCATATTGAATCTTTTCAGTATAGTGTTGATATACCTGGACTGCGAAAGTCCCAACATCCTCTTGGATCTATCAGGACAGATTCGGATCCCCAGAATGTAAGAGGCATCACCCAGGTCTTTCATGGAGAACCTGTGGGACAAGAATCCTTTGACAGATTGTAGCATAGGAATGTCATTTCCTATCAAGAGATTGTCATCCACATACAAGACGAGGAATACGACAGTTCGTGCTACAATTTTACTATATATATATGGTTCATCTGGATTTTTGATAAAGTCATATTCTTTGACCTTTTCATCAAAACAGATGTTCCAACTCCACGATGCCTGCTTCAGTCCATAAATTGACTTAAGCAACTTGCACACTTTCTCGCTGCTCCCACTCTGATTGAAACCTTCTGGCTGATCCATATAGACACATTCTTCCAAATTACCATTTAGAAAAGCCGTCTTTACGTCCATCTTCCAGATCTCATAATCTTTGAAGGAAGCAATGGCAAGAAGGATCCGAATGGATTTGAGCATAGCCATTGGAGAAAAAGTTTCGTCATAGTCCAAACCAGGTCTTTGACGAAAACCCTTTGCAACAAGTCTGGCCTTATAGGTTTCCACCTGTCCATCTATACCAATCTTTTTCTTGAAGATCCATTTGCATCCTATGGGTTTTACCCAGTCTGGAGCAAAGTCCAAAGTCCATACTTTGTTGGTGTACATGGACTCCATCTCGGTCCGCATTGCATCCAGCCATCTTACTGAGTCGCCGCTCTGGATGGCCTGCTGGAAGCTAGTAGGTTCATCATTATCAATGATGCAATCTTCTCTATCCCCGTCTATGAGAAAACCGTAGTATCTCTCAGGCGGATTAGACGGCCTACTACTCCTGCGAAGGGGTGCGGGAATGTCCTGTTCTTCTTGAACTTCTGGTTCTACCAAATTTTCAGTAGTAGTTTGTGGTTCTGGAATTTCTTCCAGTTCTATTTCGCTCCCACTTGTTTCCTTTTCTACAAAATGCTGTTCTAGAAAATGGGCATTACGAGAAACAAAAACCTTTTGTTCCTCTGCGTAATAGAAAAAAATACCCCTTAGAGTTCTTTGGATATCCCACAAACTTACACTTCATTGATCGTGCCTCGAGTTTGTCTGCATGCTGCTTTTTAACAAAAGATTGACATCCCCATATCTTCAGATACTGAAGATAGGGTTTATTCCCACTCCACATCTGATATGGTGTGGTAGGCACAGTCTTTGTAGGAGCCCTGTTCAAAAGATATGCAGCTGATTCTAGCGCATAACCCCAGAAAGATCGCGGTAACTCAGCATTACTCATCATGGAACGTGCCATATCCAATAGGGTTCGGTTCCATCTTTCCGACACACCGTTATGCTGTGGAGTGTATGGAGGAGTAAGCTGAGAGAGAATTCCTTTCTTCTTTAGGTAACCCAGGAACTCGGCACATAAGTATTCACCACCTTGATCATATCTTAGTGTCTTGATACTTTTGCCGGTTTGGTTTTCTACTTCATTCTTATATTCTTGGAATTTCTCAAAGGCCTCGGATTTATGTTTCATTAAGAAAATGAATCCATACCTAGAGTAATCATCCGTAAAAGTAATGAAATATAAAAAACCACCTCTTGCATGTGTAGACATTGGACCACATACATCGCTGTGTATGAGTCCTAAGAGCTCGCTCGCTCTTACTCCATGTCCAGTGAATGGATTCTTTGTCATCTTTCCTTTGAGACATGATTGATAAGTAGCATAAGATTGTTATTTGAACGGATCCAAATATCCTTCTCTATGTAACTTAGTTAACCTTGTCTCATTGATGTGACCTAGTCTACAATGCCATAAGAAAGCCTGATTTATATCAGGAGACATTCTTTTCAGTGTGTTTTGGACATTGAAAATTTGTAATTGGTTTAACACATATATACAGTTATCTAGTGTATTGGACCCAATCAAACCATGATTAAGATGGATGTTAACAACATCGCTTACAAACGTGAAATCATAACCTTCTTTTGATAACAACGATACTGATATGATATTACACGTTAAACTGGGTACACAAAAACAGTTATGCAAAACCAAAATATTTCCACTCGTCAATCCAAGGTGATAATCCCCTACGGACACAGCACCCACCCTAGCTCCGTTAGCAACCTGGAGGGTCATATCACCAACCTTCAGCACTCTACGGTTTCTCAATGCTTGCAATGAATTACATATATGAGATCATGATCCGGTATCCAATACCCAGGAAGTAGAGTTGATTGACAGACAATTTTCAATTACAAACACACCTGAAGTCGAAGCTACAGCTTGCTTCGGTTCTTGGTTCTTGGCAATCCAAGCTTTGCAATCTTTCTTCCAATGGCCTTTCCTACGATAGTGGAAGCACTCGTCTTTTGCCACTACTGGCACCGCAACCTTTGCCTTTCCCTTAACTCCCACCTTATCAACACCACCTCTTGGTTTGGTAGCGGCCTTATTCTTCCTTCCAATGGCCCTTGCCTTGGACCTGGAAGAGGAAGCACCGCGAACAAACATAGTGGGTGTTTCCCTTGCTTTCTACAAGGTGCCCTCTGCACTCCTCAACATGTTAAGGAGTTCTGGAAGTTCAACTTCTTTTTCTTAAATGTAGAAATTCAGAATAAACTGGGCGTAGGTGGAAGGAAGGGACCGAAGAACCAAGTCTGTATATAGCTCGTTCTCTAATGTTGTCCCGAGGTCCGCGAGCTTTTCTATATAGCCAATCATCTTAAGGACATGTTCTCCTACAGATGATCCGATGGCCATCCTCGACTGAAACAAGTTCTTCGAGATCTCGTATCTAGCTATACGAGATTGCTCTCCATACAGTTCCTTGGTGTGGAGAAATATGGATTCAAGATCCATATTCTCGTGCCTCTTCTGATGTTCATTATTCATAGAGGCAAGCATGATACATTTAGCCTTCGCGTAGTCAATCCCCCAGGTCTTGCGGATTTCCTTATCCGCGACACTGGATTCTGGACCAGGGACAGCAGGTGCCTTAGTGGTAAGGACATACCCCAATTTGTCATAAGTAATTGCCATCTTGACATTCCGAAAACAGTCTTTATAGTTTGCCCCTGTCAAAATATTTTTATCTAATAGTAACTTAAGGCCTGTCATGTTCGCTGCAATTAAGAGAGAGAGGGAACACTTTAGCATGATGCTTTTGCAAGTTTAGAGTGGTTTTTAGTTTATCTAAACTGGATGGCTCCCACTGTTTCTTGAATCCCTCCTCAAACCAAAAAGGAAGAACTAGTCAGGACTATTCTCACCGTACAATACTTGCTTAACCGTTCAGCCAGGCCGGTGTCGGTACTTCGAGAGAGGTTTTACGACGCTTTCGTGAAGTTTCTTAATTAAATAACCTTTTTTCTCTGGGGGCGTAGCCCCGCTGACACCTTTCTCGACATCTACTTGGTTTATAGCATTGATCGTTAAGTGACGAATCTCCTGATGAGTAGCGGATACTCATAGTAGGATCGGGATCCAAATATCATCGTGTGATAAAGCTGAAAGAATCCTACCAAAATTATCACACTCCAAATGGTATTCAACTCTTTCTAAATTTCAGTTTCTTTAGAAATTCCCAATATGGATTTCTGCCCCATGCCCTTATGACCTTGGCGTTGGTCAAAATGTCATAAGTCACATGTTAAGTTCTATACATCATTATCTTGTTAATTTGAACCCACCCATACATACCCCTGACGTTGGCCAAATGGTAATACGACTATCCCAAACCAACTCATCTATCCATGCAACAAATGAATACCCAGCAGCTACCAAACACTATGCCTTGGCGTTGGTCAAAATACATAGCTTGAATACTACTGAATACCCAAATGAAATGACGGAGGGCTACGAATGGTTTTGGCGAAACCGTGAACGTAGTGAACTTGATATGATCGAAGGAACCTGATAGCTTTTAAAAGGAGTGGTTAAGCTCCGCAATTAAAAATAACTTCTGTTTTAAAAATAACCGAGTGGTTTCTTTTAAACTGTTCCAACGATTCAACTTTGGTTTATTTTCTTTGCATTAATATAATGTGTCCCATCAATTAACCTATCATTGCAGAAAACAACGAAAATACAACGTCCTCTTATGCCATCCGCATTCGCCACTGGGCCCCGTTATTCACCCGTTAGGTTGCTTAACTAAAGACATAGCGGGGGCTGGGCTAGCGCGGGTGTAAAACATAAGTGACGTCTAATAGATATCATATACAGATATTGTACATTCGTCAGACGCAATAATAGCCATTCCAGATCACAGATGAACATATTGGATTTTCTATGAATCCGCATTCCTTTTGAGCCTGCAAAGAAAGACGGATTACATAGTCGCGATGAATAGCCAAAAACCCCACCCTAGACCCCCTACGGGTACGGTAAACTACCCGCCAAGTACCCGAAGTGAAGCGGTCTCCCTCAACAACGTGAGTAAGCCACTAAACACTTTAAAGTACCAGGTAGTTTGTGCACCACACCTTGGGTCTATCCTAGGAGCAGAAAACAGTAAAAGAAATAATACAACGGTGGCTACAACCTCAACCCGGATGTGCCCTGCAAAAGAATATTACAACAATTTACAAATTACATTTGAATGAAAGAAACACTCGTCTCACATCCCCGGCTACCCATTCACGACAATCCAACAAGTCCACAAATACAAACCAGAAAAAAACATTACAGAAATGTGCAACCCCCTGCTAACCGACATACTAGCAGTTAGGGGAGGTTTACGAACACATTAAACACATCACATATATAATCAAGTTAGCCAAATATCTTAGAATTTCGATCAAGCAAACACAAATGAATCTACTCCAAATAATTCTCTGTGCACATAAAACCTGAGCAGAAACAAATCATCCCAGAAAACACAACATCAACACAGAAGAATAACTGAGCAAATTTGGGTTGACTCGGAGTCAACTCAGCCGTGGATTCGCGGCGGATCGCTTGGATCGGCGGCGGTTCCGCGGCGCTATGGTTGAGTCACAGTCCCAAATTTCTTCACAATTCTTAAAAATCCCTGCTTGTATTTTTAAGGGTCCCTAAAAAATTTTTAGATCCCGTTTTAAAATCGGCAGAAACATGGTGAAAATGATGTTTTTTCGGATTCGTTTTGCGATCGAATTTCTAACGACTTTGCTAACATGTTAGTTATGGTTTAGCTAGGCTCCGATACCACTGTAAGTCGACGTTAGACACCCCACATGAAGCGGGGAGGCGGAATGGGTAAAACAATCATTTTGTTTAAACTAACATCGACTAACTTTACGGATCTTTGCTAAACCCTAACTAATAACTATATAAAAGTGATTAGCTACTATGATAGATGATTATACCTAATGAATCAAGTCCTTCTTGCTCTTGTAGTTCACCTCCTCGTCGGCCTTCTCGATGTGATAGAAGATCCACCCGAGAGCTACTTCTCCAAACTTTAACCTCTCACTTTAGGTAACTAGGTTGCTATGAGTGCTCATCAAAGTAACCTAAAGGATATAGAAGAGGATTATGGATGTATTAGTCTTGCTAACCCTTGGATCTCAACACATGAGAGATTAGGGTTAGTTCTTTGAAGAGAGAGAGCTTGAGGAGAGAGTATGCGTGATTATGATAATGAATTATGTCTCATTTTAGAATATATGAAGCATGATAATTATTAAAATGAATAACATAATAATAATATCAACCATGCTTCATTAACTCTCTTTGGGTGAATCATCTCATGAGTCATTAAGCAATAAATGCTTCATTAACTCATTTGGATGAATCACACTATGAGTCACTAATCCATTTAATGCAAATAACACCTAATCCCTCCAACTCATCAATCTTATAGAAGGTTCTCGACTAATTACGAGAATGCCCCTCCCATCCGTTAAAACACGGAAATACTGAGACTGTATAAATCCAATAATCCAATACTAGAATCTGGCTTAAACTAAAGCCTGCAAGTAAAAACTGTCCGAACATCGTACGTGCATAAATACACGTATGTGTCCGAACCCAGTCGTAAAACCATACGACCTCTATATCATTTCGCCTGAAGCAGGGAAATTCTCTGTGTGGAACTCTAAAGACTCGGCTACTATGCTGGCAGTGGGTTTAACCACAGGCCGCAAGGGTACTAGCTGTACGTAACGGTCCCCAGGTAGATGTCGATAAGAAGGCCGATGAGGAAACCCATCCGAACTCCAACTGAGCCTGATGTGACAATCTCCGTACAGTCCGGTCTGTTCGTATAGTACTATCGCATAACGGGCCTAGGGGCGGCAAGCGTCAGTCCCCTAAAAGCGGTATAAGTCGTGTCGGAGTGAAGCCCATTACACCTTGAGAAGCTACTGGAAATCCTACCAGTAAATCTCGTTTTCCCTGGCCAGGGACTTTGCGTAATGGCTCTCCAAACACAGCGCGATATCAACTCCCAATACCGGGAGGGACGAATACTATCTAACCGCCACTGCTTTCAAGTGCTTCGGGACTGCACCCAACTGCTACTTGTTTGCACGACTTCTTTGAGCCGTGGTAGGGTAGCAATCTAAGAACAGTGGGAACACACTCGAGACGAAGCAGCAGTGTCAAGTCTGCGGACTATGCTGTACTCATGTCACCTGGGAACTGTTAACTGTGTTAGTGTTTATGCCCTAGAGGCCATTATTGTATCATACTAGTTTGTATATTACTTAATGGAAACTTGGGATATTCACAGTTGTATTGACAGTCTTGCTAAAAATGGTAGCATGCAACTTAGTTTGTGTTTACTTTAATATGTGTATATGTTTCTTTTAACATATCGCTTATACTAATTAGTAGAGCCCTTAGGATCTTTGCTTGATTACCAGCGTTGTGATGGCAGTCATACTAGTGGGGGCTGGGTAGTCTATAAGCAACATCCTATACAGGTCCCTGGTCGTAGGATTATCGAGATGGGGCATCGATACTCCGGAGTAGACTAGTGTATACGCTTCTCATCCCATCATAGGGAGATGGTCTGTCCCACAGCTATCAGTACGTCGTACTGGAGATAGTATACAGGTGCTCGTTAGGTTACGGGTACACCAGACAGGACTCGTCGGGAACTGCCGGTTGGTATTATACCCATCGTCAGATCGCAGTTCCCATGTGACATGAGTACAGCTTAGTCCGTCGACTTGATACTGCTACTTCGCCTCGGGTGTGTTCCCACTGTACTTAGATTACTATCCTACCATGGCTCAAAGGAGTGGTGTAAACAGGTAGTAGTTGGGTGCAGTCCCGAAGTACTTGGAGGCAGTAGCGGTTAGACAGGATTCGCCTCTACCGGTATTGGGGGTTGATCCCGCGCTGTGTACGGAGAGCCATTACGCAAGGTCCCTGGCCAGGGCAAGCGAGATTTATTGGTAGGTTCCAGTAGCTTCTCAAGGTGTAATGGGCTTCACTCCGACACGACTTATACCGCTATGAGAGGTCTGACGTTTACCGCCCCCTAAGCCCGATATGCGATAGTCCTAGACGAACAGATCGGACTGTACGGAGATTATCACATCAGGCTCAGTTGGAGTTCGGATGAGTTCCTCATCGTCCTTCTTATCGACATCTACGTAGGGAACGCTATGTATAGCTCGTACCGTGTGCGGCCTGTAGTTAAACCTACTGCTAGCATAGTGTCGAGTCTTTAGAGTCACACACAGAGAGTTTCCCTGCACCGGGCAAAAGGTGTAGAGGCCGTATGGTTTTACGGCAGGGCCGCGATCACTTACGTACACTTGTGCACGTATTATGATCGGGCAGATAATACTAGCGGGCTTTGGTTTAAGCCAGATTCTAGTATTATACTGATGGATTTATTCAGTCTAAGATTATCCGTGTTTTTCGGAAATATGGATGGGAGGGGCAATCTCATAATATGTCGGGAAGCTTCTAGAAGAAGATGACTCATTTGTTTTTATTTCTTTATGGATTAAACACAAATGAGGTGGAGAGATGAGTTGTAGGTTTTCATTAAATGCTTAATGACTAATGAGGTGATTCACCATTTAGGATTAAATGAAGCTTACATGATATTTCTAGATTTTTTATCAAAGAGATATTTGTATGCTTGATATTATTCTTTCATGAGTTATTATTCATATCATTATCACAAAAGCTTTCTCTCTCTTCAAGTCTTCATCTTCTTCCTCAAAACCCTAATAGCTCTTATGAGTTGAGAAATCTAGGGTTTAAGTGACTAACTAATCCATCTTATTACTCTACACCCTCTAGGACTTCTAGATTAGCGATCTAGAAGCCGTAGTTATCTCAGATTCGAGATAGGAGCTCGGACTATAGACTCTCGGATGGATCGTCTTTGACTCGAGGAGGCGTTTGAGGTGCCCTTGTTCTATAGAGCCTACGAGGTATGGAGGACAGTGATGAAGACCCGAAGGACAAGTAACGTGAGGTATAACTTTAAATCCGAGTAGATAAACCTCTCGTAGTTTGCTAGTAATGGTTTAGACACGATCCGTGTGCTCAAGTCCGTGTTACGAAGATTTAATAATTATTTTTTATATATTCCGCCTCCACGCGGGCTAGTGGGGTGCGTGACATGGACTTACAGTGGTACCAAAGCCTATTAAACCTTTACTAGCTCGTTAGCAACTAATTAGAACTTCGATCGTCGGAAAAACACGAAAACTTAACCTCGGACCCCTCAAGTTTCTATCAATTTTAAACGTGTCGAAAAAATTATTTTATAGGTATGAAAATTCACACCAGGGAATTCTAAGAATACTGGAGAAATACGAGGAGGTAACACGGTTAGACTGCCGCGGAAGCACGGCGGATTGGTGCGATCCGCCGCAGATCCGCGGCCGTGTCAACTCCGAGTTGACTCGGATTTGCACAGTAACTCTTAGTTTTGGGGGTTCTGTTTTTTTTTTGTATATTTTGTTTCTGCCCAGGTTATTTCAGTGCTGGCTTGCATTTGGGGTAGAGACGGAAAAAGGTTGTCGATCGAAATTCTAAGTTATTTGCTAATCCAGTTTTATCTGTGTTGTTTAATGTGTTAGTAAACCTCTCCTAATTGCTAGTATCTCGCTTAGAAGGGGGGTTGCACATTTCTGTAATGGTTTTTACTGGTTTGTGTATATGAACTTCATTTGATCGTTGTGATGATTAGCCGTGGTTTGAGATGAGTTTTTATATTCATTCATTCGATGTAAATTGTAATATGATTTAATATTCTTTTGCGGGGCACATCTGGGCTGAGGTTGTAGTCACCGTTGTATTATTTTATTTAATGTTTTATGCTCCTAGGATAGACCCAAGGTGGGGTACACAAACTACCGGGTACTTTGAAGTGTTTAGTGGCCTACTCACGTTGTTGAGGGAGACCGCTTCACTTCGGGTGCTTGGCGGGTAGTTTGCCGTACCCGTAGGGGTCTAGGGTGGGGTAATGGCTATTCATCACAACTGTGTAATCCGCCTTTCGTTGCAGGCTCAAAGGAAACGCGGATTGCTTGTATATCCAATAATGTTCATATGTGATCTGGAATGCCTATTATTGCGTCTGACGAATGTACAATATCTATATATGATAGCTATTAGACGTCACTTATGTTTTACACCCGCGCTAGCCCTGCCCCCGCTCTGTCGTTAGTTAAGTAACCTAACGGGTGAATGACGGGACCCAGTGGCGAATCCAGATGGCATAAGAGGACGTTGTATTTTTGTTGTTTTTTGCAATGATAGGTTAAATGATGGGACACATTATATTAATGCAAAGAAATCAAACCAAAGTTGAATCGTAGGAACAAATTTAAAAGAAACCACTCGGTTATTTTAAAAGAGCAGAATTTTTAATTGCGGAGCTTTAACCACTCCTTTTTTAAAAAGCTATCAGGATCCTTCGATTATATCAAGTTCACTACGTTCACGGTTTCGCCAAAACCAGTCGTAGCCCTCCGTCATTTCATATGGATGGTCAGTAGTATTCAAGCTATGTTTGTTGGCCTTCATCAAGGTATAGTGTTTGGTAGCTGCTAGGGTATTCATATGTAGCATAGATAGATGCGTTGGTTTGGGACAGTCGTATTACCTTGTTGGCCTTCGTCAAGGCTATGTATGGATGGGTTCAAATTAACAGGGATAATGATGGGCAGAACTTGACATGTAACTAATGATTTGTTGGCCTTCGTCAAGGTTACAAGTGCATGGGGCAAAAATCCATATCGGGAGTTTCTAAAGAAACTGAAACTTGCTAGTGTTGCATACCATTTGGTTTTTGATGAATGTTAGTAGGATTCCTTCAGCATTATCACACGATGATATTTGGATCCCGATCCTACTGCGAGTATATGCTACTTATCGGGAGATTCGTCACTTAACGATCAATGCTATAAACCAAGTAGGTGTCTAGAACAGTATCAGCGGGGCTACACCTCAAGAGAAAAGAGGTTATTTAATTAAGGAACTTCGCGAAAGCGTCGTAAAACCTCCCTCGAAGTACCGACACTAGCCCGGCTGAACAGTTAAGCAAGTAATGTACGGTGAGATCAGTCCTGTCTAATTCTTCTTTTATGGTTTGAGGAAGGATTCGAGAAACAGTGGGAGCCATCCAGTTTAGATAAACTAAAAACCAATCTAAACTTGCAAGTGCATCATGCTAAAGTGTTTTCTTCTCTCTCTCTCATTGCAGCGACCATGTGACCCTGACTAGGTCACATCAAGATAACAATATGACTGAGTCTGACTTTTATGATTGGCAAAGGTATGTCCAGATGTCCATTTCCTATGACAAGCTGGACCACCCTATTACTCCTCAAGCCCCCGCCGTCCCAGGTCCAGTTTCCACCGTCGTAGATATGGATATCCGTCAGACAAGGGAAAAGGATAATGCGAATGCCAAGTGCCTCGTGTTGGCTTCAGTTGATGGTGTATACCAGAAGCAGCACGAGAAGATGGACTTATTTTCTATCGTTCTCCATAACAAAGATTTATATGGAGAGCAATCTCGTATCGCAAGATATGAGACCTCGAACAAATTACTTCAAGCGAGGTTAGCTGTTGGGTCATCTGTAGGGGACGACGTCCTTACGATGACTAGCTATATTGATAAGCTCAAGGACCTGGAGACAACGTTGGGAAACGGGTCATATGCTGACTTATTTCCACAGTCCCTACCCTCCACTTACACCCTGAAAGAAACCAGGGAGACACCCGCTCTGCTTAATAGGGGACCTTCTTCTTCTGCATCCAGGGCGAAAGCAAAGGGTGAAAAGAAGAAGACCTCCACAAAACCGATATACGGTGTCAGTGAAGTAGAAGGAAAGGGAAGAGTAAAAGTTTCGGGACTTTGTGTAGGGAAGGAGGGATGTTCCTATTGTTATGGGAACGGGCATTGGCAGAAGGATTGCAGGGCTTTGGAAGCCAGTAGCCAGGATACGAAGCATGTTGTGGCTTCGGCCTCGAGTGTGTATGTAATTGAGAACTGTTTATCAATTAACTCTACTTCCTGGGTACTAGATACCGGAGCAGGATCTCATATCTGTAATTCATTACATGCTTTGAGAAACCGTAGAGTTATCAGGGTAGGTGATTTGTCTCTCAGAGTTGCAAACGGAATGAGCGTAGATGCTGAATCCGTGGGAGAATATCGCCAAGGTTTGACAAGTGGGCAGATATTGATTCTATGTAACTGTTTGTATGTGCCTAGTTGACTTGTAATATCATATCAGTGTCCTCACTTTCGAGAGAGGGATATGATTTTACATTTGTAAGCGATGTGGTTCACATCCACCTAAATCAAGTTCTGATTGGGTCCGGTACATTAGATGACGGTATATATGTATTGAGTCAAGCTCAGGTTTTCAATGTCCAAAACACACTTAAAAGAATGTCTCCGAAAATAAATCAGGCTTTCTTATGGCATTGTAGACTAGGTCACATCAATGAAACACGGTTGACAAAGTTACATAGAGAAGGATATTTGAATCCGTTCGAATATCAATCTTATGCTACTTGTGAATCTTGTCTCATGGGAAAGATGACAAAGACTCCGTTTACTGGACACGGAGTAAGAGCGAGCGAGCTCTTGGGAATCGTACACAGTGACGTGTGCGGTCCAATGTCTACACATGCACGAGGTGGTTATTCCTACTTCATTACTTTTACGGATGATTTCTCTAGGTATGGACATATCTTCTTGATGAAGCATAAATCCGAGGCCTTTGAGAAATTCCGCGAATACAATAATGAAGTGGAAAACCAAACAGGCAAAAGTATCAAGACACTGAGATCTGATCGAGGTGGTGAATACTTAAGTGCCGAGTTCCTGGGTTACTTAAAAGAGAATGGAATTCTCTCTCAGCTTATTCCTCCATACACACCACAACACAACGGTGTATCGGAAAGGCGGAATCGAACCCTATTGGATATGGTTCGTTCCATGATGAGTAAGGCTGAGTTACCGCGATCTTTCTGGGGTTATGCACTAGAATCAGCTGCATATCTTTTGAACAAGGTTCCGACCTAGACTGTGCCTACCACACCATATCAGATGTGGAGTGGGAAGAAACTCTATCTTCAATACCTGAAGACATGGGGATGTCCAGCTTTTGTTAAAAAGCAGCATGCGGACAAGCTCGAGGCAAGCTCAGTACAGTGTAAGTTTGTGGGATATCCAAAGTACTCCAAGGGGTATTGTTTCTATTACGCAGAGGAACAAAAGGTTTTTGTTTCTCGTCATGCCCACTTCTTGGAAGCTGAATTTTTAGAAAATCAAAAGAGTGGGAGCGCAATAGAACTGGAAGAAATTCCAGAACCACAAGCTATTACTGAAAGAATGGTAGAACCAGAAGTTTCAAAAGAAAGGGACATCCTATCACCTATCCGCAGAAGTAGTAGGAAGTCTCATCCGCCCGAGGGATACTACGGTTTTCTCATAGAAGGGGATCGAGAGGATTGCATCATTGACAATGATGACCCTGCTAGCTTCCAGCAAGCCATTAAGAGCGGCGACTCTGTAAGATGGCTGAATACAATGCGGACCAAAATGGAGTCCATGTATACTAACAAAGTATGGACTTTGGACGTTGCTCCAGATGGGGTAAAACCCATAGGATGCAAATGGATCTTCAGAAAGAAGATTGGTGTAGATGGACAGGTTGAAACCTATAAGGCTAGACTTGTTGCAAAGGGCTTTCGTCAAAGACCTGGTTTGGACTATGACGAAACCTTTTCTCCAGTGGCTATGCTCAAATCCATTCGGGTCCTTCTTGCCATTGCCTCCTTCCACGATTATGAGATCTGGCAGATGGATGTAAAGAAAGCTTTTCTAAATGGTTATTTGGAAGAATGCGTCTATATGGATAAGCAAAAGGGATTCATTCAAAATGGGAGCAGCGGTTAAGTGTGTAAGTTGCTTAAGTCCATTTATGTACTAAAGCAGGCATCGCGGAGTTGGAACATCTGTTTTGATGATACTGTCAAAGAATTCGACTTTATCAAGAATCCAGATGAACCATGCATATATAGTAAGATTGTAGGGAGAGATGAAGTATTCATCGTCTTGTACACGGATGACATTCTCCTAATAGGAAATGATATTCCTATGCTACAGTCAGTCAAAGGATTCTTGTCACAGAAGTTCTCCATGAAGGACCTGGGTGATGCCACCTACATTCTAGGGAACCAGATCTATCGTGATAGATCAAAGAAGATGTTGGGACTTTCGCAGTCCAGGTACATATACACCATATTGAAAAGATTCAGTATGGAAGATTCTAAGCGCGGTAACCTACCGGCTTGTCACGAAATCACCCTCTCTAAAGAGTTGTCTCCCAAGTCTGATTTGGAAAGGGCTCGCTTGTCGATTATACCCTACGCTTCTGCGGTAGGCTCTATAATATATGCGATGTTATGTACGAGACCAGATGTAGCATACACATTGAGCGTTGTAAGCCGGTATCAGGCAAACCAAGGGGAGAAGCACTGGATAGCAGTAAAGAACATTCTCAAGTACCTGATGAGGACTAAGGAGATGTTCTTGGTGTATGGCGAAAAAGACCTCCAGATCGAGGCCTTTGCCCACTCCAGCTTCCAGAGTGACAAGGATGACTCCAAGTCCATGTCGGGTTATGTCATTACCCTCAATGGAGGGGCGGTCTATTGGAAGAGTTCCAAGCAGGACACCATTGCTGACTCAAAAATGGAAGCGGAGTACATAGCTTCTTGCGATGCCGCAAAAGAAGTTGTCTGGATGAAGAAGTTCCTGACAGAACTTTAGGTGGTTTCTACCAGTGTTGATCCAATACCTCTGTATTGCGACAACAAGGCGCTATAGCTTTAGCGAAGGAACCCAGGTCCCATTAGATGTCCAGACACATCTTAAGGCGGTATCACCTGATCAGGAAGATCGTAGATCGCCGGGAGATCGAGGTGAAGAGAGTAGATACGGAGAATAACACTGCTGATCCATTCACAAAGGCCATTCCTCAGACTCAGTTCGAGAGGCTATTCGAGATGATAGGTCTGCGATATGCCAGTACATGGCCCTAGTGCAAGTAGAAGATTGTTAGTGTTTATGCTTTAGAGGCCATTACTGTATCACACTGGATTGTATATTACTTAATGAAAGCTTGGGATATTGACAGTTGTATTGACAGTCTTGCTAAAAATGGTAGTATGCTACTTGGTTTGTTTCTACTTTAATATGTGCATATGTTTCTTTTAACATATCGCTTATACATATTAGTAGAGCCCTCAGGATCTTTGCTTGATTACCAGCGTTGTGATGGCAGTCACACTAGTGGGGGATGGGTAGTCTATAAGCAACATCCTATACAGGTCCCTGGTCGTAGGATTATCGAGACGGGGCGTCGATACCCCGGAGTAGACTGGTGTGTACGCTTCTCATCCCAGTTAGGGAGATGGTCTGTCCCACAGCCATCAGTAAGGTGTACTGAAGATAGTATGCAGGTGCTCGTTAGGTTACGGGTACACCGGACAGGACTCGCCGGGAATTGCAGGTTGGTATTATACCCATCGTCAAATAGCAGTTCCCAGGTGACATGAGTACAGCTTAGTCCATCGAATTGACACTGCTACTATACCAAGACTGTGCCTACCACACCATATCAGATGTGGAGTGGAAAGAAACCCTATCTTCAGTACCTGAAGACATGGGGATGTCCAGCTTTTGTAAAAAAGCAGCATCCGGACAAGCTCGAGGCACGCTCAGTACAGTGTAAGTTTGTGGGATATCCAAAGAACTCCAAGGGGTATTATTTCTATTACGCAGAGGAACAAAAGGTTTTTATTTCTCGTCATGCCCACTTCTTAGAAGCTGAATTTTTAGAAAATCAGAAGAATGGGAGCGCAATAGAACTGGAAGAAATTCCAGAACCACAAGTTGTTACTGAAAGTATGGTAGAACCAAAAGTTTCAGAAGAAATGGAGATACCAGCGCCTATCCGCAGAAGTAGTAGGCAGTCTCATCCGCTCGAGAGATACTATGGTTTTCTCATAGACGGGGATCGAGAGGATTGCATCATTGACAATGATGACCCTACTAGCTTCCAGCAAGCCATTCAGAGCGGCGACTAGGTAAAATAGCTAGATGGAATGCGGACCGAAATGGAGTCCATGTACACTAACAAAGTATAGATTTTGGACATTGCTCCAGATGGGGTAAAACCCGTAAGATGGAAATGGATCTTCAGAAAGAAGATTGGTGTAGATGGACAGGTTGAAATCTATAAGGCTAGACTTGTTGCAAAGGGTTTTCGTCAAAGACCTGATTTGGACTATGACAAAACCTTTTCTCCAGTGGCAATGCTCAAATCCATTCGGGTCCTTCTTGCCATTGCTGCCTTCCACGATTATGAGATATGGGAGATGGACGTAAAGACGGCCTTTCTAAATGGTAATTTGGAAGAGTGCGTCTATATGGATCAGCCAGAGGGATTCATTCAGAGTGGGAGCAGCGGTAAAGTGTGCAAGTTGCTTAAGTCCATTTATGGACTAAAGCAGGCATCGCAGAGTTGGAACATCTGTTTGATGACACTGTCAAAGAATTCGACTTTATCAAGAATCCAGATGAACCATGCATATACAGTAAGATTCTAGGGAGAGCTGTAGTTTTTCTCGTCTTGTACGTGGATGATATTCTCCTAATAGGAAATGATATTCCAATGCTATAGTCAGTCAAAGGATTCTTTTCACAGAAGTTCTCCATGAAGGACCTAGGTGATGCCACCTACATTCTGGGGATCCAGATCTATCGTGATAAATCAAAGAGGATGTTGGAACTTTCGCTATCCAGGTACATAGAAACCATATTGAAAATATTCAGTATCGAAGATTCTAAGTGCGGTAACCTACCGGCTTGTCAGTGAATCAACCTCTCCAAAGAGATGTCTCCGTAGACTGATTTGGAAAGGGATCGCATGTCGATTATACCCTACGTTTCTACGGTAGGCTCTATAATGTATGCGATGTTATGTACCGGACCAGATGTAGCATACGCATTAAGTGTTGTAAGCCGGTATTAGGAAAACCCAGGGGAGAAGCACTGGATAGCAGTAAAGAACATTCTCAAGTACCTGAAGAGGACTAAGGAGATGTTCTTGGTGTATGGCGGAAAAGACCTCCAGATCGAGGCCTTTGCCGATTCCAGCTTCCAGAGTGACAAGGATGACTCCAAGTCCATGTCGGGTTATGTCTTTACCCTCAATGGAGGGGCGGTCGGTTGGAAGAGTTCCAAGTAGGACACCGTTGCTGACTAAACGATGGAAGCGGAGTACATAGCTGCTTGCGATGCCGCAAAAGAAACTGTCTGGATGAAGAAGTTCCTCATAGAACTTCAGGTGGTTCCTACTAGTGTTGATCCAATACCTATGTATTGCGACAACAATGGCGCTATAGCTTTAGCGTAGGAACCCAGGTCCCATCAGAAGTCCAGACACATCTTAAGGCGGTATCACCTGATCAAGGAGATCGTAGATCGCCAGGAGATCGAGGTAAAGAGAGTTGATATAGAGAATAACACTGCTGATGCATTCACAAAGGCCATTCCTCAGACGCAGTTTGAGAGGCTATTCGAGATGATAGGTCTGCGATATGCCAGCACATGATCCTAGTGCAAGTGGGAGATTGTTAGTGTTTATGCCCTAGAGGCCATTACTGTATCATACTAGTTTGTATAATACTTAATGGAAGCTTGGGATATTGACAGTTGTATTGACAGTCTTGCTAAAAATGGTAGTATACTACTTGGTTTGTGTCTAATTTAATATGTGCATATGTTTCTTTTAACATATCGCTTATACTTATTAGTAGAGCCCTTAGGATCTTTGCTTGATTACCAGCGTTGTGATGGCGGTCACACTAGTGGGGGCTGGGTAGTCTTTAAGCAACATCCTATACAGGTCCCTGGTCGTAGGATTATCGAGATGGGGCATCGATACTCTGGAGTAGACTAGTGTATACGCTTCTCATCCCAGCATAGGGAGATGGTCTATCCCACAGCCATCAGTACATCATACTGGATATAGTATACAGGTGCTCGTTAGGTTACGGGTACACCGGACAGGACTCGCCGGGAACTGCAGGTTGGTATTATACCCATCGTCAGATAGCAGTTCCAAGGTGACATGAGTACAGCTTAGTTCGTCGACTTGATACTGTTACTTCGCCTCGGGTGTGTTCCTACTGTAATTAGATTACTACCCTACCATGGCTCAAAAGAGTCGTGCAAACAGGTAGTAGTTGGGTGCAGTCCCGAAGCACTTGGTGGCAGTGGCGGTTAGACAGGATTCGTCTCTCCCGATATTGGGGGTTGATATCGCGCTGTGTATGGAGAGTCATTACGCAAAGTCCCTGGCCAGGGCAAGCGAGATCTATTGGTAGGTTCTAGTAGCTTCTCAAGGTTTAATGGGCTTCACTCCGACACGACTTATACCGCTATTAGGGGTCTGACGTTTACCGCCCCCTAGGCCCGATATGCGATAGTCCTAGACGAACAGACCGGACTGTACGGAGATTGTCACATCAGGCTCAGTAGGAGTTCGGTTGGGTTCCTCATCGTCCTTCTTATCGACATCTACCTGGGGACCGTTACATACATCTAATACCGCTTGCTGCCTGTGGTTAAATCTACTGCCAGCGTAGTGTCGAGTCTTTAGAGTCCCATACAGAGAGTTTCCCTACACCGGGCAAAAGGTGTAGAGGCCGTATGGTTTTACGGCAGGGCCGCGATCACTTACGTACACTTGTGTACGTATTATGATTGGGCAGATAATACTAGCGGGCTTTGGTTTAAGCCAGATTCTAGTATTATACAGATGGATTTATTCAGTCTAAGATTATCCGTGTTTTTCGGAAATACGGATGGGAGGGGCAGTCTCGTAATTTGTCGGGAAGCTTCTAGAAGAAGTGACTCATTTGTTTTTATTTCTTTATGGATTAAACACAAATGAGGTGGAGAGATGAGTTGTAGGTTTTCATTAAATGCTTAATGACTCATGAGGTGATTCACCATTTAGGATTAAATGAAGCTTATAAGATATTTCTAGATTTTTTATCAAAGAGATATTTGTATGCTTGATATTATTTTTTTCATGAGTTATTATTCATATCATTATCACAAAAGATTTCTCTCTCCTCAAGTCTTCATCTTCTTCCTCAAAACCCTAATAGCTCTCATGAGTTGAGAAACATAGGGTTTAAGTGGCAAACTAATCCATCTTATTACTTTACACCCTCTAGGACTTCTAGATTAGCGATCTAGATGCCGTAGTTATCTCAGATTCGAGATAGGAGCTCGGACTATAGACTCTCTGGTGGATCGTCTTTGACTCGAGGAGGCGTTTGAGGTGCCCTTGTTCCATAGAGCCTACGAGGTGTGGAGGACAGCGATGAAGACCCGAAGGACAAGTAACGTGAGGTATAACTTCGAATCCGAGTAGTTAAACCTCTCGTAGTTTGGTAGTAATGGTTTAGACACGATCCGTGTGCTCAAGTCCGTGTTACGAAGATTTGATAATTGTTTTTCATATATTCCGCCTCCCCGCAGGCTAGTGGGGTGCATGACATGGACTTACAAACTGACGACGGGTATAATACCAACCAACAGTTCCCTGTGAGTCCTGTCCGGTGTACCCGTAACCCAACGAGCACCTGTATACTATCTCCAGTACGACGTACTAATGGCTGTGGGACAGACCATTTCCTCTGCTGGGATGAGAAGCGTATACACTAGTCTACTCCGGACTATCGATGCCCTGTCTCGATAATCCTACGACTAGGGACCTGAAAAAGGATATGCTTGTAGACTACCCAGCCCCCACTAGTGTGACTGCAATCACAACGCTGGTAGTCAAGCAAGATTCTAAGGGCTCTATCAATATGTATTCGCGATATGCTAACATATATACATATTAAGATAGACGTAAACCAAGTAGTATACTACCATGTTTAGCAAGACTGTTAATATAACTGTGAATATCCTAAGCATCCATTAAGTAATATACAAGCTAGTATGATACAATAATGGTCCCTAGGGCACATACACTAAAAGGTAGCTTGTCTCATTTGGATGTAAAATTGAGGCAGTCTACTGCGGATGGGCAGATTTTCTATGATAGTTTCATACAGTTTGAGTTTACATCGGCTGGAGGACTGCTAACTCATGTTCGTGCTTGTCTATTTTGCTCAATCGTTTTGGAGGAAAAAACCACTTATCATTTTCTATCTAAGATTATGGAACATGATCGACTGAGGGGCGATTCCGATTCTGTGGTCGATATCGAGGGAGTGTTACGGTTGTAACTCATTTCTGTTTGCCCGACTCTAAGAGGCCGAGAAAACGAGATCTTAGAAAAGGCATACATGTCTTCTTACAGCGTTCATCCAGGTTCTACCAAGACGTATCAAGATTTATAAGATGTGTAATGGTGGAAAGGGATCAAGAAGGATGTGTCTGATTTCATTTCGAGATGCCTGATTGTCAATAAGTCAGGGCCGAGTATCAAAGCCCAGTTGGAGAGTTGCAACCCTTACAAGTTCCGGAGTGGAAATGTGAGCAAATCCCTATGGATTTTTCGTAGGTTTACCTAGGTCCAGTAAGGGTTATGATAACTAATTGGGTAATAGTGAATCGGCTGACAAGGGCGGTTCACTTTCTTTCGATGAAAACCACTTTTGGCTAGACTCATTATGCCCAGATTTACAATGATAAAATCGCACGACTATTCGACCTGTATCGTTGACGACCGAGGACTCAGTTCATAAGCCGCCTCTGGCGGAAACTACAGGATTCTTTTGGTGCCTGCTTAAGTTTTAGTACTACTTTCCTCCCTTAGACTGACATACACCCGGTTTTTCACATGTCCATACTCCGCAATTATCTTCATGCCCCTTCTCACGCGATTCAACATCAGACGATTCAGCTGGAACACGACCCGTCTTACACTGAGCAGCCAGTGGTCATTCTTGACCGAAAAGTGAAGAAGTTGCGGTCAGAAGTGATACCCTCAGTGAAGGTTCTGTACTATGGACCGAACTATGAAGAGATCACTTAGGAAACGAAAGAGATGCGTAAGAATTGTTCCCATTTCTTCGTAGGTATGTGTAGTTTAATTTTAAATTTGGTGACCGAATTTATTTAAGGGGGGAGATTGTAACATCTTAAAAATTTATTAGTATTATTTTAAAATCTAATTAACAATATAAAAAGTCTAAGTAAATAAGTGACAATTATTAATTAGGTATTAATTCTTAACAATAAAACTAAAACAAATTTGCAACATTTCAAAAATGTATTGCATTATTTAGAATATAATTAATGATATAATGAGTTTTATTAATTATATCACATTTAATTAAATTGGTATCTATAAATTGGGCCCCCCCATATATATATATATATATATATATAAACATTATTAACTATAAGACTAATATGGGTTTAACTAAAAAATAATCTTATAATGACAACTAAACATACATTAACTTTTTCCTAATTACTTAGTTAATTTCTTTAAAAATAAATGCTGAAAATATCTAAGGCGGGATACAAGAAAGTATGGTGTAGGTATGGCTAAATAAAAAATTTAGGAAAAAGAGAGGGAGAGAGAGAGGGAATTATGAGAACCCTTATTCTCATCTCATTTTTTACTCCTCATCCTTCTCCTTCTATTTAACTCTAAACTGCCCTCTCTCACATTAACACACCTACACTAATTTTGCTACCTCATGAAGAATCATACACCAAAACATTAATTTTTACTCAAAATCCATCAAGTTGAACCATTTTGAAGCTTGGATCATCTCTTTTTTAAACATTAATAAGGTAAAAATCCTATCTTTTAATTTAGTAATAATTCGACTTATGAAATGATAGGTCTTTGTGTAAGTAATTACTAAAATTATGATTAACATTAATGAGTTAATTTCAAAACTTTAGTACTTGTAATTGTTCACTTTAATTGGTTTTGGGCTGAAAATCAGTGACATGTTACGATTTTGAATTTTTTGATGATTCTCTGTTTGGAATTTTCTAATTTGTAATACTAAAAAGTTTTAGATAATTGACTTATATTTTATAGGAAAATTTTTGTTGAATTTTACTGTAAAATAATTTTTCTCTGAATTTTTAAATAAAGGGTTTCTAAACTGGAAATTTCATTTCCTGTGGCTAATTTTCACTCAATTTAGAAGAATTTTCTTGATTTTTAGTTTAAAAATTTGGAAAATGTGGAGATTGGAAGTTGTAGATAATTTTCTGTAGATATTTCTAAAATTTTTATTTTCCTTATTCACTTTAACAAATCTAGAGATATAATTTTTTTGTGCAATGGTGTTTTCTGGTTAGGTAAACATTTGCAAAAACATATTTTAAATTTGTATTTTATTTCATGTTTTGTACTTAGAAACTGGAAAATATAATTTGGGGTATCAAATTTAACTCATTTTTCTATATGTAGAATTTGAGTTTGAGTCCTAATATTGTGTGTACTATTTTTGGTGATTTTTTTAAGTGAGCCTAAAAAAATGTCGATTCAGAACTTCCTTTGTAAAATCCAGAAGCATTTAAAATTGAAATTCAACAATGTTTAAAACTTTTCAAACTGGAAAATGAAATTCTATGTCCGAGATCCGATCTTTTGAGCTAAAATTTCGGTAATAGGGGTTAGTTTTACGAAGGTTGTACAAGAATTTCACACATGGTCATATGTTCAAAACCTATGAACGTTAAGTCCATTATATCAAAATTCCGGTTTCGATTCTTATGCGATATGTGTGATTCGATTGTAGGTACAAATGCGGAGACCCTTAAGACGGCGATGAAGGGAGAGATGGCCGTAGGATACGACTAACTCGACTGTAGATAGTGGGTAGATTTAACATCTACGGGCGAATCGAATGGATGACATTTAAGCACGTGACACCTAAACCCTTAAGAATTAGTTTTAAGTTATTATCATTCATGATTTTATGTTTAGATTAATATTGCTATATATTCATGTACCTTCTATACTCTTACTAAAACATTTGCACTTGTACTTGCACCAACTCATATGTCATACGTACACTATAAAACATGTCATGTATTCTTTTACCGGCTACAATTCTGCTAAAACATGACACTTCAGCCATTACCAATGATTTTCATGTTAAACTTGGACAAACTCACATGTTACACGTACACATCATTGGTAATTGCCATGCCATATACACATTTAGAAATTGTCACACACACCCTTAAAACTTGCCATGATATTTGCATCACACCATATTCCTGTTACTATCTTAGATTACTGCTCATTTCATATTAGCGTGCATTATACACCTGTTTTGTACTTTTATATGTTATTTCCATCATTGCCAATTTTTTTTTATTATACAACGCTTATTTCATGAGATTTTTGTTTTCTATGAGATTTGAGAAGCCGTGTGACATTTTATAAAACATGGATTCATTTTCAAAATTACGGTTTTCGCTTGATATGATGATTTGACGTCCACCATGATTTTTGTCAGGCCACGCTTCCCAGTAGACAGAAATGGTGATGTGGCAAACCCGCAACGTATTTACTATGAGAATACGTTAAGCATAATTAAGTAATATAACAATGTACAAGAATAACAAGAGTAATAAGTTGAAATAGCAACTTTATTTACAATCAAATTTACATACAACTGTTTGTAATAAAAAGATATAATGACAAAGTAAATGTCTAAACAATGGTATAATGGAAGTAAATATCAGCAGGAGCTAATAATCAGGCTGAGAAGCAAATTGGTCCATGTTTTCAGGGTTTGGCTCTATCTTCTCCGAATTTGGTCCTCCTGATGAAAATTCCAAAGAAAGAAATAGGGAGGAATGTCATCAGCGAACTAGCGCTCGTATGTCCCCAAAGAAGTTAAGGAAGACGGTATATGAAGTGAAGAGTAACCTAGTAAAAGTGAACAGGCAAGGTTATATATGAGTATATCTAAGTATGTTTATTTACCGGTATAAAATAGTTATTATAACGTGATTATTTGTAGTTTGGTAATGAAGGTATTCATATATACGAGAAGAGTTCACCTTACCCTTTGGACTATGGTAACATGTAGTACAAGGTCCTGTCATAACCCACGGGACAACGACACGTGAATTCATATAAGTGACTTTTAAAATGACCTCTCGTGCCACGATATACGTTCCGTATGATTCTACCCCTTTATCTCCATGTATTATGCTGTATAATTTAAGATTATAGGTCTTGGCCAAGTCCATGAATATAAAAATGTACAGGTTCATGTTCATGATGTAATCATATATTCAGGTATTCATGTTAAGTTCATATCAAGTTATATCCATGGTTCAGTAAAGTTGATTCAAGTATTTAAGTTCAAGTTTGATATTTAAATTTGATTGTTCAGGTTTCATAATCAATTATTCAAGTTTGTGTTTGATTTTTGATTTTGGTTTGAGTTTGGATTCAGGTTGGATTCAGTATCTTATGAAATGATTTAGCTTTTGAATTTCTTAAGTTCGGGAGTAATCGGCCAACTGCTGCACATGAACGACATAATTTGTGTTTTTTTCAAGACAATTGCCATTTGATAACTCCATTAATTTACAGTGTTGTCTAACCTGAATAGGTAAGCACCCACTTTCTCCGGCTCCCTTAGGCTCAAGAAAAATGATACCGCTTAAATCTATATTAATTTAGGGTCCTTAAAAATTTATTCTTGTTTGTTAATATTGTATGTATATTGTTTGCATCTCTCGAGGGTTTTTTATGAAAAACACTTTAATATGGTTTAAAAAAATATCTCGAGGGTGATTTATATTATTTAGAGTTTTTATGAACATATATTTTAATTTCAGTGATAAAACCTAGTTTTTAAAAGTTTGTCGTATTTTAATAAAAACTATTTCTTTTGTAAACTTGGTGGTATTTTATTCAAAATTTAACCATTCATTTAAAAATATTTTTTCACTCTTTACCTTTTTTGAAAATACGGTTTCATAATTTTATATAATTTTTCCAAATCATATTTTTATTGTTTTCTTGACCGAATGCTCCGTGAGGAGTTTTGTATCTCACTCTACTATCTCAAGAATGTGCGATAAGCTACACCATCCATAGATGGGTTCTTCTAAAAGGTTTGTAGAGGAGCAATTGCAATGGATTTTAAAAATAACGATTAAAAACATGTTTTTATAAATTTATGGTATTTTTATTGAAAATTGTTTCATTTAGATGAAAAATTCTAACCAAAACATCGTTCTATGAATCAAAAGTCTGCATGTGGGATAGGTCATTACCCCGTGAATGTTCTAGATGTATGTATGAATAATTATCAAAATAAGGGTTATAGTTAAATTTCATGGTATTTATGTGAAAAGTTCGTTATATGCCTATTTCACTTGAATTTCTAATTACATGAAAAGGTAAAAGATGTGAATAACACGTTAAGGTGATATTTAGAGGTTTAAAGTGAAAAATTAAACATAATAAAGGTGACAAAAGTTTTTTTTAAAGAAAAGATAACGACTTAACTCCACTTTGTCGATATCGTTTTCGATATTGGTTTGAGATGAAAAGAAAGAAAGAAGAAGGAATATACGATTTTAGAGCATCATGAAAAGAGTAAGGAAGAGGGAGAAGTCTTCATAGCGTCACGGTAGCTATGGAAAAAACCTTGATCTTCAACGAAGAGAACTTGATCGCTTTCACTTGACTCCACTTGTACTTAGAGAATTTTGGGAGAATTTTGATAGAGATTGTTTAGAATGGGGAGAGCTAAGGGATGTGGTGTATTTATAGTGTAGGGATGAGGGTGTGTGAGTTAAAGAATTAGAATTAAAATGAATTAAAATAGTTTAATGATGAAATGAAGGGTTTCTGGTTAATTGCAGAGAAATCAAACAATACAGGGAGTAGAGGGGAGTCAAAGAGATGCGTGAGTGAAGCAACTAGTCGCCGGTAGCAGTCCAATCAGGGAAATAGGCAGTCATAATTTGGCCATCTGCCTCGAGATTTGTGCCATGTGTTTTATCTTGTGTTAACTCCTCATTTATCCTATTTGATTTTTCTGAAACCTTTCGATTATCTGTGTATTGCACATGCAACTCTTGGGCTTCCAAAAAGTTAAAAAGAAAATTATTAAAAATAATTGGGACTGTTGGGATTCGAACACGCAGGTAATGCACATCAGTGTAAATGCTTAACCAATAAGCAACAAGTTGTTTCTTTCTTTTATTGAAATAAAATAACTTATAATTCTTAATCAGGCTGAAATACTCTTTCTATACATTTGAATTAATTACATTTGTATAGGGATTTCAGAGTCATTACATTCTATCGTCCATATAAAAATTTGTCTTCGAAATTTACATAAAAACTAATTTCCAAAAAGATAAGGGCATCGTGCATGCATATCGTATTTTCGCTCCCATGTTGATTCTCCTAGAGAGTCCTTTCTCTACATCACTCAGACTATGTTCACCTCCTTGTTCCGTAGTGTCTTCACTTTTTGATCTAAGATCTCGACTGGCTGCTGCTTGCAAGTCAAATCGGTCTGTACAGTAAGCTCTAAGTGATCAAGTATGTGGCCGGGGCCTCACATATCATCGTAGCTAGGATATGTAGAACACGTTGTGCACTCCTTCCAATGAAGGTAGTAGTGCTAAGCGGTATGCCACTTCTCCAACTCGTTCGAGTATGTCGAACGGTCCGATTTACCTTGGATTGAGTTTACCCTTCTTGCCAAAATGTATCACTCCTATATTCGGAGAGATATTCAGAAACACATGATCTTCGGGTTGGAAATCTAGAAGTCGATGTTTTGCATCTGCCTAATGCTTCTGTCGGTCCTGAGCTATGCGCATTTTTTCCCTGATCGTGTGAACTACGTCCACAGTTGCCATGATCATCTCTGGTCCAAGGAGTTCACGATCTCCAATGTCGTCCTAACTCAGAGGGGAACGACACTTTCGTCCGTACAGTGCTGTGAATGGTGCCATCCCAATGCTTGCCTGGTAGCTGTTGTTATATGAAAACTCCACAAGGTGTTGGTGATCTTCCCATGGACATCCGAAGTCTAACATACCGGCTCTCAGTATATCTTTCAGGATCTAAATTGTTTGGTCGGTCTGTCCATCTGTTTTGGGAAGATACGTAGTGCTGAAATTCAAACACGTTCCCAGGCTAGCTTGCAGACTCTGCCAAAATTAGGATCGGAATTTAGTATCTCGGTCGGAGACGATGCTGACAGGTACCCATGTAATCTTACTATCTCCTGCATGAGTTTATAGTTATCAAGACAAGTATGGTACATCTTGAAGGTTTAAATCTTACTTTAGATTTCTGCTCACCTCCATATACTTCCTTGCCAATGTCTCGGTTGGCTGGCCAATTCCAAATGGAATAAAGTGAGCCGACTTAGTGGGTCGATCCACAATAACCTAGATTACGTCGTTACCCTTCGTGCTGCGAGGGAGAGCAGTCACGAAATCCATGATAATGTGCTGCCATTTCCATTCTGGGAATAGTAACGACCGAAGTAGACGAGCAGTTCTTTGATGTTCAGCCTTCACTTGCTGACACACTAAACACCTTGCTATTTAACGCTTCATTCTATGCCACCAGTAGTGTTGCCGTAGGTCCTTGTATATCTTCGTGCCACCGTGGGTGTACAGAATAAAGAGAGTCGTAAGCTTCTTTCATCAAGTTTTCTCGAACATGGCCGACTGGCATGCATAAACGGCTCCCATATCGTAAGGATCCATCTTCATGAATGATGAAGTCAGTTCGAAGACCACTTTTTACTTATTTTCAGATCTTTTGTAGCTTGGCATTATTTCTTTGAGCTGTCTTGATCTGATTTACAAGAGGGGACTGGACTTGTAGGTTCATTAAAGATGAATCGTTACCTGGCATAACTACTTTAATCTTCAATCCGTACAGTTCTTGCAGGAGTCTCCATTGAGCGGTGAGATTCATTGCTAAAGGTTGGCAACTAAGTGCATCAGGAACTATGTTCACCTTTCTAGGATGATACTGTAAGTTGATGTCGAAGTCCGCCATGAGTTCTAACCATCTTCTCTACCGCCTGTTAAGTTCCTTCTGAGTAAATACATAGTTAAGACTTTTGTGGTCAGTGTATATATCCACTCGTTCTCCCAAAAGACAGTGACACTAAATCTTGAGTGTGAAAACAACGGTTGCCAGTTCTAGATCATGTGTTGGACAGTTGCGCTCATGAAACTTTAACTGTCTTGATGCAAAAACCACAACTTTTCCAAGCTGATGTGGAACACATCCTAATCCTTTGCCGGACGCATCAAAATGCACCTCGAATCCGCCAGATCGATCTGGTATTACAAGAATAGGTGCAGAGGTTAACCTCGACTTGAATACTACGAAAGCCTTCTCACATGCTTCTGACCACACAAATGCTTCGTCTTTATGTGTAAGCTTAGTCAGGGGTGCTGCAATCTTTGAAAAACCTTCGATGAAGAGTCTGTAATATCCTGCTAAGCCCAAGAACCTTCTTATATCTTTCACCGTCTTTGGTGCCGGCCAGTCGCTGACAGCTGACACCTTAATTGGATTTACAAAGATTCCTTGGCCTCAAACGACGTGTCCGAGAAATCCAACTTGATCTAGGCGCAATTCACACTTGCTGTACATGGCGTAGAGTTGATGCTGCAGTAATGTCTCCAAGACAATACGTAAGTGCTTGGCGTGCTCTTTCTGATTCTTTAAATACACCAGGATATCATCGATGAGGATAACAACAAACCTTTCTAAGTATTCTCGGAAAACTTGGTTCATCAGGTTCATAAAAATGGCAGGTGCATTGGTCACTCCAAGTCGCATTACTAGATATTCATAATGGCCATAACGAGTTCTAAACGCCATTTTCGGAATGTTGGACTCTTTGAACTTCACCCGATGATATCCTAAGCGAAGATCTAACTTTGAGAAGACACAAGATCCACTTAACTGATCGAAAAAGTCATCGATGCGAGGTAACGGATGCTTGTTCTTAATCGTTACTTTTTTCAGTGCTCGATAATCTACACACATCTGGTAAGTACCTTCCTTCTTCTTCACTAGTAACACCGGTGATCCCTAACTTGAAGTACTGGGCCTGATCCAACCTTTAACCGGATACGAATTTTTTTCAATCCTTCCGCACTTAGTCGATATGGAGGTTTGATTACAGGTTGTGCACCAGGTTTTAAATCAATACTGAATTCAAGAGCTCGATCGGAAGGCAAACCTGATATGTCTTCAAGGAAAATATTCTTGAACTCTCGAACTACTTTATGCTTTTCTTCTTCAGCTAGTAGGGAGAACACTTCTGCATTCTTCAGCTTGGCATTGTAGCTTTCTGGTTCCAAGGTTCTATCTCCACTTTTGAAATAGAGGACTAGATAATCTGGTATTTTAAATACTACCCTCCTTTGACGGCAGTCAATGGTAGCATAAAATACTCCCAGCCAATCCATTACAAACACAACATCGAAATTTGGTATGTCCAGCACATTGAAATTTGCATAGAATTCTCGGCCGCAAACTAAAACCGGGCACTGATCATATTCCAAAGTTTCTTTTAAGACTCCATTCCGGGAACTGATATTCCAGCTCGAAACGATTGGCTTGACGGAAATCGCATGCGTTCTCACGAACCGTTATGACATGAAGCAATGTAAAGCTCCAGTGTCGAAAATGTAAGTGTAGGAAGGGTGGCTACTAGTATAGTACCTAAGTTGTGTGAGGTTGGGTTTAGGTATAAGGGAAAGTATATCGATGTACAAGTATCGAAAGGTTACAAGGATGGGAAGAATTTACAGGTGATGACTTGTCCTATGGTTTCGGCCTCTTCAACCATTATTGTGAAAGCCTGACGTCTCGGTACATTCCTCCTCGCCGGAGGCACATTTCTATGCCATGGAAGCATGTTTCTCTATGCTTGATGGAATTGATGCTGAGGCTGTGTTGGAAATTCTTGTGGAGCTAGTGTACGAAGAGCTAGTCGGAGTGCAAGTGCCTGCATAGCTGGCCTCTGCGGAGCTGGCATTGTGGGTCTAGATGCTGGTGCTGTGTTACGTCGATTTGGGCATGCTCCTATAGTGTGAGTGGATGCGCCATAAATCAGATACATGCCATTTTCACGCCTTCGGTCTTTCGCCAAGTGTCCGGTTCTCTTGCAGAAGAAATATAAATCTGGACAAGATCAGTTAAACGATTCTCCTGGCCTCTTGGGTGCAAAAGTCAGACTAGAAGAGGCTTCTCCTCTCATCTTAGTTGTTGGGCGTTTGATTCTGGCTGCTTGCGGCTAACCTTTCTTCTTGACCACAGCTTCATAATGGCATGCTTCCTTCAAAGCAAGTTCATGAGTCTGATAGTCACCAGTGGCTAAGACCGATTGAATCTCGGGATCTAAGCATTATTGGAATCGTCTAGCCCGAATCTCATCGGTAGGGATTAGGTGTGCCGTGAACCTGATATGATGTTGATGTCAGGATAGTTATGTGTTTTACGAAACAGAATTTGAGACGAATTCTTTACCTGCTAAGCATGTAGAATTCGGTATCATATTGATCCATTACTTTTACCTACATAGAGCCTTATTGTAGGTGGATGAACTGTTGTTCCATTTCAAAATGGGCAGTCTCGGAAAAACTTCGCATCGAAGAGATCGCGGAACGTCTTCCTCTCTATTGGTTGTGCAAGAGGCTCTCCTCGGCCTTCCACCAGACTCTTGCGTTGTCCGTGAGCTGAAACTTTTCCATACGAACCCAAGCTATGTCTGGTAGCTGTGTTGCTGCAAGGTCGTCCTCGATACATTGGGCCCATTCTTCAGCCTCAAGAGGACTCTCTTTTTGTGAGAAGTTCTTAGGATGCAACGCCAGAAATTGCTTTACTCCAGGTGCTTCGACTTCGGGACGGTTCATGAGAATAGCAGTCTGTTGTTGCTGGCCCTCTAGAAGACTTTTGATGGCTTCTAGAAGTACTGTCTATTCATTGATCGGAGCAGCAACGGTAAGGGGAGGTGGTGTTAGTGATATATGCCCTAGAGCCCATTATTGTATAGTACGGGTTTGTATATTACATTTTGGAAGCTTGGGATATACACAGATATAATAACAGTCTTGCTTAATATGGTAGTATTCTACTTGGCTTGTTTCTACCTCAACATGTATATATGTTTCTTTTAGCATATCGCTAATACATATTGGTATAGCCCTTCGGATCTTTGCTTGACTACCAGCATTGTGATGGCAGTCACACTAGTGGGGGCTGGGTAGTTTACAAGCACATCCTTATATTGCGCTATGCTCGATAGGAGGGGTTTCGTCTCTCCTGTTATAGGGAGTTGAGGTTGCGCTATACTCGATTGGCTATAACGGTAAGTCTCTGGCCAGGGCAGATGGGATTTACTGGTAAGAGTTATCAGTAGTTTCTCGAACCGTTTTGAGCTATAAATCGGCATGACTTATCAAGTTACTGGAGTCTGATGTATCTAACCCCAGACTCGATATGCGACATATTAGACGAAGAAACTGGATTGTACGGTAAGTGTTACTTATAGGCTTCATGAGATTTTGGAGAAGCTTGCTTGTTGATCTTCTGATCGCTCAATACCTGGGTAGCCGTTACGTCCGGCAAGTACCACTGACGGCTTGTGGGTGACTGATGTGATCATCACCTACTGCTAGTATATTAACGAGTCTTTAGAGTCCCACAAAGAGGTTTCCTAGTTCAAGCGAAATGAAGTAGGGCATATATGCTGATATGTGTGGGGGCCTGATTAAAATACGAGTATGTGATACCGTATTCTAAGCTGGTGGTTATTTATTATCGGTCAGGTTATATGTGATATAACCGGATCGCCAAATCAAGTGTTGATTTGATAATGTGCTATACAGATAAATGATATTAGTAGGTTATATGTGATATAACCGGATTATTGAATCAAGTGTTGATTTAATAATATGATATATATTTATATTTGATATAATTATATATTAACTAATATTATTGCTCACTAATTATTTTCATATATATATTAATATATGAATTTTATATATATATATATAATGAAGCATGGTTGATTTTCTATTTATTGGAAATGGAAATGATGAGGTGGAAATTGAGGAGATATTTGAGGAATGAGTATAGTATGGCTTGCTCATTATTTTATTAGCCATTCTTCACTATTGAAGCATGGCTTAATAAAAATATTATGTTTTATTTGGATGGTTCAATAAGTGAATGGATGAGGCAAGCCATTCTTGACTTGATCAATTTTTTTCTTAAGTTGAGCTCCTTACTCTCTAGCTCTCTTCATCTTCCACTTCACCTCCTCCAAGCTTAATCCGTCACATGAGTTGTGAAACCTTAAGCTTGTGAGAACCCTAGTGAGCAATCAAAATCCTTACTTCACCATCTACACTTGATTAGCAATTAAGTGCAGTGTGTTTTCTTCACTAAACAGTTTTGTGAAGAGGTAGCTAGGATTAGAGGAGCTTCGGGTGGATCATCTTCGGCACGAAGATCACGGAGGAAGCTCGATCCAATTTCAAGTGGAGCCTAGTGGAGTCATAAGGACTACTACCGGAGAATTTGAAGAGAAGGACACGGTCTACAAAGGTTGTTGATTCTATCCTTAGCTTAGATTTGTGATATCATCATAGTTAACCCTAATAATCTAGTTAAGATCTTGGTAAGTGTCGCTTAGTACCCGAAACTTTTGAAAATGGCATGCTTGATGCCCGTTGTAACCTTGTCGCGGTGCTAGGAAACACTTTCACACCATTCATTTTTCTCACTTCAACACTCTCTCCCGAAAGCCTAATTGTCTCAGGAGTTGAGAAACCTAGGGTTCTTGAGACAAATCAATCCATAATCACTCTTTACATCTTCTAGGCTACTTAAATTAGCATTCTAAGTATTCTAGTTGTCTCAGTTTAGATGTAGGAGCTCAAAATACACACTCTTGGGTGGATCATTTTTGACACGAGGAGGCCGACGATCAAGCGCTATCCGTACACAATTCGAGGAGCTCAAGAAAAGAAGGAGGAGAACAAGAACTGAAGGACTTGATACTTGGAGGTATAACTTTCTTCATAGTAGTTAGAACCTACTATTAGTTTAGTTAGTTAAGGTTTAAGTATCGATCCTGGAGTTTAGTCGGTGTTGCGAAGCCCGTAAAAATCATTTTGTGCATATTCCGCCTCCCTACGAACCCGTGGAGTGCGCGACATTGACTTACAGTAGTATCAGGGACTACTAAACCTTAACTAGCTAGATAGCAAGTAGTTAGAACTTCGATCGTCAGAGAAAAAACCCGAAATCACAATTTCAAACCCATGCTTGCTGTTGTTTTTAAAATCTGATCAAAAACTTATTTCCGTAGCCTTAAAAATACAAGCAGGGTATTTCAAGAACACAGAAGAAAAACGAGGTGGTAAATCGCCAAGACCACCATGGAAGCGAGGCGAAACAGTGCGTTTCTCAGCGGTTCCGCAGCCGAGTCGAAGCCGAGTTGCACCGATTTTCTTCTGTGGGTCTTATTTTTGGAATTGTGATTTTTGGAATATTTAGTTTCTGCCGAGTATTGTTTATGTGCTGGTTTGTACATGGGGTAGACACGGAAAATATGTTCGATCGAAATTCTAAAGTTCTTGGCTAATGATGTTCTGTGTTTGTATATACAATGCTAAACGTCTGTTAATCGCTATACATTGATTAGTGGGGGTTGCACATATCTGTGATCTGTGATTTTGGTTTGTGTATATGGAATATTGGATCGTCGTGGATGAATAGTCGGGGGATGTGAGAAGGGTGTTTTCTTTTCTTTCATTCATGTAAATTTGTAAAGTGATGTAATATTATTTTGCGGGGCACATCCGGGTTGAGCTTGTAGCTACCGTTGTATTATTTCATTTACTGTTTCTTGTACCTAGGATAGACCTAAGGTAGGGTGCACAAACTACCGGGTTCTTGATGTTCCGATTGGCCTGTTGATTTTATTGAGGGAGGTTGCTTCACTTCAGGAATTTGGCAGGTAGTTTGCCGCACCCATAGGGGGTTAGGGTATGGTTTGACTATTCATCACGACCGTGGAATCCGTCTTTCGTTATGGGCTTAAACGAAATACGGAATTCCTAGTATATCCAATATATTCAGTTGTGATCTGGAATGCCTATTATTGCGTGAGACGAATGGATATATTTATATATATATATATGATATATAATAGATGTTGCTTATGTTTTGCACCCGTGCTAGTCTAGCCCCCGCTCTGCTGTTAGTTAAGTAACTTAACGGTGTATGACGGGGTACCGTGGCGTATATGGATGGCATAAGCGTACGTTGTATTTTTGTTTCTTTCTGCAATTATAGGATTAAATTATGGGACACCATTAATTGATTAATGCAAAGAAAACACACCAAAACTGAATCGTTGGGATAGTTTCAAAACCACTCGGTTTTCTTCAAAAAGCAACATTTAAATACGGAGCCTAAACCACTCCTTTAAAAGCTATCATGGTTCCTTTGATTATATCAAGTTCATTATGTTCACGGTTTCGCCAAAACTAGTCGTAGCCCTCCGTCATTTCAGATGGATATTCAGTAGTATTCAAGCTATGTATTTTGACATTCGCCAAGGCATAATGATTGATAGCTACTGGATATTCATCTGTAGTATAGATAGATGCGTTGGTTTGGGACATTCGTACTACTATTTTAGCCTTCGTCAAGGGTATGTACGGGTGAGTTCAAATTAACCTGGACAATGACGGGTAGAACTTGACTGGCGACTTATGATATGTTGGACTCCGTCAAGGTCATAAGAGCTTAGGGCAAAAATCCACATCGGGAGTTTCCAAGGAAATTGAAACTTGCTAGTGTTGCATACCATTTCGTGTGTGATGATTTTGGTAAGATTCCTTCAAGGTTTTCATACGATGATATTTGGATCCCGATCCTACTGTAAGTATTTGCTACTTCTCGGGAGATTTTTTCACTAAACAATCGATGCTATAAACCAAGTAGATGTCTAGAACGGTGATATCAGGGCTACTCCTTCAGGGAAAAGAGGTTATTTAATTAAGGAACTTCATGAAATCATCGTAAAACCTCCCTCGATATACCGACACTAGCCTAGCCGAACAGTTAAGCAAGAATATTAAGGTGAGATTAATCCTGACTAATTCTTCTTTTTTTGTTTGGGGAAGGATTCAAGAAATAGTGGGAGCCATCCTGTTTAGATAAACTAAAAAAAATCTAAACTTACAAGAGCATCATGCTGAGTGTTTCTTCTCTCTCTCCTAATTGCAGCGACCAAGATGACCGGGCTTAAGTTACTATTAGATAAAAATATATTGACGGGGCCAAACTATAAAGATTGGCTCAGGAATGTCCAGATGACCATAACATATACCAAGCTGGGCTACCTCCTTAATACCAAAGCCCCCGCCATCCCAGATCCAAATTCCAGTGTCGCGGATATTGAGATCCGTAAGACATGGGAAATTGACAGTGCGAAAGCCAAGTGCCTTATGCTCGCCTCAATGGATAATGAACACCAGAGGCGACACGAGAAGATGGACCTAGCTTCCATCTTTCTCCATACCAAGGAATTATAAGGAGAGCAATCTTGTATCGCAAGATACATGACCTCGAAGAAACTATTTGAGCGAGGTTGGCTGTCGGGTCATCTGTAGGGGACCACGTCCTTAAGGTGATCAGCTACATTGAAGAGCTCGCAGACCTTAGAACCATGTTGGAGAACGAGTTATACACTGACTTGATTCTACAGTCCCTCTCTTCTACCTACGCCCAGTTTATCTTGAATTTCAACATTTAAGGGAATGAAGTTTCACTTCCAAAACTCCTCAACATGTTGATGAGCGCTGAGGTCACTCTGCAGAAATCCAGGGAGACACCCGCTCTTCTTATTGGGGATCTTCCTCTTCTAGGTCCAAGGCGAAAGCCAAGGGGAAAAAGAAGAAGGCCCCCACCAAGACGAAAAGCGGTGTCAGCAAGATACAGGGGAAGGGCAAGGAAAAAGTTGGAGGGACGATAGTAAGGAAGGAAGAATGCTTCTACTTTCATAAGAAGGGTCACTGGAAGAAGGACTACAGGGCCTGGAAAGCCCAGAACCAGGATTCGAAGCAAGTTGTGGCTTCGGCTTTAGGTGTGATTATGATTGAAAACTGTCTGTCAATCAACTCTACTTACTGGGTATTGAATACCGGATCAGGATCTCATATATGTAATTCTTTGCAGTCACTGAGAAGCCATAGAGTTTTGAAGGCGGGTGATATGACCCTCAGGGTTGCTAACGGAGCGAGCGTGGATGCTGTGTCCGTATGGGAATATCACTTAGGATTGACAAGTGGACATATTTTGGTTTTGCGCAACTGTTTTTGTGTACCTAATTTGACTTTTAATATCATTTCTGTATCTTTGTTATCAAAAGAAGGTTATGATTTTACATTTGTAAGCGATGTCGTAAACATCCACCTTAATCATGGTTTGATTGGGTCAGGTGCACTAAACAACGGTATATATGTATTAAACCAACACCAAGTTTTCAATGTCCAGAACACACTTAAAAGAAAGTCTCCAGAATTAAATTAGGCTTTCTTATGACATTGTAGACTGGGTCACATCAATGAAACACGGTTGAAAAAGTTATATAGAGAGGGATATTTGGATCCGTTCGAATATCAGTCTTATGCAACTTTTCAATCATGCCTCAAAGGAAAGATGGCAAAGACTCCGTTCACTGGACACAGATAAGAACGAGCTCGCTCTTGGGACTCATATACAGCGACGCGTGTGGTCCAATGTCTACACATGCAAGAAGTGGCTATTCCTACTTCATTACTTTTACGGATGATTTCTCAAGGTATGGACATGTATTCTTGATGAAACATAAATCCGAGGCCTTTTAGAAATTCCGGGAATATAAGAATGAAGTGGAAAAGCAAACCGGCAAAAGGATCAAGACACTTAGATCTGATCGAGGTGGTGAATACTTAAGCACCGAGTTCCTGGATTACCTAAAAGAGAATGGAATTCTCTCTCAGGTTACTCCTCCATACACACCTCAACACAACGGTGTATCAAAAAGGCAGAACCGAACCTTATTGGATATAGTACGTTCTATGACGAGTAATGCTGATTTACCGTGATCCTTTTAGGGTTATGCACTAGAATCAGCTGCATATCTTTTGAATAAGGTTCCTACAAAGACTGTGCTTACCATACCATATCAGATATGGAGTGGGAAGAAACCCTATCTTAACTATTGAAAGATATGGGGATGTCCATCTTTTGTGAAAAAGCAGCATGCGGATAAGCTCGAGGCATGATCAATACTGTGTAAGTTTGTGGAATACCCAAAGAACTCCAGGGGTATCTTTTCTATTACGTAGAGGAACAAAAGGTCTTTGTTTCTCGGCATGCCTACTTTTTGGAAAATCAATTTCTAGAAAAAGAAATAAGTGGGAGCGCAATAGAACTAGAAGAAATTCCAGAACCACAAGCTATTACTGAAAGCATGGTGCAACCAGAAGTTTCGAAAGAACCGGACATCCCCGCGCTACTCCGCATGACTAGTAGGCAGTCTCATCCGCCCGAGAGATACTACAGTTTTCACATAGATGGGGATAAAGATGATTGCATCATTGAAGATGATGAGCCAACTAGTTTCTAGCAAGCCATTCAGAGCAGAGACTCGGTGAAATGGCTGGATGCAATGCGGACTGAAATGGAGTCCATGTACACCAACAAAGTATGGACTTTGGACATTGCTCCAGAAGGGATAAAACCCATAGGCTACAAATGGATATTCAGAAACAAGATTGGTGTAGATGGACAGGTTGAAACCTATAAGGCTAGACTTGTTATAAAATGTTTTCGTCAAAGACCTGGTTTGGACTATGATGAAACCTTTTCTCCGGTGGCTGTGCTCAAATCCATTCGGATCCTTCTTGCCATTGCTGCCTTCCACAATTATGAGATTTGGCAGATGGACGTAAAAACCGCTTTTCTGAATGGAAATTTAGAAGAGTGTGTTTATATGGATCAGCCGGAAGGTTTCATACATAGTGGGAGAAGCGGAAGAGTGTGCAAGTTGCTTAAGTCCATTTATAGATTAAAGCAGGCATTGCAGAGTTGGAACATCTGTTTTGATGAGAAGGTCAAAGAATTCGACTTTATCAAAAATCCAGATGAACCATGTATTTATTGTAAGATTCTAGTGAAAACTGTGGTATCTTCGTCTTGTATATGGATGACATTCTCTTGATAAGGGATGGCATTCATATGCTACAATCAGTCAAAGGATTCTTGTCCCAAAGGTTCTCCATGAAAGACCTGGGTGATGCCTGTAGGGTGTTTTTCGTCACCCCATTGAGATGGGAATACGCGCGCGCTTGTCAGGCGCATTACAGATTCCCCCTGCCTAAGGTAGGCTGGGGGTTTAATGATTGTGGGGATCTGAATCTCCGGCAGCTGCGGACTAAGCTGCCGTTAATTACCCCTCGCCTTTGGAGCGAGGGAACCTCCGATTGACAGGTTAAATTGGTCATGCGAACTCAATGTGCAGTGTTGTGTTTTGAAGTGGTTTTGGATACATCAAGGGCCCGCGGAGTTTTTACGGGGGTCCCGCTACCCGGATAGCGGGCTGGGGTCAAGGGGGCTTGCAGCCCCCTTGCGGGGTGCGGGGCAGCGCCCCGTTAGAATTTTTTTTCTAACAGGGACAGTGTTGTGGTGTATGTGTGTGCGCACATATGTATGCATATGTGTGTGTGTATATATATATATATAAAAGAAAGAGGGGGAAAGGCATCCAAAGGATGCGTGGGGCCAGTACCTTAGGCGCGGTGCGCCCAGGTGCTGTGCGCTCAGGCGCTAGCGTGCCACGTGTCGGCATGTGGGCGCTCTACGCTTGAGCGCAGGGCACTGTAGCACTGGCGCGCCACATGTTGGCACATGGGCGCTTTGCGCTTCAGCACCTGACGCTCGAGCGCAAGTGCACCACGTGTCGGCACGGGGGCGACTTGCGCTGGAGCGCTGGGCGCTGGAGCGCAAGTGCGCCACGTTTCGGCACGGGGGCGACTTGCGCCAGAGCGCTGTACGCTTGAGCGCAAGCGCGCCACGTGTCTGCACTGGGGCGACTTGCGCTCGAGAGCTTGCGCTTGAGCGCAAGCGCGCCACGTGTCGGCATTGGGGTGACTTGCGCTCGAGCGATTGCGCTGGAGCACAAGCGCGCTACGTGTCGGCACGTGGGCGCTTTGCGCTCGAGCGCAGGGCGCTGTTGTGCAAGCACGCCACATGTTGGCACGTGGGCGCTTTGCGCTTGAGCGCTGAGCGCTTGAGCGCAAGCACGCCACGTGTCGACATGTGGGCGCTCTGCGCTTGAGCGCCGGAAAGGAAAAGAGGCTTTTAGTCCCAGAAACAGAAGCTATGCTTCAGAAAGAAAATATTTGTTGTTCTATATATATATATATATATATGGAGTTAAAACTCCTAAAAATGTTTTGGTTGAGGAAATGAGTTCTTCTTCTTCCTCCTCTGTTGGCTGGCTCAAGAGATGCGAGATCTAAAAATCTCTTCTTTTTGAGATCTAATGGCAGATCCAAGTTCCCCTTTGTGGATTTTTTGGTGAAAAGCTATTTAGTTTTGGGAAAGGGAGAGTAACACTCTTGATTTAATTCACAAAAAAATGAAGAAGGTTTGAAACCTTCAGAAATGGGAAAGAGGCACAAACCCTGGGTTTTTTTTGAGAGAATGAAAAAGTGTTTTATTCATCATCATTTTGCTTTATATAGGCTTACATATTTACATATAGCCCCTTGGGCTTCACAAAATGGCATTTTAGCCATCCCATGGCTCATGTGTCATTTCTTTTTGCACATAAGCCATGGGCATACAAAATATTGGCTTTATGCCCATTTTGCATGCATACATGTATAAAACATTACATATAAATTATTTATTACATGATTTATATTTTGGCATGGAGGAGGCTGGCCGTGGGCTCGACTTGGGCATGGGCCCGCTTGACCTGGGCTTGGGCCCACCCAGCTTGGGGGTTGAGCTTGACTTTGACTCGGTTAACCTGGGTGTAAATTTTTACCCCAACAAATTGCCCCCCATCAATGAATGCACACCACACATGTGGGTCATGTGCATGAAATTGATGGATCTTCTTTTGCCTGGAGGCGACTTGCTTTGGTTCCCACTTTTTGGGACGCACTGCCCTTTTTACGACATGGACGGCCGACGCTTGACGCGTCTCCGAGATAGAGTGTCCGTGGCAGACGTTTCCCTAGCCCGGAGTGATTTCGTTGACGTTCCTTCGACGCGGAGTGTCGCTGGTCGACGTTTCCCTAAGGCGGAGTATCGGCTGGTTGACGTGTCCCTGAGACGGAGTGTCTGCTTGACGTTTCCCCGAGACGGAGCGTCGCTGGTCGACGTGTCCCCGGCGCGGAATGTCTGCTGGTTGACGTATCCCCGAGACGGAGTGTCGCTGTTGGACGTTTCTCTGATGCGAAGTGTCTGTGTTGGACGTTTCCCCGATGCAGAGTGTCTGTGTTGGACGTTTCCCTGATGAAAAGTATCGCTGGTTGACGTGTCCCCGGCACAGAGTGTCTGCTTGACGTTTCCCCGGCATGGAGTGTCGCTGATCGACTTTTCCCTGGCACGGAGTGTCGTTGATCGACTTTTCCCCAGCGCGGAGTGTCGCTGATCGACTTTTCCCCGGCGCGGAGTGTCGCTGATCGACTTTTCCCCGGCGCGGAGTGTTGGTGGTTGACTTTTTCCCGGCACGGAGTGTCGCTGATCGACTTTTCCCCGGCGCGGAGTGTCGCGGGTTGACTTTTCCCCGGCACGGAGTGTCGCTGATCGAATTTTCCCCGGCGCGGAGTGTCGGTGGTTGATTTTTCCCCGGCACGAAGTGTCGCTGATCGACTTTTCCCTGGCGCGGAGTGTCGCGAGTTGACTTTTCCCCGGCACGGAGTGTCACTGATCGACTTTTCCCCGGCGCGGAGTGTCGGGTTCACTTTTCGCCGGCACGGAGTGTCGCTGATCGACTTTTCCCCGGCACGGAGTGTTGGTGGTTGGCTTTTCCCCGTCACGGAGTGTCGCTGGTTGCCTTTTCCCCGATGCGGAGTGTCGGGTTGACTTTTCCCCAGCACTGAGTGTCGCTGATCGACTTTTCCCCGACGCGGAGTGTCGCTAGTTGACTTTTCCCCGGCACGGAGTGTCGCTAATCGACTTTTCCCCGGCGCGGAGTGTCGGGTTGACTTTTCCCCGGCACGGAGTGTCGCTGATCGAATTTTCCCCGGCGCGGAGTGTCGCTGGTTGACTTTCCCCGGCACGGAGTGTCGCTGATCGACTTTTCCCCGGCGCGGAGTGTCGGGTTAACTTTTCCCCGGCACGGAGTGTCGCTGATCGACTTTTCCCCGGCGCGGAGTGTCGCTGGTTGACGTTTTCCTGATGCGGAGTGTCTGTGTTGGACGTTTCCCCGATGCAGAGTGTCGCTTGTTGACGCAGAGGTCGATGTTGGAATTGGTTGGTTTGATTTGTTTGATTTGAGTCGACGTCAACATCGCTACACTGGAATATGGTACCAGGAGCAACTCATCATTTTCCCCAGGAAGATTTAGGAATTGTTATTTTTTGTTCGGCATCTGCATTGCTGCACTGGAATAATGCCAGGTGCACCTCATCATTTGCCCCGAGAGGATTTGGGAATTGGTTTTTCTTTGTTTGGCATCTGCATTGCTGCACTTGAATAATGCCAGGACCAACTCATCATTTGCCCCGAGAGGATTTTGGAATTGGTTTTTCTTTTTGTTTGGCATCAGCATCGCTACACTGGGATATGGTACCAGGAGCGAATCATCGTTTGCATTTGCTTATTAGGGAACGATGGCTTAGGAGACAGGTTTTAGGTCCCTATCATCTAAGACTTTCAATTTTGTGAGACGTAAGGGTCTCACAAACCATTTTCTCCCTACGGGTAGTAAGGATCCCGTAAGTGTATTTTCTCCTTAGGAGTCGTGGGGACTCCCAAGTGTATTGCTCCTTTGTGAGTCGTAAGGATCTCACGCGGGAATTTTCTCCTCACAAAGTCGAGAGGACTTTGCGAGTGCATTTCATCTCTTTTTTACGAGTGTGCGCCCTTTCGGGTTTTCACAAACTCGCCGGCAGTCCTGCTGCTTTTACTCACGGAGCCCTTTCGGGTTTTCATCCGTGCTCATTTTGCTTGTGGACATGCCTTTTTTATTTCTATTCTTTTTTTTTATTTTTGGTGGGACTTTGAATGTGGTCTCACCAGTAGGACTTGGGAGGGACTGGGATTGTTTTACGCCCGTGGATTGTATACGGTTTTGCAGGATGTATGATCCAGACCGTAGGGCCAAAAGCATTTTAGGTCTTTGTTGGCGTCTGCATCACTGCACTGGAATATGGTACCAGGAGCGACTCATCATTCGCCGTTGGGATTTGGAATTTGGTTGGCGTCTGCATCGCTGCACTGGGATATGGTACCAGGAGCGACTCATCATTCGCCACTCGGGAATTGGGGAGCGATGGCTTAGGAGACAGGTTTAGATCCCTATCGCCTAAGGCTTTTCAATTTTAAAGGCCGTGAGGGTCCCATAAAAGCATTTTCTCCCTGCGAGTCGTAAGGATCCCGCAGGTGTATTTTCTCCTTAGGAGTCGTGAGGACTCCTAAGTGTTTTTTTCATTTATGAGTCATAAGGATCCCACAAAGGTTTGTTCTCCTCAGGTATCTTGAGGACACATGAGTGGATTTCCTTCGTTCCCAGTTTAATGACTTAGAGGTCGACTGTTTCCAGTTTAACGACTTAGCGGTCATCTGTTTCCAGTTTAAAGACAAAGGGGTCTGTGGTGCCCAGTTTAACGACTTAGCGGTCATCTGTTTCCAGTTTAACGACGTGGTGGTCATTAGTTTCCAGTTTAACGACTTAGAGGTCATCTATTTCCAGTTTAACGACTTGGTGGTCATCTGTGTCCAGTTTAACGACTTGGTGGTCATCTGTTTCCAGTTTAACGATATAGAGGTCATCTTTTTCCAGTTTAACGACTTGGGGGTCATCTATTTCCAGTTTAACGACTTGGTGGCCATCTGTTTCCAGTTTAGAGACTTAGAGGTCTACTGTTTGCATTTTAACGACTTAGAGGTCATCTGTTTCCAGTTTAAAGACTTAGAGGTCATCTGTTTCCAGTTTAACGACTTGGTGGTCATCTGTTTCCAGTTTAACGACTTGTTGGTTATCTGTTTCCAGTTTAGAGACTTAGTGGTCTACTGTTTCCAGTTTAACAACTTAGAGGTCATCTGTTTCCAGTTTAAAGACTTAGGGGTCTATTGTGCCCAGTTTAACGACTTAGCGGTCATCTGTTTCCAGTTTAAAGACTTAGAGGTCTTCTATTTCCAGTTTAAAGACTTGGAGGTCTAATGTTTCCAGTTTAACGACTTAGAGGTCATCTGTTTCCAGTTTAACGACTTGGTGGTCATCTGTTTCCAGTTTAACGACTTGGAGGTCATCTGTTTCCAGTTTAAAGACTTAGGGGTCTATTGTGCTCAGTTTAACGACTTAGCGGTCATCTGTTTCCAGTTTAAAGACTTAGAGGTCTTCTATTTCCAGTTTAAAGACATAGATGTCTAATGTTTCCAGTTTAACGACTTAGAGGTCATTTGTTTCCAGTTTAACGACTTGGTGGTCATCTGTTTCCAGTTTAACGACTTGGTGGTCATCTGTTTCCAGTTTAATGACTTGGAGGTCATCTGTTTCCAGTTTAACGACTTGGTGGTCATTTGTTTCCAGTTTAACGACTTGGTGGTCATCTGTTTCTAGTTTAACGACTTGGTGGTCATCTGTTTCCATTTTAACTACTTGGTTGTCATCTGTTTCCAGTTTAACGACTTGTTGGTCATCTGTTTCCAGTTTAGAGACTTAGAGGTCTACTACTTCCAGTTTAACGACTTAGAGGTCATCTGTTTCCAATTTAAAGACTTAGGGGTCTATTGTGCCCAGTTTAACGACTTAGCGGTCATCTGTTTCCAGTTTAAAGACTTAAAGGTCTTCTATTTCCAGTTTAAAGACTTGGAGGTCTAATGTTTCCAGTTTAACGACTTAGAGGTCATCTGTTTCCAGTTTAACGACTTGGTGGTCATCTGTTTCCAGTTTAACGACTTGGAGGTCATCTGTTTTCAGTTTAAAGACTTAGGGGTCTATTGTGCCAAGTTTAACGACTTAGCGGTCATCTGTTTCCAATTTAAAGACTTAGAGGTCTTCTATTTCCAGTTTAAAGACTTAGAGGTCTAATGTTTCTAGTTTAACGACTTAGCGGTCATCTGTCTCCAGTTTAACGACGTGGTGGTCATCTGTTTCCAGTTTAATGACTTGGTGGTCATCTGTTTCCAGATTAACGACTTGGTTGTCATCTGTTTCCAGTTTAACGACATAGAGGTCATCTGTTTCCAGTTTAACGACTTGGTGGTCATCTGTTTCCAGTTTAACGACTTGGTGGTCATCTGTTTCCAGTTTAACGACTTGGTGGTCATCTGTTTCCAGTTTAGAGACTTAGAGGTCTACTGTTTCAAGTTTAACGACTTAGAGGTCATCTGTTTCCAGTTTAAAGACTTAGAGGTCATCTGTTTACAGTTTAACGACTTGGCGGTCATCTGTTTCCAGTTTAACGACTTGTTGGTCATCTGTTTCCAGTTTAGAGACTTAGAGGTCTACTGTTTCCAGTTTAACGACTTAGAGGTCATCTGTTTCCAGTTTAAAGACTTAGGGGTCTATTGAGCCCAGTTTAACGACTTAGCGGTCATCTGTTTCCAGTTTAAAGACTTAGAGGTCTTCTATTTCCAGTTTAAAGACTTGGAGGTCTAATGTTTCCAGTTTAACGACTTAGTGGTCATCTGTTTCCAGTTTAACGACTTGGTGGTCATCTGTTTCAAGTTTAACGACTTGGAGGTCATCTGTTTCCAGTTTAAAGACTTAGGGGTCTATTATGCCCAGTTTAACGACTTAGCGGTCATCTGTTTCCAGTTTAAAGACTTAAAGGTCTTCTATTTCCAGTTTAAAGACTTAGAGGTCTAATGTTTCCAGTTTAATGACTTAGAGGTCATCTGTTTCCAGTTTAACGACTTGGTGGTCATCTGTTTCCAGTTTAACGACTTGGAGGTCATATGTTTCCAGTTTAAAGACTTAGGGGTCTATTGATGGCGAGCTTGGAATTTTGGGGTAGGGGCCGGCATCAGCGTTGCTAACACTGAAGCAGAGGTGCCAGGAGCAATTCATCATTTGCCTACTCTTGTTGGCGGAGCGATGGCTCAGGAGACGGGTTTAGGTCCCTATCGCCTAAGTCTTTTCAATTTTATGGGCCGTGAGGGTCCCATAAAAGCATTTTCTCTCTGCGAGTCGTGAGGATCCCGCAGGTGTATTTTCTCCTTAGGAGTCGTGAGGACTCCTAAGTGTAGGGTTCCTAGACACACTAATGAGGTCTCACAAGGCATCAACCATGCCAAATTCAAAATTTTCCGGTGCCTACAAACCCTAATACGGATCGTTAACTAGAGAATAGGCGAAACATGCAACTAGTTAACAACTTAACTAAGAGTGAACGGAAATACAACCTTTGTAGATCCGGTCCCCCACCTCCATAGCTCCGCGTTGACGTCCCTACGCTGCGATTATCGGATCCCGGACTCTAGTAATGGTTTCGTCGAAGAAATGATCGGGCTAGGCCGTCGACTTTGATGCCGAAGATGATCTACGTCGAGGCAATACAAGATCAAGCTCCAACTTCACTAAGTCATGAAACTTGTGAAGAAAACACACTATACTACTTGGCAAGTGGTAGAGGATGAAGAAATAAGAAGTGTGTTCACTTTAGAATTGGATTTCTCACTCTTTTTCTCATTTCACCATTGAAGCTAGCAAGCTTCTTTCTTCTTGAAAAAGAAGAAGAAGAAGATGATGATAATATGATAAGAATTTTTGAAAATAGAAAACAAAGTGATTCTTATCATATAGCAACCATGGTTAAGTGTAGAGAATAAACTAGGGTTAGGTGAATGGCTAGGGTTAAGGAAAGAAAAAAAATGGTCAAGCTTCCAAAGCTTCATGAAGCTTCAACAAAATCCAAAGTTAGCCACCATTTTATTTCTTTCTCAAATGAATAAATAAATGAATAAGTAAATAAATCATATGAAACCCTAACCATTAACTAACCATGGTTTAATTCAAACATACACCCAAGTTTGCATGTATCATCAAATATGATACAAACTTGTGCACAAAAATATATCATATATACAATGTGCACAAACAAGTGAGAAAAACATCTTAAGTGAACCAATATTAGTTAATGTAAAGTAATATATCAAATATATAATTATACATTAAATCATTAAATCAACACTTGATTTAACGATCCGGTCACATCGCATATGGCCGACTAATATCCAATGTACCGACTTATCGAATCAATCCTCGATTCGATAACTAGGTTATATCGCATATAACCAATCGATACATTCATCGCGAGAATAGAATACGGTATCACATACATGCATTATTCTCGGTCCCGCATATATCTCATATGCGCTCCTATTTCGTTTCGCTTGAGCAAGGAAACCTCTGTGTAGGACTCTAAAGACTCGTCAATACGCTGGTAGCAGGTGATGATCATATCAGACACCCACAAGCCGCAAGCGGTCTGCTAAACGTAACGGCCACCCGGGTATTGAGCTATCAGAAGATCGACGAGCAACCCCGCTCACACTCCTGTGAATCCAACCAGTAACACTTACCGTACAGTCCGGTCTGTTCGTCTGATATGTCGCATATCTCGCCTATGGGTGGTAAACGTCAGACCCCAATAGCTCGATAAGTCGTGTCGATATGAGATCTATAACAGTTCGAGAAACTACTGGTAACACTTACCACTAAATCTCAGCAACCCTGGCCAGGGATTTCAGGTTATAGCCAATCGAACACAGCGCAACATCAACTCCCTATACCGGGAGAGACGAATCCCCTCCTATCGCTCATTGCCTCCATGTGAATCGGGACTGTACCCAAAAACCACCGTTTTGCACGCCCTCTTGGACGTGGTAAGGTGGAAATCAAAGCACAGTGGGAATCACACAAGACTCTATGAAGATCTCGGGTCAACAGACTAACCTGTACCAGTGTCACCAGAGAACTGCCATCTGACGTAAGGTATAATACCTTCCGGGAGTTCTCGGCGAGTCTGTCCAGTGTACCCAGTCTCCACTGAGCACCCGTATATCTTATCTGATGTCAAACACCAATGGATATGGGATCATCCATCGCCCATCTGTATGGGTCGAGAAGGTATACGCTAGTCTACACTGGTATATTGATGCCCTGTCTCGATACACCCACAACTAGGGACCTTGAAGGATATACTTATGGACTACCATGTCCCCACTAGTATGATCCGCATCATAGTCCAGGTAGTCAAGTAAACATCCTAATGTCTTCACCAATATGTGGCAGAGAGACAATCATTGTACACGTTAAGGTAAAGAGCAACCAGATAGCAAACTATCATGTCGAGCAAGAAAGTCCTCCCTATATATGTCCAAGCATCCACTACAATATACATCCTATGTATAGTAATGGCCTCTAGGGCATACATAGAACTAACACTAAGTGTGTTTTTCCTTTGTGAGTCGTAAGGATCCCACAAAGGTTTGTCCTCCTCATGTATCGTGAGGACACATGAGTGAGTCTTCTCAATAGAGCATAACTCCAAAGGCGGAGACCGGCCGCGTAACTGGTGATTACGGTGGGGCATGGGTATGATGAGAATTATTTAAGCCCATGGATTGTATACGGCAGTCAATTTGGGGACTGGCCGTAGGGCCGGAAGAATTTTTAAAAAATGGATTTTTGTTGGCGTCTGCATCGCTGCACTGGAATATGGTACCAGGAGCAACTCATCATTCGCCAGTTGTTTTGTTTTTTTTTGTTGTTTTTTTTTGTTTTACCGCGATTGCTCTATCATTTCAGCTTTTCTTATCGCGAAGGTCGCGATTGCCCTATCATTTCGGCTTTATTTTCATGTTTATCTTTACTCGCTGATTTTTTTTTTGCGAGTTGCCCCATCATTTCGGCTTTTCTTTATTTTTCCTTTATTTACACATTTTTTGTTTATTTACATACATATATATATTTTTTACATTCCCAGTTTAACGACTTAGAGGTCGACGGTTCCCAGTTTAACGACGTGGTGGTCATCAGGTGTTCCCAGTTTAACGACGTGGTGGTCCTTTTTTCTTATCCCAGCTCCTTGAACTTTGATCTTGGCGGAGCTGTGTTGATGACCTAGCTCTGTGGCTTGCCGATACATCCGAGGATTGTGAGGTTTTTCCAAGCTTATATTGGACCTCTGCCCAATCTTTGAAAATATAGCAGTTTTCGATGGTATGACCCACCACTCTATGATATGGGCAATATACGGGATTGCCGGTCATGTTCATTTCCTGTGGCCTCTTTGGAACAGGCAGTTGCAGACCGTTGTTCAAGGAGTCCCTGAATATTTTGCGGACTACATCCCTCCTGAAGGAGTATACCTTCTTCTTTCTTTCCATTGGAGTAGGTGCCTTTACTGATGCTGGTCCTCGAGGCCGATCAGTCTTTGGTTCGCCCTTTTCAGATAATGGCACATGTCTGGGAGGATTAGGTTCCCGAAAAGCTTCAGTCTCCATTTTCATGAAATCGGCGGTCGTAGCTTGACTGTTTGCTAACGCGCCTTTAGACAGTTCTATCTCTCCCGTCCTGCATTGCCTTTCGACCCAATCTTTGAAGACGAAGCAGTCCTCAATGGCATGACCTATCACCCTGTGATAGGGGCAATATTTTGGGTCGTCGGTCATATTCTCATCTTGCGGTCTCTTTGATTCTGGCAGTTGTAGACTGTTTCTTAGGGCGTCCCTAAATATCTTGTGGACATTTTCCCTCTTGAAGGAATAGACCTTTTCCAGCTTCTCTTTCAGAGGCGATTCCCCCCCGGCGTATGTATTGGAGGGACTGGAGGCTGATTGCAGCCGTTTTTCGCGAAGGCGCTCCGCCTTTAGGTTGAAAGGGATATCAATTGGCTGCCCCGGGTATCAATCCCTGGCTCATGAGCCAAAATTTGATTATGTTGTAATTGCAATCGGGTGACTTGGGTCGCGAGATCTGCCACGACGTTTGCCAGCTCGTCGACTTTGGAATAGACCTCGGCCATCTTCTCATCCCTGTCCTGAAACTGCCTTTGAAGCCATTGGAATAATACTTGTTCTGTAGTTCCGGCTATGACAACCGGGTAATCTTTATTGCCTGAGCTCAATTCCGTAGGAACTATGGGCTCCTCTGGCTTATCGGCCAAAGCGGGCTCTTCATCATTTAGATCGAGCCGATGCTGGGTAGCGTCAACCATATCATCACCATGGCTGTGAAGAAGAGGAGGGTTCGTTTCTTCATGTCCGGCCATGTAGACAGTGTGGATAACACATTCAGCCATTCTTTCATCACTAGCAGCTGCTTTCGTAGAGCGGTCCGGGCTTTGGAAATTCATAAATTTTAACATGTCCAGAGCCCTAGCCCTTTTGTTGGCTCTATATCTGAGCTGCTTTTGCTTCGGCCTCTCTGCCTTGAGAGCTTGGCAGGCTTCTGCTCTCCGGGAAGCCACCATAGGCCGAATGATGGGGAGGCTTGAGAAGACATCTGCCCGCTTGTCCGTCAGAGGAATCGCCTGGGCTTGCCCGTGACATCTGGCAACCTCTTCTGTTCTGACGGCTTTGCCCCCAACTGGGGGCATGGAAAGCTGTTCGGACACCGATTTGTGTTTGGGTTGGGGCGCCTTCGAGACCACCACATTTGGCCTCTTGCCTTTTGAGACCGGTCTGTCTGTTGCTGAAGATTGAGGAGCCGGGATGGCGTTAACTGACACGAACAGGATAGAGCTGAATGGTAGCGGCTCCTCCCTCCATTGTCGCCTGAGACTGGCCGGAAGGACCGTCCTGGAGTCCATCTTCATCGTGTAGGAGACGGGAGTCGTGCTGAGAGCTGAGATCGTCCTTGGAAACATTGTTGGAGAGTGATTTCTTGAAAACCTGCATGAAAAAGCATTATTTTAGTTTAAATATAGGTATGTATATTGATTGAGTTCGCATGAACGTTTAACCCGAAATATGAGAGGAGAGATGGTCCCACCGGGCGTGCCAGAATCTGAAGGGTGTTTTTGGTCACCCCATTAAGATGGGAATACGCACGCACTTGTCAGGCGCATTACAGATTCCCCCTGCCTAAGGTAGGCTGGGGGTTTAATGATTGTGGGGATCCGTATCTCCGGCAGCCGCGGACTAAGCTGCCGTTAATTACCCCTCGCCTTTGGAGCGAGGGAACCTCCGATTGACGTGTTAAACTGGTCATGCGAACTCAATGTGCAGTGTTGTGTTTTGAAGGGGTTTTGGATATATCGGGGGCCCCACGGAGTTTTTACGGGGGTCCCGCTACCCGGATAGCGGGCTGGGGGTTAAGGGGGCGAGCAGCCCCCTTGCGGGGTGCGGGGCAGCGCCCCGTTAGAATTTTTTTTCTAATAGGGACAATGTTGTGGTGTATGTGTGTGCGCACATATGTATGCATATGTGTATATATATATGTATATATGTATATATATATATATATAAAAGAAAGAGAGGGAAAAGGCATCCAAAGGATGCGTGGGGCCAGCGCCTTGGGCGCTGTGCGCCCAGGTGCTGTGCGCTCACGCGCTAGCGTGCCACATATCGGCACGTGGGTACTCTGCGCTTGAGCGCAGGGCACTGTAGCGCAAGCACGCCACGTGTCGGCACGTGGGCGCTTTGCGCTTCAGCGCCTGACGCTCGAGCATAAGTGCGCCACGTGTCGGCACGGGGGTGACTTGCGCTTGAGCGCTGGGCGCTGGAGCGCAAGCGCGCCACGTGTCGGCACGGGGGCGACTTGTGCTTGAGCACTGTGCGCTTGAGCGCAAGCGCGCCACGTGTCGGCACTGGGGCGACTTGCGCTCGAGCGCAACGGCGCCACCTGTCGGCACGTGGGCGCTTTGCGCTCGAGCGCAGGGCGCTGTTGTGCAAGCGCGCCACGTGTCGGCACGTGGATGCTTTGCGCTTGAGCGCTGAGCGCTGGAGCGTAAGCACGCCACGTGTCGGCACGTGGGTGCTCTGGGCTTGAGCGCCGGCTAGGAAAAGAGGCTTTTAGTCCCAGAAACAGAAGCTATGCTTCAGAAAGGAAATATTTGTTGTTATATATATATATATATATGGAGTTAAAACTCCTAAAAATGTTTTGGTTGAGAAAATGGGTTCTTCTTCTTCCTCCTCTATTGGCTGGCTCAAGAGATGTGAGATCTGAAAATCTCTTCTTTTTGAGATCTAATGGCAGATCCAAGTTCCCCTTTGTGGATTTTGTGGTGAAAAGCTATTTCTTTTTGGGAAAGGGAGAGTAACACTCTTGATTTAATTCACAAAAAAGGAAGAAGGTTTGAAACCTTCAGAAATGGGAAAGAGGCACAAACCCTGGGTTTTTTTTTGAGAGAATGAAAAAGTGTTTTATTCATCATCATCATTTTTCTTTACATAGGCTTACATATTTACATATAGCCCCTTGGGCTTCACAAAATGGCATTTTAGCCATCCCATGGCTCATGTGTCATTTCTTTTTGCACATAAGCCATGGGCTAACAAAATATTGGCTTTATGCCCATTTTGCATGCATTCATGTATAAAAAATTACATAAAAATTATTTATTACATGATCTATATTTTGGCATGCAGGAGGCTGGCCGCGGGCTCGACTTGGGCATGGGCCCGCTTGACCTGGGCTTGGGCCCACCTAGCTTGGAGGTTGACCTTGACTTTGACTCGGTCAACCGGGGTGTAAATTTTTACCCCAACAATGCCTCCTACATTCTGGCGATCCAGATCTATCGTGATAGATCTAAGAGGATGTTGAGACTTTCACAGTTCAGGTACATCAACACCATACTGAAAAGATTTAGTATGGAAGATCCAAAGCACGGTAATCTACCGGATTGTCACGGAATCACCCTCTCCAAAGAGATGTCTCCCAACAATGATTTGGAAAGGGATCGCATGAGTATTATACCCTACTCTTCTGCGGTAGGCTCTATAATATATGCGATGTTATGTACCAGACCAGATGTTTCTTACGCACTGAGCGTGGTAAGTAGGTATCAGTAAAACCCTGGGGAGAAGCATTGGATAGTAGTTAAGAACATTCTCAAGTACCTGAGAAGGAATAAGTAGATGTTCTTGGTGTACGGTGGAAAAGATCTCCAGATCGAGACCTTTGCTGACTCCAGCTTCTAGAGTGACAAGGATGACCCTATGTCCATGTCGGGTTATGTCTTTACCCTCAATGAAGGGGCGGTCTGTTGGAAGAGCTCCAAGAAGGACACCGTTGCTGATTCGATGATGGAAACGGAGTATATCGCTGCTTGTGACGCCGCAAAAGAAGCGGTCTGAATGAGGAAGTTTGTAACATAACTTCAGGTGGTTCCGTCCATTGTTTATCCAATACCTCTGTATTGTGACAACAACGGGGTATAGCTTTAGCGAAGGAACCCAGGCCCCATCAGAAGTCCAGACATATCTTGAGGTGGTACCACCTGATCAGGGAGATCGTGGATCGCCGGAAGATCGAGGTGCGGAGAGTAGACACGGAGAACAACACTGCAGATCCCCTTACACAGGCCATCCCTCAAACACAGTTCGAGAGGCTGATCGAGATGATAGGTGATATTCCAATACATGGCCTTAGTGCAAGTGGGAGATTGTTAGTGATATATGCCCAAGAGGCCATTTTTGTACAGTACTGGTTTGTATATTATATTTTGGAAGCTTGGGATATGCACAGGTATAATAACAGTCTTGCTCAATATGGTATTATGCTACTTGGTTTGTTTCTTCCTCAATAAGTGTATATGTTTCTTTTAGAATATCGCTAATACATATTGGTAGAGCCCATATGACCTTTGCTTGACTACCAGCGTTGTGATGGCAGTCACACTAGTGGGGGCTGGGTAGTCTATAAGAACATTCTTATACAGGTCTTTATTCGTAGGATTATCGAGACAGGGCATCGATACTCCAGAGTGGACTAGTGTATACGCTTCTCATCCCAGCAAGGGAGATAGACTGTCCCACAGCCATTAGTACGCCGTACTGGAGATAGTATGCAGGTGCTCATTAGGTTATGAGTTACACTGGACATGACTCGTTGGGAACTACTGGTTGGTATTATACCCATCATCAGGTAGCAGTTCCCAGGTGACATGAGTACATCTTAGTCCGTTGGCTGGACATAATTATTCGTCTCGAGTGTGTTCCCACTGTATTTAGATCACTACCCTACCACGGCTCAAAGGAGTCGTGCAAACTGGTAGTAATTGGGTGCAGTCCTGAAGCACTGGGAGGCAGTAGTGGTTAGATAGGATACGTCTCTCCCGATATTGGGGGTTGATATCGCGCTTTGTTCGGAAAGCCATTATACAAAGTCCCTGGCCAGGACAAGCGAGATTTACTGGTAGGTACTCCAGTAGTTTCTCAGATTGTTTTGGACTCTACCATGGCATGACTTATTGCACTATTAGGGGTCTGACGGTTACCACTATCTAGGCCCGATATGCGATACTCTTAGATGAGCAGACCGGACTGTTCGGAGATTGTTATAGATAGGTTTAGTTGGAGTTCAGATGAGTTTCCTCATCGGCCTTCATATGGACAGATACCTGGGTAGCCGTTACGTGCAGCTAGTACCGCTGACGTTCTTATTGTTAAACCCACCGCCAGCGTACTATCGAGTCTTTAGATTGCCACACAGAGGGTTTCCCTGCTTCGGGCAAAACGATATAAAGGTCGTATGGTTTTACGACAGGGTTCGATTACATACGTGTACTTATGCACGGATGATGTTCGGACGGATAATATTAGTGGGCTTTGGTTTAAGCCAGATCCTAGTATTAGATTATTAGATTATTTTCGTCTCTTTGTATTTGTATTTTTGGGAATACGGATATGGGTATGTATATATGGTGAGGGGTATTCTTGCAATTGTGCAAGAATGCTTCTAGAAGAAGACACCTCGTTTGTGGATTAAACCATTTTGTTAAATGGTTAATGAGGTGGAGGTATGAGGTGTTATATGACAATAAATGAATCATGGCTACTTGGTGACTCACTTGGTGACTCACTCTTTTTGATGACAAATGAAGCATGGTTGTATTTTGATAATATTATTATTAGAAAATGATATGCTTCATTATCTCAAAACATAAGCCATTCATTATTCATTTTTCTCACTTCAACACTCTCTTTACTCAAAGCTCTTTTCTTCTTCCTCAAAACCTAATTGTCTCATGAGTTGAGAAACCTAGGGTTCTTGAGACAAATCAATCAATAATCACTCTCTACATCTTCTAGGGTACTTAAATTAGCATACTAGGTACCCTAGTTACCTCAGTTTAGAGGTAGGAGCTCAAAGTACACACTCTCGGGTGGATCATATTTGACGCGAGGACGCCGACGATCATGCGCGATCCGTACACTCTTCGAGGAGCTCAAGAAAAGGAGGAGGAGAACAAGAACCGAAGGACTTGATACTTAGAGGTATAACTTTCTTCAGAGTAGTTAGAACCTTCTATAAGTATAGTTAGTTAAGGTTTATGTATCGATCCTAGAGTTTAGTCGGTGTTGCGAAGCCCATAAAAATCGTTTTTTTTTGCATATTTCGCCTCCCCGTGAACCCACGGGGTGCGCAACATCGGGTGGTAAGTTAGGAAGTGGTGTGTTACCATTGACGTTGGTGCTAGTGTCGTTTGGAGAAGCTATCACCTTGATAGAAAAGATAGATTAGGATAAATTCAAGAATTTGAAATGCAAGGAATGTATAGTTGCCGATCTTTATAATTCTTGTGATATATTGCTTAAGACATCATGCAGAACTAACCGGCATAGGCTGCCAACAAAAGCTGTCATGCCCCGATTCCCAGTAGACAGAAACGGTGATGTGGCAAGCCCGCAACGTAATTACTATGAGAATACGTTAAGCGTAATTAAGCAATATAGCAATGTACAAGAATAACAAGAGTAATATGATAAAACAACAACTTTATTTACATTCAAATTTATATACAACTGTTTGTAATAAAAAATATAATGATTAAGCAAATGCCTAAACAATAATATACTGGAAGTAAATACAAGCAGGAGCTAATAGTAAGGCTGAGAAGCAAAATGATCCAAGTCCTCCGGGCTTGGCTCTATCTCCTCAGAATCATGTCCTCCTGATGAACATTCCAAAGAAAGAAATAGCGAGGAATGTCATCAGCGAACGAGCGCTCAGTAAGTCCTGAAAGAAGTTAAGGAAGATGGTATATAAAGTGAAGAGAAACCAAGTAAAAGTGAATAAGCAAGGTCTATATAAGAGTATCTAAGCATGTTTATTTATCGGTATAAGATTGTTGCTCTAACGTGGTTATTTGTAGTTTGGTAAAGAAGGTATTCATGTATACGAGAGGAGTCCATCTTACCTTGTGGACTATAGTAACATGTAGTGCAAGGCCCCATCATAACCCATGGGACAATGGCACGTGAATTCATGTAGATGTCTTTTAAAGTGTCCTCTCATGCCACGATATACGTTCCGTGCCAATATACCCCTTTATCCCCGTGTATTGTATTATATAGTTTAAGATTACAGGTTTTGGCTGAATCCATGAATATAAAAATGTACAGGTTCATATTCAAGATGTAATCATGTATTCAGGTATTCATGTCTAGTTCATCTCAAGTTATATCCATGGTTCAGTCAAGTCGAGTCGAGTATTCAAGTTTAGGTTTGATATTTGAATTCGATTGTTCAGGTTTCATGATCAAGTACTCAAGTTTGTATTTGATTTTGGATTCTGGTTTGACTTTGGATTCATGTTGGAGTTAGTATCTTAAGAAAGGATTTAGCTCTTGAATTACTTAAGTTCGGGAGTAATCGGACAACTGCTGCACATGGACGACAGGATTTGTGTCTTTTTCCAAGACAACTGCCAATTGTAACTCCGTTAATTTGCAGTGTTGTCTAACATGAATAGGAAAGTACTCACTTTCTCCGGCTCTCTGGGGCTCAAGAGAAATGATACCGCTTAAATCTATATTAATTTAGGGTCCTTAACGATTTATTATTGTTTGTTTATATTGTATTTATATTGTTTGCATCTCTCGAGGGTTTTTTATGAAAAATACTTTAATATGATTTAAAAATAGACATTGAGAGTGATTTATATTATTTAGAGTTTTTATGAACATGCATTTTAATTTTAATGGTATTTTAGTGATAAAACCTAGTTTTTAAAAGTTTATGGTATTTTAATGAAAACTATTTCTTTTCTAAACCTGGTGGTATTTTATTAAAAATTTAATTTTTCATTTAAAAATAATTTTTTCACAATTTTTTTTATTGAAAATACGGTTTCATAATTTTATATAAATTTTCCAAAGTTTTAATTTTGTTTCAGAAAAGTCGTATTCTTTTAAATCGTATTTTTATTCTTTTCGAGACCAAATGCTCCGTGAGGAATTCTATATCTCACTCTACTATTCCAAGAAAGTGCGATAACCCGCACCATCCGTAAATGGGTTCCCCTAAAAGAGTTGTAGAGGCGTAATTGCAAAAGATTTTAAAATAACGATAAAAAACATATTTTTATAAAGTGATGATATTTTTATTGAAAATTGTTTCATTTAGATGAAAAATTCTAACCAAAATATCATGCTATGAATCAAAAGTGTGCATGCGGGTTAGGTCATTACCCTGTGAATGTTCTAGATGTACGTATGACTAATTATCGAAATAAAGGTTATATTTAAAGTTCATGGTATTTATGTGAAAAGCTCGTTATATGCATATTTCACTTGAATTTCTAATTACCTGAAAAGATAAAAGATATGAATAACATGTTAAGGTGATATTTAGAGGTTTAAAATGAAAAATTAAACATAGTAAAGGTGACAAAGGTTTGTTTAAAGAAAAGATAACTGTTGGGTTACCCAAACGCCCAAGCCTTCAAACGTGGCGGTTTGCGGAAAATTTTTTTTCTAGGAGTTTCAAAACGACACTAGAATAACCCAATTAAAATGGATATTTCCATAAACCTAACTATCTAAACAAAGAGAGCTAACTACTATGAAAAGAAGTCTCACCAAAAGATCCAAGTCCTTCGGTCTTCTTTCTTCATGGTTCACTCCAAGTGGCCATCATGATCGCGCTTGATCTCCTTTGCTCGCTCCATCCGTACTCCGGGATCGTGCTTGTTCTCCGGTCCTCCTTTGTCGTAGATGATCCATCCAAGGGATGTGATCCATGGCTCTAGCTCCTAACTAAGTATCAATAGAGCAACTAGAGAACTTGGGATGATAAACCAAGAACTCTAGGATGTAGGGTGGAGTTCTAAGTGTTCTACTATCTCTTTCTTGCGTCTTCTCTTTTTTCTCAACATATGAGAGTGTAGAGAGGAGGAAGATGATGAAGGTAGAGGAACTCAAGAGGAGGAGGAGGAGGTGAATCAAAATGGTGAGAGAGAAAAATTGAGCAAGCATGTGAGAGAAAATGGATGATAATGGTTTTGTAAAACAGTTTCCATCAATATAAAATATCAACCATGCTTCAATAGTTGCCACAAATGAATAAATAATTCATTTGTCAACTATTGAAATCATGGCTCTCGCCATACCTCCCGCTCCTCCAATTTACACCTCATTTCCATTTAAAGAATAAATGGAAAAAGATTAATGAGGTGGCCACCTTCTAGAATGTTATCCGTATTAAAATACGAATTACAATCTACCGTATATACATACGTACATTCGGATAAAAACACGAATGCCCAAAGAGATAGAATAACACGAAGAACGTAATAATAGAATATACATATTGGAATACATATATGTAAATTATCAAATCAATACCTGATTTAATAATCCGGCTCAAACCCGAGCCGGATAATATTACCAACTGTCCGATCGAAAGTCCGGGTACAAAGTACATCAATAGCTCGGAACCCTGCATGTATCCAATATGGCTACAACATCATATCTCCTGAACCAGGAAAACCCTCTGTGTGGGACTCTAAAGACTCGATAGTACGCCGGCAGTGAGTTACTGGATAAATCCATAACCACAAACGTGTCAGCGGAAATAGCTGTACGTAACGACTACCAGGGTACCTGTCGAAAAGGAAGGCCGACAAGCAAACTCATCCGGATCCCTACTGAGCCTATCTGTGACAATCTCCGTACTATCCGGTCTCTTCGTCTGAGAGTATCGCATACCGGGTCTAGGGGGTGGTAAACGTCATACCCTAATAACTCGATAATTCATGTTGATGCGGCTCAGGACCAGTCCGGAAAACTACTGATCAGCCTATCAGTAAATCCCAACTGCCTTGGCCAAGGTCTTATGGTCCTGACCAATCGAACACAGTACGATATCGACTCCCAATACCGGGAGAGACGAATTCCCTACAATCACTTACTGCCTCCAATGGCTCGGGACTGTACCCAACCAAAACCTGCTTGCACGACTCAGTATAGCCGTTGCAGGGTAGTGATCAAAGCACATTGGGAACTCATACGAGAAAAATGACGATCTCAGGTCTTAAGACTAACCTGTACTCATGTCACCTGAGACCTTCCACCTGACGATAGGTATAGTACCATCTGGAAGTTCTCAGCGAGTCCGTCCAGTGTACTCACACCCAGTGAGCACCTGTATACGATCTTGGTGCGAAAGACCAATGGTTGCGGGACCTGATTGAATACGATTTCCGGTGCGTGTGTTAGAAAATGTATAGAAATCACAACCAAAAATTATTCGACCGCAATCAATAACGATGTCGATTTGTAGCGCATTAGTAAGTGCGGATCGTCCACAGGGAAAGTGTAATCCGTTTGTATTTCGAATTAGATGAATTGAAAATTAAAGAACAGAGAAAAGACAATTCAATTCAAGATTTGTAAAATGAATTCAAGAATCATCTAGATCTAATCTAATTAACAAGAAAACATTAAAAATCAAGAATCAAGAAGTGATGATATCCAATCCAAGAATCAAGAATCGAAGTGTATGCGATGAAATCTATTGATTACATACTCTTATCCATCGATGAATTGATACTAGATCGATGATGATCAACGAGAATTGGGGATTTCTTGCGAAACTATGGTTTCATCTTCTATCCCTTGTCCTTTCGTTGATTTCATTCATATTCTAGCCTCTAGTAAATTCAAGAATCGATCGTCGATCCCCAATTTCGAGCGAACACAATAATGAAAGCATTGCATCGAAATTAGGTCGTCGATTCTTCAATTTGCTAGGGTTTACAAACTCGTAGGACTTAAGAATTGTACAAGAATCTATTCATCATCATCTATTGATCGTCTTGACTCCTTTAAGAGCGGAGTTTTACTCAAACATCATAATAACAACGACAATCAAGAATTGAGATTGAATCATGATGCAAGAATGTAAAGAAAGCAAGATAAAAGAATTTCACCTTTATTTATCAACAATTTCGTTACAATTCTCTCAATATTTACAAGAGGAAAGAACTCGATCGTCGATTTCGGCTTCGCTCGTCTCCTTGAGTCGCGGATCTCCTTGGATCACTTGCTCCGATGAAGTCCGGCGTTGCTTTCTAAAGGATCGAAGGCTTCATGCTTGATTTGGTACTCGAAGTTCTTGATTTTGGCTTTGGAATTGGAATTAAGGTTAGGGTTCAGATGTACAAGTTGTGTCACTCAACTTGTGGGAGGAGATGGATGTAGGAATCAACCACCTTAGAAGTGAAGCCTTAGGGTTCTTTTTATAGCCTTCTCTAGCTTTGGCTTCCTTTAGAAGCTAGGTTTAGGTTTGCTTCCCTTGTAAGCTAGGTAGTTAGGTAGAAGCTTCTAGATGGAGTTAGTTAGGATTGGCTTTCTTCTTAAGTTTGGAGGTTAGGGAGAAGCTTCTAGGCTTTAAGGTAGTTATGGGGGAAGCTTGTTTGAGAAGCTTAAACATGATTAGCTTGATTAAGGAGCCTTGCTGATCTGGCAGAAGGTTCTGGAGAATTCTGAAATTTGCCATAGCTTGATGAGGTGTAGGCCATGAAAGAAGAGTACTGAGATGAATCTTTGCTGACATCACTGTCACGTGACCGGGGATCCGCGGCACATGCCCTACTCCGGCCGCGGATCCGCGGCCATTTGGCTGCCTTAGAGCTTCAATCTTCAAGTGTGGCTTTCTGATGACTTATTGGTATTTTTCTGATATGTATAATATCATAACTCCTTCTAGTTTATTGCCAGATCTCAAGTCTTGGAGTTGGCGTATTTTTATCAGTACTTTTTAACAGATTTGGCTTTTCTCGTGGAATTTCCTGCACAGATTCTCGAAACAAGTGTTGCGCTACATAAAGATAATGCGATGCAATGATAAACACTCAATTTCCCTCAATATATCGGTTTTAAAGTATAACACATGTAATTTGGTATTTTACAGCTGTTTTGCTAATATGTGCTATATTCAAACCAAACACCTCCTGTCACGACCCGAAGGTACGGAACATGACCGGCACTTAAATTACGAAGCGTCTAGAGGCGCAACGTAATCTAAGTAAGCCGAAGCCCAGAAATCTAAACCATTAAGAGAAGAAATAAAGGAAAACATATAGGAAAACAAGTTTAAAAAAACAAGATCAAATTTTCTCAAAAATTTCGGCGGAGTCTCCTTTGTAAAAACTGGCCCCAAACGGGTACAAACAAGTATAATATATACAAACAATAAAAAGGCATCCCCAAGCGGGAGCTAGCTCTACGCCAACAGGCGGAAACAACCACACCAAGCATAATAATATACAACGCCAAAGGGCGAGGCTCAAAACTCAAAAGAAAACAAATCCACCAGATACCATAATAATACAAGCGTGACTCTAAGGTCGAAATAAATAACTGGTCGTTTAAACTTATCAAGTAATACAAGTTTGGTTTATGAAGCTTACTAGATACCAATGAAATAATAAAAGTACGACGGCGGTCCTGATATAAGTGAACCAACCTACCGTGCAAATCACCCTGAATGAAAAGATGTGCCAGCAAGCTGCCAAGAAAACCTGTAAATCGAACCTGTAATAAAATTTGGCACAACGGGGGTGAGTTGCCAACTCGTGAGTAGAAGACATATGCGAAAAGAAATCGAATGCACGACGCTATCCTAGGTCATAATAATATACTAATATGTCACTAGTCATCTAGTAGTGCAGGGTAATAAATTACGTGTAAGTGCAAATGCTCCGTGCTCGTGTCAGTGCCTCAAATAGTAATATGTCGTGTGAATGAGTATGCATGCACCATGAATGTAAAACAATCAACCCTGAAATCTGGATATATCAGTATAAAAAGTCTTTAACTTTCATCATAGTAAAATTTGTATAGAAGTCTGAGACATCATCGATGAAATCCATGGAAATCCGTGTCAAGTATCGACACAAAACATGTAAATCTCAAGTCACAATATCTCGGGCTCCGTCAGTCCGGATCGGCCCATATCATCAAATCTCACGACAACGGTCGGTATTCTCCGGATATCCGCCGCGCCAGACATCACCGGTAGGTAGTCTTCCCCTGCCAGGCTCATCGTCTACAACTCGATCTTCTTGCCCCGGGGTACCATACCGGGCCCACCATGTACCCGAGACGGTTCATCCACTCCTCGAATCGGGTCTCGAAATCCAACAGAAAATATGAAATATCATGGTGGACGACACATACATCACGAGAAAACCGCAACTTATATTTTAAAAAGAGAGGAGGAGAAAGAAAAGTTTTTATATATATTCTTGCGGTTTTCTCCCAAAATCCAGAAATCTCATAGAAATCCAAAATCCCAAAATCATGAGTAAGTACATAATACGTATCGACATAAGCCCCACAATACTACATGATAACATGAAAATGTGAATGCATGAAACGTCTAAGTAATAAATGTAATGTCTAGACTAACACCTGAGAGTAATCACAACGTTATATTGATCTAGCCTTTAGCTGATTCTATCAATAAAAGATAATATGTTCTAAAGTGTATGTGACAATGCAATTACCGATGATGATGTGTGTGAGCCGGCAAATAAGTGTACGTGGAATATGCGCATCATCGGTAATGGTGCCGGTGTCCTAACAGGCAGAGTTTCATACTGACTAAAGAAACATATGTATGAACATGCAACTTGATGATTACAATCTAAAAGTAAAGATGAATGTTTATTAACCACTCATTGGTAATATACATGTCTAACTACAACTAAATGACTCGAGCCTAAAATAGTATCTATCTAACCCCTAAGAAACTAAACAAAAGAAACTAGCCGATCAGAAATAAGGATCCACCTAGGGTTTGAGTCCATATCTCTAATAGTCGGCGATCCAGCCTCTATAGCGTCACGTACATAGTACGACTTTCTCGAATCAAGAGTGCGGATCAATCATCACATCTCTGCCTCGTACGGTAGAATCCATCGTACGGCATCCTAATATCGGGGTATGGGTCAAGTATCACCTACGTACATCATCATTCGTATAATATCATCATCAAATAATGTCATGATCAAAGGTACTGTACTGTAATCGCATACATCCCAATATCATCAATCATATCTCATTGTCCGCGTACATATACATTGTCAATTGTTTCTCAGAAATATCATGTCATATATATCATATCGTAATCTGGTCACACATATATCATATCGTAACCAAGTCACACATATATCATATCGTAACCAAGTCACACATATATCATATCGTAATCAAGTCACAGGTTACAGTCCGGGTGCTATTTTAGAGTCTCGTATATCTCAATGTCATCATCACCTATTATCGTTTATGTATACATATCCATTTTCTCATTTTCCAACGATCCGCTAACATCATAACACGACTGTATAGCCAAGAGATCACGGCATCAAGCCTAGTTATATTGTCTCATCCCCATGTATCATATCACAACCTTATATCACATATACATGTTGTGCATATATATACCTACACACAGTCCTATATATATACACATTCAAATATACCCCAAGTCAAGTTTCTGTGTGTGCGTTTGTGTGTGTCTACCCGAAACCTACGAATTTCCTCCAAGACAATCATTCTCTGGTAAAGTCTATCTAAATCTGTCTAGTCCAACCTAAGGTCTTTAATAGGGTCCTACTGGCCAAGAATCTAAGGTCACGTCCGACTCCCTAATGACAATAAATAATATTCCTATTCTATGTTTGCGGGGGTGCTAAACGCCATCCACCCGACTTCCCCCGTAGATATACATCTACTTACCTGGTCCTTGTCTGCCGAAGACGATGTCGCCCACCTCTTCTTCCTCTTCTAAAGTCCACGTGAGGGGTACCTATACGCAAAAATATATAATTTCGTAACTGAATCACGGATAAAACCAAAATGACGCACGAAACGCGCATAGGTTAAAACCTATGACCCGCTCATGCAAAGGAACCATTATCGCTCGATATCGACGTACAAACGCCGATTGATCAAGAAAAAACACCAAAAAACAACTTGTAGTTTCAAAACTCATTATTTATAATATAAAACATAGTTTAAATCATCGAAACCCTAAAATCGATCAAATCGTCCGATTTCATAAAAACCTGAAAACGCCAATTTACCGTTTTACTCCAAAACTTGATGTTTAAATGAAACTAATGGTCATAATATTCATTAAATCACATAACTTGATTATAGAAACCATTACTATATTTTTCTCACACCATTTTATCTTAATTTAAAATTTCTAGTTTGCAAATTAACCAAAATTAACACTTGTTAAGCAAAAATTCACAATTCCACTACTAAACTTGATTTTGCATATATTAAAGTGTTAGAACACTCCATGAAACCTTAAGAATGAGATAAAGCCCTAATTAGATTTTTAATACTGTATTTTAAATTAATTTCTAAAACCTATTTACCGAAATAGCATATTTATCACATTATATTAACTAACAATTTGAAAGTAATAATTAGATTAGGTCTTTCATTCCTTTAACATGTTAATATTCTCATTAAAACCACAATATCATGTGATAAAAACCTTAATTAGAATTTTAACACACCAATATATATAATTTATAAAAATCTAGTTAGCAAAATTGCTTAATTTAAACAATTTTGAATGCACAAATTATAATTCATCAACCATGCTAGATTTTTCCCTTCTAAAAATTTTAAGCTACTTATTATAACCCCACTTAATTAATAAAAACCCTACCTTGATTTTAGAAACCCTATCTTGAATTTTAAACTTGCAAATAGAATTAATTAAGAAAATCTAAATATGCTAAATAAAAGCATTTAACAACAATTAATCATAAGAATAAAAATTATACCTTCAAAGCATGAGATCCAAACATGAAAATATGCTTCCAAAATAATGGTTTCCAACTCCAAATTCCATGCTAAATAGGTGAACGGAAAATGGTAGAGGTTGAATGTTGATTTTTGAGGTTTATTTTTGGAATTTTTGATGAATTTTGATGATTTTTAATGCAAAAATGATGGGGGGAAATTTTGGGGCTGCCTATGGAGGTGAGGGCCCGCCATGAGGTGTGGAAAAGAGAGGAAGAAGGAATGAAGAATAGTGTAGAACTTTCTCCAAAGAAATACACCTTTTATGTCTTTTCATAAATTTTTTTATTTTATTAATTTTCTTAATTCAATTCATAATAGAAAACTCTAGAATTTTAAAGACTATTCAAGAAGAGATTAGCATGCTAAAAACCTAATTCTAATATGTCATGGTTCACTTTTGAAAAATAAACCCGTTGCAAATTGTATTTACACTAATTTAATGTATTTTTAAAAGCTTATGTTAATATTTAAAATAATTGATTTAGGAAAAATATTCCATTAAACTAAAAATTTATAAGTGACTAAATAAACACCATTTACTAGTAATTACATAATTAAAATAGGTCTTTTTAAATTTATGAAGAAAATTATTTATAGTTATGTTTTACGGAAAATACGGTTTATTTTTCCGAAAATCAGAAAATTCGCGAAAAGGATTTTATTTATTTAATTATTTATTTTTTAAAACGTTGCAATCTTACCCTCTTTTAGAAATTCGGTCCCCGAATTTAAATTAAAACTCCACCCAATCACTAAAACATTCAGCCGAAACACTCAAATCGTCGGGGCTCCGAAATCATCAATACATAACTCAAATCAACTCCGTCAAGCATAATGCAATCATCGGAGTTAGCGTGAAAATAAATATCAAAACCCAATATGAAAACCAACATAATATATATAAAAACTATAATTTATATATAGTGCGCATCGTAGTAAAATCGGCTAAACTTCTTAATAAAGAAACACGCAAAAAAAACCCTTTTTAAAATCGCCGTGCGATACGCGTGTCACGGCATAAGTAGCGGACTTTTATTTAAAAAAATAGCTATACATAGATATCTTTTATTTAACATACACGTCTCGCCTGGTTACTAAATGAAATAGCAATGATTATAAAAAAACATACTGCTCATAATGAAATCATTCCTAATCACATTATAAAAATATCATGTGCGTCCGGTACGCACTGAAATCGAAATCAAATACAGATGCCACGAATATGCACAGAAAACAAAACTGAGTGCAATGGGTGTGCACCTAAATACATTTGTCAAGTGCAACGGGCGTGCATGACACCAATATCAGGTGTATCTAATCTGCACAAACCCCGATTTAGTGCATTTGGTGTGCACAAAATCGTATCAAGTGCACCAAGTGTGCACAAGAATCTAAATCAAGTGCACATGGTGTACGAAAACATACACCGAATATCAAAATCGAGATCACAGTACGAAAATGCATGAAAACTAGGTCGAAACATATGTCAAAATCATGTGTAACCCATATGCACGAAATCGAATCAATATCTCAAAATGTATAAAACCAAATCGAGTGCACTGGGTATGTACAAAACAACATCAATACAACTGATATATGAAACACGAATAAAGTGTAATGAATGTACATATAGGAAATACCAATCGTAGCACAAAAGCCTCAAAATACCAAAATCCAAACAACGGAAATATGAAATTCAAATCATCAAATCACAATCGTAAACACTATCGTCAATGTGCGTCTCTTTCCTCTGATGTCGACTTATTCGAACTTATCTCTTCGTAGCTGTGCTGACTGCGCTACAAACGGCAATACTCATATCTAGAGTCTCCCACGTAATCTATCTCTTCACCTGATATCCGGACGACATTAAACTTTTCGATCGATTTATCAAAATCACAAAATTCCCTGAGAGCTCAACACTCAAGTACAGTTTAAAAATATCAAGTACATGCCCCAGCCTCTGTAGACCAGCCGTAGAAGGGCAAACCCAAGCCTCACTAATGGCACCGCGGAACTGCCGTGAACCCTAAGGTTCAAAGGCGTTCTCGTGGTCATTATGTCGAGTTAGGGTTTCATTCTTCTAGAGGGTCCATACAAATACCTGCATGTTCTTCTGAATACCTTAAACTTGGGAATATGGGTTTCTGACAATCGTTCGAACCCTTTAACTTCGCCTGGACGGCATGTGAATACCCTTCGTACGCACGCTAAACAATGCTTCAATCCTCAAGAATAAACGATACCCTAAGGGTTATCGCATTCGAGCCACAGCTCCTTCTGCCCGTGCGACCGTGGTAACAGAAACCACCATCCGATATCGACGAAGATAGATCAAAGGAACGAATAGAATACGGTGCAAGGAAATGTACATCCTAAGGCTTCTTAAGCAGAGTAGCATATCGTAAGTATGCCGCGGATCATACCTGTTAGTGTATATGCCCTAGGGGCCATTATTGTATCATACTAGGTTGTATATTACTTAATGGAAGCTTGGGATATTCACAGTTGTATATAACAGTCTTGCTAAAAATGGTAGTATGCTACTTGGTTTGTGTCTGCTTTAATATGTGCATATGTTTCTTGTAACGTATCACTTATACATATTAGTAGAGCCCATTGGATCTTTGCTTGATTACCAGCGTCGTGATGGCAGTCACACTAGTGCGGGCTGGGTAGTCTGTAAGCAACATCCTATACAGGTCCCTGGTCGTTGGATTATCGAGATAGGGCATCGATATTCCGTGGTAGACTAAGTGTATACGCTTCTCATCCAAGTTAGGGAGATGGTCTGTCTCACAGCCATCAGTACGTTGTACTGGAGATAGTATACTGGTGGTCGTTAGGTTACGGGTACACCGGACAGGACTCCCAGGGAACTGATTGGTTGGTATTATACCCATCGTCAGTTAACTGTTCCCAGGTGACATGAGTACAGCATAGTCCGCAGACTTGACACTGCTACTTCGCCTTGAGTGTGTCCCACTGTTCTTAGATTGCTATCCTAACACGGCTCAAAGGAGTCGTGCAAACAGGTAGCAGTTGGGTGCAGTCCCGAGCACTTAGAGGCAGTGGCGGTTAGATAGGATTCGTCTCTCCCGGTATTGGGAGTTGATATCGCGCTGTGTCAGAGAGCCATTACGCAAAGTCCCTAGCCAGGGCAAGCGAGATATACTGGTAGGTTCCAGTAGCTTCTCAGGGTGTAATGGGCTTCGCTCCGACCCGACTTATACAGCTATTAGGGGACTGACGCTTGCCGTCCCCTAGGCTTGATATGCGATAGTCTTAGAAGACTGTACGGAGATTGTCACATCAGGCTCAGTAGGGGTTCAGATGGTTTTCCTCATCGGCCTTCTTATCGACATCTACCTGGGGACTGTTACTTACAGCTAGTGCCGCTTACGGTCTGTGGTTAAACCCACTGCCAGCGTAGTGTCGAGTCTTTAGAGTCCCACACAGAGAGTTTCCCTGCTCCAGGCGAAACGATATAGAGGTCGTATGGTTTTACGACAAGGGTTCGGACGCATACGTGTGTTTACGCACGTACGACGTTCGGACAGTTTTTACTAGTCGGCTTTGGTTTAAGCCAGTTTCTAGTATCAGGTTATTGGATTTATACAGTCTAAAGTTTTTCCGTGTTTTCATGGATTGGAGGGGCGTTCTCGTAATTTTCCGGGAAGCTTCTAGAAGCATGGTGACTTGGAGGGGAAGGTGGCATTTGCATTAATTGGATTAGTGAGTCATGTAGTGATTCATGTAATGAGTTAATGATTCATTTAATGATTTATATGACTCATATGATGAATCACTTAGGGTATTAATGCGACATGATGATAAAGCTTTATTTATTATTTACTTAATAAGATCATATGTTTCATATATACTCAAATGATTTTATTCATCCAAAGTAATTCATATTCTTACCTTCTTTCTCCTCAAGCTCTCCCTCTTCAAACCCTAACCCTAACCTCTCATGTATTGAGATTAAGGGTTAGCTAGACTAATACTTCCATAACCTCACTCTATATCCCCTAGGTAGCTTAGATTAGCACTTTGAGCAACCTAGTTATCTCAAGTTAGAGATAAAGCTTGGCATAGGAGCTCTCCGGTGAATCATCTTTGATTCGAGGAGGCCGTTGAGGTGCCGATGTTCCAAGGACCCTACGAGGAGTGGAGGACCGCGATGAAGACCCGAAGGACAAGTATCGTGAGGTATAACTTCGTATCCGAGTAGTTAAACCTCTAGTAGTTAGTTAGCAATGGTTTAGAAACGATTCATGCGCTCAAGTCCGTATTACGAAGCTTTGATAATCGTTTTTCATATATTCCACCTCCCTGCACGTTCGTGTGGTGCGTGACATGGACTTACAGTGGTATCAGAGCCAACTAAACCATTACTAGCTTGTTAGCAACTAATTAGAAATTCGATCGACGGAAAACACGAAAACAAAACCCTAACCCCTTTTCAGTTTCTGTTAATTTTAAAAGTGTCTGAAAAAATATTTGACATTTCTTAAAATTCACAGCAGGGAAATTAATGAATAATGGGAAAATACGAGCCAGTGACTCGGCAAAACGGCCGCGGATCCGCGGAAATAGAGTGCTTCTGTCGTGGATCCGCCGCCGAGTCAACGCCGAGTTGACTCGGAGTTTCACAGTAAATCATAATTTCTGGGTTTTTGTCTTCCTGTATGTTCTGTTTCTACCCAGGTTGCTTCTTTGCTGGTTGGCTTTTGGGGTAAACACGGAATATGGTTATCGATCGATGTTCTAAGATATTTGCTAATTGGGTTTTTATCTGTAATGTTTAATGTGTTCGTAAACCTCCCCTAACTGCTAGTATGTCGGTTGGCAGGGGGTTGCACATTTCTGTAATGTTTACTGTTTGTGTATATGAACCTTGATTGGAATGTTGTGATGATTAGCCGGGGTTTGAGATAGGTTTAATATTCATTCATTCGATCTAAATGTAATATGATGTAATTGTTGAGCCATGGCAGCGCCCCGGCCGTCTATCCGAGGCCAAAATGCGGAATCAAAATTTTTCTTAACTTTTAAACTGGCGCTACCGCGGACAATATACCCGGATCGTAACCATTAACCTAATGCTAGCTAACAAGAGAAGGGAAGAGAGCTATACCAAACGATCCGTGTCATTCGGTCTTCGTCTCCACTCCGATCTCCCGCGGAATCACCATTCATCGTCTTCTCGTCGGAAAGGGCACCACGTAGCCGGATTCTTTTACGGGCTCCCACCTCTGGACCGAGGCAACTCGGGCGCGAAGTTGGCTAGCCGACGCGTCCAAGAAGTGCTGTAGACTAGTGTAGAATGGTTGTCTCATTTGGGGTAGTGAAGTTGCCATGGATGTGGAGGTGGAGAAAGAAAATGAGCTTTTGGAAAAAATGGAGCTATCATTTTCTTGCAAGAATGAGATGAAGGAAAAAAATCACCCCTATTCCAAAATGAACCTCTCATTCTTCATATCTCAAAATGGTGGAGGAATAAAACCAACACAAGAAGGAAGGTGAGTGTAGTAAAAGGCAAGAGGTGACCACATCAAAAGCCATGATAACAATGTCATCTCCAAATGAAGATCAACTCTAATCACAAAGAAATGATGTATAAAGCATCTCATGATGCTAGTCAAATCAAGAAGCCATCATAATCAATCCATATGCAAGAAACCCCCTCCACAAATGTTATTTGCAAACTTGCAAATAACCCCCTCCATCGGAAAAGTCCGGCCGCGAAAGAACAAAGGAAAACCGGCCGGAACGGAATGCAAACTGGCAACTTCAGAAAACTGATCCCGTAATAAATTACAGGAAAACCCCACTACTGCATATACATTCCCACATTTGTATTCCCACTGAACATAAATGCAAAGAGACAATATCTACACTATCTAATATTAGGATCCGGCTTAAGCCAAAGCCGGCTAGTAAAAACCGTCTGATCACGATCCGTGCAATACCGCACGCATCTGATCGAACCCTGCCATATCTTCATATGGCCTCTACAGCGTTTCTCCCGAAACTTGAGTAACTGTCTGTGTGGTGGACTCTAAAGACTCGTCAATACTATGGCTGTGGATTTAACCACTAGCACGTCAGAGGTATTAGCCATACGTGACGGGCCACCAGCTATTGACCAAAAGGGACGTCGATGAGCGAACTCATCCTGACACCCTACTGAGCCTGTCAGTGACAATATCCGTACAGTCCGGTCCGTTCGTCTATGAGTATCGCATGGCGGGCCTAGGGGTTTGGTAAAAGTCAGACCCCCAAAGGCGGTGCAAGTCGTGTCGGAGTGTAGCCCAGAACACCCTGAGATACTACTGGAATACCTACCAGTAAATCTCCAGCCTCGGCCGAGGGCTTTGTGTAATGGCTCTCCTAGACACAGCGCGACCTCACCCCCAATACCGGGAGAGACGAACCCCTGCAGATCCGCTCACTGCCTCCATGTGGCTCGGGACTGTACCCAACTAAAACCTGTTTGCACGACTCCTTTGAGCCGTGGTAGGGTAGTAATCAAAGTACAGTGGGAAATCACACGAGACAAATGACGATCTCAGGTCGATGAACTAACCTGTACACATGTCACCAGGGAACTGCTATCTGACGTCTGGTATAATCCCAACTAGCAGGTTCCCGGTGAGTCCTGTCCGGTGTACTCATAACCCAATGAGCACCTGTATCCATCTTAGGTGAACCAACTGACACCAGTGGCTTGTGAGACCGGCCAACGCCCCTCTTCGGGGTCTCGACTGAATACACTAGTCTACTAATGGAGTATCGATGCCAGTCTCGAAACTCCCACGACTAGGGACCTTTTAAGGATGTGCTTATAGACTCCAGCTCTCACGTATATGATCGCCCTCATACTGCTGGCAGTCAAGCAAGAATCCTAGGGGCTCTATCAACGTGTAATAGCGACCTGTAAGGTCACCTGAAACAGTACACGATGATAAAGATAAACCAGATAGCATACTATCATCTCGAGTAAGACTGTCCTACCGGGATAGGTCCTCCCTCAATCATTGTAATCACGTGCCTGTGATCCAATAATTGACTCTGAGGGCACTATCTCCAACAGTAATATTCTTTTGCGGGGCACATCCAGGTTGCGGTTGTAGCCACCGTTGTATTATTTCTTTTTACTGTTTTTTCTCCTAGGATAGACCCAAGGTGGGGTATACAAACTACCTGGTACTTTGAAGTGTTTAGTGGCCTACTCACTTTGTTGCGGGAGACCGCTTCACTTCGGGTACTTGGCTGGTAGTTTGCCATACCCGTAGGGGACTAGGGTGGGGTAATGGCTATTCATCACAACTGTGTAATCCGTCTTTTATTGCAGGCTCAAAGCAAATGCGGATTGCTAGTATATCCAATAAAGTTCATCAGTGATCTGGAATGCTTATTATTGCGTCTGACGAATGTACAATATCTGTATATGATAGCTATTAGACGTCACTTATGTTTTACACCCGCGCTAGCCCAGCCCCCGCTCTGTTGTTAGTTAAGTAACCTAACGGGTGATGACGGGACCCCATGGCGAATGCGGATGGCATAAGAGGACGTGGTATTTTCGTTATTTTCTGCAATGATAGGTTTAAAGATGGGATGCATTATTATAATGCAAAGAAAATAAACCAAAGTTTAATCGTTGGAACAAATTTAAAAGAAACCACTCGGTTATTTTAAAAGATCAGAATTTTTTAATTGCGGAGCTTTTAACCACTCCTTTTAAAAAGTATCAGGTTACTTCGATTATATCAGGTTACTTCGATTTTATCAAGTTCACTACGTTCACGGTTTTGCCAAAACCATTCATAGCCCTCCGTCATTTCATATAGATAGTCAATAGTATTCAAGCTGTGTTTGTTGACTAAAGTCAAGGTACAGTGTTTGGTAGCTGTTAGATATTCATATGCAGCATAGATAGATGCGTTGGTTTGGGACAGTCGTATTACCTTGTTGACTAAAGTCAAGGGTATGTACGGGTGGGTTCAAATTAACCTGGTTAATGACGGGTTGAACTTGACATGTGACTTATGATTTGTTGACTAAAGTCAAGGTCATAAGAGCATGGGGCAAAAAAATCCATATCGGGAATTTCAAAAGAAACTAAAATTTGCAGAGAGAGCATACCATTTTGGAGTTTGATGAATGTTGGTAGGATACCTTCAACATTATCATACGATGATATTTTGGATCCCGATCCTACTGTGAGTATATACTACTTATCGGGAGATTCATCACTTAACGATCAATGGTATAAACCAAGTAGGTGCCTAGAAAGGTGTCAGCGGGGTTACGCCCCCAGAGAAAAGAGATTATTTAATTAAGGAACTTCGCGAAAGCGTTAGAAAACCTCCCTCGAAGTATCGACACTGATCTGGCTGAACGGTTAAGCAAGAATTGTACGGTAAGAATAGTCCTGGCTAATTCTTCTTTTTTGGTTTGAGGAGGGATTCGAGAAACAGTGGGAGCCATCCTGTTTAGATAAATTAAAACCACTCTAAACTTGCAAGAGCATCATGCTAATAGTATTTTCTTCTTTCTCGTAAAATGCAGCGACCTTGTGACCACACATAGGTTACATCTAGATAACAAATTGACTGAATTTGACTTATATGACTGGCAAAGGTCTATCCAGATGTCCATTGCCTATGACAAGCTGGACCACCCTATTACTACTCAAGATCCCGCCGTCCCAGGTCCAGTTTCCACTGTCGTGGATATGGATATCCGTCAGACAAGGGAAAAAGATAAAGAGAAAGCTAAGTGCCTCATGTTAGCTTCAGTTGATGGTGTATACCAGAAGCAGCACGAGAAGATAGACTTAGTTTCCATCTTTCTTCATAACAAAGATTTATATGGAGAGCAATCTCATATCACAAGATATATTGATGAACTCAAGGACCTGAAGACCACGTCGGAGAACGGGTCAGATACTGACCTGATTCTACAGTCTCTACCTTCTACCCTGAAGGAAACCAGGAAAGTAGAAGGAAAGAGAAGGGCAAAAGTTTCGGGACTGGATATAGTAAAAGAGGGACGTTCCTATTGTTATAGGATTGGGCATAGGCAGAAAGAATGCAAGGTTTTTGATGCCAGGAACCAGGATACGAAGCATGTTGTAGCTTCGACTTCGAGTGTGTTTGTAATAGAGAACTGTATGTCAGTTAACCCTACTTCCTGGGTATTGGATACCGGGTCAGGAACCCACATCTGTAATTCTTTACAGGCTCTGAGGAACCGTAGGGTTATCAGGATAGGTGATATGACCCTCATAGTTGCTAACGGAATGAGCATGGACGCTTAATCCGCAGGGGAATATCATCTTGGACTGACAACTGGGCAGATATTGATTCTGCGTAACTATTTTTATGTACCAGGTACAACTTGTAATATCATATCTGTATCCTTGCTTTCTAAGGAAGGATATGATTTTACTTTTATAAGCGATGTGGTTCACATCCACCTAAATCAAATTATGATTGGGTCAGGTACATTAAAAAACGGGATATACATATTAAATCAAGCTCAGATTTTCAATATCCAGAACACACTTAAAAGAAATTCTCCAGAAATAAATCAGGCTTTCTTATGGCATTGTAGACTAGGTCACATCAATGAGAGAAGGTTGACTAAGTTACATAGAGAAGGATATTTGAATCCGTTCGAATATCAATCTTATGCTACTTGTGAATCTTATCTCAAAGGAAAGATGACAAAGACTCCGTTCACTGGACACGGAGTAAGAGCAAGCGAGCTTTTGGGACTCGTACACAGTGACGTGTGCGGTCCAATGTCTACACATGCACGAAGTGGTTATTCCTATTTCATTACTTTTACGGATGATTTCTCTAGGTATGGATATGTCTTCTTAATGAAGCATAAATCCGAGGCCTTTGAGAAATTCCAAGAATACAAGAATGAAGTGGAAAAACAAACAGGGAAGAGTATAAAGACACTGAGATCTGATCGAGGTGGTGAATACTTAAGTGCCGAGTTCCTGGGTTACATAAAAGAGAATGGAATTCTCTCTCAGCTTACTCCTCCATACACACCACAACACAACGGTGTATCGGAAAGGAGGAATCGAACCCTATTGGATATGGTTCGTTCCATGATGAGTAACGCTGAGTTACCGCGATCATTCTGGGGATATGCACTAGAATCAGCTGCATATCTTTTGAACCGAGTTCCAACCAAGACTGTTCCTACCACACCATATCAGATGTGGAGTGGGAAGAAACCTTGTCTTAAGTATATTAAGACATGGGGATGTCCAGCTTTTGTAAAGAAGCAGCATGCGGACAAGCTCGAGGCACGCTCAGTACAGTGTAAGTTTGTAGGATATCCAAAGAACTCCATGGGATATTGTTTCTATTACGCAGAGGAACAAAAGGTCATTGTTTCTCAACATGCCCGCTTCTTGGAAACTGAATTTTTGGAAAATCAAAAGAGTGGGAGCGCAATAGAACTGGAAGAAATTCCAGATCCACAAGCTATTACTGAAACCTTGGTAGAACAAGAAGGTTCAGGAGAACAGGACATCCCGACACCACTCCGCAGGAGTAGTAGGCAATCTCATCCGCCCGAGAGATACTACGGTTTTCTCATAGACGGGGATAGAGAGGATTGCACTATTGACTATGATGAGCCTACTAGCTTCCAGCAAGCCATTCAGAGCGGTGACTCAGTAAAATGGCTGAATGCAATGCGGACCGAAATGGAGTCCATGTACACTAACAAAGTATGGACTTTGGACATTGCTCCAGATGGGGTAAAACCCGTAGGATGCAAATGGATCTTCAAAAAGAAGATTGGTGTAGATAGACAGGTTGAAACCTATAAGGCTAGACTTGTTGCAAAGGGTTTCCGTCAAAGACCTGGTTTGGACTATGACGAAACCTTTTTTTCAGTAGCTATGCTTAAATCTATTCGGGTCCTTCTTCCTATTGCTTCCTTCCACGATTATGAAATCTGGCAGATGGACGTAAAGACGGCCTTTCTAAATGGTAATTTGGAAGAGAGCGTCTATATGGATCAGCCATAGGAATTCATTCAGAGTGGGAGCAGCGGTAAAGTATGCAAGCTGCTTAAGGCCATTTATGGACTAAAGCAGGCATCGCGGAGTTAGAACATCTGTTTTGATGATGCTGTCAAAGAATTTGACTTTATCAAAAATCCAGATGAACCTTGCATATACAGTAAGATTGTAGGGAGAGCTGTAGTATTCCTCGTCTTGTACGTGGATGACATTCTCCTAATAGGAAATGATATTCCTATATTACAGTCAGTCAAAAGATTCTTGTCACATAAATTCTCCATGAAAGAACTGGGTGATGCCACCTACATTCTGGGGATCCGGATCTATCGTGATAGATCAAAAAGGATGTTGGGACTTTCGCAGTCCAGGTACATAGACACCATAGTAAAAAGATTCAGTATGGATGATTCTAAGCGCGGTAATCTACCGGCTTGTCACGGAATCACCCTCTCCAAAGAGATGTCTCCCAAGACTGATTTGGAAAGGGATCGCAAGTCAATTATACCCTACGCTTCTGCGGTAGGCTCTATAATGTATGCGAAGTTATGTACCAGACCAGATGTAGCATACGCATTGAGCGTTGTAAGCAGGTATCAGGCAAACCCAGGGGAGAATCATTGGAGAGCAGTAAAGAACATTCTCAAGTACCTGAGGAGGACTAAGGAGATGTTCTTAGTATATGGCGGAAAAGACCTCCAGATGGAGGCCTTTGCCGACTCCGGCTTTCAGAGTGACAAGGATGACTCTAAATCCATGTCGGGTTATGTCTTTACCCTCAATGGAGGGGCGGTCTGTTGGAAAAGTTCCAAGCAGGAGACCGTTGCTGACTCAACAATGGAAGCGGAGTACATAGCTGCTTGCGATGCCGCAAAAGAAGCAGTCTGGATGAAGAAGTTCCTCACAGGACTTCAGGTGGTTCCTACCAATGTTGATCCAATACCTTTGTATTGTGACAACAACGGCGCTATAGCTTTAGCGAAGGAACCCATGTCCCATCAGAAGTCCAGACACATCTGAAGGCGGTATCACCTGATCAGGGAGATCGTAGATCGCCGGGAGATCGAGGTAAAGAGAGTAGAGACGGAGAATAACATTGCTGATCTATTAACAATGGCCCTTCCTCAGACGCAGTTCGAGAGGCTATTCGAGATGATAGGTCTACGATATGCCAGCTCATAGCCCTAGTGCAAGTGGGAGATTGTTAGTGTATATGCCCTAGGGACCATTATTGTATCATACTAGGTTGTATATTACTTAATGGAAGCTTGGGATATTCACAGTTGTATATAACAGTCTTGCTAAAAATGGTAGTATGCTACTTGGTTTGTGTCTACTTTAATATGTGCATATGTTTCTTGTAACGTATCACTTATACATATTAGCAGAGCCCATAGGATCTTTGCTTGATTACCAGCGTCGTGATGGCAGTCACAGTAGTGGGGGCTGGGTAGTCTGTAAGTAACATCCTATACAGGTCTCTGGTCATTGGATTATCGAGATAGGGCATCGATATTCCGGAGTAGACTATGTGTATACGCTTCTCATCCTAGTTGGGGAGATGGTCTGTCCCACAGCCATCAGTACGTCGTACTGGAGATAGTATACAGGTGCTTATTAGGTTACGGGTACACCGGACTGGACTCGCAGGGAACTGATTGGTTGGTAATATACCCATCGTCCGTTAACAGTTCCCAGGTGACATGAGTACAGCATAGTCCGCAGACTTGACACTGCTACTTCGCCTCGAGTGTGTCCCACTGTTCTTAGATTGCTACCCTACCACGGCTCAAAGGTGTCGTGTAAACAGGTAGCAGTGGGGTGCAGTCCCGAGCAATTGGAAGTAGTGGCGGTTAGATAGGATTCGTCTCTCCCGGTATTGGGAGTTGATATCGCGCTGTGTCAGAGAGCCATTACGCAAAGTCCCTGGCCAGGGCAAGCGAGATATACTGGTAGGTTCCAGTAGCTTCTTAGGGTGTAATGGGCTTCGCTCCGACACGACTTATACAGCTATTAGAGGACTGACGCTTGCCGCCCCCTAGGCTTGATATGCGATAGTCTTAGACGAACAGACCGGACTGTACGGAGATTGTCACATCAGGCTCAGTAGGGGTTCGGATGGTTTTCCTCATCGGCCTTCTTATCGGCATCTACCTGGGGACCGTTACGTACAGCTAGTGCCGCTTGCGGTCTGTGGTTAAGCCCACTGCCAGCGTAGTGTCGAGTCTTTAGAGTCCCACACAGAGAGTTTCCCTGCTCCACGCGAAACGATATAGAGGTCGTATGGTTTTACGACAAGGGTTCGGACGCATACGTGTGTTTACGCACGTACGACGTTCGGACAGTTTTTACTAGTCGGCTTTGGTTTAAGCCAGTTTCTAGTATCAGGTTATTGGATTTATACAGTATAAAGTTTTTCCGTGTTTTCACGGATTGGAAGGGCGTTCTCGTAATTTTTCGGGAAGCTTCTAGAAGCATGGTGACTTGGAGGGTAAGGTGGCATTTGCATTAATTGGATTAGTAAGTCATGTTGTGATTCATGTAATGAGTTAATGATTCATTTAATGATTTATATGACTCATATGATGAATCACTTAGGGTATTAATGAGACATGATGATAAAGCTTTATTTATTATTTACTTAATAATATCATATGTTTCATATATACTCAAATGATTTTATTCATCCAAAGTAATTCATATTCTCACCTTCTCTCTCCTCAAGCTCTCCCTCTTCAAACTCTAACCCTAACCTCTCATGTGTTGAGATCAAAGGTTAGCTAGACTAATACTTCAATAACCTCATTCTATATCCCCTAGGTAGCTTAGATTAGCACTTTGAGCAACCTAGTTATCTCAAGTTAGAGATAAAGCTTGGCGTAGGAGCTCTCGGGTGGATCATCTTTGATTCGAGGAGACCGTTGAGGTGCCGATATTCCAAGGAGCCTACGGGGAGTGGAGGACCGCGATAAAGACCCGAAGGACAAGTATCGTGAGGTATAACTTCGTATCCGAGTAGTTAAACCTCTAGTAGTTAGTTAGCAATGGTTTAGAAACGATTCATGCGCTCAAGTCCGTGTTACGAAGCTTTGATAATCGTTTTTCATATATTCCGCCTCCCCGCAAGTTCGTGGGGTGCGTGACATGCACTTACAATACCCACGGTACGTCACTCTACCTAAGTCACCTGCTGCATCAACCAAGGGTCACCCTAGACTTATACAACGGTTAAACCTAGCGCTCTGATACCAACTTTGTCACGACTCGAAGGTACGGAACGTGACCGGCACTTAAATTACGAAGCGTCTAGAGACGCAACGTAATCTAAGTAAGCCGAAGCCCAGAAATCTAAACCATTCAGAGAAGAAATAAAGGAAAACATGTATGAAAACAAGTTTAAAAAAATAAGATCAAATTTTCTCAAAAATTTCGGCAGAGTCTCCTTTGTAAAAACTGGCCCCAAACGGGTACAAACAAGTATAATATATACAAACAATAAAAAGGTATCCCCAAGCGGGTGCTAGCTCTACGCCAACAAGCGGAAACAACTACACCAAGCACAATAATATACAACGCCAAAGGGCGACGCTCAAAACTCAAAAGAAAACAAATCCACCAGATACCATAATAATACAAGCGTGACTCTAAGGTCGAAATAAATAACTGGTCCTTTAAACTTATCTAGTAATACAAGTTTAGTTGATGGAGCTTACTAGATACCAGTGAAATAATAAAAGTACAACGGCGGTCCTGATACAAGTGAACCAACCTACCGTGCAAATCACCCTGTATGAAAAGATGTGCCAGCAAGCTGCCAATGAAACCTGTAATAAAATTGGGCACAACGGGGGTGAGTTGGCACTCGTGAGTAGAAGACATCTGCGAAAAGAAATCGAATACACGACGCTATCCTAGGTCATAATAATATACTAATATGTCACTAGTCATCTAGTAGTGCAGGGTAATAAACTACGCGTAAGTGCAAATGCTCCGTGCTCGTGTCAGTGCCTCAAATAGTAATATGTCATGTGAATGAGTATGCATGCACCATGAATGTAAAACAATCAACCCTGAAATCTGGATATATCTGTATAAAAAGTCTTTAACTTTCATCATAGCAAAATTTGTATAGAAGTCTAAAACTTCATCGATGAAATCCATGAAAATCCGTGTCAAGCATCGACACAAAACATGTAAATCTCAAGTCTTAATATCTCGGGCTCCGTCAGTCCGGATCGGCCCATATCATCAAATCTCACGACAACGGTCGGTATCCTCCGGATATCCGCCGCGCCAGACATCACCGGTAGGTAGTCTTCTCCTGCCAGGCTCATCGTCTACAACTCGATCTTCTTGCCCCGGGGTACCATACCGGGCCCACCATGTAACCGAGACGATTCATCCACTCTTCGAATCGGGTCTCTAAATCCAACAAAAAACATGAAATCTCATGGTGGACAACACATACATCACAAGAAAACCGCAACTTATATTTTAAAAAGAGAGGAGGAGAAAGAAAAGTTTTTATATATATTCATGCGGTTTTCCCCCAAAATCCAGAAATCTCATAGAAATCCAAAATCCCAAAATCATGAGTAAATACATAATACGTATCGGCATAAGCCCCACAATACTGTATGATAACATGAAAATGTGAATGCATGAAACGTCTAATTAATAAATGCAATGTCTAGACTAACACCTGAGAGTAATCACAACATTATATTGATCTAGCCTTTAGCTGATTCTATCAATAAAAGATAATATGTTCTAAAGTGTACGTGACATAGCAATTACCGATGATGATGTGTGTGAGCCGGGAAATAAGTGTACGTGGAATATACGCATCATCGGTAATTATGCTGGTGTCCTAATAGGCAAAGTTTCATACTGACTAAAGAAACATATGTATGAACATGCAACTTGATGATTACAATCTGAAAGTAAAGATGAATGTTTATTAACCACTCATTGGTAATATACATGTCTAACTACAACTAAATGACTCGAGCCTAAACTAGTATCTATCTAACCCCCTAAGAAACTAAACTAAAGAAACTAGTCGATCAGAAATAAGGATCCACCTAGGGTCTGAGTCCATATCTCTAATAGTCGGCGATCCAGCCTCAATAGCGTCACGTACATAGTACGACTTCCTTGAATCAAGAGTGTGGATCAATCATCACATCTCTGCCTCATATGGTAAAATCCATCGTACGACATCCCAATATCGGGGTACGGGTCAAGTATCACCAACGTACATCATCATTCGTATAATATCATCATCAAATAATGTCATGATCAAACGTATTGTACTGTAATCGCATACATCCCAATATCATCAATCATATCTCATTGTCCACGTACATATACATCGTCAATTGTTCCTCAGAAATATCATGTCATATATATCATATCGTAATCTGGTCATACATATATCATATCGTAACCAAGTCATACATATATCATATCGTAACCAAGTCACATATATATCAAATCGTAATCAAGTCACAGGTTACAGTCCGGGTGCTATTCTAGAGTCTCGTATATCTCAATGTCATTATCACCTATTATCGTTTATGTATACATATCCATTTTCTCATTTTCCAACGATCCGCTAACATCATAACACGACTGTATAGCCAAGAGATCACGGCATCAAGCCTAGTTATATTGTCTCATCCCCATGTATCATATCACAACCTTATATCACATATACATGTTGTGTATATATATACCTACACACAGTTCTATATATATACACATACACATATACCACAAGTCAAGTTTCTGTGCGTATGTGTGTGTGTGTCTACCCGAAACCTACGAATTTCCTCCAAGACATTCATCATCTGGTAAAGTCTCTCTAAATCAGTCTGGTCCAACCTAAGGTCTTTAATAGGGTCCTACTCGCCATGAATTTAAGGTCACGTCCGACTCCCTAATGACAATAAATAATATTCCTATTCTATGTTTGCGGGGGTGCTAAACGCCATCCACCCGACTTCCCCCGTAGATATACATCTACTCACCTGGTCCTTGACTGCCGAAGACGATGTCGCCCTCCTCTTCTTCCTCGTCCAAAGTCCACGTGAGGGGTACCTATACGCAAACATATATAATTTCGTAACTGAGTCACGGATAAAACCAAAATGACGCACGAAACGCGCATAGGTTAAAACCTATGACCCGCTCATGCAAAGGAACCATTATCGCTCGATATCGGCGTACAAACGCCGATTGATCGAGATAAAACACCAACAAAAAACTTTTAGTTTCAAAACTCATTATTTATAATATAAAACATGGTTTAAATCATCGAAACCCTAAAATCGATCAAATCGTCCGATTTCGTAAAAACCTGAAAACGCTAATTTACCGTTTTACTCCAAAACTTGATGTTTAAATGAAACTAATGGTCATAATATTCATTAAATCACATAACTAGATTATAGAAACCATTAATATATTTTTCTCACACCATTTTATCTTAATTTAAAATTTCTTGTTTGCAAATTAGCCAAAATTAAAACTTGTTAAGCAAAAATTCACAATTTCACTACTAAACTTGATTTTGCATATATTAAAGTGTTAAACCACTCCATGAAACCTTAAGAATGAGCAAAAGCCCTAATTATATTTTTAATACTACATTTTAAATTAATTTCTAAAACCTAGTTTACCGAAATAGCATAGTTATCACATTATATTAACTAACAATTTGAAAGTAATAATTAGATTAGGTCTTTCAATACTTTAACATGTTAATATTCTCATTAAAACCACAATATAATGATAAAAACATTAATTAGAATTTTAACACACCAATATATATAATTTATAAAAATTTAGTTAGCAAAATTGCTTAATTTAAACAATTTTGAATGCACAAATTATAATTCATCAACCATGCTAGATTTTTCCCTTCTAAAAATGTTAAGCTACTTATTATAACCCCACTAAATTAATGAAAACCCTAACTTGATTTTAGAAACCCTTTCTTGAATTTTAAACTTGCAAATAGAATTAATTAAGAAAATCTAAATATGCTAAATAAAAGCATTTAACAACAATTAATCATAAGAATAAAAATTATACCTTCAAAGCATGAGATCCAAACATGAAAATATGCTTCCAAAATAATGGTTTCCAACTCCAAATTCCATGCTAAATTGGTCAAAGGAAAATGGTAGAGGTTGAATGTTGATTTTTGAGGTTTATTTTTGGAATTTTTGATGAATTTTGATGACTTTTAATGCAAAAATGATGGGGGGAAAATTTTGGGGCTGCCCATGGAGGTGAGGAAAATAGAGGAAGAAGGAATGAAGAATAGTGTAGAATTTTCTCTAAAGAAATACACCTTTTATGTCTTTTCATAAATTTTTTTATTTTATTAATTTTCTTAATTCAATTAATCATAGAAACTCTGAAATTTTAAAGACAATTCAAGAAGAGATTAGCATGCTAAAGACCTAATTCTAATATGTCATTATTCACTTTTGAAAAATAAACCCATTGCAAATTGTAATTTACACTAATTTAATGTATATTTAAAAGCTTATGTTAATATTTAAAATAATTAATTTAGGAAAAATATTTCATTAAACTAAAAATTTATAAGTGACTAAATAAACATCATTTACTAGTAATTACATAATTAAAATAGGACTTTTTAAATTTATGAAGAAAATTATTTATAGTTAAGTTTTACGGAAAATACGGTTTATTTTTCCGAAAATCAGAAAATTCGCGAAATGGATTTTATTTATTTAATTATATATTTATTTTTTTTTTAAACGTTACACTTCTAGATGAGTGCAAATGATAGGAAAATTGACATGTTAAAAATGCAATATTTTCGGCTGATCAGGACCGTACCATCGCCCTTCGTTGGGGTATAGAAACGTATACACTTTTCTACTCCGGAATATCGATGCCCAGTCTCGATACTTCTACGACTAGGGACCTTTTATGGATGTGTGTACCGACTACCCATCTCCCACAAATATGATCGCCATCAAAACGCAGGTAGTCTAGCAATGATTCTATGGGCTTTATCAACATGTATGAATGATACGCAATAGCAAGTAAAACATAGACACATATTAAGATAAAGACAAACCAGATAGCATACTATCATATCGAGCAAGACTGTCCTGTACATATATATATATATATATATCTAAGCATCCCCATGTATACATATACAATAATGGCCTCTAAGGCATACATATCCAACAATCTCCCACTTTCACTAAGGCCATATATATTGGCGTACCGAATATCCAACTTCTACTCTAAGGCCATTTGCCGGTGTACCGCATACCCGACATCTCAAAAAGTCTCTTGAACTGTGCTTAAACAAGGGCCTTGGTGAATGGATCCACAGTGTTGTCTTTTGTGTCCACTCTCTGCACCTCGATCTCCCGGCTATCAATGATCTCCCTGATCAGGTGATACCGTCTCAAGATGTGCCTGGATTTCTGATGGGACCGTGGTTTCTTTGCTAAAGCCATAGCTCCATTGTTATCGTAATACACAGGTATTGGGTTAACAATGGATGGAACCACCTGAAGTTCTGTAACATTTAGAAAATATAAAATATTATTTTTGGAATTTAATATTAAAATAATATATTTCGCGAAAATTACCCGATTTCTGAAATTGGGGTTTTGAAAAAGGGTATAAATATATACCAATAATTGTGAAATAATTAGAGATTAAAATGATTTATTCATTTAAAAGTATATTTATCGGATTTGGCATTTTTTAATTTATTTTATGCAGTTCGGATAAAAATCGATTAGTGCACTACTAATCGCGATTAAGCCAAATCCGTGTATCTACATTTTTATCACGGCTAGTGCACCATGACATGTTGCATTTTGTTACATATTGTTTCTTTCGTGTTTGTTCATTTCTTTTAATTCTATTTTTGGTGAGAAAAGAAAGAAATGAGAGTGTATTATTGAGGAGAGAGAGAGTGGGACAACATCATGATTGTGAGGGTGAGAATAAGCGGGGGTGAGAGTAGGAGAGAGGGAGGGGCCGCCTCATTCACATTTCCTCCATTGTTCTTCATCTTCTTCAACTCCTCATCTCCCTCCACCTCTATCCCATGAAACCATCTCAAAACCTTCATCAAAACCCTAAACCCCTTTCATAAAAAATGATCCCCACCTCACCCTCATCACTTTGGACCCATCAAAGTTGGATTTTGGAGACTTAGGACTTCTAAAGTTTTGCTTGGTTGCATCCATGAGGTATAAATTCTTTCATTTAGATTAGTTTTTAGTTTCTTAGCATCCTATAGTAGTTTAGATTTAAATTGATTTAGATTACGATGTTTGGAAATTCCTAGAGAAGGATTAGGGTTTGAGTTGTGTTGTGGTAATGTATAGTGGATATTACAAGACATTAGTGTGGGTTGTATGGCCCAGAACAGAGAATACGGACTTAGGAATTACCCGTGTCCGTTTTGTGGCATTTGAGTGGCCTACGGGGAATCTAGAGCGACCTGGGGTAATTCTGAGAAAAACAAACAATACCAAAGACCTAGCTAGACCAATAGGAAACTACCCTGCAAGTACGAACCCCATCAGAGCACACTTGGCCGAGGTGGCCGGATTTTGAGGCATTGTGGCCGGCCCTTTGATGGTGTTTGATCCTGGAATTGGTCCAGTAGCTCACACACTTCATATACTACCCTATAGTACTGTTTGTTTATCCCCATTTTACCTGAGAGAGAATCTGGGAGCTATTATGAGTGGTTTTGGTTATGTTTTCCGTATTTTGGAATACTTGGTTTTGGTATTTGGTATTGTATTTGGTTGTTGGGCGTTTGTACGTCAACAACAAGGGTTGTTTGATTGTTTTGCATGCGTAGGCTATAGGTTCTATCCTATGAGCGCACCATGTGACGTATTGGTTTTCCGAACTCGATTTTAATAGCATTTGCGATTTGAATTGATTGTATGTACCTTCACGTGGATTCCGAGACGACGGAGTATGGCGTCATCGACTTCGGCAAGCAAGGATCAAGGTGAGTAGATCTATATCTACGGGGAAGTCGGGTGGATGGCATATAGCACCCCCGCAAATTTTAAATGGAAACCGATCTATAGGATACAGTCGTAGAAACATAGATTAGGAAATAGAGTTATGGTTAAAAAGATAGTTAGAGATGAAAGCTTTAGGGATATGAAAAGTGAATGTGAACCATGCCTTATAGATATGTAGTTGCACTAGAATAAGTATGAGTTTTAGAGTAGAATGTTATTTGATGTATAGGGTAGAATGTACATATAAAATTGACTTGATGTAAGATGACTTAATGTGATGAAGTGAATATACGATGTGATATGATAACTTGATTGATTTGTCGGTATATGGATGTGAGTCGATAAGAGAGGGTTGATACTTTTGTCGGTCCCCAGATATTAGATTGTTATGGATGTGACATGGGATATAAGCATATAGAGATATAAAATGTTGTGAATCATTAGTGATAAGCGGTACGAGACGTTAGGTCCGTACCCTCATTGTCATATAGGTTGTTAGGATCCCAAATTGTTTAATGCCGCTGTACGATGATTTACGTACGTGATGAATTTATTTGATGGTTGATCCATACTCTTGACTAGAGGATGCCGTACGATGGATTATATCGTACGTGATGTTGTGAGGCTGGATGCCGATTGATAGGTTCACCAACTCGGTCATATTAGATACGTATACCTTATAGCATTTAGCTGACGATGTAATTTATGTTACGTTTATGTCATTCTCATTGCGTTACATATACCTGTGTTAGTACACCTACACCATTATCGACGATGCGTATATTACACTTACATAGATCGGCCGGCTCACACACTTCATCATCGATAATTGCTATGTCACTACACAGTAGAATTGCTGCGTTATGATATGACTCCTTGCATGATTTACTTGCTATGTTCACATCATTACGATATTGTCACATCACTGTTCTATGTTGCATGATGCAGATATGCTTACATTTCTGTCATACATCATGCTTTATGATTATACACATTGAGATATGTTGTTTTCATAAGATTTCTGGATTTGAGAACCGTGGTCAAATTTCAAAGAAAATTATGCGTTGTTTTAAAACCCAGTTTCTCTTGATATGATATTTTGAGACGTCCACCCTGTGTTTTCTCGGTTCTGAGATTGACATGTGAAACCCGATTTGAGGAGTGGGAGGCCCCGTCTGCGGGTACATGGTGGACTAGGTATGGTTCCCCAAGGCAAGAGGTGACTTTCGTGGTGTAGACGAGAGCCTAGTAGAGGGAGTAGTACCAACCGGTGATAGTACTTGAACTCGGCGGTTATCCGGAGGATACCGACCGGAGTTATGAGATGGACATGGGCCGACCCGTTCTGCAGGAGCCCGCGGGCCGATCCACCAGACGGAGTCGAGATATGAGTATTTACGTGTCGATGTTGGACACGGGTTTCATGATGTTTCGAGTGTCGATGCTGGACACTCAGGTTCCATGATTTTGATGTGTCGCGAGGGACACACGTTGATTTATATTCTCATACTTTCATGCAGATTCTTGCATGATGTTGTTGTGTCATTGGTTGACATGTGGATGAGATCCACATGCATACAGGTATTAATTATATAATAGGATGATATCCACATGCTTATAGGCATTGATTATATTGTTGGCACATATGCAGTTACGGTCACCCTAGATATCATAGTATTACATTCATGATATAGTTGACCTAGGAAATTGTTGTTTATTCGATTTCTACCTGTTGATGTTTTCTACTCACGAGTTAGAAACTCACCCCCATTGTGCCATAGTTCTTGTAGGTTGACGGCATGGATCAGTAGTGGCATCGCTGGCACATAGCTGCATTCGGGTGTTTTTCTTTTGTAGGTGGTACATGTTGGAACGTACCCCTCTTGTATTTATTATACTGTTGTATCTAGTTAACTCCATCAAATCAGAAACTAGTATTTGTATAATTAGTAAGACTTAGTGAGACTTCTAGTTGCGAGACTTAGAGCAAGGGTTATGTTCGCTTTGTGGTTTGATGTCTTGCTTCACATTATTTTTTGGTGTTGATCTTCGCCGCTGGGCGTCGTATACTTATTTTATGACTTGCGTGGTTGTGAATCCACCGATTGGCGAAGAGCTAGCTCCCGCTTGGGGATGCCTTTATTATCATTATGTATTTGTGGTTTTGGATCAAAATATTCAAGGGAGGTGCTGCCCAAATTTTCAAAAGACGAAACATGTTTTCCAACTTATAAAATCCACTTCCATTTTTCCTGTTCTATTATCCATGCATTTAATAAAATATTTGTTTTCATTATACCTTTATTTCAAAACTTCACCTCCTTTATTTCTTTAAAAGGTTTAGATTTTTGGGCTTCGGCTTACTTGAATTACGTTACGCCTTTAGCCGTTGCGTGATTTAAGTGCCGGTCACGAGCTAATATTTCAGGTCGTGACAAAGTTGGTATCAGAGCGCTAAGTTTAACCTTGGTTCGAGTCTATGTTTGACTATGCCGAGTCTAGGGCGTATATATATTTCAGAACCTTGGCTTGACCTTACGGAACTTAGACTTGAACAGAGAGGTATTAAACCAGGACTTTCATTACATAGGTTGACCCTGATTGATGGAGTAGGTAGATTTAGTAGAGTGACGTACCGTACGTATGTTCCGCGGCATATTTACGATACGATACTCCACTTAAGAGACCTTAGGAAGTGCATATTTTGAGATCTATGATTCTCTTCGTCCCCATGATTATACATCCATTTCAGATCCTTGATTCTATTCGTTTCCATGATCATACTCTCATTGATTCCGTTCCTTCTTATGGTGATGTATCAATTTTGGGATCTGTTGATTCTTTTCATCCCTTTGATCTATTTTCGTCGATACTTGATTGAGGTTCCTGTCACTATGGTTTGAGCGCAGATTGAGCTGCTTCTAGTAATGCAGTCAGGACGAGCTCATCATGGACGAGGACTGACCATCGTGTTTTCTGGTGACATGGGAACGTCTCGAGTTAGTGTTTATGTTGTGACCTCTCGTTTGAGATGAGCGTTCGGTTTTGCACCGGTTGATCGGACCATTTTCAGAGGCTACCTATTATGAGAGGACTGTTGATGTACAGCCTACCTCAGAGATTGTGATGATGTCTACCGTGTAGACAGAGAACCCAGCTGCTGTTGAGATTGATGGGATGTCGCTACCATAGCTTATGAGATGAGATCCCTGGAGCTTCCAGGCAGAGATGCGATGGTAGACAGCTAGTCTTTCTTGAGTTGAGTCGAGCGACTGAGATGATTCGTCTGATTGATGCGCCGAAGGAGGCCCAGTTGAGTTGAAGATTTCCAGTTTGGAGAATCTTATTCAGATCCAGAGTAGATCGATTCAGAGATGACATCGTTCGTGGAATGATCCCATAGGAGATCAGTAAATGGACTAGCTTCAGATAGAGGACCTCACCTTGATGCGTTGTGAGTTGATCGAGAACGGACTAGTTTTAAGTATTCCTCCAATGGTTAGGACGAGTTCCCATGGACGTGTTCGGCTAGAGATCTTCTACAGAGTGATGAAGATACCGAGTTCATGATTTCGAGTCCGTGTGAGAGATTCTGGATTGACTGTAGCCGAGAACAATTGCAGTACGCAGATAGCATGACGTGACGTCGAAGTGGACGATAATAAAGAAGAGTGGAACAAGAGGTTCGTGCGAGAAGTTAGCGAGCTGTTGTTTTTCCACGTTGAGATTAGAGATCGGATGTGTATACAGAAGCGTTGGAGTACGACTAGTTCCAAAAGAAATGTTGTGCTGAGAACGCAGATGTCCAGAAAGCGAGAAAAGATCATGTAAGAGTACCAGCCTCCGTATAGTTCGACATAGGCGAGAACGGAAGAGACCTTGAGCAAGTTCCTCCCATGACACTGCTGTGATAAGATTTGCACCAAGGATCAAATGTGTCACGTGTATTCAGAGGACCAGAGGCCGACACTAGTGACGTGCTGCTTTATGAGTGATCATACTAATTGACCAGAGAAGTGCCAGAGCGGAATCGTTCCCGTTAGCGCACCGGACCAGACCGAAGAGCCGATGGATTGCGAGATTGGTAATCCAAAGAGAAAATGAGGACCCAGAGATAGAGGACGCTAGACCTTGAGAAGGAGGCAAGCGGATGTTCTTGCTCTGCAAGTTTTGGGCGCACCGATATTTTTTCGACTTTATAAGAGGTGTACCTCAATGTCATTTATCGCGATTGCGTTTGTGATCCGAGTATCACATTTATATCTCTTGGATTTGAGTTTGACGATTGAGTTTCATGATATTATTTTCGTGCACCATGGCTGCACCTACTGGGTATTTACATTTTGTGCATGGTTATTGCACTTGATATACATTTTATACAACCCCCTCGGATGGGAGGGAAGCCGAGCCCAAACAAGCCGTGTTGGTTTGCGATTTGTGCATATCTATTGCACTTGATGTCGATTTTGTACGTTCGTGACACGTGTTTATGATTTCGTGGATTGCATACAGTTCATTTGATTTTGTGCATATGGTACACACATGATTTGATTTTTTGCACTCGGTATCGCTCACATGTGCTTGCAGTGCATTGATACGGATTTTGTGCACATAGTTGCACACGCTTTTGATTTTAAACACCTTAGTACACTCGGTGTTGCTTTTTATACGCATTTGGGTTATTGATGAGATTTCGTGCACTGGATGCACCCGATTTGTATTTTTGTGCATTTGTAGCACCAGATTCGTATTTCATATATTTGTTGCACCAGATGGGTATTTCGTGCATTGGTTGCACTAGATTTATACTCCATACATTGGTTGCATCCGATTTATGTCTTTGAGCATTTGTTCACCAGATTTATGTTTTCGTGCGCATTTGTACTTGATATTCGTTTTCGTGCATGCTACCACATTAAATGTTTTATACGAACCCGACGCACTTGGGTTGGATTTTTTCGCATATTAGGCACTTGATATTGGATTTGTGCACAATGGATGCACTTGACTTAGATTTTATTCGTGCATGTGGGATGTACTTGATTTCGATTTCATTCGTGCATGACGGATGCACTTGATTTGGATTTGCACGCATGGTGGGCGCATGATATGAGATGTGATTTTGCTCACACCGGATGCACTCGATTGGGATTTTCATTCGTGCATGTTAGTTGCACTGGATTAAGATTTTCGTGCACAATAGATGCACCAGATGTTGTTGTCGTGCACACCCGTTGCACTGGACAGATGCTTTCGTGCACACCCGTTGCACTTAGTTTTGCTTTCGTGCATATTGTGGCACTTGTATTTGGATCTGATTTCCGTGCGCACAAGACGCACGTGATTGATGGATACGCCTTTCGAGGCTGATTTTGCTCTTGAGCACTTTGTTTTCATGATGGGCACTATACTATGTTGTTGCCGAACAGGACTGATCCGAGGACAGTACCTGAGTACATTGCATGCATTAAAAGTTAAACAGAGATTTTTGAATAGGAGCTATAGTCTCGCTATTTCCTACGTGTCCGTGAGTGACACGAACGTTAAAAAGGAAAACCTTTTGGGATTTTTAAAAAGGGCGGAACGTATATTTTAGCAAAATATATATGAACGTATACTTATTACTTACAACTGAGCGTCCATCATTTGTGCCGTGAGTTACGCATCACGCGGCGATTCAGAAAAGATTTTGCATGTGTTTTATTCAGTGTTTAGAAGATTTTTCGAGAATGCGTATTATATATGTGTTATAGTATTTGACTAGTGTATATTGGATTTCAGTAGTGGATTTCGAGATCCGTGTCTCCATTGTAACTCCGATGATACGTGTACAAATCCGAAGATTTCGTGACGCTTGACGAAGTTCGATTTTGAGTTTTGTACTCATTTTCAGGCGCACACGATGCGCTGTGGTATTTCTGTAACTTCCGTGATTTCGGAGCCCCGTCGATTTGAGTTGATTATTGAAATGTTTTAGTATTGGGGGTTTAAATTTAAATTCGGGGACCGAATTTATTTAAGGGAGGAAGATTGTAACATTCAGAAAATATAAAATATTATTTTTGGAATTTAATATTAAAATAATATATTTCGCGAAAATTACCCGATTTCCGAAATTGGGGTTTTCGAAAAAGGGTGTAAATATATACCAATAATTGTGAAATATTTGGAGATTAAAATGATTTATTCATTTAAAAGTATATTTATCGGATTTGACATTTTTATAATTTATTTTATGTAGTTTGGATAAAAATCGGTTAGTTCACTACTAATCGCGATTAAGCCAAATCCGTTTTTCTACATTTTTATCATGGCTAGAGCACCATGACATGTTGCATTTTGTTACATATTGTTTCCTTTGTGTTTGTTCATTTCTTTTAATTTTATTTTTGGTGAGAAAAGAAAGAAATGAGAGTGTATTATTGAAGAGAGAGAGAGAGGACCACATCATGATTGTGAGGGTGAGAATAAGAGAGAGTGAGAGTAGGAGAGAAGGAGGGGGTGCCTCATTCACATTTCCTCCAGTGTTCTTCATCTTCTTCAACTCCTCATCTCCCTCCACCTCTATCCAATGAAACCATCTCAAAACCTTCATCAAAACCCTAAACCCCTTTCATAAAAAATGATCCCCACCTCACCCTCATCACTTTGGACCCATCAAAGTTTGATTTTGGAGACTTAAGACTTCTAGGGTTTTGCTTGGTTGCATCCATGAGGTATAAATCCTTTCATTTAGTTTAGTTTTTAGTTTCTTAGCATCCTATAGTTGTTTAGAGTTAAATCGATTTAGATTGCGATGTTTGGAAATTCCTAGAGAAGGATTAGGGTTTGAGTTGTGTTGTGGTGATGTGTAGTGGATGTTACAAGACATTAGTGTGGGTTTTATGGCCTAGAATAGAGAATACGGACTTAGGAATTACCCGTGTCGGTTTTGTGGCATTTGAGTGGCCGATAGGAATCTGGAGCGACCTGGGTAATTCTGAGAAAAACAAACAATATCAGACACCTAGCTAGACCATTATGAAACTACCCTGCAAGTACGAACCCCATCAGAGCACACTTGGCCGAGGTTGCCGGATTTTGAGGCATTGTGGCCGGCGCTTTGGTGGTGTTTGGTGTTGGAATTGGTCCAGTAGCTCACACACTCCATATACTACCTATAGTACTGTTTGTTTATCCCCATTTTACCTTAGAGAGAATCTGGGAGTTATTATGAGTGGTTTTGGATATGTTTTCCGTATTTTGGATTGATTGGTTTTGGTGTTTGGTATTTTATTTGGTTGTTGGGCGTTTGTACGACAACAACAAGGGTTGTTTCATTGTTTTGCATGCATAGGCTATAGGTTTTAACCTATGAGCACACCGTGTGCCGTATTGGTTTTCCGAACTCGATTTTAATAGCATTTGCGATTTGTACTGATTGTAGGTACCTTCGCATGGATTCTGAGATGACGGAGCATGGCGTCATCGACTTCGGCAAGCAAAGATCAAGATGAGTAGATCTATATCTACGGGGGAAGTCGGGTGGATGGCGTATAGCACCTCCGCAAATTTTAAATAGAAATCGATCTATAGGATACAGTCGTAGAAACCTAGATTAGGAACTAGGGTTATGGTTAAAGAGATAGTTAGAGATGAAAGCTTTAGGTATATGAAAAGTGAATGTGAACCACGACTTATAGATATGTAGTTTCACTAGAATAAGTATGAGTTTTAGAGAAGCATGTTATTTGATGTATAAGGTAGATTGTACATATAAAATTGACTTGTTGTAAGATAACTTAATGTGATGAAATGAATATACGATGTGATATGATAACTTGATTGATATATCGGTATACGGATGCGAGTCAATAAGAGGGGATTGATACCTTTGCCGGACCCCTGATATGGGATTGTTATGGATGTGACCTGAGATATAGGCATATAGAGATATAAAATGTTATGAATCATGAGTGACAAGTTGTACAAGAATTTAGGTCCGTACCCTCATTGTCATATAGGTTGTTAGGATCCCAAATTGTTTAATGCCACCGTACAATGATTTATGTACGTGATGAGTTTATTTGATGGTTGATCCATACCCTTAACTAGAGGATGCCGTACGAAGGATTATACCGTACGTGATGTTGTGAGGCTGGATGCCGATTGATAGGTTCACCGACTCGGTCATATTAGATACGTATACCTTATAGCATTTAGCTGACGATGTACTTTATGCTACGTTTATGTCATTCTCATTGCATTACATATACCTGTGTTACTACACCTACACCATTATCGATGATGAGTATATTAAACTTACACAGATCATCCGGCTTACATACTTCATCATCGATAATTGATGTGTCACTACACAGTAGAATTGCTGCATCATGATATAACTCTTTGCATGATTTACTTGCTATGTTCACATATGTTCACATCATTACGATATTGTCATATCACTGTTCCATGCTGCATGATACGGATATGCTTACATTTCTGTCATATATCGCATAAATCATGCTTTATGATTATACGCATTGAGATATGTTGTTTTCATGAGATTTCTGGATTTGAGAACCATTGTCAAATTTCAAAGGAAATTATGTGTTGTTTTAAAAACCCGGTTTCTATTGATATGATATTTTGAGACATCCACCATGTATTTTCTCGGTTCTGAGATTGACATATCAAACCCGATTCGAGGAGTGGGAGGTACCGTCTGCGGGTATATGGTGGACCCGGTATGGTTCCCCGGGGCGAGAGGTGATTTTCATGGTGTAGACGATGAGCCTGGCAGTAGGAGTAGTACCTACCGGTGATAGTATTTGAACTCGGCGGTTATCTGGAGGATATCGACCGAAGTTCTGAGATGGAAAAGGGCCGACCCGTTCTGCCGGAGCCCGCGGGTCGATCCCGCAGACGGAGTCGAGATATGAGGATTTACATGTCGATGTTGGACACGGGTTTCATGATATTTCGAGTGTCGATACTGGAGACTCAGGTTCCATGATTTTGATGTGTCGCGAGGGAAACACGTTGATTTTTATCCTCATACTTTCATGCATATGCTTTTATGATATTTACATGCATGATGTTGTTGTGTCATTGGTTGACACGTGGATGAGTTCCACATGCATACATGTATTGATTATATGGTTGGATGATATCCACATGCTTATAGGCATTAATTATATTGTTGGCACATATGCAGTTACGGTCACCTTAGAAATCATAGTATTACCTTCATGATATAGTTGACCTAGGAAATCGTTGTTTATTCGATTTCTACCAGTTGATGTTTTTTATTCACGAGTTGGCAAATCACCCCCGTTGTGCCACAGTTCTTGCAGGTTGACTGCATGGATCAGTAGTGGTATCGCTGGCACATAGCCGCATTCGGGTGTTTTGCTTTGGTAGGTGGTACATGTTGGATCGTACCCCTCTTGTAATTATTATCCTGCTGTATCTTGTTAACTCCATCAAATCAGAAACTAGTATTTGTATAATTAGTAAGACTTAGTGAAACTTGTGGTTGCGAGACATAGAGCGAGGGTTATGTTCGCTTTGTGGGTTTGATGTCTTACTTTACATTATCTTTTTAGTCTTGATCTTCGTCGTTGGGCGTCCTATACTTATTTTATGACTTGCGTGGTTGTGAATCCGCCGATTGGCGAAGAGCTAGCTCCACATAGGATGCCTTTATTATCATTATGTTTTTGTGGTTTTGGATCAAAATATACAAGGGAGGTGCTGCCCAAATTTTCAAAAGACAAAACTTGTTTTCCAACTGATGAAATCCACTTACATTTTTCATGTTCTATTATCCATGCATTTAATAAAACGTTTGTTTTCTTTATACCTTTATTTCAAAACTTCACCTCTTTTACTTCTTTAAAAGGTTTAGATTTCTGGGCTTTGGTTTACTTGAATTACGTTACGCCTTTAGACGTTGCGTGATTTAAGTGCCGGTCACGAGCTAATATTTCGGGTCGTGACAAGTTCAGTAATGAACTTCTTAATCCAGAAAGCTTCTTTTGCGGCATCGTTGGCAGCAATGTATTCAGCCTCCATCGTTGAGTATGCGACAGTGTTCTATTTGGAACTCTTCCAACAGACCGCCCCTCGGTTGAGGGTAAACAAAAAACCCGAGACGGACTTGCTGTCATCCTTGTCATTCTAGAAGCTCGAATCGGTAAAAGACTCCACTTGGAGGTCCCTATTATCGAATACCAGTATTAGTTCTTTAGTCCTCTTCAGGTACTTCAGAATGTTCTTAACAGCTGTCCAGTGGTTCTCACCTGGGTTAGAGTGAAACCGGCTCACCACTCTAAGAAAGTAATCTACATTTGGTCGGGTACATAATATCACATACATTATAGATCCTATCACCGAAGCGCAGGATATAGTGCTCATGCGAACCCTCTCCTCATCAGTCTTGGGAGACATTTCTTTGGAGAAGATAATTCCGTGCAATGCGGGTATGTTACCGCGCTTGGAATCTTCAATACTAAATCTCTTTAGTACGGTCTCTATATACCTGGATTGTTAAAGTCCCTGTAATTCTCTTAGAGCTATCTCTGTAGATCTTAATCCCCAGAATGTATGAGGCATCACCCAGGTGCTTCATGGAGAACCTTTGTTACAAGGACAACTTGACCGATTGTAGCATAGGAATATCATTTCCTATCAAAAGAATGTCGTCCACGTACAAGACTAGGAATACAACAGTTCGGCCTACAATCTTCTTATATATACAAGGCTCATCCTCGTTCTTGATGAAGTCAAATCCCTTGACTGTTTCATCAAAATAGAAGTTCCAGCTTCGCGATGCCTGCTTTAATCCATAAATAGATTTAAGCAACATGCACACCTTCCCGCTGCTCCCACTGTCTACGAACCTTCCGGCTGATCCATATAAACGCACTCTTCCAAACATCCGTTCAGAAAAGCCGTTTTTACGTCTATGTGCTAGATCTCATAGTCATGGAAGGAAGAAATGGAAATTAGGATCCAAATGGATTTGAGTATAGCCACTGGAGAAAAGGTTTCGTCATAGTCCACACCTGATCTTTGACGAAAACCTTTTGCAACAAGTCTAGCCTTATAGGTTTCCACCTGCCCATCTATACAAAATTTCTTTTTGTAGATCCATTTGCATCCAACGGGTTTTACCCCAGGTGGAGCAATATCTAAGGTCCACACTTTATTGGCGTATATGGACTCCATTTCTGATTGCATAGCATCCAGCCACTTATCAGAGTCCCAACTGATAATGGCCTGCTTGAAACTAGTAGGATCATCTTCTTCTAAGATACAATCTTCTTGATATGTTTATGAGAAAACCGTAGTATCTCTCGGGCGGATGAGAAATCCTATCAGATCTGCGGAATGGCTGAGACTCATCTTGGGTTATTGAATCTTGCGGTTCTACCAAATCTTCAGTTATAGTTTGTCCCTCTGGAATTTCTTCCAGTTCTACCGCTGTCACGACCCGGAATGGCACGTGACTGGCACTTGAATCATATGAAGTCTATAGGACCCCACCTAATTCAAGTAAGCCTAAATCCCAGAAATCTAAACCATTTAAAGAAGAAAGTGAAGGAAAGCTTTGGTTTTTAAAGCGAGAGGTTTAAATAAATAAGCCGAAGTATGCATTTTTAAAACCTCAAGTCTTTTCTAAAAATTTCGGCAGAGTTTCCTTTGTAAATACTGGCCCCAAACGGGTACAACACATGAAATATATATAAAGGCATCCCCAAGCGGGAGCTAGCTCTTCGCCAATTGGCGGTCACAACCACGCAAGCAATATAATATACAATGCCGAAGGGCGAGGATCAAAACTCAAAAGGAAAACCAATAACCACCATAAAACTATCATAATACAAGCGCGACTCTAAGGTCGAAATAATTTAAACTGGCATTCTATGTCTATAAATAATACAAGTCTGGTTGATGGAGTTACTAGATACAACTGAAAATAAATACAGTACAATTGTGGTCACGATGCAAGTGAACCCACCTAGCAAAGCAATCACCCGAAAGGAAGCAGTGTGCTAGCAAAGCCGCAACGAAACCTGTACGGCAAAACTTGCAAGAAACTGTGGCACAACGGGGGTGAGTTGCCAACTCATGATTAGAAAACATCACCGAGCAGAAATAGCATATATGACTCAATCCTAGGTCATAGAGTAATAATATATCCTTAATAATATCCAGAAGCATCAACACATAAGTGTAATACCACGTGCTCGTGTCTGTGCCTCAGATAGAAACATAACATATATATGATGTATGAATGCATCGAAATGAAAGCAGAATACATCATGAATGTGAAAACTATTTTCTTAATATAGTGAGATTTTTGTATATTTAAATTGAGGTATCATCAATGAAATTAGCATAAAATCCGTGTCAAGCATCGACACAAAACATATATCAAAATATGCAATATCTCGGGCTCCGGTTATCCGGACTGGCCCATATCATAAAATCTCAATACCTCAAAGTCTCAATATCTCGGGCTCCGCTATCCGGACTGGCCCCGGGGCTCCGGCTATCCCGTCTGGCCCCTCATCAAATCTCATGACTACGTCGGTATCCACCGGATATCCGCCGCGTCACAAATAACCGGTCGGTAGTGCTCCCCTGCCAGGCTCAACGCCATCATCTGCGGCTACCTTGCCCCGGGGTACCGTACCGGGTCCACCATGCACCCATAGACGGTTCCTCCTCCTCCTCGAATCGTGTGTATGATATCGCTCAAGAACCGAGAAAACTCATGGTGGACGTAAATCACATCATATCATGAGAAACCACACGTTATATCTTTTGAAATGAAAATGAGGTTATAAAATGTTGCGGTTTCTCCAAATCCAGAAATCTCATGGAAAAATCCGAAATCTCAAATGAGAAGTCAATACTAGCAAATACCGGGCTCCGGTAATCCGGACTGGCCTATAATATCGCATTGTAAATGAATACATAAATATGCATGAAATATCACAGTAATGAATGCAATATCTAAATTAGCGTAGTAATGATGTATCCGAACTATCAGCTAACAAGCGATATAAATAACATAATATTCTCTAAAGTGTACGTGATATGGTAATTACCGATGATGATGTGTGTGAGCCGGCAAGCAGGTGTACGTGGAGCATACGCATCACCGGTAATGGTGCTGGTGTCCTAACAGCATGGTTTCATAATAACAATTAAAGTACATTTAAACATGCAATGCGATGCGATATGAACAACATGAATATACAGAATGAATAGTAAATGCAAAAATAAAGAATCTACATTAGATATACGAGTCATACAGTTTTTCATTTGAAATAACACGCATCGTGGTGTTTAGAAAAATAGGGCTACGGTGTTTTTAAGAACGATACGTCCTTGAAATATCTGTAGTACCCCTGACCTGTTTTTAAAAATACCCACGATTCGTTAGTTTTGGAAATAAGTATGACTCGCGCCCAACTCTAACATCTACTAAATAAACTACAAGACTAAATTAACAGACTAATCGAAAGGGTAAGGAAAACCACCTAAGTCTTAGTCGATCTATATATCTAGTAGTCGGTGATCCCGCCTCAATTGCGTCACATACGATAACATATATAATACGACATCCTCAAGTCAAGAGTGCGGATCTAATATCATAGTTATATATCGAATGGTAAATCCATCGTACGGCATCCTAAAATCGGGGTACGGGTCGCCTATCACAGATACCTCAATATCCATATGATATCACTATCATAATATCATGAACAAGGTACTGATCTAAATCTAGTACATACCGATACCATCAACATATATCTGCGTGTGTATGAAAACACATCGCCCAACGATCCGCTATAATAATATGTCGTATCTCATAACACGGCCCAATCACATCACCGATCTCACGGCATCCTGCCCAAACACATCGACTCATCTCCAAATATCATATACTATCCTCATCATCCGTGTATATGTATACATATATATATACATACTCACATACATATTTGTATATGTATATATATATATATATATCCCCATATACGCATAAGAAAATAAAATACAAGCGTGTGTGTGTGTACCTTATTCTAGGGTTTCGCAACTACGAAACTAACTAAAAACGTTTTATACCAATTACACTAAAACTAACACATGCTCTACTAATATCCTTCAAGCTAATAATTAATGTTCTACATGACACGTATTTGTATACATATACATAATATATCATATGCTACACTACGAATTGCGGGGGTGCTATACGCCATCCACCCGACTTCCCCCGTAGATATATATCTACTCACCTTGATTCTTGCTTGCCAAAGTCGATGTCGCAATCCTCTTCTTCATCTCCCGAAGTCCATGTGAGGGTACCTACATATCATAGCACATCGTATCTCACTAAAATCCGATTCACAATCGAAATAACATGCGAAACACTCTTAGGTTAAAACCTATGCTCTACTCACGTAAAACAACCAAACAACACCCGATATTGACGTACAAACGTCAAGTGACCGATACAAAACACAAATATCAAAACTTCAATTCACAAACATCAAGGAATTCAAAGCAGCAACCCCAGAAAATAGTCCTAGATTTTAGTTCAGGTAAAAATGGGATAAACAAACAGTACTGGGGTGATATGTAGGGATCATATGAGCTACAGACCAAATCTAGACACAAATGATAAAAATCTGGCTGGCCACTTTCATCCTAAATTTGGCCACCTAGGCCAAAAATGGTCCATTCTGGTTCGTACTTGCAGGGTGGTCTCCTAATGGTCCATTTAGGTTAGTGGTATTGTTTGTTTTTCCAGTAAAGCTCCCGGGTCACTCCAGATTCCCTGTAGACCACCAATTACGCACAAAACTGACATTTTAAAATTTCAAATCCAAGTTTGGTTTGTTTCTGTTTTTTCTGGGTTTCTAACACTATGGAGGGTTTAAGGTCACCACTAAGGCTCATTAGCACTATCACAACTCAAAAATTCCTCAAGCCTCATCTAGGAATTTTCAAAGCTCACAAAACCTCACTTCAACACTTCTAAACATGTATACATTCTAAAGTAAAACAATTAATACACTAATGGTAAAGGAATTACCTCATTTGGCAGCTTAAGAAAATTCTTGAGTTGCCCCAAGTGCTCAAAATCCTTGATTTCTTGGTCCAAAATGCTTGTAATGAGCTTGTGCATATTTTTAATGAAATGGAGATGATGTTTTGATGTTGATTTGGGGTTGTTTATGAGGATGAAGTGGAGCTGGAGAAGAGGGCAGCCATGAAGAGGAAGAAGGGAAAATGATAAAGGAATTATGAAGGAAACACAATGGGAGCCTTGGTCAATGACCCCTCACCTCTCTCTCTCTCTCTTCTCTCTCTTTTCCATACCTATTTGTTTAATCCCCTTCTCCTTTTGTTTTGTTTTGTTTTGTTTTGTTTTGTTTTCTCCTCCTCTCATATTAAAACCAATCATGCATGAAAAATGAAGAAGAAAGCGATGGTAGAAAATGTAACAATGTGTAATATGACATGGTGCATGTCATGTGCACAAATCAAGCTTAATGCACGATTAGTGATATTTAATCGCGATTAGCATTAAAATGGAATATAATTAATCATAAAGAATTATAATTTGCTTAAATCATGTAAAACACCCTCATTTCAGTAATTCCTATAATTTTCCAAATATTTCCCAATTTATCGGTAATTAATTATACCACCTTATCAAAATATTCATAATATTTATTATTTAATTATAAAAATTCCCAAAAATAATATTTTATTTTTCTGAAATGTTACCACCGCGCTCTTTTGCAAGAAATTCCTTCTCTAAAACGACGGCGTGGCGAGCAATAAACACTCTTTGTTCCTCGGTATGGTAGAATAGATATCCCATCGAATGTTTAGGATATCCTACAAACTTATACAAAACTGACCGTGCCTCGTGTTTGTCCGGGTTCCGCTTCTTTACATAAACTGGACATCTCCATACCTTAACAAAATTAAGGTATTGTCTCTTCCCTTCCCATATTTCATATGGGGTAGTAGGCACTGATTTGGTCAGAACCCTATTCAATAAATATGCTGCAGAGCCTAGCGCATATCCTCAAAATGAAAGAGGCAACTCGGTGTTACTCATCATGGAGCGAACTATGTCCAATAGGGTACGGTTCCTCCGCTCCGTTACGTCATTGTGCTGTGGTGTATACGGAGAAGTAAGCTGAGAGAGAATTCCCTTTTCTTTTAGGTATTTAGGAATTCCGTACTAAAGTACTCCCCTCCTCTATCAGACCGAAGGATCTTGATACTTTTTCCAGTCTGGTTCTCTACTTCATTTCTGAGTTCTTTGAATTTCTCAAAAGCTTCAGATTTGTGTTTCATGAGATATATATATCTAAACCTAGAGAGATCGTCAGTGAATGTGATGAAGTATGAGAACCCTCCCCTTGCGTGTATAGACATTGGACCATATAAATCACTGTGTATGAGTCCCAAGAGCTCTGCTGCTCTTTCTCCGTGTCAGGTGAACGGAGATTTGTTCATTTTTCCTTTGAGACAAGACTGGCAATTTGTCACGACCCGAAATTGGCACGTGACGGCTCTAATACTACGCAACGCCTAAAGACGTAACGCAGTAAAAGAAAGCCAAAACCCAGAAATCTAAACCATGAAAATACGGAAAAGATAATAAATGTTTTTGAAACATTTGAAATCGCAACCCAAATTCTTTAAAAGTCCAACTTCTTTCTTTAAAATTTTGGCAGCACCCCCTTTCTAAAAACTAGTCCAAAAATGAGTACAACATAAATATAAATGAAGCATCCCCAAACGGGAGAAAATACACGCCCAAAGGCGGAAAACAACAAATATACGATGCCGTAGCGAAGTAAATAAAGACAATAGAGATAAAACTGTATAAAAGACAACAAATCCATAAATAATATACAATAACGTCCTCACCAAGTCTCTAAGTCAACAACATAATAGTAGATGGAGATTACAAGATACAACGAATGTACAATATAAAAAAAAAAACACCAAAATCGACCTAAGCAAAATAGCACACTGTGAGCCGATGCGGTATCTATAGCAAAAGATGATAGGTGAATAGCCTGCCTCGACTACTCTAGGGAAACACCGTGCAAAACAACTGTGGCACGACGGGGGTGAGTTGCCAACTCGTGAATAGTAGATAACATATACAGGTAATCGCAGGTATGTACATACAACATGAATCTAAGATATGAAATTAACAGTAATAGCATGTCATATGAATGCAGAAAAATGGAAAGTACACAAGCATGTATTATCAATATGTGAAGCAATAGTGATATGACAATAGTATGCAATAATCGTGCGATAGGGATATGAGAATGTAGATATGCAGCAATCATGAACGGTACACAAACAGGTACTACTAATACATGAAACAGTGCATAAATAAATAAGTGTGAGGTCTGGAGTGAAATATGTCATTCCCACGGAATCCTGACATCATGGTAGGATCACAATCCATCAAGACACTCAAATTCACAATTCCTCAATCAGCCCCCATGTTGGGCTCTCATATCATATAAGTCTCACATCTCATCAATGTACAATATCGAATAATCTCCTATATCCCGAATGTACAAATCTACAATCTAATATGTATCCGGTATCCAATCTCAATAAATCACCTAATATCCCAAATCAAATCTCAAGTAAGATTCTAGCATCCTAAATATATATATATGCAGAAATAAATATGATGGGGTCAATACACATATATTAGCGTCCCATTCCACTATTATTAGTTTAAGAGTATATATAACAACAGCTAAATCCCCTGTTATATATACAAAAGGTGTTAAAAGAAATATCATGAAAATAATGTGCCAAGCATCGACACAGAAATACTGATCTATTAGATTCCATTACCAAGACTAGCATCTTGATAGGTACGTATCATACGCTATCCCGAAAAGCACGAGTGCCTAGCTCTGACCTGTAGGGTTCCTAGGCACACTAATGAGGTCTCACAAGGCATCAACCATGCCAATTTCAAATTTTACAAGTGCCGAGAAACCCTAATACGGATCGTTAACTAGAATTTTAGGCGAAAACGGAAGCTAGTTAACAACTTAACTAAAAGTTGAATGGAAATACAACCTTTGTAGATCCGGTCCTCCACCTCCATAGCTCCGTGATGAAGTCCCTCCGCTGTACCCATCGGATCCCGGACTCTCGCGGTGGTTTCATCGAAAGAATAATCGGGCTAGGTCGTCGACTTCGATGCCAAAGATGATCTACGTCGAGGCAACACAAGATCAAGCTCCCACTTCACCAAGTTATGAAACTTGTGAAGAAAACACCCTATACTACTTGGCAAGTGGTAGAGGATGAAGAAATAAGAAGTGGGTTCACTTTAGAATTGGATTTCTCACTTTTTTTCTCAAGTTGCCATTGATGGAGGCAGGCTTTCTTCCTTTTTGAAGATGAAGAAGAAGAAGAAAAAGGATTATGATAAGAATAATGAGAAAATAGAAAATAGATCATTCTTATCATAATTTCAACCATGGTTAAGTGTAGAGAATTAACTAGTGTTAGCTTTAATGGTTAGGTTTAGGAAAAGAACAAGAATGGTCAAGCTTTCAACACTTCATAAAGTTTCTACAAAACAACAAAATAAGCCACCATTCTCTTTATCTTTCCAAAATGAAATAAATAAAATAAATAAATGAATAAGTGAATCAAATGAAACCCTAACCATTAACTAACCATAGTTTAAATCACACACTAACCCAAGTTTGCATGTATCATCAAACATGATACAAACAAGTGCACAAAAGTATATAACATATACAACTTGTGTACATCAAGTGAGATAATCCATCTTAAGTGAACCAATACTAGTTAATGCAAAGTAATATATCAAATATATAATTATACATTAAATCATTAAATCAACACTTGATTTAACGATCCGGTCATATCGCATATAACCGACTAATATCCAATGTATCGGCTTATCGAATCAATCCTTGATTCGATAACTAGGTTATATCACATACAACCATTCAATACATGCATCGCGAGAATAGAATACGGTATCACATACATGCATTATTCTCGGTCCCGCACATATCTCATATGCGCTCCTATTTCGTTTCGCTTGAGCCAGGAAACCTCTGTGTAGGACTCTAAAGACTCGTCAATACGCCGGCAGCAGATGATGATCATATTAAACACCCACAAGCCGTAAGCGGTCTGCTAAACGTAACGGCCACCCGGGTATTGAGCGATCAGAAGATCGACGAGCAAGCCCGCTCATACTCCTATGAATCCAACCAGTAACACTTACCGTACAGTCCGATCTCGTCGTCTGATATGTCGCATATCTCGCCTAGGGGTGGTAAACGTCAGACCCCAATAGCTCGATAAGTCGTGTCGATATGAGGTCTATAACAGTTCGAGAAACTACTGGTAACACTTACCAGTAAATCTCAGCAACCCTGGCCAGGGATTTCCGGTTATAGCCAATCGAACACAGCGCAACATCAACTGCCTATACCGGGAGAGACGAATCCCCTCCTATCGCTCATTGCCTCCATATGATTCGGGACTGTACCCGAAAACCACCGTTTTGCACGCCCTCTTGGACGTGGTAAGGTGGAAATCAAAACACAGTGGGAACCACACAAGACTCTATGACGATCTCAGGTCAACAGACTACTCTGTTTCAGTGTCAACAGAGAACTGCCATCTGACGTAAGGTATAATACCATCCGGGAGTTCTCGGCGAGTCCGTCCAGTGTACCCAGTCTCCACTGAGCACCCGTATATCATCTCCGATGTCAAACACCAATGGATATGGGATCATCCATCGCCTATCTGTGTGGGTCGAGAAGGTATACGCTAGTCTACACTGGTATATCGATGCCCCGTCTCGATACACCCACGACTAGGGACCTTGAAGGATGCACTTATGGACTACCATGTCCCCACTAGTATGATCCGCATCATAGTCCAGGTAGTCAAGTACACATCCTAAGGGCTTTACCAACATGTAATCAGAGAGACAATCAGTATACACGTTAAGATAAAGAGTAACTAGATAGCATACTATCATGTCGAGCAAGAAAGTCCTCCCTATATATGTCCCAGCATCCACTACAATATACATCCTATGTACAGTAATGGCCTCTAGGGCATACATATAACTAACAATCTCCCACTTGCACTAGGGCCATCTGTAGCAGTGGTTGTAGTATCTCATACTCAACCATCCCATAAAAGTCTCTCTCTGGGAAAATGCCTTTGTGAGTGGATCCGCCGTGTTGTCCTCTGAGTCTGTTCTCCCAACCTCGATCACCCTGGAGATCAACCATCTCCATGATCAGGTGATACTACCTTAGATTATGTCTGGATCACTGATGGGACGGACGTTCCTTGGCATAAGCCACAACTCTATTGTCACACAATGGGAGGAACTAAGTTCATCTCATGAACAAATATACATCCAGACTACCTCTTTGGTAGCATCTTAAGTAGCGATGTATCTTGCCTTTATCGTCTAGTATGCCATGGTATCTAGCTTGGAACTCTTCCAACATACCGTCCCTTTACTTAAGGTAATGACAATGCGTGTGATTAACATTCAGTCGTCCTTATCACCCTGGAACCTTTCCAGTGATTTTCCCCAGGATCAACTGATACCATCTCACTACAACTAGTGAGTCTCCTAACATCCAATTAGATCTATCTCATGGATCCAAAATCCAGGATTTAGGAGGTATCACTTTGATCCTATTTAGAGAATCATTGTGATAAGCGGAGATCGATCGAGCGAAGCATATGAAACTGCTTCCCTATCAAGAGTATGTCATCCACGTACTCTACGAGGATCGTCACAATACTTCCTATAACCTTTTTGTTTATACAAGGTTCATCTACCATTTTGATGATGTCAAACTCTTTGACTACTTCATCAAAACAGACGTTCCAACTCCGCGATGCCTGCTTTATCCTATAAAGCATCTTGTACATGTTTCCGCTGCTCCCACTGTCTACGAAGCCCTCTGGCTGTGTACTTATAGACGCCCTTTTCTAAAACATCATTTAGAAAAGCAGTCATGACACCCAACCGCCAGATATCGTAGTCATGGTATGTAGCCGTGGCAAGTAGGATCTGGATGGACTTAAGTATAGCCACTGAAAAAGGATTCATCATTATCCACGCCTGGTCGATGATGAAAACCTTTAACATCTCTAGCTTTGAAAGTCTGAACTTTTCCATCTACACCAAGTAATCTTCTCAAGATATACTTGCTCCTGATGGGAATTTAACCCTTCAGATATAGCAACCAAAGTCCATACGTTGTTGGTGTGTAAGGATTCCATCTCAGATCGATAAACATCCAGCCATTCTTACAGAGTCTCACTCCTGATGGCCAGCTCGAAACTAGTTGGGTCATCATCTCATGATGCAATTCTCGCTCCCACTGTCATAGAGAAACCAAAGTGTCTCTCAGGTGGGTGAGGAACCCTACTAGATCGGCGGAGAGGCTGAGGTTCGTTGGTTACTATTGAATCTTTCGGTTCTACAAAATCATCAGCTGCAGTTTGTATAGCTGGAACATTTCCAGTCCTACATAACAGACCTTGCCGCGAGCTTGTCCGGATTTTTCTTTTAGACATAGGCCGGACAACCCCAAACCTTAACAAACTTAAGATATGGGCTCTTCCCTTTCCATATCATATATGAAGTGGTAGGCAATTGATTTGATTGGAACCCTATTTAATAGGTATGCAGCTTCTCAAGTGCATAACTCCCAAAAGGAAATAGGTAACTCAGTAGCACTCATCATAGAGCACACCATATCACATAGGGTGCTATTGCTCCACCCCGATATACCATCGTGCTATGGTGTATACGGAGGAGTAATACTGAGAGAGAATCTCATTCTCCTTTAGAATAGTCCAGGAATACCATGCTCAAGTATTCTCCTCCTTGATCACATCAAAGGACATAATAATTTTACCCGTATTTTGGTTCTCTACGTCTAACTTATATTCCGTGAATATCTTAAAAGGTTCGGACTTGTGTTTCAACAGGAACATATGTCTGAATCTTGAGAGATCATCAGAGAATGTAATGAAGTACAAAGAACCGGTCTTGGCATGTGTAGACAGGGGACCTTTATATATCAACATGTATCATCCCAAGAGTTCACTGACTCTTTCTCTGTTTCCATTAAACAGAGCTGTGGTCATCTTATCTTTGTGACATGACTGGCAAGTTTCACAAGATGTAAATTCAAACTGATTTAAATATGCATCTAAATGTAACTTCAGCTAGTCGGGTCGCATTGATATGACCTAGTCTACAATACCTCAAGAAGGATCCGTTCATTTCTGAACTCTTCCTCTTGTGTGTGTTCTGTATACTCAGAACTGTAGTTTGACTTAGAACATCAATGCTTTTAGATAACATGCCTGAACCGATCAACTTTTGATATAGGAAATGTTCAAAACATTATCCAACAATACAAAATTTTATCATTTCTTTACTAATAAAGAGACTGATATGATTTTGTATATCAGGTTCGGTATCTAATAACATTTGTTCAGAATCAATGTATTTGGAATACAGGATGACAGTGACCAACAGACTTGGCTGCAACACTTGCCCCGTTTTCTGCCTCATGAAACTTATCACCCGTTCTCAGTTCTTTACCTATCTGTAGCCCATGTAACAAATTACATATGTGGGATCCTGATCTGGCATCACTTACCCAGGACGTAAAGAATACTGAGAAACAGTTCTGTATAATGAACACACCCGAAGATGATAAATCAGCATGCACTCTCTTCGTTTGGGCGGCATGGGAAATCTGGTATTCCCCTATTTCCTGCTCTGTCTTATAACAATTATAAGTTGGAGTGGGACCAACGTTCCCCAGCTCAGTATAACAAGCGGGTTCGGTCAATATTCCGTATTATTATCTTGATTAAGGCGTGATATGGTCGCTACCTGGAGAAAGAGAGAAGAAAACACTCAGTGTACGCTCTTGCAAGATCAGATTGGTTATTATTTTATCTAATCAGGATGGCTTCCACTGTTTTTATCAATCTTCCTTCAAACCCTAAAAGGAAAGACTAGCCAGGATTAATTACACACTACAAGTTCGCCAATCTTTCTGCCGGGCCAGTGTCGGTACTTTGAGGGAGGTCCCCCGTGCTTTCGCACGAACCTAATTAATGTAAACCTCATTTTCCCAGAGGCATAACCTCGATAACACCTTTCTAGACACCTACTTGATCGGCTAATTGTAATGTGTAAAACTCTCCCAGAAGTAACTCTTACTCGCAGTGGGTATCGGGATCCAACTATCTCATAGAAGGTATGCAATCTCATTGCAAATTTCAACTCTTGAAATTCCCGATATTTTTCCCCTAGCACCCTATGACCTTGACGGAGGTCAACAAACCATAGGCTACTAGTCAAGTTCAACCCGTCATTTCTTGATTGAATCAAACCCACCCGCACGACCCTTGACGGAGGTCAACAAGGTCGCACGACTACCCTAATCTAATCTGCATCATATGCATAAGCAGATAAATACTAATTAGCTACCGCACACTACGCCTTGACGGAGGTCAACAAACGTAGCACGAATACTAAGTAGGACTTATCTGAAATGACGGAGGGCTACGACAGTTTTTTCTGAAAACCTATTGCGTAATGAACTTGATATCATTGTAGAATCGAATGAATTTTGAAATGGAGTGTTTTTTAGGCTTTTCTAGTTTTGCTAAAGGAGTCACTCCCGGTGAAGGGATCGTTGGTCCTTTCCTCGTCAAATGAGGTGCGGGATATATCATATATATCACTGTGCAAAGCAGAAACTATAGAAGCAATCAAAAGATAAACAGAGAGTTGTAGCATCTGCCAGTTATTGTTAAAGGAGTCACTCCCGGTGAAGGGATCTCGGTCCTTTTCTCATCGAATAAGGTGCAGGATATATCATATATACCGCTGTGCAAAGCAAGAACTGTAGCTACCTGTTTTAATTTTGAAATTCAATTCTACAACATCTTTAGGTTTCTTTTATTTCATTAATCATATTAATGAAGTCCCATCATTTAAGTACCTAAACATCACAGATAAATACGACGTACACTTATGCCATCCGCATTTGCCTCGATGTCCCCTCGTGCACCGTTAGGTTAGGTAACTAACGGCAGAGCGGGGCAGGGCTAGCGCGGATGTAAAACATAAGTAACGCCTATATAATATATCATATATACTATATACAGTATCCATCACAGAACATATCACATGATCACATCACAGATATCGCAGCAGAAGAATCATATGAAATATTGGATATACGAGGACGTCCGTGTTTTCAATACGAGCCAGTATAAAACACGGATTCCACGGTCGCGATGAATAGCCAAAACCCACACCCCTAGACCCCTACGAGAGCGGCAAGGAACCCTACCAATTCTAGAGTTAGGAGACCCGGACTCGACTCCTCGAGTTGGTCTCCCACTGGACTCCAGAACCCGGTTACTTGTGCCCTACTCCTTGGGTCTATCCTAGTGCGGAAAAGTAAATAATATACAAATGGTGACAACTTCCGCAACCTGGAAGTTCCCTAATAAAAGAATATTACATACAAGTTTTTACATGAATGAAAATGAAAAACACTCATCTCACATAAAAAAACCCCGGCTATTCAAACACGACGATCCAATATAATATATCCAACAACACATAACATCACATGTCATCAACGTAAGTAAATATGCGCATCCCAATTGTCGTTGACATATAGCAACGAAACCGGCGATATCACATATTACACTTACGGTCACAGAAAAGAAAGTGTAAAACTACAACAGTTGGAATCCGCAACCTCCATAGACATCGCATGCCTAATCAAATGAATTCTTTAGACATCGCATACCTAACTATTATAAACCCCGCATTTTAGTCTCATTATCGAAAACACTTTTCAATATCAAGTCGGGTAATTCAACAAGATTCCCGACATCCTGATCGAATGCTCGTCTCAAACTTTAGTAGGCGGCCGCACCCCCGATACCGTCGACGAAGTGCACTAAGGCGGAACACCGCTGCCGCGAGCACCCGAACGGATGCTTTCGGCGACGAGGTTCTCCTACAGTCACTTGGTCGGGGCTATGGGGCGTGGCTGTCTATTAAGTTTATCCGGCGAGTATCCGCGTACGCTACGTGATTGCGACGGACTTTTGATCACATTAAAATTTCGTGGCAACTGATCAAGTGAGACTAAAGTGCTATGTTTATAACATTCATACAGTTATCTCATAGCTACTTGTGGATTCCAAATATTGTATCACATTCCGATAAATAGAAAATGTTAAACTTTCCGATCGAACAATCGAACACCCAAGTTTTCCCGAAACAGATCAACACATGAAATAAGTTTAAAAACATTCACTTCGTGCCTCAGTACCAACGGTCCAGCCGTAGAAGGGTCAAGCCAACGCCTCACATGTGGCACGCCGTACTGCCCCAAACCCTAAGGTTCAAAGGGCAGTTCAAGACGGTCATATAATCGAGTTAAGGTTTGTTGGCTTCTAGAGAGACCATCATGTTACTTGCACTACTTAGAACGTTATTAAACCACGGAAAAATCCAACACTTGGAAATTTTCCGGCAGCGGAAAAAGTGGGTATTTATATCCGGTCGAACTTTTTAACATATTCTAAAAATACCCGGAAAGCCACATAGACAAAGTCTGATAATCCGATCGAATCTACAAACTCCCAATACAACCCAGAAAACTCAACTCTTGAGTGCAAATTAAAAATTCCCAGAAAACTCAGCACCACCAAATAGGAATTACTGTGCAAAATTCAAGAGGTGATGTGACAACTTGGCCGCGGAACCGCCGCACGAGGCATGCTTGTGCCGCGGTTCCGCCGCAGTTTAGACGAATTGGCCGCTCGAATTTCACAGTAATTCTTAAAAACTACTGCTGATTTTTCTGCATATTTTTAATTTGGAAAAATCCCCGATTTCAAAAATTGTACAGAGAGCATTTTGAGAGTTAGGGTTTCGGTTCGATCGGACTTCTAACTCGGTCTACGCATCGCCTAAGGCTCTAGCTAGGCTCTGATACCACTGTAGGGTTCCTAGGCACACTAATGAGGTCTCACAAGACATTAACCATGCCAATTTCAAATCTTACAAGTGCCGAGAAACCCTAATACGGATCGTTAACTAGAATTTTAGGCGAAAACGGAAGCTAGTTAATAACTTAACTAAAAGGTGAACGGAAATACAACCTTTGTAGATCCGTTCTTCCACCTACATAGCTCCGTGATGAAGTCCCTACGCTGTACCCATCGGATCCCGGACTCTCGCGGTGGTTTCATCGAAAGAACGATCGGGCTAGGTCGTCGACTTCGATGCCGAAGATGATCTACGTTGAGGCAACACAAGATCAAGCTCCCACTTCACCAAGTTATGAAACTTGTGAAGAAAACACCCTATACTACTTGGCAAGTGGTAGAGGATGAAGAAATAGGAAGTGGGTTCACTTTAGAATTGGATTTCTCACTTTTTTCTCAAGTTGCCATTGATGGAGGCAAGCTTTCTTCCTTTTTGAAGATGAAGAAGAAGAAGAAAAAGGATTATGATAAGAATAATGAGAAAATAGAAAATAGATCATTCTTATCATAATTTCAACCATGGTTAAGTGTAGAGAATAAACTAGGGTTAGTTTTAATGGTTAGGTTTAGGAAAACAACAAGAATGGTCAAGCTTTCAACACTTCATGAAATTTCTACAAAACAACAAAATAAGCCACCATTCTCTTTATCTTTCCAAAATAAAATAAATAAAATAAATGAATGAATATGTGAATCAAATGAAACCCTAACCATTAACTAACCATAGTTTAAATCACACACTAACCCATGTTTGCATGTATCATCAAACATGATACAAACAAGTGCACAAAAGTATATAACATATACAACTTGTGTACATCAAGTGAGATAATCCATCTTAAGTGAACCAATACTAGTTAATGCAAAGTAATATATCAAATATATAATTATACATTAAATCATTAAATCAACATTTGATTTAACGATCCGGTCATATCGCATATAACCGACTAATATCCAATGTATCGGCTTATCGAATCAATCCTTGATTCGATAACTAGGTTATATCACATACAACCATTCGATACATGCATCACGAGAATAGAATACGGTATCACATACACGCATTATTCTCGGTCCCGCACATATCTCATATGCGCTCCTATTTCGTTTCGCTTGAGCCAGGAAACCTTTGTGTAGGACTCTAAAGACTCGTCAATACGCCGGCAGCAGATGATGATCATATCAAACACTCACAAGCCGCAAGCGGTCTGCTAAACGTAACGGCCACCCGGGTATTGAGCGATCAGAAGATCGACGAGCAAGCCCGCTCATACTCCTGTGAATCCAACCAGTAACACTTACCGTACAGTCCGGTCTCGTCGTCTGATATGTCGCATATCTCGCCTAGGGGTGGTAAACGTCAGACCCCAATAGCTCGATAAGTCGTGTCGATATGAGGTCTATAATAGTTCGAGAAACTACTGGTAACACTTACCAGTAAATCTCAGCAACCCTGGCCAGGGATTTCCGGTTATAGCCAATCAAACACAGCGCAACATCAACTCCCTATTCCGGGAGAGACGAATCCCCTCCTATCGCTCATTGCCTCCATGTGATTCGGGACTGTACCCAAAAACCACCGTTTTGCACGCCCTCTTAGACGTGGTAAGGTGGAAATCAAAGCACAGTGGGAACCACATAAGTCTCTATGACGATCTCGGGTCAACAGACTACTCTGTACCAGTGTCACCAGAGAACTGCCATCTGACGTAAGGTATAATACCATCTGGGAGTTCTCGGCGAATCCGTCCAGTGTACCCAGTCTCCACTGAGCACCCGTATATCATCTCTGATGTCAAACACCAATGGATATGGGATTATCCATCGCCCATCTGTATGGGTCGAGAAGGTATATGCTAGTCTACACTGGTATATCGATGCCCCGTCTCGATACACCCACGACTAGGGACCTTGAAGGATGCACTTATGGACTACCATGTCCCCACTAGTATGATCCGCATCATAGTCCAGGTAGTCAAGTACACATCCTAAGGGCTTTACCAACATGTAATCAGAGAGACAATCAGTATACACGTTAAGATAAAGAGTAACCAGATAGCATACTATCATGTCGAGCAAAAAAGTCCTCCCTATATATGTCCCAGCATCCACTATAATATACATCCTATGTACAGTAATGGCCTCTAGGGCATACATATAACTAACATAGCTCTGACCCTCATCTTTCCACGTATCCATACGTACATGACTCCCAACGGTATCCCTATGATCACCGCCGAGTCATTGGTACTGTCACCGGATGGTATGGTTCCCCTGCCGGGCTCATCGGCATGAACCTTCGATCTTCTTGCCCCGGGGTACCTCCGGGCCCCACCATATACCCTCTACGGTCTCGACGCCTCCTCGTAGGGGTATATATAAATCAGAACCGATAAAACTCATGGTGTATGAGCAAATATCATATCAAGGAAACCGGGTTTTTCAATGTATGCATAATTTCATGAACTCCCGTGGTTCCCAAATCAAGAAAACATCATAAAAATCCATATAAGAATGCGCAAATCCATGAATAGAATATATGCGACATAAACTGAAATGCGAGCATATAAAAGGAAAACTGCTAACTAACATCAGTAAAGGTAAATATGTAACTGCAATTGAATATATGTGTAAAATACAGGTGTAGCAAGGTATAGGTATCGACCAATAAGAACTGATGTAGTATACCCCCTCCGGGTATGAGTGGAATATGTGAGTGAGGTATATCGGTAGCTAAATGTCATATGTGATGAGTAATGTGAATCGATGTCGCAAAGTCCCTAACCAAGCAATATAATATCTATAAAGGGTTTGTGTGTGGCACGGCAATTATTGACGGTGTGTGTAGCATACAATCAGTGCTCGTGCAACATGAATCGTCAATAATATGTGCAGTGTCCTACGGCTACTAGTCCAAGCACAACATCTAAGTAATAGGGTAAATGTGCAATTCTAAACATAACCTAGAATATGCGACAGGTATAACATTCCTAGCCCAGACGCATAACGCCATGCGGGCGATTCCCCTGTAGATGTTAAATCTAGTCACCTGGTCGCGTGCTACACGTAGCCGAGCACCTGCTTCTCTTTCGTTGCTGCATCCGACGTACCCGCGTGCGAACCTGTAATTTACACAAGAAATCTATATATAAGCAAAATATCTCGCAAAACACGATATCGAAACCAAACAAGAAACTCGCGTCGCGAACTGAACGCGCGTGTGCACGGTAATTTGAAACGTGTATATACTTGTCTATAACTATCCGACACGTCGCGACACGCTGGATAACAGAACCTAATCACGTATTGCGCGTATCGTGCAAACAAAACAAACTAGAAATACGATAAATGGTCCCAGATTTCGCTACAGGTAAAATCATACAAAATTGCACATACTAAAACACTGTAAAATATAGCAGACTACCATAGGAAAAACCCCAACACCCCAGCCCCTTACCTGGCCGCAATTTGCGGCCAGAATGCTTAAATTTGCGGCCTGTTTTGGGAATGGAGGGTTCGTGTTCTGGTAGTGTGGTCTATACCTAGTAAGCATGCTGCAGTTTTCTCAATTTTATCCTGAAGGGTCCGGGTCAAAAGCAGATCACAGAAATCCCCAATATCGCTTAAAAACACCAATTTGCACACAAAGTAAACCCTATGGTATTTTAGTGAAACCTAGGGTTAATCTCAGTTAAGGTGACCCTAATAACACTTAAATAAGCAGGGTTAACCAACACAATCATCACTTAACCAAAACCCTACACAATTCACCATAATTAACACAAAACTCACTATTTAACACTAATCGAAACAAAATCTACACAAGCTTAGCAACTAGGGGATTGAGTTCAGAAATTATACCTTAATGGACCCTAGGAAGCAGGAGATGGAGAAGAAGGGGAAGAAGAACTGCTGTAGTTGCTGGGGCTGCTGCTGCTACAGCTTCTGTTGTTGCTGCTTGCTTCTGTAGCTGCTGCTGATGCTGCTGCTGCTGAAGCCTCTGCTGCAGCTGATGGGCTGCTGGTGTGTGTGTGTGAGATTGTGAGAGAATGATGGAAATGAGAGTGAGAAGTGAGAGTGAGAACATATGTCAATAACCCCTCCCTCTCTCATCATTTAATGAGGTATGGCTCATTCCATGTAGCACCATGCTCTTCTCTCTCTCTCTCTCTTGGTCAACAATTGAAAATCATTTTCAAATCTTTTTTTCCCTCTTTCTTTTAAAATCAACCTTACACAATTAAAACCCAAAAGCACCTAATACAATTTTTAAACTAGATTAGGGAAATGTTTAGCTCACCATGTTTGGTAATCATGGTTAAACCCCAAATTAACACCCTAGTTAACATGCACAAGTGTGTGCAAGGTTAGGAAAAATCTAATAAAATATTCATTAAATAGGATAAAATATTTAAAAATCAATTTAGTAAACTTTTATTAAAAACCATATATTAAACTATAATTAGCCACTAAACACATCCTAAGGTGTTACAATCTTCCCCCTTAAAGAAATTCTTCCCCGAATTTACAAATATACTGCTATGCGTACCTTCAAAGAGAAGATTACAAACTCTCTAATCTCGCTCGCAGCCTCCTAAGTGATTACCTCACTATACGGCTACGTCCAAGAAAAACCCTTCACAGATGGTAAGACCTTGGACCGACGTTTCTTCACCTGCCGAGCCATTAACACAATTAGCTGCTGGCGAACGAAAGATCGCGTCCAAACTAAATAGACTGGTGGCAAATCATGTGAGTAAGGTCATGAAGGTAATTGCAAAGTATCGACACAAGGAATACGGGGTGAATATTCAATAATCTGGGTGAAAGTGCCAAATTAAAGGCAACGAAACTAACTCGCTTATAGGATCTCAAAAGGACCTACAATCCTGGGATAAACTTCCCAAAACTCAATACGTCATTTATCGAAAAAATCCGTAGGAATACATGATCTGTCCCTGCGAAATCGAGTCTATGGCCAACACAGTCGGCATAAGACCTCTGTTTGCACTGGGCTACTTTCATCCTGACCTGAATCAACTGGATCATCTCCGAAGTCTTTAGACCAGCTGGGGTCCCGAAATCCTACTTACGCAGAGTCAGAAAAACAACAGACTGGTGATCGACACGACCTAACCTCTAAACCTAATGGTTGCCAACTGGAGTGTCTCCTGGTAACAGCTATCGAAGGAGAACCCTAACAATGGCGAGCGACGATCCCCAACTGCTGACAACAATTAACACAAACGCACAACTTAACAAGAACAACTGAGCACATTGAGTATAACCGGACGACAAGAATCCGAATGGAGTCACACCCAGACTAACCCTGGGTGGACACCATAACGAAATTCGTGGAGATCTGCTCCCATTCCTACTTCGGAACGGTTAAAGGTTGCAACTCTCCAGCCGGCCTTAGATGCTCAACCCAAACACACAAAAGACGGACACCTTGATACGAAACCCAAAGCTTCTCTTTACATCCTTTCCCACCCGTAACTATCTCACAAGCCACGTCAATGTTGGTGGAACTCGAATGAATACAGAGAGTTGACTGATGTGCCTGTTCTAGGATTTCATGTCTCTACCCGATAACATCAGGTACACAAACACGTCCCTAACTTAGCACACCGTGTCACAACTCAAGGATTCTGAATCATTACCTAGCCGAGTATGCTCAAGTATCTCTGACGAACGAGCATCGGCGGGCAGTGTCTCGTCAAAGCGATTAAAGAAAAGTGGTCGGGCGCGGACATGAGCAAGCTGTCCCCTCAGTAGAGACGAATTTAAGCTATACTCAACGATCGCATAAGAACTGTAAATCTGCGGAGGACTATCACAACAATCAATCCGCTGCAGGAAGACGTACATTAAGCTCTGGTGGCCCGTGAAAATCTGACACGACTCTGGAACAAATAGTGTCTCCAAATCTCCAACACAAAACCACCGCGGCCATCTCCAGATCATGAGTGGAATATCCTTCTCGTACTTTCCCCAAATGTAGGGAAGCAAAAGAGATAACTTTATACTGTCAGCTCAGTACACACTCGAGCCCCACTCAAGAAACATTACAGTTAAATAACAAAGTCGCCCGAACCAGAAAGCAAAGAAAGAACTGATGCAGTTGTTAACCGAATCTTCAACTGCCGAAAACTCCGCACACATGCCTTAGTTCAAAGAAAATAAACCTCTATTCCGGTCAATTCAGTCAATGGTGCAACACTACACTAGCAATCCTATACGAAACGGCGGTAAAAACCCGCTAAGCCCAAAATCTGCGGACCTCTTCCCTGCACACAAGTCTGGGCCTAAGCTGTACGGCCAAGATCTTCCTTGAAACCATACGAAATCGTCTCCCGTGACTACAAGACCTAGGAGTCAACAAAAACAAGCCAGAAGAAACACTCCGAGAATCTAGCAGACCGCTGGGGCTCTCCCAGTATTTACATAACAAATCCTCAAGTGCTGCCCCTGTTCCTCAAGACACATTAATTAGACCAGAATGTCGTAAATAACACAACAATAACTGGTCGAGGAACGGCCTGAAGAAATCCGGTTCATCACATCTACGAATGCTGCCAAGGCATCAGTGAATCCAATGACTCACCAAAACACACAAAGCCCGTAGCACGCACAAGGCAGTCTTCGGAATGCCATCACTCCGGACCCGCAACAATGATGACCTGATCCCGAACAAACTTAGAAAATGTCTCGCACTGCGGAGCTGATCGAAGAAATCGTCAATGCGAGGTAAAAGATACATATCCGCACCGTAAGCTGGTTCAATTAATGATCCGTTGATACATAACCTCAAACTGCCGTCTTTCTCTTTGATGAACAGAAATAGGAGCTTCCAAAAGCGAAACACTCAGACGCACGAAAGTCCCCGACAACAACTCTGCAGCTGATCCTTAAGCTCTCTAAGGTTCGCCGGCTCATCTGGAACAACGTCGGAAAACTCTCGTACGAAAGGAACCGGTTCCAACAAACTGTAAGTCCACGTTACCACTCCCAGTTCTTTCGGGCTCGCGGAAACGGTGAAAAACGATTTTTCGGGTTATGGTAACATGGACTATAAAATACGGATCTTTTCTAAATTACACACTAGCAACTAACTAGAGCTTTACCTACTCGGTTAGGGGTTATACCTCAACTTGAACTCCTTCTCTTGGACTCCTTGTGGTGGTCGGATGGTTCTCTCCTCGTCGACTTCTCTTGCCGAAGATGGATCCAACTGAGGGTCTCTACCTTGAGCTCCTTCCTTGAACTTGAGGAAACTAAAGTGTCCGGCTTGCTAGACCGTCTACCTTAGGATAAGTAGAGAGTGTCTTTGGGTTTTTTATCTCAAGGAAATGGTTCTCAACTCATGAGAATGATTTTCCTTGAACTAGAGGAAGAGGAAGAAGAAAGGATGAGAGAGAATGAATATGAGAGAATGATAATAGTTTTACAACCATAACCAATATATGTGAATTAATCTAATTAATAATATTAATCAAAATGAAAAAGGTGATGGTTGGTTTGATAAGACCATTATCATTTCACATTAAATGTTTTTGCAAAGATCAAAGAGCATCTTTGGAGTGAAATGATGATGGTCAATGTTTCAGCCTTGGTCAACAAGTCAACCTTGGTCAACAAGTCAACAACCCTAACCATAACTCAATTTCATTTAATTAACACTATTAATTGATATTTCACATGTTCATTAGGGTTTGGAAAAAGACAACTGTCAACTGTGCATACACACCCGTTCCAAAACCCTAATGAAAATCCTCTTCCTCTGCCTCAAACAACTGTGCATACACACCCGCATTCGTGTTCTGAGGAACACGAATACAATGAGATAAAACTAACCCCAAAACATATACTAGGATCTGGCTCAAACCAGAGCCCGCTAGTAATGACTGTCCGGACACCATACGTGCACAAGTGCGCGGATGTGAACGAACCCCATCGCAAAACCATGCGACCTCTACTCTGTTTTGCCCAAAGGAGAATAACCCTCTATGCGGGACTCTAAAGACTCGATACTACGCTGGCAGTTTGTTTAACCACAGACCGCAAGCGGCACTAGCTGTACGTAACTGTCACGACCCGAAAGTACGGAACATGACCGGCACTTAAACTACGAACGTCTCGAGGCGTACGTAATCTAAGTAAACCGAAAACCCAGAAATCCAAACCAAGAAAAGATGTAGAGTGCAGGAAAAACCAACTTAAAGCAAGTAGTTTCAATAGCATAAGCCGAATTATGCGGTTTTTTAAAACCATCAAAAATTTCCTGAAAATTTCGGCAGAGTCTCCTTTGTAAATACTGGCTCCCAAACGGGATACAACATGAATAGTATACGAAATCAATAAAAAGGCATCTCCAAGCGGGAGCTAGCTCTTCGTCAATCGGCGGTCACAACCACACAAGCAATATAATATACAACGCCAACGGCGAGGATCAAAACTCAAAAGGAAACTCAAAACAACAAGAAATCCACAGAAATACACCGCGCGACTCTAAGGTCGAAAAAATAACATCACTGATCTCTATCTCAAAAATAAATACATGTTTGGTTGATGGAACTTCTAGATACAACCGAATAATAATAAACAAGATGTAATGATGGGTACGATACAAATAAACTCACCTACTAGCAAGTCACCCGGAAATTGAAATAGTGCCAGCAAAGCCGTAATGAAACCTGTACGGCGAAACCTGCAAGAACTGTGGCACCACGGGGGTGAGTTGCCAACTAGTGAGTAGAAAAACATCTACGCACAGAAATCGCATAAATAACGCAATCCTAGGTCAATGATCATAATATATCCTCAAATAAATAACCAGCAACCCATAACAATGGTTAGGGTAAATATCTAACCCAAGTGTAAATCCATGTGCCGTGTCAGTGCCTCAGGTAGCAATGTTTGAATGCATGAAACAGAATGCATGTACTGAAGAAAACTGCTTTCATAAATCAGTGAGATTTCTGTATTTTAAAAGTGAAGTACAATAAATGAAATCAGCATAAAACAGTGCCCAGCATCGACACAAAACAAGTGTCCAAATATCTCGATATCTCTGTATCACAATCTCTGTACATCAATATCTCAAAATCTTAAAATCTCAATCACAATATCTAAGGCGCCGTCAATCCAGACCGGCCCCTACCATCTATCTCAAGACCACGACGGCATCCTCCGGATATCCGACACGTCGGGTAATATCACCGGTCGGTAGTGCTCCCCTGCCAGGCTCAATGTCAACAACACGATCCTCTTGCCTCGGGGTACCGCGCCGGGCCCACCATGTACCCGAAACGGTTCCTCCAATTCTCGAATCGGGTCTCGAAATCCATCAGCAAACTCATGGTGGACGATTCATACATCATGGAAAACCGCACTATTTATTTTAAAAGAGAGAAAAGGTTTATTTATGTTTTTGCGGTTTTTCTCCAAATCCAGAAAATCTCATGGAAATCTGAATCCGAAACCTCAATAACACGTAAAATAGTGAATAGATGCATGAGAATCCATGAATGCGGCATAACAATGAATAACAATATGCATGAAGTAGCAGGTAATAACTACAATGTCTAAACTAACATATACGGCAAGTACACTAATATCATGTCTAAACTATTAGATAACAGGCAATGTCAAGCAATAATATTTTCTAAGGTGTACGTGACATGGCAATTACCGATGAAGATGTGTGTGAGCCGGTAAGTATGTGTGCGTGGTACATACGCATCATCGGTAATGGTGCTGGTGTCCTAACAGAATGATATCAATAATGGAGTATGAAACATAATATAAGCATGCGATGCGAAGCGAACCACAATAATGAGCGGGAGCTGAATACTAGACGCAACTATAACTAATCTGCATTAATCTAATATAAGTCCAACAAATGGTGCCTTTTGAAATAACACGAATCATGGGGTTTTGAAAATAGGGCTACGGTGTTTTTATGAAAAGATACGTCTTTTGAAATATCCGTAGGATCCCTTGGGCTGTCTTTTAAAATACCCACGATTCGTTAGTTTTTGAAATAGGTAAGAATCGAATCTAATCTAACAACTAAACTAAACTAAAGGGCTAAGCTAACAAGCTGGACTACAGGTAAGGAAACCGCCTAACATCTGAGTCGATACATATACATACCTATATATATATTAGTCGGTGATCCCGCCTCAATAATATCATATCCGATACCATATCTATAATCAGACATCCCAAGTCAAGAGTGCGGATCAATCATCAAAATATAGCTCGTACGTAAATCCGTCGTACGGCATCCCCAAATCTGGGTACGGGTTAATATCACATTCATCATACTATTCACCTGGTATCCTCTTTATCAAATATCATGATCGGGGTACTGATCTATGTCTAGTACAATACTGATACCGCCTAAGTATGCATGGACGTGTGTAAAACACTACGTCAAGGACCCGCTACAACGTCATGTCGTATCTCAAATACGAATCCTGCCATATCACCGATATCACAACCTCAACACAAATCTCATCGACTCATCTCAATCCCAAGTATCATCCTCAAATCCATATGTGAACACATAGTCCCATACCCATATGAACATATAACTATATATAATCCCGTAAACACAAATGGAAGAAGAATGTATGCAAGTATGGGTGGGTGTGTGCATGTATGGTGCGACCACTACTCTAGGGTTTCGCGATACTAAACCATCCATATTTATCATCAATAAACTCAAACAAAATATAATCAATAAATGTTTGTATACATATTCGTATACATCACCACGAACTGCGGGGGTGCTATACGCCATCCACCCGACTTCTCTCCGTAGATATAAATCTACTCACCTGGTCCTCGCCCGCCGGTGCGGACGTCGCCACGCGCTTGCTTGTCGTCTCGAAGTCCACATGGGGTACCTACATATCATAACGCACCATATTGCATTAAAATCCGACTCATGACCAAAACGACGCACGAATCCCACATAGGTCAAAACCTATGGTTGCTTTCACAAATCAACCCAAAAACCCTCGACATCGGCGTACAAATGCCAAACCATCGAGAAAACTCCCAACACACTCATTTGTATAATTACAAGCACTAATTATAATATAAAATAGCTTAAAATTCACAAAAACCCCAATTTCACTTAAAAAGTCATTTTTCCGAAAATCTAGCAAGCACAAATCACCGTTTTAGTACAAAACTCGATGTATAAACGAATCTAGCGGCCACAATATTCACTAAATATCTTAAACAAGTCATAAAAATAATTCACATAATTTAATCTCCTTAAATTCCAAAAACCCTAAAATTCTAGTTTACAAAATACCTAAATTTTAACAATTTTATAGCAAAAATGCACAAACTACAATCTAGCTTGGATTTTCATGAACTAAAATATTAAACTACACTTTAAAATGTTAATAATGCCATGAATACCCTAATTAGATTTTTGTCTCCATTATTTAATCAAATTCCAAAAACCTAGTTTGCTTAAAAACTTGATTTGGACAAATTAAATGCAACAATTTACATAATAGCAACAAGATTAGGTTTTCCAAACCTTAAGAGGTTCAACTACACAATTAAAGCATGAACAATTTATCAAAACCCTTATCTTGATCCAAACCCAATTCCTTACAATTTCAACTTGAAGGGTAAACCAAGTTAACACCTAATTAAACACTTAATTAAGCTAACATAAGCAAAAATCAACAATTAACTATAAGGTTAAAATTATACCTCCATAATTTTATTGATCTCACATGAAATCTAGCCTCCTGAAATGCTCTCTCTTCACCAAGATCCAAGCTTGGATGGCAAAGGAATAATGGGTAGGGATTAGATTTTTGGGTTTGCTTTGATTTGTGTTGATTTTGGTTGATTTTTGAATGAATTTGGAGGTGAAGGAAGATGAAGACTTGAAGAAAATAGGGGGGGCTGCCAACAGATCAGTTTCGGCCAGGAGAGGAGAGGGGTGAGGTGTGGTCTGGGGGTGGGTGAAGTCAAGGGGAGAAAAGAAGACCAAGTCAACAAAAGACCATACTCTTTTTACTATTTTCTTATTTCCTTTGTTTTCTTTTTTCTTGATTTCTTTTCTTCTATCAAGAAGTGGGGGAAAACTTGGAGAGGTCTGCTGAATATGGGAGTGTGTGAGTGTGCGTGTGTGGGGGGGGGTGAGGGAAAATGACAAATACAATACCCCAAACATCCATTTACACTAAAAAAAAGCCTTTTTTCTTCAATAATTTCTAAACCATTTTGGCAAACGATTTCGTTTCAAAAACCACATGATAAAATTTTATTTAAAGTTTTATGATGCACAAAATTTGTTTCAACTCATTCGAATTTGTAATTTTCCCTAATTAAATATATTAGTGACGGCTTAAAATAATATTAAAATAATTAATTTCGGAAAAATTTTCAGAAAATTTGAAATTTCACCAGTGGGTCAATAAACACAAAATACTAGTAATTACATGGCTAGAATATGTATATTTAATTTTATAATAAAGATATTTGTATTTTGACTTTTTACAGAAAACCCCCTTATTTTACCGTTTTTCGAAATTTCACCGAAACGATTTTCAAAACGTTACAATCTTCCCCCCTTAAAGAAATTCGATCCCCGAATTTAAATTAAAACTCCCCCCAAATACTAAAACATCTAAACCAAAACCATCAAGTCGTCGGGGCTCCGAAATTGTAAATACATAAAACAAATCGTAGCGCAGCGCATGCGCATGAAAAATGAACATATAACTCAAATCAAAACTCCGTCAAGCATCCCGCAATCATCGGAGTCATGGGGAAGACATCAATGCCAAATCCAAAGCAAAACCAATATGATATAACTCGAAACTATACATGTAAATATCGAATCTATATATGTAAGTATCTGAAGGAAATGCATGTCAAATCTCTTTAAGTCGCAGTGCAACACGTATAACACTGCACAGTGGCGGACGTCTATCATAAGAAAATAACTATATACATATATACCTTTGCTTGAAATGTACGTTCCGCCGTTTTTGAAACAATTTAGAAGGGTCTCCTTGTTTTAAACATTTCGTGTCATATCAGACACGTAGGTAAATACTGAGGCTATAGCTCGCTTTTTGGAAATCCCTTCAATAACTATCAATGCATGCAAAATAAATTCAGGTACTGTCCTCTGACTAGTCCTGCTTAGTACGAAAACACATTGCAATTATCATAAAAAAAACGTACTGCTCTATAAGAAATCAATCCCAAAATACGCGTATGAATACTACGTGCGTCTGGTGCGCACGACAATCAAAATCCATATACGTGCCATATAAGTGCACAGAAACAAGATCTAAGTGCATTGGGTGTGCACAAAGCATCTGTCGTAGGCAACGTGTATGCCTGACAGCAAAATCAGGTGCATCTGACATGCACGAAAAATCTATCACAATCGAAATCGAAGTCCAGTGCATCTAAGTCCATAAAAGGCGTATCACTGCACTGCAAGCATATATAAACTATACAGAGTGCAGGAACCAAATCGTGTGCGTGCATATGCACAAAATTAACTCAAATGTATAAAACCGTAAAATCACAAACATGTGAAACCAAAGCACGAAAACGATATCAAGTGCAACACTGTGCAAAGATCGTAAATCCTTAATCATCAAAATCAAATCATGCGAATAAATCACCCAAAACATCGAAATCAATAATGGCGGAATAGTACCGCTCAAGTGCATCCTCTAAGAATCTCGGGCCAACTGTCGCGGTCACTAGTGGGACGTCTCGTCAATGATCATGAACTCTGGCCTGCTGGTGTGCGTAACAATGACCACTCCTGGGTCAAGGTCTTCACTGTGAATTACCAATCTCTCGGTCCATCGGCTCATCGGCCCTGTCAGGTGTGCTAACGGGGATGATCTCGTTCTGGCACGTCTCTTGTCATCTCCCAGTCAATCATCGCGACCACTCGTAAGACAGCATATCACTGGCGTCGGCCTCTGGCTCTCTGAATGTACGTGACACATCTGATCCTGGGTGCAAGTATCATTGCAGCAGTGTCCTGGAAGGAATCCTGCTCACGGTCTCTTCCATGTCTCGTCTCTGCCAACTGTCCGGAAGTCATCGTCCTTTCCTATATCTGCATCTTGCTCTGGAACAACTGCATACTCATCGCAACTCCTTCTGGAAGGTAAATCCAAGTACCATGCCTCGGCATGCGCATCGCATCTCTGATGTCGGCGGAGTGGAACGTCATTTCATCAAGATCTCGTATGAACCTCTTACTCCACTTTTCTAATGTCGACTGCTCTAGACTCGTCTCGTCGTGGCTGCATGGACTGAGCTCCAACGACTATCCTCGTATCTGGAGTCTCCCAAGAATGCATCTCACCACCTAGCATCCGAATGAAGTCGAACCATTCGATCGACTCGTCAAAACCTCATAATCCCCCAATAGCTCAACATCTTGGGCACAGTTTAATAGTATCGAACACATACCAAAGCATCGGTGGTCCAGCCTTAGAAGGGCAAACCCAAGCCTCACTAATAGCGCCGCAGAACTGCCGCAAACCCGAAGGTTCCAAGGCTTTCACACGGTCATTAAGTCGAGTTAGGGTTTCATTCTTCTAGAGAGACCATAGAATTGCCTGCATGTCTTTCCGACTACTTTAAACTTGGAATAATAGGTTTCTGACATTCGATCGTCTCTGTCGACTCTCAACGTCTCCGCGTGAAGTCGTCTCTAGCAGGAATCAATCTATCTGATGACCTCGAATCGGGGTAGGCGAACGAACCACCTGTCCTAGTCATTCATCATCGGGTGACTAGCGACCTTCTATCATCTATTAGTACAACTCGTCCCACAATAGCTCCAACATATGGGGCGATATCTCGTCACTCACAGCAACAACTGGCTCACTCGTCTGCACGCTGAACAGTGCCTCAATCATCATGAGTAAGCAATACACCAACGGTCATCAAAATCTGGCTGGCCTCTGTCAGTGGCTCAATCCTCTAGTGCTGATCAGCACATCCGAGTAACCTCATAAAGGCGATCCGCCAAACGCTCGTGGCGCGGAAACACAATATAAAGACACATCTCCGCAATCGTGTGTCACCGGAATTTCGCCCTGGTCAGTCCTCGTTCGTGACGAGCTCGTGCTGACCGCTACTCTAGCTGTAGCTCTCCCTGCCCGTAATCGTGGCAGCAAAACCATAACTGGTACTGATGAGGCTAGATCGGAATGAATATAATACTGAACAAAGAAATGTACATCTAAAGGCTTCTTAAGTGGAGTAGCGTATCGTAAATATGCCGCGGAACATACCTACGGTACGTCACTCTACTTTAGTCACCTATTCCATCAACCAAGGTTCATCCTACGCTCCGAAGGTAAAACCTAACGCTCTGATACCAACTTTGTCACGACCCAGAACATGACCGGCACTTAAACTACGAACGTTTCGAGGCGTACGTAATCTAAGTAAACCGAAAACCCAGAAATCCAAACCAAGAAAAGATGTAGAGTGCAGGAAAAACCAACTTAAAGCAAGTAGTTTCAATAGCATAAGCCGAATTATGCGGTTTTTTAAAAACATCAAAAATTTCCTGAAAATTTCGGCAGAGTCTCCTTTGTAAATACTGGCTCCCAAACGGGATACAACATGAATAGTATACGAAATCAATAAAAAGGCATCCCCAAGCGGGAGCTAGCTCTTCGTCAATCGACGGTCACAACCACACAAGCAATATAATATACAACGCCAACGGCGAGGATCAAAACTCAAAAGGAAACTCAAAACAACAAGAAATCCACAGAAATACAACGCGCGACTCTAAGGTCGAAAGAATAACATCACTGGTCTCTATCTCAAAAATAAATACATGTTTGGTTGATGGAACTTCTAGATACAACTGAATAATAATATACAAGATGTAATGATGGGCACGATACAAATAAACCCACCTACTAGCAAGTCACCCGGAAATGGAAATAGTGCCAGCAAAGCCGTAATGAAACCTGTACGGCGAAACCTGCAAGAACTGTGGCACAACGGGGGTGAGTTGCCAACTCCTTATTAGAAAAACATCTACGCACAGAAATCGCATAAATAACCCAATCCTAGATCAATGATCATAATATATCCTCAAATAAATAACCAGCAACCCATAACAATGGTTAGGGTAAATATCTAACCCAAGTTTAAATCCATGTGCCGTGTCAGTGCCTCAGGTAGCAATGTATGAATGCATGAAACAGAATGCATATACTGAAGAAAACTGCTTTCATAAATCAGTGAGATTTCTGTATTTTAAAAGTGAGGTACCATAAATGAAATCAGCATAAAACAGTGCCCAGCATCGACACAAAACAAGTGTCCAAATATCTCGATATCTCTGTATCACAATCTCTGTACCTCAATATCTTAAAATCTCAATATCTCAATAACAATATCTAGGGCGCCGTCAATCTAGACCGGCCCCTACCATCTATCTCAAAACCACGATGGTATCCTCCGGATATCCGACGCGTCGGGTAATATCACCGGTCGGTAGTGCTCCCCTGCCAGGCTCAACGTCAACAACACGATCCTCTTGCCCCGGGGTACCGCGCCGGGCCCACCATGTACCCGAAACGGTTCCTCCACTTCTCGAATCGGGTCTCGAAATCCATCAGCAAACTCATGGTGGACGACTCATACATCATGGGAAAACCGCACTTTTTATTTTAAAAGAGAGAAAAGGTTTATTTATGTTTTTGCGGTTTTCCTCCAAATCCAGAAAATCTCATGGAAATCCGAATCCAAAACCTCAATAACACGTAAAATAGTGAATATATGCATGAGAATCCATGAATGCGGCATAACAATGAATAACAGTATGCATGAAGTAGCAGGTAATAACTACAATGTCTAAACTAACATATACGGCAAGTACACTAATATCATGTCTAAACTATTAGCTAACAGGCTATGTCAAGCAATAATATTTTCTAAGGTGTACATGACATGGCAATTACTGATGAAGATGTGTGTGAGCCGGCAAGTAAGTATACGTGGTACATACGCATCATCGGTAATGGTGCTGGTGTCCTAACAGCATGATATCAATAATGGAGTATGAAACATAATATAAGCATGCGATGCGAAGCGAACCACAATAATGAGCGGGAGCTGAATATTAGACGCAACTATAACTAATCTGCATTAATCTAATATAAGTCCTACAAATGGTGCCTTTTGAAATAACACAAATCATGGGGTTTTGAAAATAGGGCTACGGTATTTTTATGAAAAGATACGTCTTTTGAAATATCCGTAGGATCCCTTGGGCTGTCTTTTAAAATACCCACGATTCGTTAGTTTTTGAAATAGGAAAGAATCGAATCTAATCTAACAACTAAACTAAACTAAAGGGCTAAGCTAACAAGCTGGACTACAGGTAAGGAAACCGCCTAACATCTGAGTCGATACATATACATACCTATATATATATTAGTCGGTGATCCAGCCTCAATAATATCATATCCGATACCATATCTATAATCAGACATCCCAAGTCAAGAGTGCGGATCAATCATCAAAATATAGCTTGTACGTAAATCCGTCGTACGGCATCCGCAAATCTGGGTACGGGTTAATATCACATTCATCATACTATTCACCTGGTATCCTCTTTATCAAATATCATGATCGGGGTACTGATCTACGTCTAGTATAATACTGATACCGCCTAAGTATGCATGGACATGTATGAAACACTACGTCAAGGACCCGCTACAACGTCATGTCGTATCTCAAATACGAATCCTGCCATATCACCGATATCACAACCTCAACACAAATCTCATCGACTCATCTCAATCCCAAGTATCAACCTTAAATCCGTATGTGAACACATAGTCCCATACCCATGTGAACATATAATTATATATAATCCCGTAAACACAAATGGAAGAAGAATGTATGCAAGTATGGGTGGGTGTGTGCATGTATGGTGCGACCACTACTCTTGGGTTTTGCGATACTAAACCATCCATATTTATCATCAATAAACTCAAACAAAATATAATCAATAAATGTGTGTATACGTATTCGTATACATCACCACGAACTGCGGGGGTGCTATACGCCATCCACCCGACTTCTCCCCGTAGATATAAATCTACTCACCTGGTCCTCGCTCGCCGGTGCCGACGTCACCACGCGCTTGCTTGTCATCTCGAAGTCCACATGGGGTACCTACATATCATAACGCACCATATCGCATTAAAATCCGACTCATGACCAAAACGACGCACGAATCCCACATAGGTCAAAACCTATGGTTGCTTTCACAAATCGACCCAAAAACCCTCGACGTCGGCGTACAAACTCCAAACCATCGAGAAAAATCCCAACACATTCATTTGTACAATTACAAGCACTAATTATAATATAAAATAGCTTAAAATTCACAAAACCCCAATTTCACTTAAAAAGTCATTTTTTCGAAAATCTAGCAAGCACAAATCACCGTTTTAGTACAAAACTCGATGTTTAAACGAATATAGCGGCCACAATATTCACTAAATATCTTAAATAAGTCATAAAAACAATTCCCATAATTTGATCTCGTTAAATTCCAAAAACCCTAAAATTCTAGTTTACAAAATACCTAAATTTTAACAATTTTATCACAAAAATGCACAAACTACAATCTAGCTTGGATTTTCATGAACTAAAGTATTAAACTACACTTTAAAATGTTAATAATGCCATGAATACCCTAATTAGATTTTTTTCTCTATTATTTAATCAAATTCCAAAAACCTAGTTTGCTTAAAAACTTGATTTGGACAAATTAAATGCAACAATTTACATAATAGCAACAAGATTATGTTTTCCAAACCTTAAGAGGTTCAACTACACAATTAAAGCATGAACAATTTATCAAAACCCTTATCTTGATCCAAACCCAATTCCTTACAATTTCAACTTGAAGGGTAAACCAAGTTAACACCTAATTAAACACTTAATTAAGCTAACATAAGAAAAAATCAACAATTAACTATATGGTTAAAATTATACTTCCATAATTTTATTGATCTCACATAAAATCTAGCCTCCCAAAATGCTCTCTCTTCACCAAGATCCAAGCTTGGATGGCAAAGGAATAATGGGTAGGGATTAGATTTTTGAGTTTGCTTTGATTTGTGTTGATTTTTGAATGAATTTAGAGGTGAAGGAAGATGAAGACTTGAAGAAAATGGGGGGCTGCCAACAGATCAGTTTCGGCCAGGTGAGAAGAGGGGTGAGGTGTGGTGTGGGGGTGGGTGAACTCAAGGGGAGAAAAGAAGACCAAGTCAACAAAAGACCATACTCTTTTTACTATTTTCTTATTTCCTTTGTTTTCTTTTTTCTTGATTTCTTTTCTTCTATCAAGAAGTGGGGGAAAACTTGGAGAGGGCTGCTGAATATGGGTGTGTGTGTGGAGTGAGGAAAAATGACAAATACAATACCCCAAACATCCATTTACAATAAAAAAAAGCCTTTTTCTTCAATAATTTCTAAACCGTTTTGGCAAACGATTTCGTTTCAAAAACCACATGATAAAATTTTATTTAAATTTTTATGATGCACAAAATTTGTTTCAACTCATTCCAATTTATAATTTTCCCTAATTAAATATATTAGTGACGGCTTAAAATAATATTAAAATAATTAATTTCGGAAAATTTTTCAGAAAATTTGAAATTTCACCAGTCGGTCAATAAACACCAAATACTAGCAATTACATAGCTAGAATATGTATATTTAATTTTCTAATAAGGATATTTGTACTTTGACTTTTTACAGAAACCCGCTCATTTTACCGTTTTTTTCGAAATTTCACCGAAACCATTTTCAAAACGTTATAGTAACGGTCCCCAGGTAGATGCCGATAAGAAGACTGATGAGGCGAACCCATCCGAACTCCTACTGAGCCTGTCTGTGACAATCTGCGTACAGTCCGGTCTGTTCGTCTGAGAATATCGCATGGCGGGCCTAGGGGGTGGTAAACGTCAGTCCCCTAATAGCGGTACAAGTCGGGTCGGAGTGTAGCCCAGAACACCCTGAGATGACACTGGAAACCTACCGGTGTATCTCTCTTGCCCTGGCCAGGGACGACAATGTGTAATGGCTCTCCTAGACACAGCGCGATATCAACTCCCAATACCGGGAGAGACGAATCCTATCTAACCGTCACTGCATCCAAGTGCTTCGGGACTACACCCAACTACTACCTGTTTGCACTACTCTTTTGAGCCGTGGTAGGGTAGTAATCAAAGTACAGTGGGAACACACTCGAGGCGAAGTGACAGTGTCAAGTCAGCGGACTAAGCTGTACTCATGTCACCTGGGAACTGATAACTGACGATAGGTATAGTACCAACCAACAGTTCCCGACGAGTCCTGTCCAGTGTACTCGTAACCTAACGAGCACCCACATACTATCTAAAGTACGACGTACTTACGGCTGTGGGACAGACCGTCTCCCGTGCTGTGATGAGAAGCGTATACGCTAGTCTACTCCGGAGTATCGATGCCCTGTCTCGATAGTCCTACGACTAAGGACCTGCATAAGGATGTGCTTGTGGATTACCCAGCCCCCACGAGTGTGACTGCCATCACAACGCTGGTAATCAAGCAAAGATCCTAAGGGCTCCACTAATGTGTATAGGCAATATGTTAAAAGAAACACATGTACACACATTGAAGTAGAAACAAACCAAGTAGCATACTACTATTTTGAGGAAGATTGTGTATACAATGGTGAATATCCTAAGATTCGATTAAGTAATATACAAACTAGTATGATACTGTAATGGCCTCTAGGGCATATACACTAACAATCTCCCACTTGCACTAAGGCCATGTACTGGCGTATCGAAGACCTATCATCTCGATCAGCCGCTCGAACTGAGTCTGGGGTAAGAACTTCGTGAATGGATCTGCAGTGTTTTCTTCTGAAGCAACCCTCCGAACCTCGATCTCTTGGCGATCCACGATCTCCCTGATCAGGTGATACCGCCTTAAGATGTGTCTGGATTTCTGATGGGACCTGGGTTCCTTCGCTAAAGCTATAGCCCCGTTGTTGTTGCAAAACAGAGGTATTGGATCAACAATGGACGGAACCACCTGAAGTTCTTTCAAGAACTTTCTCATCCAGACGGCTTCTCTTGCGGCATCAGATGCAGCGATATATTCCGCTTCCATAGTCGAGTCAGCAAAGGTTTCCTGTTTGGAACTCTTCCAACACACCGCCGCTCCATTGATGGTAAAGACAAAACCTGACATGGACTTAGAATCATCCTTGTCACTCTGGAAGCTGGAGTCAGCAAAGGCCTCAATCTGGAGGTCTTTTCCGCCATACACCAAGAACATCTCCTTAGTTCTTCTGAGGTACTTGAGAATGTTCTTTACCGCTATCCAGTGCTTCTCCCCAGGGTTTGACTGATACCGGCTTACTACACTTAGTGCATAAGCTACATCTGGTCTGGTACACAACATCGCATACATTATAGAGCCTACCGCAGAAGCGTAGGGTATAATAGACATGCGATCCCTTTCCAAATCAGTCCTGGGAGACATCTCTTTGGAGAGGGTGATCCCGTGACAAGCCGGTAGATTACCGCGCTTGGAATCTTCCGTACTGAATCTTTTCAGTATAGTGTCGATGTACCTGGACTGCGAAAGTCCTAATATCCTCTTGGATCTATCACGATGGATCCGGTTCCCCAGAATGTAGGAGGCATCACCCAGGTCTTTCATGGAGAATCTGTATGACAAGAATCCTTTGAAAGATTGTAGCATAGGAATGTCATTTCCTATCAAGAGAATGTCATCCACGTATAAAACGAGGAATACGACAGTTCGTGCTACAAATCTTCTGTAGATGCATGGTTCATCTGGATTTTTGATAAAGCCAAATTCTTTGACGGTCTCATCAAAACAGATGTTCCAACTCCACAATGCCTGCTTTAGTCCATAAATGGACTTAAGCAACTTGCACACCTTTCCGCTGCTCCCACTCTGAATGAAACTCTCTGGCTGGTCTATATAGACACACTCCTCTAAATTTCCATTTAGAAAAGCGGTCTTTACGTCCATCTGCCAGATTTCATAATCGTGGAAGGCAACAATGGCAAGAAGGATCCGAATGGATTTCAGCATAGCCACTGGAGAAAAGGTTTCGTTATAGTCCAAACCAGGTCTTTGACGAAAACCCTTTGCAACAAGTCTAACCTTATAGGTCTCGACCTGTCCATCTACACCAATCTTCCTTTTGAAGATCCACTTGCATCCTACGGGTTTTACCCCATCTGGAGCAACGTTCAAAGTCCATACTTTGTTGGTGTACATGGACTCCATTTCGGCCCGCATTGCATCCAGCCATTTTACCGAGTCAATGCTCTGAATGGCCTGCTGGAAGCCAGTCGGCTCATCATCATTACCAATGATGCAATCCTCTCTATCCCCGTCTATGAGAAAACCATAGTATCTCTCGGGCTGATGAGATTGCCTCCTACTCCTGCGGAGCGGCGTAGGAATGTCCTGTTCTTTCAAACCTTCTGGTTCTACTAAGCTTTCAGTAATAGTCTGTGGTTCTGGAATTTCTTCCAGTTCTATTGCGCTCCCACTAATTTCCTTTTCTAAAAACTGGTGTTCCAGAAAGTGGGCATTACGAGAAACAAAGACCTTTTGTTCCTTTGCGTGATAGAAAAGATACCCCCTGGAGTTCTTTGGGTATCCCACAAACTTGCACAGTACTGAGCGTGCCTCGACTTTGTCCGCATGCTGCTTTTTGACAAAAGCTGGACATCCCCAGATCTTCAGATATTGAAGATAGGGTTTCTTTCCACTCCATAACTCATATGGTGTGGTAGGCACAATCTTAGTTGGAACTCGGTTCAAAAGGTATGCAGTTGATTCTAGCGCATATCTCCAGAATGATCGCGGCAACTCAGCGTTACTCATCATGGAACGTACCATATCCAATAGGGTTCGGTTCCGTCTCTCCGATACACCGTTATGTTGCGGAGTGTATGGAGGAGTAAGCTGAGAGAGAATTCCATTCTCTTTTAAGTAATACAAGAACTCGGCACTTAAGTATTCACCACCTCGATCAGATCTTAGTGTCTTGATACTTTTGCCTGTTTGTTTTTCTACTTCATTCTTGTATTCTTGGAACTTTTCAAAGGTTTCAGATTTATGCTTCATTAAGAAGACATGTCCGAACCTTGAAAAATCATCTGTAAAAGTAATGATGTAAGAATAACCGCTTCGCGCATGTGTAGACATTGGACAGCACAAGTCACTGTGTACGAGCCCCAAGAGCTCGCTCGCACTTACGCCGTGTCCAGTGAACGGAGTCTTTGTCATCTTTCCTTTGAGACAGGATTGACAAGTTGCATATGAATGATATTCGAACGAATCCAAATATCCTTCTGTATGTAACTTCGTCAACCTTCTCTCATTGATGTGACCCAGTCTACAATGCCATAAGAAAGCATGATTGATTTCTGGAGACTTTCTTTTGTGTGTATTTTGGACATTGAAAATCTGTGGTTGGTTTAATATGTATATACCATTGTTTAATGTACCTGACCCAATCAAAACTTGATTAAGGTGAATGTTCACAACATTACTTACAAATGCAAATTCATAACCTTCTTTAGATAATAAAGATACAGATATGATATTACAGGTTGCATTGGGTACAAAATAACAATCACGCAAAACCAAAACATGCCCATCTGACAATCCCAGGTGATAGTCCCCCACGGACTCAGCATCCATACCAGCTCCGTTTGCAACTCTGAGGGTTATATCACCTACCTTCAAAACCCTACGCCTTCTCAGTGCCTGCAAAGAATTACGTATATGAGATCCTCATCCGGTATCCAATACCCAGGATGCAGAGTTTATTGATAGACAGTTTTCAATAACATACACACCTGAAGCTGAAGCCGCAACTTGCTTCAGATCCTGGTTTCTGGCCTTCCAAGCCCTGCAATCCTTTTTCCAGTGTCCACTCTTGTGACAGTAAAAGCATTCTTCCTTTCCCACAAGCTTTCCCGCTACCTTTGTTGCTTTTGCCTTTCCCTTCGTATCCACTTTACTAACACCGCCCCTTGGTTTGGTGCGGGCTTTCTTTTTCTTTCCCTTGGCTTTCTCCTTGGACTTCGAAGAGGAAGATCCTCCTACAAACAAAGTGGATGTTTCCCTACCTTTCTGTAGGGTACCCTCTGCACTCCTCAATATGTTGAGGAGCTCCGGAAGTTCAACCTCTTTTCCTTGCAAGTTGAAGTTCAGGATAAATTGGGCGTAAGTGGAAGGAAGGGACTGGAGAATCAAGTCCGTATAGAGCTCGTTCTCTAACGTGGTCTAAAGGTCCGCGAGCTCTTCAATGAAGCCAATCATCTTAAGCACGTGTTCTGCTACCGATGATCCGACGGCCAATCTCGTCGAAAATAACTTTTTCGAGACTTCGTATCTGGCGATACGGGATTGCTCTCCATACAGTTCTTTTGTATGAAGAAATATGGATTCCAGGTCCATATTCTCGTGCCTCCTCTGATGTTCATTGTCCATAGAGGCAAGCACGAGGCACTTGGCCTTCGCGCAATCGATCTCCCATGTCTTACGGATTTCTATATCCGCGACCCTGGAGGTGGGACCTGGGACAGGGGGAGCTTTGGTGGTAAGGAGATACCCCAACTTGTCGTAAGTGATTGCCATTTTGACATTCCTGAGCCAATCTTTGTAGTTTGGCCCTGTCAGTATTTTTTTATCTAGTAATAACTTAAGTCCGGTCATGTCGATTGGTCGCTGCAATTAGGAGAGAGAGAAGAAACACTTTAGCATGATGCACTTGCATGTTTAGAGTGGTTTTTAGTTTGTCTAAACAGGATGGCTCCCACTGTCTCTCGAATCCCTCCTCAAACCAAAAAGGAAGAATTAGTCGGGATCAATTTCACCGTACAATACTTGCTTAACCGTTCAGCCAGGCCAGTGTTGGTACTTCGAGGGAGGTTTTCCAACGCTTTCGCGAAGTTCCTTAATTAAATAACCTCTTTTCCCTGGGGACGTAGCCCCGCTAACACCTTTCTAGACACCTACTAGGTTTATAACATTGATCGTTAAGTGAGAAATTTCCCGAGGAGTAACATATACTCACAGTAGGATCGGGATCCAAATATCACCGCCTGACAAAACTGAAGGAATCCTACCAGAAGCATCACACTCTAAATGGTATGCAACGCTAGCAAGTTTCAGTTTCTTTTGAAACTCCCGATGTGGATTTTTCCACCATGCTCTTATGACCTTGGCATGAGGTCAAAATGTCATAAGTCACATGTCAAGTTCTACCCATCATTATCCAGGTTAATTTGAACCCACCCGTACCTACCCTTGACGTAGGCCAAAATGGCAGTACGACTGTCTCAAACCAATGCATTCTATCTATGCAACAGATAAATATCCGGCAGCTACCAATCACTAAGCCATGGCGTGAGGTCAAATTACATAGATTGAATACTACCGAATATTTAAATGAAATGATGGAGGACTACGAATGGTTTTGGTGAAACCGTGAACGTAGTGAACTTGATATAATCGATGGAACGAGATAGCTTATAAAAGAATGGTTCAAGCTCCGCATTTAAAAGTTGGTTTTTGATAAGAACCGAGTGATTTTGAAAGTATTCCAATGATTTTTACTTGGTTAATTTTCTTGCATTAATTTTAATGCGTCCCATCATTTAATCCTACCATTGCAGAAAACAACAAAAATATGACGTACGCTTATGCCATCCGCATTCGCCACGGGGTCCCGTCATCACCCGTTAGGTTACTTAACTAACGACAGAGCGGGGGCTGGACTAGCGCGGATGCAAAACATAAGCAACGCCTAAATAGATATCATATATAGATATATACACATTCGTCAGATGCAATGATAGCCATTCCAGATCACAGATGAATTCATTGGATATACTAGGAATCCGCATTCCGTTCGAGCCTGTAACGAAATGCGGATTTCACGGTCGTGATGAATAGACAATACCCCACCCTAGACCCCTACGGGTGCGGCAAACTACCCGCCAAGTACCCGAAACGAAGCAACCTCCCTCAACGACGTGAGTAGGCCACTCGGCACTTCGAGATACCCGGTAGTTTGTGCACCCCACCTTGGGTCTATCCTAGGAGAAAAAACAGTAAAAAGAAATTATACAATGGCGGCTACAACCTCATCCCGGATGTGCGGCCAAACAAATAATATTACATCAAATTTACATATCACATGAATTGAAAGATAAAGAAAAAACTCTCATCTCACAACCCCCGGCTATTCATCCGCGTCAATCCAACGAATTCATATACACATACCATCAACATTACAGATCACAGATATGTATAACCCCCACTAATCGACGTATAGCGATTAGCAGACGTTCAGTACATATATAACATTACAGATACAACCCATTAGCCAAACTCTACAGAAAATCGATCAAAATACGGATTTGTATCCTCCCGAAAAACAAATTTGGTTTCTGGAAATTCTGGGCAGAAACAAACCATCCTAAAAATCACAAAACACCAACACAGGAACACTGCAGGAGAGACGATCCACGGCCGAGTCAACACGGCCGCGGATCCGCGGCAAGAGCAAGCTGTCACGACCCGCAAGGTACGGAACGCGACCGGCACTTAAGTTACGAAACGTCTCAAGGCGTTCGTAAAATAAGTATGCCGAAGCCCAGAATAAAAAACCCAAATAAGAATTAGAGTGAAGGAAACCAATTTATTTAAAGCATTTTACTCCATTAAACCACATCAAGTTTCCTTTTTAAAACAACTTTCCCCTTTTAAGAATTTCTGGCAAAATCTTCTTTATAAAATAGTCCCCCAACGGGTACGAATAGGAATACAAGTGAATAACAGAAATATGGCATCCCCAAGCGGGAGCTAGCTCTTCGCCTCAAGGCGGTCACAAATCCCATGCAATGTAAAATAGCAATGTGCATAAATAAGCATGAAGCACTAGTAAAATAACATGTCGACTCAAGTGAGCTCGACCCCAAATATCATAAATCTACAAGTCTTACAACCTCGTCTCTAGGTCAATATACAGTAATCCAAATAAACTGGTTCAGCTGAAATAGTAGTAGTAGATGGAGTACTCTAGATACAATGAACATATATAAGTGGTACAAAATGATAACAACCCACCTATGAGCAAAAGCCTCGAGTCCAGGCAAAATGAGCAAAAGTGTCCGCCGCTACAGTGCTGACGGAACGGACCTGCAGGAAAGCTGTGGCACATCGGGGATGAGTTGCCAGCTCGTGAGTAATAAATAACATCTACTAAGGCTATCGCATGCATGCACACAAGTATCTTAGCATCCCTAAATAGGTAAGGCTATATGTACTAGCAGGTATGTATGCAACATCAGTGTACTAGCAAGTATGTATGTCACATGGATGTAATAACAGGTATGTATGCTATATGAGTCAACTCAAGATCTCAACATGTAAGTACAAGAACTATTCTTTCTTTGTTTTTGAAACTCTTTTCAAATATCTGCATAATATCCATGAAATCAATAAAGTCGGTGTCCAGCAACGACACCTCAAAACTGTCTCAATCTCATATATCCATGTCAAGTATCTCTGGCCTATCCATGTCAAATATCCATATCTCAATCTTGCGGCCACGGTCGGTATCCTCTGGATATCCTCCGTGCCAAATGAAGTCAACGATAGGTAATCCATCCCTTGCCAGGCTCAACGCCATCTCCTGCGATCTTCTTGCCCCGGGGTACCGTACCGGGCTCACCATGTACCCGAGACGGTTCATCCACCTCCTCGAAATGGGTCTCGAAAACCACAGCAAACTCATGGTGGACGACACTTTACATCACTAGAAAACCGCGACTTTTATATTTTAAAAGATTATAAGTTTGAAATCTTTCGGCTTTCCCCCGAAATCCAGAAATATCATAAATCTCATGAAATCATCATGGGTGCATATGTCAATGATAATGAATGCATGTGGTATCAATTTGCAATGTATGATTTATACTAGGTATGAGCAAATGATATGATGATACATATGCACGAGAATAGCAATTCTTATGATTTCATTTTTAAAGATGTATAGCAATAACACATTTCTAAACATTAATTATTAACATGTTTCAGATTACAAGTTATCTAGTGTCATGACATGGCAATTACCAGGGGGTGTGTGTACACATGAATAGTGCTCGTGCTGCATATAAAAACCTGGTAATGATGCATGTGTCCTACAAATGTGTTTGCGTATATGGGTACGACATATAGATTCTAACTGCAGCAAATATCATGCGAGTATTATTATTCTAATGTCACAGGTAAATATCAAAGTTACTATTTTCAAGGTTACTAAATCTATCGGGCGACTCGCGCCATCCAAACGATCATCCCCCGTAGATGTTAAATCTACTCACCCGTAATCCCGTACTAGGTGTGTCCGACCACCTGCTTCCCTTTCTCCGCTGCGCTCGAAGTCTCCGCCGCACTCGAAGTCTCCGCCGGCAAACCTAGAATTCACAAAAGTCATCATATAAGGAAAAATCCTGCAAAACATGATATATCGATAAAAAAGATACGCGTGCGTGAAACTAAACGCGCGTGCACACGACACGTCGCGACACGCACAAACCCACCAGAACCTACTCTGACACGCTGTGTCACGCAGCGCGCCACAGAACCACGCGTATCACGTGCGTGTCGTACAAGTTTTAAAACATCGAAAACACGTTATTAGCTCCAAATTTTGCCTCTGGACCCAACATAAAAAGTTACAGATACCAAAAACCCTAGCTACCCAGAATAAACCCACACGCCAAAACCCAACACCCCACCCCCTACTCTGGCCGCAATTTGCAGCCAGAATGAATAAACCGGCAGCCATGAGTGGGAGGGGGGTCCCCATGCTTTGTGTGTGTGTCTCTGCTAGTCCCACCATGCTACAGTCTTCACAATTTTTACCTGAGTGGATCGGGTCAAAAGCAGATCTCAGAAAGGCTAAAAAGTCTCTAAAACTGCCAAATTACGCTAAGTCGGATAAATCGGGTATCTTTATGAAATCTGGGGTAATTCTCTGGTTAACTGGTCTCAACAGTACCAAATAGGGCCACTCTAACCAACACTACCTTTACTTTGCCAAAATTCCCCTAATTTACCCAAAATTACCACTAAAACATGCAATAACACCAATATAAGCTAGATAACCATAACTTTAGCAATTTAGGGTTATCTATCTAATTTTAACGACATTACTACGCTAACACAGACTAACTAATATCTAAAAGGGTTTATTAAGGTATAGATACCCTAATTTAACTAGATCTAACATCTCAACACAAATCTAGTACGAAAACTCCATCAAAACACTAAACTAGCTAAACAAACACACAATCTAAGAAACATGGAAAGAGTTTAGAAGTTATACCCCCTAGGAACCTCACAAACGAGGAGAAAGAGAAGAAGAGGAAGGATGTTTTGCAGCTGTCATGCTGCTGCTACAGCTCCAGTGCTGCAAATTCTTGGCTGGATGATGCTGCTTCTGAACTATCTGAAGCTTGCTGTTGCTGTTGCTCTGGTTCTGTGGTTTTGTATTGCTGTAGTTGTGTTGGTGTTGATGTGGTGTGGTGTTGGGGCTGATGTGGTGTGGTGTTGGGCTGATGTGGTGTGCTGTGGTGTTGGGCTGATAATGTTGTTGTTTCAGCTGATGCTGCTGCTGCTGGAAAGAGTTGAAGCTGAGGCTGATTTTGTGGCAGAAGCAAGGTTATTTGAAAATGGTTGTGTGTGTGAGTTCATGAAGTGGGCTGTTGCAATGATGTTAGGGCTGTTTGTGCAGCAGTTGTGTACTAATTTGGTGCAGAATTGGTGGGTGAAAGCTGTTTTTTGGGTTGATGTGTTGTTGTTTTTGGTGGCTAGGCTGATGTGAGTGTGTGAGTGAGAGAGAGGTGAAAAAGTTTTGACATGAGATGGTGTGACTTAACCTTAAAGCTATCATGACAACCATCACATCTCTCTCTCTCTCTCTCAAGCAAGTCAACCTTAAAACACCCTAAACACCCTTGGTCAAAGCCAACCACCCTTAATTAAACTAATTAGCTCAAAACAACTCAATTATCTTAACCAAAGGCCTAACCCACCATGGTTAACTTAAACATGGTTAACCCACAAGCTCAAATATATGGCAACCCTAGTCTTAACCCTAGTTAACGTCCACAAGTGTGTGCGGTCGAGATAAAATTCCACTAAAATAACCATAAAACCAGATAAATTACTAGAAACCCGTTTTGGTAAACTTTTTACCAAAAACCCCACATTAAAACCCAATTACCACTAACCCTAAACTCAGGTGTTACACAAGCGCATGCCGCGGATCCGCGGTGAGTTGGTCGACGCACTGGATCGTTTTTCTTGCCTGTTCTTTAAAAAGCCTGAGCCGATTTTTAGTACATGATTTATTATTTTATGAGCAGAAATAAAAAACGGCAGAAACTTGAATTTTTCGGGGTGTTTTGCGGTTTTTTGTCCGATCGAAATTCTAGATACTTTGCTAACATGCCAGGGTGTGTTTAGCTAGGCTCTGATACCACTGTAAATCCACGTTACCTCTCTCGTTTCTTTCGGGCTTGCGAAAACGGTGAAAAATGATTTTTCGGGTTATGGTAACATGGACTATAAAATACGGATTTTTGCTAAACTACACACTAGCAACTAACTAGAGCTTTACCTACTCGGTTAGGGGTTATACCTCAACTTGAACTCCTTCTTTTGGACTCCTTGTGGTGGTCGGATGGTTCTCTCCTCGTCGCCTTCTCTTGCCGAAGATGGATCCAAATGAGGGTCTCTACCTTGAGCTCCTTCCTCGAACTTGAGGAAACTAAAGTGTCCGGCTTGCTAGACCTTCTACCTTAGGATAAGTAGAGAGTGGCTTTGGGGTTTTTATCTCAAGGAAATGGTTCTCAACTCATGATAATGACTTTCCTTGAACTAGAGGAAGAGGAAGAAGAAAGGATGAGAGAGAATGAATATGAGAGAATGAGAATAGTTTTACAACCATAACCAATATATGTGAATTAATCTAATTAATAATATTAATCAAAATGAAAAAGGTGATGGTTTGTTTGATAAGACCATTATCATTTCACATAAAATGTTTTTGCAAAGATCAAAGAGCATCTTTGGAGTGAAATGATGATGGTCAATGTTTCAACCTTGGTCAACAAGTCAACCTTGGTCAACAAGTCAAAAACCCTAACCATAACTCAATTTCATTTCATTAATACTATTAATTGATATTTCACATGTTCATTAGGGTTTGGAAAAAGACAACTGTCAACTGTGCATACACACCCGTTCCAAAACCCTAATGAAAATCCTCTTCCTCCGCCTCAAACAACTGTGCATACACTCCCGCATTCGTGTTCCGAGGAACACGAATGCAATGAGATAAAACTAACCCCAAAATATATACTAGGATCTGGCTCAAACCAGAGCCCGCTAGTAATGACTGTCCGGACACCATACGTGCATAAGTGCGCGGATGTGAACGAACCCCGTCGCAAAACCATGCGACCTCTACTCTGTTTTGCCCAAAGGCGAATAACCCTCTGTGTGGGCCTATAAAAACTCGACACTACACTGGCAGTGGGTTTAACCACAGACCGCAAGCGGCACTAGCTGTACGTAACGGTCCCCAGGTAGATGCCGATAAGAAGACTGATGAGGCGAACCCATCCGAAATCTTACTGAGCCTGTCTGTGACAATCTGCATACAGTCCGGTCTGTTCGTCTGTGAATATCGCATGGCGGGCCTAGGGGGTGGTAAACGTCAGTCCCCTAATAGCGGTACAAGTCGTGTCGGAGTGTAGCCCAGAACACCCTGAGATTACACTGGAAACCTACTAGTGTATCTCGCTTGCCCTATCCAGGGACGACAATGTGTAATGGCTCTCCTAGACACAGCGCGATATCAACTCCCAATACCGGGAGAGACGAATCCCATCTAACCGTCACTGCCTCCAAGTGCTTCGGGACTACACCTAACTACTACCTGTTTGCACGACTCCTTTGAGCTGTGGTAGGGTAGTAATCAAAGTACAGTGGGAACACACTCGAGGCGAAGTGACAGTGTCAAGTCAGCGCACTAAGCTGTACTCATGTCACCTGGGAACTGATAACTGACGAGGTATAGTACCAACCAACAGTTTCCGACGAGTCCTGTCCAGTGTACTCGTAACCTAACGAGCACTCGCATACTATCTCAAGTACGACGTACTTACGGCTGTGGGACAGACCGTCTCCCGTGCTGGGATGAAAGCGCATACGCTAGTCTACTCCGGAGTATTGATGCCCTGTCTCGATAGTCCTATGACTAGGGACCTGCATAAGGATGTGCTTGTGGATTACCCAGCCCCCACGAGTGTGAGTGCCATTACAACGCTGGTAATCAAGCAAAGATCCTAAGGGCTCCACTAATGTGTATAGGCAATATGTTAAAAGAAACACATGTACACACATTGAAGTAGAAACAAACCAAGTAGCATACTACTATTTTGAGTAAGATTGTGTATACAATGGTGAATATCCCAAGCTTCCATTAAGTAATATACAAACTAGTATGATACAGTAATGGCCTCTAGGGCATATACACTAACACAAACCAACTATGGCTCCGGTATCACGAATGAACGTTAAGAATCCATGACATCTCCTCGAAAGCCGACTAGCGAAACATGCTAAATTCAAGCTATGAGAGGCGGCACAACTATCCACCTGCACAACAAGAACTGACTCGCCGGGAAAACAAAACCTGATTGTTTCCTCACGGTAGTCCACAAATGCCTAGCACGTAACTAACCAGTCCGTGCCCAGGGGAACGTCAAATCCAATATCTCTAGAAAGACCAAAATGACGGACGAATCTCTATCTCCTATCCTATTGGCACACAACTGAAATACGTGTCGCGCAACAAAAGAATCGCTGACAGAAATTAAAACAAACAAACGGCTAATCTACCCAACACGACTCTCGTCCCAACCATGGCACAAGTGTGGAAAAACAAACAAATACATCAAAAGAACATATGAATTTAGGATACCTGAAATCTTTGCATTGGACGCCCGCGCGTCCCGATGAGTAGAAGCAAACTCCTGTGTCTTCCCCCTACCCACAACTGACTGAACTCCTCCTCTGCTAGATTGACCCTGCTGAGCGAACCTTCCACGTCCATGACCTCTCTGAATATGGCCCTGACGAGGTGGTAAGGAACAATGTCTGACGAAGTGCTGAAGGCTTCCGCATCGAAAAACATCCACGCACTGACGCTGACCCTCCTGGAGATGAGAGCTGGACGGCTGTCCTTGTCCTAAGCCTCTACCACTCCCATGACGGCCACGAAATCCGTCTCGATGACTAAGCCTCTGTCTCTGGGATGGTACACCGGTACGAGTCCTCCTCTATCCTGGAACCCTCAGAGTTTCTGGAATATGTGCCTCGTCAACTGGAGCTGCATCCACTGGTGCTATGTAGGTGACTGACTGCTGCATGCTGATCCCAAGGAACAACTGAGTAACAGGGGTGACAACCTCCTGTCGTAGCGCTCGAACGGTCTCAACAAATGAACTCGTCGTCTGGCGTAAGTCCTGCATCTCGACCACAAGCCTAGCGAGCTGATCTGTTGAAGGCTAATCTGTCTGCACCGGTGCAACTAGAGTGCCATCCTGGTCAGTGCTCGTCTCACCCGAACCAACTCTGACCTCGGCCCTCGCTGCATCACTCTGAGTCCCCATTGTCATCGGCGGCAAGGCTATAAATAGAGATAAGATTCGATAAGAACACGGAAATCGAATCACAAGGATATGAATCATCAAGAAAGGAATTTCAAGCAATTTGTACTTATGTCACTGTAGGCAAAGTACCGCATCGTGGGTATGCTGCAGAGATACACACACTACGTTACTCTGCTTAAGCTACCTACTCCATCATACCAAGGTCATCCTACAGTCCGAAAGGTAAAACCTGACGCTCTGATACCAACTTTGTCATGACCCGAAATTGGCACGTGACGGCCCTAATACTACGCAACGCCTAAAGACGTAACGCAGTAAAAGAAAGCCAAAACCCAGAAATCTAAACCATGAAAATACGGAAAAGATAATAAAAGTTTTTGAAACATTTGAAATCACAACCTAAATTCTTTAAAAGTCCAACTTCTTTCTTTAAAATTTTGGCAGCACCCCCTTTCTAAAAACTTGTCCAAAAATGAGTACAACATAAATATAAATGAAGCTTCCCCAAACGGGAGCAAATACACGCCCAAAGACGGAAAACAACAAATATATGACGCTGTAGCGAAGTAAATAAAGACAATAGAGATAAAACTGTATAAAAGACAACAAATCCACAAATAATATACAATAACGTCCTCACCAAGTCTCTAAGTCAACAACATAATAGTAGATGGAGAGTACAAGATACAACGAATGTACAATACAAAATACAGCTAACCACCAAAACCCACCTAAGCAAAATAGCACACTGTGAGCCGATGCGGTATCTGTAGCAAAAGATGATAGGTGAATAGCCTGCCTCGACTTCTCTGGGGAAACACCCTGCAAAACAACTATGGCACAACGGGGGTGAGTTGCCAACTCATGAATAGTAGATAACATATGCAGGTAATGGCAGGTATGTACATACAGCATGAGTCTAAGATATGCAATTAACAGTAATAGCATGTCATATGAATGCAGAAAAATGGGAAGTACACAAGCAGGTACAATCAATATGTGAAGCAATAGTGATATGACAATATCACGCAATAATCATACGATAGGGATATGAGAATGTAGATATGCAGCAATCATGAAGGGTACACAAACAGGTACTACTAATACATGAAACAGTGCATAAATAAATAAGTGTGAGGTATGGAGTGAAATATGTCATTCCCACGGAATCCTGACATCGTGGTAGGATCACAATCCATCAAGACACTTAAATACACAATTCCTCAATCAGCTCCCAAGTTGGGCTCTCATATCATATAAGTCTCACATCTCCTCAATGTACAATATCGCATAATCTCCTATATCCCGAATGTACAAATCGACAATCCCATATGTATCCGGTATCCAATCTCAATGAATCACCTAATATCCCAAATCAAATCTCAAGTAAGATCCTAGCATCCTAAATATATATATATATATATGCAGAAATAAATATGATGGGGTCAATACACATATATTAGTGTCCCATTCCACTAATATTGGTGTAAGGGTATATATAACAACGGCTAAATCCCCTGTTACATATACAAAAGGTGTTCAAAGAAATATCATGAAAACAATGTGCCAAGCATCGACACAGAAATACTGATCGATCAGATGCCGTAACCAAGACTAGCATCCTGATAGGTACGTATCATACGCTATCCCGAAAAGCAGGAGTGCCTAGCTCTGACCCTTGTCTTCCCACGTATCCATACATGACTCCCAACGGTATCCCCATGATCACCGCCGAGTCATTGGTACTGTCACCGGATGGTATGGTTCCCCTGCCGGGCTCATCGGCATGAACCTTCGATCTTCTTGCCCCGGGGTACCTCCGGGCCCCACCATGTACCCTCTACAGCCTCGACGCCTCCTCGTAGTGGTATGTATAAATCAGAACCGATAAAACTCATGGTGGATGCACAAATATCAAATCAAGGAAACCGGGTTTTTCAATGTATGCATAATTTCATGAACTCCCGCGGTTCCCAAATCCAGAAAACATCATAAAAATCCATATAAGAATGCGCAAATCCATGAATAGAATATATGCGACATAAACTGAAATGCGAGCATATAAAAGGAAAACTGCTAAGTAACATCAGTAAAAGTAAATATGTAACTGCAACTGAATATATGTGTAAAATACAGGTGTAGCATGGTATAGGTATCGACCTATAAGAACTGATGTAGTATACCCCCTCCGGGTATCAGTGGAATATGTGAGTGAGGTATATCGGTAGCTAAATGTCATATGTGATGAGTAATGTGAATCGATGTCGCGAAGTCCCTAACCAAGCAATATAATATCTATAAAAGGTTTGTGTGTGACATGACAATTATTGACGGTGTGTAGCATACAATTAGTGCCCATGCAATATGAATCGTCAATAATATGTGCAGTGTCCTATGGCTACTAGTCCAAGCACAACATCTAAGTAATAGGGTAAATATGCAATTCTAAAAATAACCTAGAATATGCGACATGTATAACATTCCTAGCCCAGACGCATAACGCCATGCGGGCGATTCCCCTCTAAATATTAAATCTACTCATCTAGTCGCGTGCTACACGTAGCCGACCACCAGCTTCTCTTTCGTTGCTGCGTCCGACGTACCCGCCTGCGAACCTGGAATTTACACAAGAAATCCATATATAAGCAAAATATCTCGCAAAACGCGATATCGAAACCAAACGAGAAACTCGCGTCGCGAACTAAATGCGCGTGTGCACGGTACGCTGAAACGTATATATACTCGTCTAAAACTATCCGACACGCCGCGACACGCTGGATCACAGAACCCAATCACGTATCGCGCGTATCGCGCAAACAAAACAAACTAGAAATACGATAAATGGTCCCAGATTTTGCTACAGGTAAAATCATACAAAATTGCACATGCCAAAACACTGTAAAACATAGCAGACTACCATAGGAAAAACCCCAACACACTAGCCCCTTACCTGGCCGCAATTTATGGCCAGAATGCTTAAATTTGCGGCCTGTTTTGGGAATGGAGGGTTCGTCTTCTGGTAGTGTGGTCTATACCTAGTAAGCTTGCTGCAGTTTTCTCAATTTTATCCTGAAGGGTCCGGGTTAAAAGCAGATCACAGAAATCCTCAATATCGCTTAAAAACACCAATTTGCACACAAAGGTAAACCCTATGGTATTTTAGTGAAACCCGGGGTTAATCTCAGTTAAGGTGACCCTAATAACACTTAAATAGGCATGGTTAGCCAACACGATCATCACTTAACCAAAACCCTACAATTCACCATAATTAGCACAAAACTCACTATTTAACACTAATCGAAACTAAATCTACACAAGCTTAGCAACTAGGGGATTGAATTCAGAAATTATACCCTAATGGACCTTAGGAAGCAGGAGAAGGAGATGAAGGGGAAGAAGAGCTGCTGTAGTTGCTGGTGCTGCTGCTGCTGCTGCTACAGCTTCTGCTGTTGCTGCTTGCTTCTGCAGCTGCTGCTGATGCTGCCTGCTGCTGAAGCTGCAGCTGCTGAAGCCTCTGCTGCTGCTGATGGGCTGCTGGTGTGTGTGTGTGAGAGTGTGAGAGAATGAGGGAAATGAGAGTGAGAAGTGAGAGTGAGAACACAAGGCAAGAACCCCTCCCTCTCTCATCATTTAATGAGGCATGGCTCATTCCATGTAGCACCATGCTCTTCGCTCTCTCTCTCTCTCTCTCTCTTGGTCAACAATTGAAAATCATTTTCAAATCTTTTTTTTCCTTTTTCTTTTAAAATAACCGTACACAATTAAAACCCAAAAGCACCTAATACAATTTTTAAACTAGATTAGGGAAATGGTTAGCTCACCATATTTGCTAATCATGGTTAAACCCCATATTAACACCCTAGTTAACATGCACAAGTGTGTGCAAGGCTAGGAAAAATCTAATAAAATATTCATTAAATAGGATAAAATATTTAAAAATCAATTTGGTAAACTTTTATTAAAAACCATATATTAAACTATAATTAGCCACTAAACACATCCTAAGGTGTTACACAAGTTTCATAAGTTGAAAATTCGAACCTATCCAAAAATCCATCTTTATGTAACTTATTTATTCTTTTCTCTTCGACATGACCAAGTATACAACGCCACAAGTAGAATTCTTTCACTTATGAACTCTTCCTCTTGCATGTGTTTTGTACATTGAGAACTGTGTTTTGATTTAGAACATAGATACCATTACACAGTGTACCTTCTGCAACCAATACCTGATTAAGGTAAATGTTCATGATATTTCTATCAAGAACAAACTTATATCCATCTTTATCAAGTAAAGAAACTGATATGATGTTGCGAACCTTGGAAGGTACATAGTAGAAATTGTTCAAAATCATAGTATTGCCATTTGGCAATGCTAGGTGATATTCACCGACGGCAGAAGCATCAACTTATGCTCCATTCCCTACTCTGAGGGACATATCACCAGATCCAACCATCTTACTTTTTCTCAGTCCTCGTAATAAATTACAGATATGAGATCCCGATCCGGTATCGAGTACCCAGGAGGTAGGACTGACCGAAAAACAGTTCTCAATAACAAGAACACCCAAAAAAAGATGCAGCAGTATGTTTCTTCTTCGATAGGGTCATCAAGGAATTCATGCAATCCTCTTTCCCTTGCTCATACTCATGACTGTTGACATAAGTTAGAGCCGAACCGACGTTCCTCAGCCCCGAATAAGAATTCAGATCGGTAAAGCGATACATTTTATTATCTTGATTAGGACGTGAATTGGTTGCTATCTGGAGAGAGAGAAATGAAACACTCAGCATGCGCTCTTACAAGATTAGATTGGTTATTAGTTTATCAAATCAGGATGGCTCCCACTATTTCCTCGAATTCTCCTTCAAACCTATAAAAGAGAGAACTAGCTGATTAATCGCACGTCACAATACTTGCTTAACCTTTCGTCCAGGCTAGTGTTGGTACTTCGAGGGAGTTTTCCAGTGCTTTCGCGAAGTTCCTTAATTACATAACCTTTTTTCCCTGGAGGCGTAGCCCCACTAACACCGTTCTAGACACCTACTTGGTTTATAGTATTGATTGTTAAGTGAGAAAATCTCCCAAGAGTAATCCTACTCATCAGTAGGATCGGGATCCAACTATCATTGCGTGATAAACTAGATAGAAGACACTCTTGTCACCACACTCCAGAAGGTATCCAGCACTAGCAAGTTTCTTGTATATTTGAAACTCCCGATGTGGTTTTTGCTCCAGGCGTCTTATGAGCTTGACGGATGCCAACAAATCATAAAGCGCAAGTCAAGTTCTACCAGTCATTGTCCTGATTAATTTAGACCTAATCGTACTCGCCCTTGACGTATTCCAACAAGGCTATACGACTGTCCTAAATTAATGCATCTCAATGCTATAAATAAGTATTATTCAGCTACCGTACACTATGCCTTAACGGATGCTAACAAACACGACACGAATACTAAATACAACTTATCTGAAATGACGGAGGGCTACGGCTGGGTTTTTGGCGAAAAAACCCTTTAACGTAACAAACTTGATATCGTTGAAGGAACCTGAGAAGTTTTGAAAAGGAGTGGTTTAGGCACCGCTTTTGAAAACTTGTGGTTTTGAAAAAACCGTGTAATCTACAGTATAGAATTTTTCTCAAGAGGTCACTCCCCACGAAGGGATCTCGGCTCTTGCCTCCTGGAATGATGTGCTGGATATTCACAACCGAAAACCACTATGCAAAACGAAAGAATATAACTATAGTTTCTCGAAATTTGTTCCAACATCTTTTAGGTTTCTTATCTTGCATTAATTAAAATTAATGTGGTCCCATCAATTAAATTTATCACACCACAAAAGAAAGAAAATACAATGTATGTATATGCCATCCGCATTCGCCACTGAGCCCCGTCATCACCCGTTAGGTTACTTAACTAATGACAGAGCGGGGGCTGGACTCGTGCGGGTGCAAAACATATACAACATCTACTATTATATATATAAATATAAATATAACATTCGTTCCAGGCATGGTATAAGCAACAACACAGAATCTCAGCAACACAGAATGGTGGATAATCTTGAAGCCCCGGGTTTCATTTGAGCGGCAAATGAGACCCGACGTTCGCGGTTGTGTGGATAGCCCGTGCAATGGAAACCTGGACACCTACTGTTAGTTATGTGTATGCCTTAGAGGCCATTACTATACATAGGATGTATATTGTAATGGATGCTTGGACATATATAGGGAGGACTTTTTTGCTCGACATGATAGTATGTTATCTGGTTGCTCTTTACCTTAACGTGTACACTGATTGTCTCTCTATCACATGTTGGTAAAGCCCTTAGGATGTGTACTTGACTACCTGGACTATGATGCAGATCATACTAGTGGGGACATGGTAGTCCATAAGTACATCCTTCAAGGTCCCTAGTCGTGGGTGTATCGAGACGGGGCATCGATATACCAGAGTAGACTAGGGTATACCTTCTCGACCCATACAGATGGGCGATGGATGATCCCATATCCATTGGTGTTTGACATCAGATATGATATACGGGTGCTCAGTGGAGACTGGGTACACTGGACGGACTCGCCGAGAACTCCCAGATGGTATTATACCTTACGTCAGATGGCAGTTCTCTGGTGACACTGGTACAGAGTAGTCTGTTGACCCGAGATCGTTATAGAGTCTTGTGTGATTCCCACTTTGCTTTGATTTCCACCTTACCACGTCCAAGAGGGCGTGCAAAACGGTGGTTTTTGGGTACAGTCCCGATTCACATGGAGGCAATGAGCGATAGGAGGGGATTCGTCTCTCCCGGTATAGGGAGTTGATGTTGCGCTGTGTTCGATTGGCTATAACCGGAAATCCCTGGCTAGGGTTGCTGAGATTTACTGGTAAGTGTTACCAGTAGTTTCTCGAACTGTTATAGACCTCATATCAACACGACTTATCGAGCTATTGGGGTCTGACGTTTACCACCCCTTGGAAAGACATGCGACATATCAGACGACGAGACCTGACTATACGGTAAGTGTTACTGGTTGGATTCACAGGAGTGTGAGCGGGCTTGCTTGTTGATCTTCTGATCGCTCAATACCCGGGTGGTCGTTACGTTTAGCAGACCGCTTGCGGCTTGTGGGTGTTTGATATGATCATCACCTGCTGCCGGCGTATTGACGAGTCTTTAGAGTCCTACACAGAGGTTTCCTGGCTCAAGCGAAACGAAATAGGAGCGCATATGAGATATGTGCGGGACCGAGAATAATAACAGTATGTGATACTGTATTCTATTCTCGCGATTTGTATCATTGGACGGTTATATATGATATAGCCGGGTTACCGAATCAAGTGTTGATTCGATACATTGATACACATGATATTAGTCGGTTGTATGCAGTATTACCGGATCATTAAATCAAGTGTTGATTTAATGATTTAATGTATAATTGTATATTTGATATATTACTTTGCATTAACTTGTATTGGTTCACTCAAGATTGATTTTCTCACTTGAAATGCACAAGTTGTATATGTGATATATTTTTGTGCACTTGTTTGTATCCTGTTTGATGATACATGCAAACTTGGGTTTGTGTTTGCTTTAAACCATGTTTAAGTGAATGGTTAGGGTTTTATTATCTTCTATTGATTATTTATTTTATTTATTTATTTATTCTTTATAACAAGAAAAGAAATGGTTGCTTCTTTTGGATTTACTTTGAAGCTTCATGAAGCTTTGAAAAGTTCAACCATTTTTGTTTCTTTTTCTTAACCTAACCATTCACCTAACCCTAGTTTATTCTCTACACTTAACCATGGTTGCATTATGATAACCATCACTTGTTTTTCTATTATTAATAATTCTTTTTTCCATTCTTCTTCTTGATCTTCTTCATGAAGAGAAAAAAAAGAAAAACCTTTGCTTAAAATTTCTAAGTGATGATTCCAAATGAGAAATCCAAATCCAAAGTGAACCCACTTCCTATTTCTTCATCCTCTACCACTTGCCAAGTAGTATAGGGTGTTTTCTTCACAAGTTTCATGACTTGGTGAAGTTGGTGCTTGATCTTGAGTTGCCTCGACGTAGATCATCTTCGGCATCGAAGTCGACGACCTAGCCCGATCTTTTCTCCGATGAAACCACCGAGAGAGTCTAGGATTCCGATGGTTGCAGCGGAGGGACGTCATCACAGAGCCAAGGAAGTGGAGGACCGGATCTACAAAGGTTTTATTTCCGTACACTTAGTGTAAATGTGATTTACATTCATTTAGTTTCGCCTAATTTCTAGTTAACGATCCGTATTAGGGTTTCTCGGCACCTAGATTTTTGAATTCGGCATGGTTGATGCCTTGTGGAACCTCTTGGGTGTGCCTAGGAACCCTACAGTGGTATCAGAGCCTAGCTAGAGCCTTAGGCGAAGTGTTGACGATGTTAGAAATCCGAACGAAACACGAAACCCTAATCTGACCCATTCTCTGTACATTTTTCAGAACTGTGCATTTCTCCTAATTAAAAATATGCAGAAAAATCAGCAGGCGTTTTTAGAAGTTACTGTGAAATTCGAGTGGCTAATTCGATTAAAGCGCCGCGGAAACGCGGCACGAGCATGGCTCGTGCGGCGGTTCCGCGGCCGTATAGTTACATTGATGTTTAATTTTTGCACAGTAACTTCCCTATTAGTTTACTGAATCTTCTGGATATTTTTAATGTATACTCAAGTGTTGAGTTTTCTGGGTTGTATTGGGAGTTCGACGATTCGATCGGAATCTTTAACTTTGTCTGTTTTTCCGGGTATTTTAGAACATGTTAAAAAGTTGACCGGATATAAATACCCACTTTTTCCCCTGCCGGGAAATTTCGAAGTGTTGGATTTTTCCGTGGTTTAAGAATGTTCTAAGTAGTGCAAGTAACGCGATGGACCCTCTAGAAGACAACAAACCTTAACTCGATTATGTGACTGTCTTGAACTGCCCTTTGAACCTTAGGGTTTGGGGCAGTACGGCGTGCCACATGTGAGGCGTTGGCTTGACCCTTCTACGGCTGGACCGTTGCTACTGTGGCATGAAATGGATGTTTTCTAAACTTATTTCATGTATTGAGCTGTTTCGGGAAAACATGGGTGTTTGATTGTTCGATCGGAAAATTTAACATTTTCTATTTATCTGGAATGTGATACAATATTTGGAATCCACAAGGAGTTATGAGATAACTGATTTGAATGTTATAAACATAGCAGTTTAGTCTCACTTGATCGGTTGCCACGGAATTTTGATGCGATCAAAAGTCCGTCGCAATCACGTAGCGTACGCGGATACTCGCCGGATAAACTTAATAGACAGCTACATCCCTTAGCCCCGACCAAGTGACTGTAGGAGAACCCCGTCGCCGAAAGCATCCGTTCGGGTGCTCGCGGTAGCGGTGTTCCTCCTTGGTGCACTTTGTCGACGGTATCGGGGGTGCGGCCGTCTACTATAGTTTGCGACGAGCATTCGATCAGGATGTCGGGAATCTTGTTGAATTGTCCGACTTGATATTGAAAAGTGTTTCGATAATGAGACTGAAATGCGGGGTTTATAATTGTTAGGCATGTGATGTCTAAGGAATTCATTTGGTTAGGCATGCGATGTCTATGCAGGTTGGGGATTTCAACTGTTGTAGTTTTACACTTTCTTTTCTGTGACCGTAAGTGTAATATGTGATATCGCCGGTTTCGTTGCTATATGTCAACGACAATTGGGATGGGCATATTTACTTACGTTGATGACATGTGATGTTATGTGTTGCTGGATATGTTATATTGGATCGTCGTGTTTGAATAGCCGGGGTTTTTTATGTGAGATGAGTGTTTTTCATTTTCATTCATGTAAAATCTTGTATGTAATATTCTTTTGTTGGGGCACTTCCAGGTTGCGGATGTTGTCACCATTTGTATATTATTTACTTTTCTGCACTAGGATAGACCCAAGTAGGAGGGCATAAGTAACCGGGTTCTGGAGTCCAGTGGGAGACCAACTCGAGGAGTCGAGTCCGGGTCTCCTAACTCTAGAATTAGTAGGGTTGCTTGCCGCTCTCGTAGGGGTCTAGGGGTGTGGGTTTGGCTATTCATCGCGACCGTGGAATCCGTGTTTTATACTGGCTCGTATAGAAAACACGGACGTCCTAGTATATCCAATATTTCATATGTTTCTTCTGCTGCGATATCTGTGATGTGATCATGTGATGTTCTTTGATAAATACTGTATATAGTATATATGATATATTATATAGGCGTTACTTATGTTTTACACCCGTGCTAGCCCTGCCCTGCTCTGCCGTTAGTTACCTAACCTAACGGTGCACGAGGGGACATCGAGGCGAATGCGGATGGCATAAGTGTACGTCGTATTTATCTGTGATGTTTAGGTACTTAAATGATGGGACTTCATTAATATGATTAATGAAAGAAAAACAAACCTAAAGATGTTGTGGAATCGAATTTCAAAAATAAAACAGGTAGCTAAAGTTCTTGCTTTGCACAGCGGTATATATGATATATCCTGCACCTTATTCGATGAGGAAAGGGCCGACGATCCCTTCACCGGGAGTGACCCCTTTAGCAATAACTGGCAGATGCTACTACCCTCGGTTTGTCTTTTGATTACTTCTATAGTTTCTGCTTTGCACAGTGATATATATGATATATCCCGCAACTCATTCGACGAGGAAAGGGCCGACGATCCCTTCACCGGGAGTGACCCCTTTAGCAAAACTAGAAAGCCTAAAAAACACTCCATTTCAAAATTATTTGATTCTACAACGATATCAAGTTCATTACGCAATAGGTTTTCAGAAAAACCTGTCGTAGCCCTCCGTCATTTCAGATAAGTAGTAGTTAGTATTCGTGCTACGTTTGTTGGCTTGCGTCAAGGCGTAGTGTGCGGTAGCTAACTAGTATTTATCTGCGTATGCATATGATGCAGATTGGATTAGGGTAGTCGTGCGACTTTGTTGGCCTGCGTCAAGGGTCATGCGGGAGGGTTTAATTCAATCAGGAAATGACGGGTTGAACTTGACTAGCGCACTTTGGTTTGTTGGCCTGCGTCAAGGTCATAGGACGCTAGGGGTAAAATTATCGGAAATTTCAAGTGTTGAAATTTGCAATTAGATTGCATACCTTCTATGAGATAGTTGGATCCCGATACCCGCTGCGAGTAATTGTTACTCCTGGAAGAGTTTTACACATTACAATTAGCCGATCTAGTAGATGTCTAGAAAGGTGTCAACGGGGTTACGCCTCTGGGAAAACGAGGTTTACTGTAATTAGGTCCGTGCGAAAGCACGGGGGACCTCCCTCGAAGTACCGACACTGGCCTGGCTGAAAGATTGGCGAACTTGTAGTGTGTAATTAATCCCGGCTAGTCTTTCCTTTTAGGGTTTGAAGGAAGATTTGATAAAAACAGTGGGAGCCATCCTGATTAGATAAAATAATAACCAATCTGATCTTGCAAGAGCATACGCTGAGTGTTTTTCTTCTCTCTCTCTCCAGGTAGCGACCATATCACGCCTTAATCAAGATAATAATACGGATATTTGACCGAACCCGCTTATTATACAGAGCTGGGGAACGTTGGTCCCGCTCCAACTTGTAATTGTTATAAGACAGAGAAAGAATTTGGGGATTACCAGAATTCCCGTGCCGCCCAAACAAAGAAAGGGCATACTGATGCATCATCTTCGGGTGTGTTCATTATACAGAACTGTTTCTCAGTATTCTTTTACGTCCTGGATATGAGATACCGGATCAGGATCCCGCATATGTAATTTGTTACATGGGCTACAGATAGGTAAAGAACTGAGAACGGGTGATAAGTTTCATGAGACAGAAAACGGGGCAAGTGTTGCAGCCAAGTCTGTTGGTCACTGTCACCCTGTATTACCAATACATTGATTCTGAACAAATGTCATTAGATACCGAACCTGATATACAAAATCATATCAGTCTCTTTATTAGTAAAGAAAGGATATAATTTTGTATTGTTGGATAATGTTTTGAATATTTCCTATTTCAAAAGTTGATCGGTTCAGGCACGTTATCTAAAAGCATTGACGTTCTAAATCAAACTACAGTTCCTAGTATACAGAACACACACAAGGAGAAGAGTTCAGAAATGAACGAATCCTCCTTGAGGCATTGTAGACTAGGTCATATCAATGCGACCCGACTGGCTAAAGTTATATTTAGATGCATATTTAAAGAGTGTGAATTTACATCTTGTGAAACTTTCCAGTCATGTCACAAAGATAAGATAAGATGACCATAGCTCTGTTTATTGGAAACAGAGAAAAAGTTGGTGAACTCTTGGGACTGATACATGATGATGTATGTGAGGTCCCCTTTCTACACATGCCAGGACTGGTTCTTTATACTTCATTACATTATCTGATGATCTCTCAAGATTCAGACATATGTTCCTGTTGAAACACAAGTCAGAACCTTTTGAGATATTCACAGAATATAAGTTAGAAGTAGAGAACCAATAAGGGTATAAGTATTATGTCCTTTGATGAGATCAGGGAGGAGAATACTTGTGCACGGAAATCCTGGACTATTCTAAAGGAGAATGAGATTCTCTCTCAGCATTACTCCTCCGAATACACCATAGCACGCTGGTATATCGGGGCGGAGCAATAGCACCCTATATGATATGGCGTGCTCTATGATGAGTACTACTGAATTACCTATTTCCTTTTGGGAGTTATGCACTTGAGAAGCTGCATACCTATTGAATAGGGTTCAAATCAAATCACTTGCCTACCACTCCATATGTGATATGGTATGGGAAGAGCCCATGTCTTAAGCTAGTTAAGATTTGGGGTTGTCCGGACTATGTCTAAAAGCAAAATCCGGAAAAGCTCGAGGCAAGGTCTGTTATGTAGAACTGGAAAGGTTCCAGCTATACAAACTACAGCAGATGATTTGGTAGAACCAAAGGATTCAATAGACACCGACGAACCTCAGCCTCTCCGCCGATCTAGTAGGGTTCCTCACCCACCTAAGAGATACTTCGGTTTCTCTATGACAGTGGGAGCGAGGATTGCATCATGAGATGATGACCTAACTAGTTTTGAGCTGGCCATCAGGAGTGGGACTCTGTAAGAATGGCTGGATGCTTAGCGATCTGAGATGGAATCCTTATACACCAACAAAGTATGGACTTTGATTGCTATATCTGAAGGGTTAAATCTGTTGGATATAGTGCCCTCAGAGTCAATTATTGGATCACAGGCACGTGATTGCAATGATTGAGGAGGACCTATGCCGGTAGGACAGTCTTACTCGAGATGATAGTATGCTATCTGGTTTATCTTTTCATCGTGTACTGCTTTAGGTGACCTTACGAGTTGCTATTACACGTTGATAGAGCCCCTAGGATTCTTGCTTGACTACCAGCAGTATGAGGGCGATCATATACGTGAGAGCTGGAGTCTATAAGAACATCCTTAAAAGGTCCCTAGTCGTGGGAGTTTCAAGACAGGGCATCGATTCTCCAGAGTAGACTAGTGTATACAGTCGAGACCCCGACGAGGGGCGGTGGCCGGTCTTACAAACCACTGGTGTCAGTTGGCTCACCTAAGATGTATACAGGTGCTCATTGGGTTATGAGTACACCGGACAGGACTCGCCGGGAACCTGCTAGTTGGGATTATACCAGACGTCAGATAGCAGTTCCCTGGTGACATGTGTACAGGTTATTTCATCGACCTGAGATCGTCATTTGTCTCGTGTGAGTTCCCACTGTGCTTTGATTACTACCCTACCACGGCTCAAAGGAGTCGTGCAAACAGGTTTTAGTTGGGTACAGTCCCGAGCCACATGGAGGCAGTGAGCGGATTTGCAGGGGTTCGTCTCTCCCGGTATTGGGGGTGAGATCGCGCTGTGTCTAGGAGTGCCAGTACATGAAAAGTCCTTGGCGAAGGCAGGAGTTTGCTGGTAGGCATTCCTGTAGTATCTCAGGGTGTTCTGGGCTACACTCCGACACGACTTATACCGCTATTGGGGGTCTGACTTTTACCAACCCCTTAGGCCCGCCATGCGATGCTCATAGACGAACGGACCGGACTGTACGGATATTGTCACTGACAGGCTCAGTAGGGTGTCAGGATGAGTTCGCTCATCGACGTCCCTTTTGGTCAATAGCTGGTGGCCCGTCACGTATGGCTAATACCTCTGACGTGGTAGTGGTTAAATCCACAGCCATAGTATTGACGAGTCTTTAGAGTCCACCACACTCAGTTACTCAGGTTTTGGACGAAACGCTGTAGAGGCCGTATGGAGATATGGCAGGGTTCGATCCGATACGTGGGGTATTGCACGGATCGTGATCGGACGGTTTTTACTAGCCGGCTTTGGCTTAAGCCGGATCCTAGTATTAGATAATGTAGTTTTGTCTCTCTGCATTTGTGTTCAGTGGGAATACAAATGCGGGCATGTATTTGCAGTAGTGGGGTTTTCCTGTAATTTATTACGGGATCAGTTTTCTATAGTTTCCAGTTTGCATTCCGTTCCGACCGGTTTTCCTTTGTTCCTTCACGGCCGGACTTTTCGATGGAGGGGGTAATTTGCAATTATGCAAATTACTTATTGTGGAGGGTGTTTCTTGCATAAGTGTGGCTTCATGATTATCCTTTCATCATGAGATGCTTTTTGAGTCCATTCATTTGCTTTTCTTGTGATGGTTTGTGAGTGGATTGAAAAAGGATTTTGGTGTGACCTTTTATCTTGCATTATCTTTTCACTTCTTCTCTTGATAATTACATGGTTTTTTTCTCTCCACCACCATTCCAATAATGGCCGGCCACTTCATGAGTGAGGAAGAGAGAAGTTCATTTTTGCATATGTGGCATTTTTGCTTCATCTCATTTCTATAGGAAAAATGAAAGCATCATTTTTCTTAACTTCATTCCTCCACAATTTCATCCATGGAAACTTCTAAAACCTGTAAGTCCATATTGCGACCCCCGGTTCTTACGGGGAGGCGGAAACGGTATAAAAAACGAATTTTTATCGCAAGAGGCAACATGGACTAAACTATGGTCGGGATCGTTGTCTAAACTAAAACTAGCAAACTATGCTAAAGAGAGTTAGCTACTCGGATGAAGATGGTTATACCTAGACTTGAACTCCTTCGTCTTCAAACTTTGTAGAGGTTGATGGTTCTCCTTTGTCGCCTTCTTCCGTCGAAGATGGATCCACCTCGAAGGCTCGACCTTTGGGCTCTTTCTCGTACTTGGAGTGAACTAGAATCGCCGGCTTGCTAAACCCTTGATCCTAGAGTGAGTAGAGAGTGTCTAAGGGTTGCTTTTGTTTTTCAAGAGAAGGATTCTCAACACATGAGAAGGTTTCTCTTGGCTAGAGGAAGAAGAAGATGAAGTGAAGAGAGAGAGTGAATATGATAGAATGAGCTATCATTTCCTTTCTTGCAACCATAATGCAAAAAGAAAATGAATTATCAAATAATAATAATCAAAATGAAAAGGTTGATGGAAAGTTTTAGAATGACTAATATCATTACAAGCATTAAATGAAAATGCAAGAATCAAGAGCATCTTTCTCTTGTAATGATAATGGTCAAATGTTCAACCATGGTCAACAAGTCAACCATGGTCAACAAGTCAACAAAAACTAACCATGACACAATTTCATTTTATTATATATTATTAAATGATATAATACAAATCCATTAGGGTTTGGAAAAATACAACTGTCAACTGTGCATACGCACCAGTTCCGAAACCCTAATGAAAAATCATCTTCCTCCTCCTCAAAAAGAACTGTGCATACACACCTGCATTCTTGTTCCGAGGAACATGAATACTGAGAGATAAAAGCAACCCCAAATACTATACCAGTATCCGGCTCAAACCAGAGCCCGCTGGTAAAATCCGTCCGGACTCCAAACGTGCACAAGTGCGCGGATGAGAACGAACCCTGTCGCAAAACCATGCGACCTCTACTCTGTTTTGCCCAGAGGCGAATACCCTCTGTGTGGGACTCTAAAGACTCGACACTACGCTGGCAGTGGGTTTAACCACAGACCGCAAGCGGCACTAGCTGTGCGTAACGGTCCCCAGGTAGATGTCGACAAGAAGGCTGACGAGGTGAAACCCCATCTGTACTCCTACTGAGTCTGAATGTGACAGTCTCCGTACAGTCCGGTCTGTTCGTCTGATACATCGCATGGCGGGCCTAGGGGGCGGTAAACGTCAGTCCCCCAATAGCGGTACAAGTCGTGCCGGAGCGAAGCCCAAAACACCCTGAGATAACACTGGAAACCTACCAGTATATCTCGTTTGCCCTGGCCAGGGACTACTCGTGTAATGGCTCTCCTAGACACAGCGCGATGTCAACCCCCAATACCGGGAGAGACGAATCCTGTCTAACCGTCACTGCCTCCAAGTGCTTCGGGACTGCACCCAACCACCACCTGTTTGCACGACTCCTTTGAGCCGTGGTAGGGTAGTGATCAAAGTGCAGTGGGAACACACTTGAGGCGAAGTGCCAGTGTCAAGTCAGCGGACTAAGCTGTACTCATGTCACCTGGGAACTGATAACTGACGATAGGTATAATACCAACTAGTCAGTTCCCGACGAGTCCTGTCCAGTGTACTCGTAACCCAACGAGCACCCGTATACTATCTCCAGTACGACGTACTGATGGCTGTGGGACAGACCATCTCCCACACTGGGATGAGAAGCGCATACGCTAGTCTACTCCGGAGTATCGATGCCCTGTCTCGATAGTCCTGCGACTAGGGACCTGTATAAGGATGTGCTTATAGATTACCCAGCCCCCACTAGTGTGACTGCCATCACAACGCTGGTAATCAAGCAAAGATCCTAAGGGCTCTACTAATGCGTATAAGTGATATACTGAAATAAACACAAGTACACATTGAAGTAGAAACAAACCAAGTAGCATATTACTATTTTGAGCAAGATTGTATATACAAGGTGAATATCCCAAGCATCCATTAAGTAATATACAAACTAGTATGATACAGTAATGGCCTCTAGGGCATATACACTAACAATCTCCCACTTGCACTAAGGCCATGTACTGGCTTATCGAAGACCTATCATCTCGATCAGCCGCTCGAACTGAGTCTGGGGCAGGGCCTTGGTGAATGGATCTGCAGTGTTGTCTTCTGAAGCAACTCTCCGAACCTCGATCTCCTTGCGATCCACGATCTCCCTGATCAGGTGATACCGCCTCAAGATGTGCCTGGATCTTTGATGGGACCTGGGTTCCTTTGCTAAAGCTATAGCCCCGTTGTTGTCGCAATACAGAGGTACTGGGTCAACAATGGACGGAACCACCTGAAGTTCCTTTAAGAACTTCCTTATCCAGACAGCTTCTTTTGCGGCATCAGATGCAGCGATGTATTCCGCTTCCATAGTCGAGTCTGCAACGGTTTCCTGTTTGGAACTCTTCCAACACACCGCCCCTCCATTGAGGGTAAAGACAAAACCCGACATGGACTTGGAATCATCCTTGTCACTCTGGAAGCTGGAGTCAGCAAAGGCCTCAATCTGGAGGTCTTTTCCGCCATACACCAAAAACATCTCCTTAGTCCTCCTCAGGTACTTGAGAATGTTCTTTACCGCTATCCAATGTTTCTCCCCAGGGTTTGACTGATACCGGCTTACTACACTCAGTGCATAAGCTACATCCGGTCTGGTACACAACATCGCATACATTATAGAGCCTACCGCAGAAGCGTAGGGTATAATAGACATGCGATCCCTCTCCAAATCAGTCTTGGGAGACATCTCTTTAGAGAGGGTGATCCCGTGACAAGCCGGTAGGTTACCGCGCTTGGAATCTTCCATACTGAATCTTTTCTGTAACGTTTTGAAAATCGTTTCGGTGGAATTTCAGAAAAAAAAAAAAACGGTAAAATAAGGGGGTTTTCTGTAAAAAGTCAAAATACAAATATCTTATTATAAAAATTAAATATACACATTCTAGATATGTAACTGCTATTATTTGGTGTTTATTGAGCCGCTGGTGAAATTTCAAATTTTCTGAAAAAAATATTATTTTATTATTATTTTAAGGCGTCACTAATACATTTAATTAGGGAAAATTACAAATTGGAATGAGTCGAAACAAATTTTGTGCATCATAAAACATTAAACAAAAATTTATCATGTGGTTTTTGAAATGAAATGGTTTGCCAAAACGGTTTAGAAAATGACGAAGAAAAAGGGCTTAAATAATGAAATTTATGTTAATGGGAATTGGGGTAACACATTTATCTTTTTTCTAACCCACACACCCACACCACACCCTCACCCTCTCCCCAAGTATGGCTGAATTCAGCAGCTCTAGCAGCCCCAAATTAGTCCCACTTCAAAGGTCAATTAAAAGAAAAGAAAGGAAAATGATGTTAAACATTGGGGTATGGGTCATTATACTTGATGTATGGGTCTTATTTCCTTCCTTTGACTTCCCCAAACTCACCCACACCTCTCACTTTCCCCCCATTCAGCTGCTGGCCGAAATTTGCTGCCCCCAAACCCTCCACTTTCCCACATGATCTCCACCTCAAAATTCAACCAAAAACCAATCAAAAATCCACAAATTATCTCACAATCTCAAAGCTTATTCTATACCCTTTATTCCTTGGCCAATTCATGCTTGAATCCTTGGAGCAAGATGGTGTTTTGGAGACTAATCTCCAAGCTAGATCTCAAAATTGGGAGGTATAAACCTTAACCCTATATTGGAATTGTTGTTTAAATCGTTTTAATCTAGCATAATTAAATGTTAGTTTTGTTCTTGTTGTTAATTTGAAAATTCTAGAACATGGTTTGAATTTAGTTAGGGTTTAACCTTCACTACTAGGATAATCAAGTGTAGATTTTCATCTTGAGGAAATGAGAAACCTAATCTAGTTGCTAGTTGCATTTTTTTGTAATTTTAATTTGTGATAATTATATAAATTGCAAACTAGGTTTTAAAAATATATATATATTGGTGAGGTAAATTCTAATTAGGGTTTCATGGTATTATTAACATTATAACTTGTGGTTTAATATTTTAGTGTATGTAAAACCATGCTTAATTGATAAATTGTGAATTTTACCTTGAAAAGTGTTAAAATCGATATTTGTTGCAAACTTGAAATTTGAGTCAATGCTAATTCGTGAGATTAAAAATATGGAGGTGATTTGTATGACCTAATTATGATATTAAGTGAGCATTTTGATCATTAGAATCGTCAAAATATTTAGTTTGGGTAAAACATCAAGTTTTGAACCGAAATGGGAATTTATACTAACTAGGTTTTTGGAAAATAAAACGAATTGTTTAATTTTATGGTTTTGATGAACTAAACCCTATTTCTTATATAATTATTGAGTTTTGAACTCACGATTGATGTGTTTGGATTTTTCTCAATGGTTCGGCGTTTGTACGCCGACATCGAGGGTTTTGGGTCGATTTGTGAAAGCAACCATAGGTTTTGACCTATGTGGGATTCGTGCGTCGTTTTGATCATGGGTCGGATTTTAATGAGATATGGTGCGTTATGATATGTAGGTACCCCCAGGTGGACTTCGAGACGACAAGCAAGCGCGTGGCAACGTCGGCACCGGCTAGCGAGGACCAGGTGAGTAGATTTATATCTACGGGGAGAAGTCGGGTGGATGGCGTATAGCACCCCCGCAGTCCGTAATTAGTACTATGTAGTATATTGTTATGTGTGATAGTTAGTGTGTTATGGTTAGTTAGGGGTAGAAATAACTAGCGTAGTTCCTAGTTGCGAACCATAGGATAGATTTGCACCCACACGCATACACTTGTATGTTTCTTATACTTGCACGGTGTTTGATGATATGGGATGACTTTGGAGTTGAGTCGATGATGTGGGCTTTGTGCCGCGAGATCGGTGATTGGATATGATTCGTACTTGGGATACGAAATGTGATTCTTGCGGGTTCGGGATGTGTGTTTACCCCCGCATTCATACTTTGAAGATGATATCAGTTGTACTAGACTTAGATCAGTACCCCAGATTTTTTGATATGATAAGTGATATCTGAAATGTGATGAGATAGTGTGATATTGAACCGTACCCAGCTTTTGGGATGCCGTACGACGATTTACCGTACGAGCCTATATTGATGATAGATCCGCGCTCATGACCCGAGGATGTCAGATGATATACTGTATCGTACGCGATACTATTGAGGCGGGATCACCGACTTATATATATATATATATATCGACTCAGATGTTAGGCGGTTTCCTTACCTGTAGTTCAGCTTGTTAGTTCGGCCGTATAGTTTAGTGTAGTTGTTAGAGTAGATTAGACTTCTTACCTATTTCAAAAACTAACGAATCATGGACATTTTTAAAGACAGCTCAAGGGAATCTACGGACATTTCAAAAACGACGTATCTTTCATAAAAACACCGTAGCCCTATTTTCAAAACCCATGATTCGTGTTATTTCAAAAGGCACCATTCGTAGGACTTATATTAGATTAATGCAGATTAGTTTTGGTTACGTCTAGTTTCAGCTCCCACTTTTTTTTTTGGTTCGCTTTGCATCGCATTCTTATATTATGTTTCATACTCCGTTTTAATATCATGCTGATAGGACACCAGCACCATTACCAATGATGCGTATGTACCACGTACACTTACTTGCCGGCTCACACACATCTTCATCGGTAATTGCCATGTCACGTACACCTTAGAAAATATATTATTGCTTGACATAGCCTATTAGCGAATAGTTTAGACATTGTAGTTATTACCTGCTACTTCATGCATACTGTTATTCATTGTTATGCCGCATTCATGGATTCTCATGCATATATTCACTATTTTGCATGCTATTGAGGTTTGGATTTGGATTTCTATGAGATTTTCTGGATTTGGAGGAAAACCGCAAAAACACAAATAAACATATTCTCTCTTTTAAAATAAAAAGTGCGGTTTTCCCATGATGTATGAGTCGTCCACCATGAGTTTGCTGATGGATTTGGAAACCCGATTCGAGGAGACGGATGAACCGTTTCGGGTACATGGTGGACCCGGTGCGGTACCCCGGGGCAAGAGGAATGTGGTGATGACGTTGAGCCTGGCAGGGGAGTACTACCTACCGGTGATTTTACCCGACGCGTCGGATATCCGGAGGATACCGTCGTGGTCTTGAGATTTATGGTAGGGGCCGGTCTGGACTGACGGCGCCCTAGATATTGAGATTGAGACATTGATATTTCGAGACAGTGAGATTTATGTTTTGTGTCGATGCTAGACACTGTTGATGCTGATTTCGTTTATGATACCTCAATTTAAAAATACGAAGGAAATCTCACTAATTTATGAAAACAGTTTCTTCATTACATGTATTCTGTTTCATGCATGCATACCTCATTCATATGATATATTGCTACTTGAGGCACTGACACGGGCATATGAGATTACACTCGGGTTAGATATTTACCCTAGCCTTGTTATAGGCTGCATGTTATATACATTTTTGAGGATATTTTATGATCATTGACCTAGGATTGCGTTATTTATGCGATTTCTGTGCGTAGATGTTTTTCTATTCACGAGTTGGCAACTCACCCCCGTTGTGCCCCAGTTTCTTGCAGGTTGCCGTACAGGTTTCATTACGGCTTTACGGGCTCAGTTTCATTCGGGTGACTTGCTAGTAGGTGGGTTTTTCTTATATCGTACCCATCATATTACCTTGTATAATATTATTCCGTTGTATCTAGTAAATTCCATCAACCAAACATGTATTTTTGAGATAGAGACCAGTGTTGTTTTTTCTTTCGACCTTAGAGTCGCTCGTTATATTTCTGGTGGTTTTGAGTTTCCTTTTGAGTTTTGATCCTCGCCCTTGGCGTTGTATATTATTGCTTGTGTGGTTATGACCGTCGATTGACGAAGAGCTAGCTCCCGCTTGGGGATGCCTTTTTAGTGATTTCGTATACTATTCATGTTGTATCCCGTTTGGGAGCCAGTATTTACAAAGGAGACTCTGCCGAAATTTTTAGTAAATTTTGATGTTCTTAAAAACCGCATAATTCGGCTTATGCTATTAAAACTACTTGTTTTAAATTGGTTTTCCTTCACTCTACTACTTTTATTGGTTTGGATTTCTGGGTTTTCGGTTTACTTAGATTACGTACGCCTCGAGACGTTCGTAGTTTAAGTGCCGGTCATGTTCCGTACTTTCGGGTCGTGACAAAGTTGGTATCAGAGCGTTAGGTTTTAACCTTCGGAGCGTAGGATGACCCTTGGTTGATGGAATAGGTGACTAAAGTAGAGTGACGTACCGTTGATATGTTCCGCGGCATATTTACGACACGCCACTCCACTTATGAAGCCTTAGGATGTACATTTTCTTGTTCAGTATTATATTCCTTCCTGATCTAGCCTCATCGGTACCAGTTGGGTTTTGCTGCTACGGTTACGGCAGGGAGAGCTACGGCTAGAGTTGTGGTCAGCATGAGCTCGTTGTGAACGAGGACTGACCATGGCGTGATTCCGGCGACACCCGATTATAGAGAGGTGTCTTTTGACTGTGTTCCGCGCCACGAGCGTTTGGCGGATCGCCTTTATGAGGTTACTCGGATGTGCTGATCGACATTAGAGGATTGGGCCAATGATAGAGGCCAGCCAGATCTTGATGACCGTTGGTGTGTTGCTTATTCATGATGATCGAGGCACTGTTCAGCGTGCAGACGAGCGAGCCAGTTATTGCCGCGAACGACGAGGTATTGCCCTAGATGCTGGAGTTAGTGCAGAACTAGTTGTACTAAGAGATGATAGAAGGTTGCTAGTCATCGTGGATGAATGACTAGGACTTGTGGATCGTTCGCCTAACCCGATGCGAGGTCATCAGATAGATTGATTCCAGCTAGAGACGACTTCATGCAGAGACGTTGGGAGTCGACAGAGACGATCGAATGTCAGAAACATATTATTCCAAGTTTAAAGTAGTCGGAAAGACATGCAGGCAATTCTATGGTCCCTCTAGAAGAATGAAACCCTAACTCGACTTAATGACCGTGTGAAAGCCTTTGAACCTTCGGGTTTGCGGCAGTTCTATGGCGCCATTAGTGAGGCTTGGGTTTGCCCTTCTATGGCTGGACCACCGATGCTGTGGTATGTACTCGATACTATTAAACTGTACCCAAGATGTTGAGCCCCTGGGGGATTATGAGGTTTTGACAATCGATTGGATGGTTCGACTTAATTCTGATGCTAGGTGGTGAGATGCATTTCTTGGGAGACTCCAGATTCGAGGATAGTCGTTGAAGCTCAGTCCATGCAGCCGCGACAAGACAAGTCCAAAGCAGACGACATTAGAGAAAAGTGGAGTAAGAGGTTCGCACCAGATCTAGATGAGATGATGTTCCACTCCGCCGACATCAGAGAGGCGATGCGCATGCCGAGGCATGGTACTTGGACTTACCTTCCAGAAGGAGTCGCGATGAGTATGCAGTCGTTCCAGAGCAAGATGCAGATATAGGAAAGGACAATGACTTCCGGACAGTTGGCAGAGACGAGACATGGAAGAGACCGTGAGCAGGATTCCTTCCAGGACACTGCTGCAATGATACTTGCACTCAGGATCAGATGTGTCACGTACATTCAGAGAGCCAGAGGCCGACGCCAGTAATATGCTGTCTTACAAGTGGTCGCGATGATTGACCAAGAGATGACCAGAGAAGTGCCAGAACGGAATCGTCCCCGTTAGCACACCTGGCAAGGCCGATGAGCCGATGGACCGAAAGATTGGTAATTCACAGTGAAGACCTTGACCCAGGAGTGGTCATGGTTACGCACGCCAGCAGGCCAGAGTTCATGATCATCGACGAGACGTCCCACTAGTGACCGTGACAGTTGGCCGAGATTCTTAAAGGATGCGCTTGAGCAGTACTTTTCCGCCATTATTGATTACGATGTTTTGGGTGATTAATCCGTATGATTTGATTTTGATGATTGAGGATTTACGATCGTTGCACAGTGTTGCACTTGATATCGTTTTCGTGCTTGGGTTTCACATGTTTGTGATTTTACGGTTTTAAACAGTTGAGTTGGTTTTATGCGTATGCATGCACGCGATTTCGTTCCTGCACTCTGTATAGTTTATATATGCTTGCAGTGCAGTGATACGCCTTTTGTGCACTTAGATGCACTGGACTTCGATTTCGATTGTGATACTCGATATTTGTTTTATGCACCTTGTGCACCTGATTTGATTTTACGCATGTTCGGCGCTTGATATTGGATTTCATGATTTCGTGCACGATGGATGCACCTGATTTGGATTTTTCGCGCATATTGGGCGCATATTTTGAAGGGTGATTTTGGTGCACACCAGAGGCACTAAATTGAGAATTTTTCGTGCATGTCAGATGCACCTGATTTTGCTGTCAGGCACACATGTTGCCTACGACAGATGTTTCGTGCACACCCGATGCACTTAGATGTTGTTTCTGTGCGCATGTATGGCACATTCATGGATTTTGATTTCCGTGCGCACCAGACGCACGTAGTATTCATGTGCATATTTTTGGGATTGATTTCTTATAGAGTAGCACGTTTTTATAATATTGCTATGTGTTTTCGTACTGAGCAGGACTAGTCAGAGGACAGTACCTGAATATATTTTGCATGCATTGATAGTTATTGAAGAGATTTCCAAAAAGCGAGCTATAGCCTCAGTATTTACCTACGTGTCTGATATGACACGAAATGTTTAAAACAAGAAGACCCTTCTAAATTGTTTCCAAAACGGCGGGACGTACATTTCAAACAAAAGTATATATGTATATAGTTATTTTCTTATGGTAGACGTCCGCCACTGTGCAGTGTTATACGCGTGCACAGCGACTTAAAGGGATTTGGCATTGGTGTCTTCTCCATGACTCCGATGATTGCGGGATGCTTGGAGGAGTTTTGATTTGAGCTATATACTCATTTTTCAAGCGCATGCGCTGCGCTACGATTTGTTTTATGTATTTACAATTTCGGAACCCCGACGACTTGATGGGTTTTCTTAGATGTTTTAGTAATTGGGGGGGTTTGAATTTAAATTCGGGGACCGAATTTCTTTAAGGGGGGAAGATTGTAACGTTTTGAAAATCGTTTCGGTGGAATTTCAGAAAAAAAAAAAAAAACGGTAAAATAAGGGGGTTTTCTGTAAAAAGTCAAAATACAAATATCTTATTATAAAAATTAAATATACACATTCTAGATATGTAACTGCTATTATTTGGTGTTTATTGAGCCGCTGGTGAAATTTCAAATTTTCTGAAAAAAATATTATTTTATTATTATTTTAAGGCGTCACTAATACATTTAATTAGGGAAAATTACAAATTGGAATGAGTCGAAACAAATTTTGTGCATCATAAAACATTAAACAAAAATTTATCATGTGGTTTTTGAAATGAAATGGTTTGCCAAAACGGTTTAGAAAATGACGAAGAAAAAGGGCTTAAATAATGAAATTTATGTTAATGGGAATTGGGGTAACACATTTATCTTTTTTCTAACCCACACACCCACACCACACCCTCACCCTCTCCCCAAGTATGGCTGAATTCAGCAGCTCTAGCAGCCCCAAATTAGTCCCACTTCAAAGGTCAATTAAAAGAAAAGAAAGGAAAATGATGTTAAACATTGGGGTATGGGTCATTATACTTGATGTATGGGTCTTATTTCCTTCCTTTGACTTCCCCAAACTCACCCACACCTCTCACTTTCCCCCCATTCAGCTGCTGGCCGAAATTTGCTGCCCCCAAACCCTCCACTTTCCCACATGATCTCCACCTCAAAATTCAACCAAAAACCAATCAAAAATCCACAAATTATCTCGCAATCTCAAAGCTTATTCTATACCCTTTATTCCTTGGCCAATTCATGCTTGAATCCTTGGAGCAAGATGGTGTTTTGGAGACTAATCTCCAAGCTAGATCTCAAAATTGGGAGGTATAAACCTTAACCCTATATTGGAATTGTTGTTTAAATCGTTTTAATCTAGCATAATTAAATGTTAGTTTTGTTCTTGTTGTTAATTTGAAAATTCTAGAACATGGTTTGAATTTAGTTAGGGTTTAACCTTCACTACTAGGATAATCAAGTGTAGATTTTCATCTTGAGGAAATGAGAAACCTAATCTAGTTGCTAGTTGCATTTTTTTGTAATTTTAATTTGTGATAATTATATAAATTGCAAACTAGGTTTTAAAAATATATATATATTGGTGAGGTAAATTCTAATTAGGGTTTCATGGTATTATTAACATTATAACTTGTGGTTTAATATTTTAGTGTATGTAAAACCATGCTTAATTGATAAATTGTGAATTTTACCTTGAAAAGTGTTAAAATCGATATTTGTTGCAAACTTGAAATTTGAGTCAATGCTAATTCGTGAGATTAAAAATATGGAGGTGATTTGTATGACCTAATTATGATATTAAGTGAGCATTTTGATCATTAGAATCGTCAAAATATTTAGTTTGGGTAAAACATCAAGTTTTGAACCGAAATGGGAATTTATACTAACTAGGTTTTTGGAAAATAAAACGAATTGTTTAATTTTATGGTTTTGATGAACTAAACCCTATTTCTTATATAATTATTGAGTTTTGAACTCACGATTGATGTGTTTGGATTTTTCTCAATGGTTCGGCGTTTGTACGCCGACATCGAGGGTTTTGGGTCGATTTGTGAAAGCAACCATAGGTTTTGACCTATGTGGGATTCGTGCGTCGTTTTGATCATGGGTCGGATTTTAATGAGATATGGTGCGTTATGATATGTAGGTACCCCCAGGTGGACTTCGAGACGACAAGCAAGCGCGTGGCAACGTCGGCACCGGCTAGCGAGGACCAGGTGAGTAGATTTATATCTACGGGGAGAAGTCGGGTGGATGGCGTATAGCACCCCCGCAGTCCGTAATTAGTACTATGTAGTATATTGTTATGTGTGATAGTTAGTGTGTTATGGTTAGTTAGGGGTAGAAATAACTAGCGTAGTTCCTAGTTGCGAACCATAGGATAGATTTGCACCCACACGCATACACTTGTATGTTTCTTATACTTGCACGGTGTTTGATGATATGGGATGACTTTGGAGTTGAGTCGATGATGTGGGCTTTGTGCCGCGAGATCGGTGATTGGATATGATTCGTACTTGGGATACGAAATGTGATTCTTGCGGGTTCGGGATGTGTGTTTACCCCCGCATTCATACTTTGAAGATGATATCAGTTGTACTAGACTTAGATCAGTACCCCAGATTTTTTGATATGATAAGTGATATCTGAAATGTGATGAGATAGTGTGATATTGAACCGTACCCAGCTTTTGGGATGCCGTACGACGATTTACCGTACGAGCCTATATTGATGATAGATCCGCGCTCATGACCCGAGGATGTCAGATGATATACTGTATCGTACGCGATACTATTGAGGCGGGATCACCGACTTATATATATATATATATATCGACTCAGATGTTAGGCGGTTTCCTTACCTGTAGTTCAGCTTGTTAGTTCGGCCGTATAGTTTAGTGTAGTTGTTAGAGTAGATTAGACTTCTTACCTATTTCAAAAACTAACGAATCATGGACATTTTTAAAGACAGCTCAAGGGAATCTACGGACATTTCAAAAACGACGTATCTTTCATAAAAACACCGTAGCCCTATTTTCAAAACCCATGATTCGTGTTATTTCAAAAGGCACCATTCGTAGGACTTATATTAGATTAATGCAGATTAGTTTTGGTTACGTCTAGTTTCAGCTCCCACTTTTTTTTGTGGTTCGCTTTGCATCGCATTCTTATATTATGTTTCATACTCCGTTTTAATATCATGCTGATAGGACACCAGCACCATTACCAATGATGCGTATGTACCACGTACACTTACTTGCCGGCTCACACACATCTTCATCGGTAATTGCCATGTCACGTACACCTTAGAAAATATATTATTGCTTGACATAGCCTATTAGCGAATAGTTTAGACATTGTAGTTATTACCTGCTACTTCATGCATACTGTTATTCATTGTTATGCCGCATTCATGGATTCTCATGCATATATTCACTATTTTGCATGCTATTGAGGTTTGGATTTGGATTTCTATGAGATTTTCTGGATTTGGAGGAAAACCGCAAAAACACAAATAAACATATTCTCTCTTTTAAAATAAAAAGTGCGGTTTTCCCATGATGTATGAGTCGTCCACCATGAGTTTGCTGATGGATTTGGAAACCCGATTCGAGGAGACGGATGAACCGTTTCGGGTACATGGTGGACCCGGTGCGGTACCCCGGGGCAAGAGGAATGTGGTGATGACGTTGAGCCTGGCAGGGGAGTACTACCTACCGGTGATTTTACCCGACGCGTCGGATATCCGGAGGATACCGTCGTGGTCTTGAGATTTATGGTAGGGGCCGGTCTGGACTGACGGCGCCCTAGATATTGAGATTGAGACATTGATATTTCGAGACAGTGAGATTTATGTTTTGTGTCGATGCTAGACACTGTTGATGCTGATTTCGTTTATGATACCTCAATTTAAAAATACGAAGGAAATCTCACTAATTTATGAAAACAGTTTCTTCATTACATGTATTCTGTTTCATGCATGCATACCTCATTCATATGATATATTGCTACTTGAGGCACTGACACGGGCATATGAGATTACACTCGGGTTAGATATTTACCCTAGCCTTGTTATAGGCTGCATGTTATATACATTTTTGAGGATATTTTATGATCATTGACCTAGGATTGCGTTATTTATGCGATTTCTGTGCGTAGATGTTTTTCTATTCACGAGTTGGCAACTCACCCCCGTTGTGCCCCAGTTTCTTGCAGGTTGCCGTACAGGTTTCATTACGGCTTTACGGGCTCAGTTTCATTCGGGTGACTTGCTAGTAGGTGGGTTTTTCTTATATCGTACCCATCATATTACCTTGTATAATATTATTCCGTTGTATCTAGTAAATTCCATCAACCAAACATGTATTTTTGAGATAGAGACCAGTGTTGTTTTTTCTTTCGACCTTAGAGTCGCTCGTTATATTTCTGGTGGTTTTGAGTTTCCTTTTGAGTTTTGATCCTCGCCCTTGGCGTTGTATATTATTGCTTGTGTGGTTATGACCGTCGATTGACGAAGAGCTAGCTCCCGCTTGGGGATGCCTTTTTAGTGATTTCGTATACTATTCATGTTGTATCCCGTTTGGGAGCCAGTATTTACAAAGGAGACTCTGCCGAAATTTTTAGTAAATTTTGATGTTCTTAAAAACCGCATAATTCGGCTTATGCTATTAAAACTACTTGTTTTAAATTGGTTTTCCTTCACTCTACTACTTTTATTGGTTTGGATTTCTGGGTTTTCGGTTTACTTAGATTACGTACGCCTCGAGACGTTCGTAGTTTAAGTGCCGGTCATGTTCCGTACTTTCGGGTCGTGACATTTTCAGTACGGTGTCGATGTACCTGGACTGAGAAAGTCCCAATATCCTCTTGGATCTATCACGATGGATCCGGATCCCCAGGATGTATGAGGCATCACCCAGGTCTTTTATGGAGAACCTTTGTGACAAGAACCCCTTGACAGATTGTAGCATAGGAATATCATTTCCTATTAAGAGAATGTCATCCACGTATAAAACGAGGAATACTACAGTTCTCGCTACAAATCTACTATAGATGCATGGTTCATCTGGATTTTTGATAAAGCCAAATTCCTTGACCGTCTCATCAAAACAGATGTTCCAACTCCGCGATGCTTGCTTTAGTCCATAGATGGACTTAAGCAACTTGCACACCTTTCCGCTGCTCCCACTCTGAATGAAACCCTCTGGCTGATCCATATAGACACACTCCTCTAAATTTCCATTTAGAAAAGCGGTTTTTACGTCCATCTGCCAAATCTCATAATCGTGGAAGGCAGCAATGGCAAGAAGGATCCGAATGGATTTCAGCATGGCTACTGGAGAAAAGGTTTCGTCGTAGTCCAAGCCAGGTCTTTGACGAAAACCCTTTGCTACCAGCCTAGCTTTATAGGTCTCAACCTGTCCATCTACACCAATCTTCCTTTTGAAGATCCACTTGCATCCTACGGGTTTTACCCCGTCTGGAGCAATGTCCAACGTCCATACCTTGTTGGTGTACATGGACTCCATTTCGGTCCGCATTGCATCCAGCCATTTCACTGAGTCAACGCTCTGAACGGCCTGCTGGAAGCTAGTAGGCTTATCATAATCTATGATGCAATCCTCTCTATCCCCGTCTATGAGAAAACCGCAGTATCTCTCGGGCGGATGAGACTGCCTACTACTCCTGCGGAGCGGCGTAGGAATGTCCTGTTCTGTTGAACCCTCTGGTTCCACTAAGCTTTCAGTAACAGTCTGTGGTTCTGGAATTTCTTCCAGTTCTATTGTGTTCCCACTTATCTGGGTTTCCAAAAACTCAGTTTCCAAGAAGCGGGCATGCTGAGAAACAAAAACCTTTTGTTCCTCAGCGGAATAGAAAAGATACCCCTTGGAGTTCCTTGGGTATCCCACAAACTTACACTGTACTGAACGTGCCTCAAGCTTGTCCGCATGCTGCTTTTTTACAAAAGCTGGACATCCCCATACCTTAAGATAATTAAGACAGGGTTTCTTCCCAGTCCACATCTCATATGGGGTGGTGGGCACAGTCTTGGTAGGAGCCTTGTTCAAGAGATACGCAGCTGCTTCTAGTGCATATCCCCAGAATGATCGCGGTAACTCAGCGTTACTCATCATGGACCGAACCATATCCAATAGGGTTCGGTTCCGTCTCTCCGATACACCGTTATGTTGCGGAGTGTATGGAGGAGTAAGCTGAGAGAGAATACCATTCTCTTTTAAGTAATTCAGGAATTCGGCACTTAAGTATTCTCCACCTCGATCCGATCTTAGAATCTTAATACTTTTGCCGGTCTGTTTCTCTACTTCATTCTTATACTCCTGGAATTTTCCAAAGGCCTCGGACTTATGTTTCATTAAGAAGACATAACCGTACCTTGAGAAGTCATCCGTAAAAGTAATGAAGTAAGAATGTCCGCTTCGGGCATGTGTAGACATTGGACCGTACACGTCACTGTGTACGAGTCCCAAGAGCTCGCTCGCTCTTACTCCATGTCCAGTAAACGGAGTCTTTGTCATCTTTCCCTTGAGACAGGATTGACAAGTGGCATACGACTGATATTCGAACGTATTCAAATACCCTTCTGTATGTAACTTCGTCAACCTTCTCTCATTGATGTGACCCAATCTACAATGCCATAAGAAAGTCTGATTTATTTCTGGAGACTTTCTTTTGTGTGTATTCTGGACATTAAAAATCTGTGGTTGGTTTAACACGTATATACCATTACTCAGAGTACCTGACCCAATCAATACTTGATTAAGGTGAATGTTTACAACATTACTTACAAACGCAAATTCATAACCTTCTTTAGAAACTAAAGATACAGAAATGATATTACAAGTTGCGTTGGGTACAAAAAAGCAATTACGCAAAACCAAAACATGTCCATCTGACATTCCCAGGTGATAGTCCCCCACGGCTTTAGCATCCATGCTAGCTCCGTTTGCAACTCTGAGGGTCATGTCACCCGCCTTCAAAACCCTACGGTTTCTCAACGCCTGCAAAGAATTACAGATATGAGATCCTGATCCGGTATCCAATACCCAGGAAGTAGAGTTTATTGAAAGACAGTTTTCAATAACATACACACCTGAAGCTGAAGCTGCAACCTGCTTCAATTCCTGTGTTGTGGCCTTCCAGGCCCTGCAATCATTCTTCCAGTGTCCTTTCTTATGACAAAAGAAGCATTCTTCCTTATCCACAAGCTTCCCCGCTATCTTTGTTGCTTTACCTTTTCCCTTCGTATCCAATTTACTAACACCGCCCCTTGGTTTGGCGGGGGCTTTCTTCTTCTTTCCCTTGGCTTTCGCCTTGGACCTAGAAGAAGATGATCCTCCTACAAACAAAGTGGATGTTTCCCTACCTTTCTGTAGGGTGCCCTCTGCGCTCCTCAGCAGGTTGAGGAGCTCTGAAAGTTCAACCTCCTTTTCTTGTAGGTTGAAGTTCATTATAAACTGGGCGTAAGTGGAAGGAAGGGACTGGAGAACTATATCCGTATATAGCTCACTCTCCAATGTGATCCCTAGGTCAGCGAGCTCCTCAATGTAGCCGATCATCTTTAGCACATGCTCGGCTACTGATGATCCGACGGCCATTCTTGTCGAAAATAACTTTTTCGACGCTTCGTATCTTGCGATACGTGATTGCTCTCCATACAGTTCTTTTGTATGGAGCAATATGGACTCCATGTCCATATTCTCATGCCTCCTCTGATGTTCGTTGTCCATCGAGGCAAGCAGGAGGCACTTGGCCTTCGCGCTATCAATCTCCCAAGTCTTGCGGATTTCCTTATCCGCGATACTGGAAGTTGGACCAGGGACAGGGGGAGCTTTGGTGGTAAGAAGATACCCCAGCTTGTCATAAGTGATTGCTATCTTGACATTCCTGAGCCAATCTTTGTAGTTTGGCCCTGTCAGCTTGTTTTTATCTAGGAGTAACTTAAGTCCAGTCATGTTGATTGGTCGCTGCAATTAGGAGAGAGAAGAAGAAACACTCAGCATGATGCTCTTGCAAGTTTAGAATGGTTTTTAATTTGTCTAAACAGGATGGCTCCCACTGTTTCTCGAATCCCTCCTCAAACCATAAAGGAAGAATTAGCCGGGATCAATCCCACCGCACAATACTTGCTTAACCGTTCAGCCAGGCCGGTGTCGGTACTTCGAGGGAGGTTTTCCAACGCTTTCGCGAAGTTCCTTAATTAAATAACCTCTTTTCCCTGGGGGCGTAACCCCGCTAACACCTTTCTAGGCACCTACTAGGTTTATAGCATTGATCGTTTAGTGAGAAATTTCCCGAGGAGTAGCATATACTCACAGTAGGATCGGGATCCAAATATCATCGCGTGATGAAACTGAAGGAATCCTACCAGAATCACCACACTCCAAATGGTATGCAAATCTAGCAAGTTTCAGTACTTATGAAACTCCCGATGTGGATTTTTGCCCCATGCTCTTATGACCTTGACGAAGGTCAACAAATCATAAGTCACATGTCAAGTTCTGCCCGTCATTATCCAGGTTAATTTGAATCCACCCGTATATACCCTTGACGAAGGTCAACAAGGTAATGCGAATGTCCCAAACCAACGCATCTATCTATGCTACATATGAATACCCAATAGCTACCAATCACTATGCTTTGACGAAGGTCAACAAACACAGCTTGAATACTTATTGAATATTCATACGAAACGACGGAGGGCTACGAATGGTTTTGGCGAAACCGTGAACGTAGTGAACTTGATTTAATCGATGGAACGAGATAGCTTTTAGAAGGAGTGGCTCAAGCTCCGCATTTAAAAGTTATTTTGAAAAGAACCGAGTGGTTTTTCGAAAGTGTTCCAACGACTTTAACTTGGTTTATTATCTTGCATTAGTTCTTTTAATGCGTGATATTCTTGCATTAGTACTTTTAATGCGTCCCATCATTTAACCCTACCATTGCAGAAAACAACCAAAATATGACGTACGCTTATGCCATTCGCATTCGCCACTGGGCCCCGTCATTACCCGTTAGGTTACTTAACTAACGACAGAGCGGGGGCTGGGCTAGCGCGTCTGTAAAACATAAGCAACGCCTAAATAGTAAGCAATGATAGACATTACAGATCACAGATGAATGCATTGGATATACTAGCAATCCGCAATCCTTTCGAGCCTGAAACGAAAAGCGGATAACACGGTCGCGGTGAATAGCCAAATACCCCACCCAAGACCCCTACGGGTGCGGCAAACTACCCGCCAAGTACTCGGTAGTTTGTGCACCCCTCCATGGGTCTATCCTAGGAGCAAAAACAGTAAAAAGAATTATACAATGACGGCTACAACCCCGACCCGGTTGTGCGGCCAAACAAATAATATTATTACATCAATTTACATTTACAATGAATGAAAGAAAAACAAAAGCTCATCTCACATCCACCCCGGCTATTCACCCGCGACAGTCCAACACATTCATATATACATTCCAGCACATTACAGATCATGTATAACCCCGACTAATCGACTTATAGCGATTAGCCGACGTTCAATACATGCAAGCATCACAGATATAACCATCATAGTCAAAGTGCAGTGAAGTTCGGAAAAAATACGGAATTATAGGACCCCAAAAGGAAATTTCTTTTCTGGAAAATCTGGGCACATATAATATATTTTAAAAATCCCAAAACCAACACACAAACACACTGCACGAAAAACGATGCAGAGAAGACAACAACTCGCGGCGGTTCCGCGGCGGCTAAGAAGGCTCACGCGGCGGAAGGGCGGCAGTTTAGACGAATCACTGTATCGTTTTTCTTGGGTGTTCACACAAAACCCTGAGCCGAATTTACAAGTATAAAGTTTTTCATTTTGACCAGAAAATATTTCAACAGAAACTCAGGTTTTTGTAAAGTTTGGTTTTTGGATTTTTCCGGTTCCGAACTTCGTTACACTTCACTACCAAGCTAGTTTAAGTTTAGTTAGTCTCTGATACCACTGTAAGTCCATATTGCGACCCCCGGTTCTTACGGGGAGGCGGAAACGGTATAAAAAACGAATTTTTATCGCAAGAGGCAACATGGACTAAACTATGGTCGGGATCGTTGTCTAAACTAAAACTAGCAAACTATGCTAAAGAGAGTTAGCTACTCGGATGAAGATGGTTATACCTAGACTTGAACTCCTTCGTCTTCAAACTTTGTAGAGGTTGATGGTTCTCCTTTGTCGCCTTCTTCCGTCGAAGATGGATCCACCTCGAAGGCTCGACCTTTGGGCTCTTTCTCGTACTTGGAGTGAACTAGAATCGCCGGCTTGCTAAACCCTTGATCCTAGAGTGAGTAGAGAGTGTCTAAGGGTTGCTTTTGTTTTTCAAGAGAAGGATTCTCAACACATGAGAAGGTTTCTCTTGGCTAGAGGAAGAAGAAGATGAAGTGAAGAGAGAGAGTGAATATGATAGAATGAGCTATCATTTCCTTTCTTGCAACCATAATGCAAAAAGAAAATGAATTATCAAATAATAATAATCAAAATGAAAAGATTGATGGAAAGTTTTAGAATGACTAATATCATTACAAGCATTAAATGAAAATGCAAGAATCAAGAGCATCTTTCTCTTGTAATGATAATGGTCAAATGTTCAACCATGGTCAACAAGTCAACCATGGTCAACAAGTCAACAAAAACTAACCATGACACAATTTCATTTTATTATATATTATTAAATGATATAATACAAATCCATTAGGGTTTGGAAAAATACAACTGTCAACTGTGCATACGTACCCGTTCCGAAACCCTAATGAAAAATCATCTTCCTCCTCCTCAAAAAGAACTGTGCATACACACCTGCATTCTTGTTCCGAGGAACATGAATACTGAGAGATAAAAGCAACCCCAAATACTATACCAGTATCCGGCTCAAACCAGAGCCCGCTGGTAAAATCCGTCCGGACTCCAAACGTGCACAAGTGCGCGGATGAGAACGAACCCTGTCGCAAAACCATGCGACCTCTACTCTGTTTTGCCCAGAGGCGAATACCCTCTGTGTGGGACTCTAAAGACTCGACACTACGCTGGCAGTGGGTTTAACCACAGACCGCAAGCGGCACTAGCTGTGCGTAACGGTCCCCAGGTAGATGTCGACAAGAAGGCTGACGAGGTGAAACCCCATCTGTACTCCTACTGAGTCTGAATGTGACAGTCTCCGTACAGTCCGGTCTGTTCGTCTGATACATCGCATGGCGGGCCTAGGGGGCGGTAAACGTCAGTCCCCCAATAGCGGTACAAGTCGTGCCGGAGCGAAGCCCAAAACACCCTGAGATAACACTGGAAACCTACCAGTATATCTCGTTTGCCCTGGCCAGGGACTACTCGTGTAATGGCTCTCCTAGACACAGCGCGATGTCAACCCCCAATACCGGGAGAGACGAATCCTGTCTAACCGTCACTGCCTCCAAGTGCTTCGGGACTGCACCCAACCACCACCTGTTTGCACGACTCCTTTGAGCCGTGGTAGGGTAGTGATCAAAGTGCAGTGGGAACACACTTGAGGCGAAGTGCCAGTGTCAAGTCAGCGGACTAAGCTGTACTCATGTCACCTGGGAACTGATAACTGACGATAGGTATAATACCAACTAGTCAGTTCCCGACGAGTCCTGTCCAGTGTACTCGTAACCCAACGAGCACCCGTATACTATCTCCAGTACGACGTACTGATGGCTGTGGGACAGACCATCTCCCACACTGGGATGAGAAGCGCATACGCTAGTCTACTACGGAGTATCGATGCCCTGTCTCGATAGTCCTGCGACTAGGGACCTGTATAAGGATGTGCTTATAGATTACCCAGCCCCCACTAGTGTGACTGCCATCACAACGCTGGTAATCAAGCAAAGATCCTAAGGGCTCTACTAATGCGTATAAGTGATATACTGAAATAAACACAAGTACACATTGAAGTAGAAACAAACCAAGTAGCATACTACTATTTTGAGCAAGATTGTATATACAAGGTGAATATCCCAAGCATCCATTAAGTAATATACAAACTAGTATGATACAGTAATGGCCTCTAGGGCATATACACTAACAATACCCTAAAGAGACAACCCACTACACTATATCTACAGCAAATCTTGGACGCGTCGGCTAGCCAACTTCGCGCCCGAGTTGCCTCGGTCTAGAGGTGGGAGCCCGTAAAAGACTTCGGCTACGTGGTGCTCTTTCCGACGAGGACGTGACGAACGGAGATTCCGTAGGAGATCGGAGTGGAGATGAAGACGGGAGGACACAGATCGCTTGGTATACTTCTCCACTCTTATTTTAGTTTGCTAGTTGCTAGGTTAACGGCCCGATCCGGGTTAAAAGTGCGCGGTGGTGCCGGTTTGCTAGTTTGCAAAGTTTTTGTTTCCGCATTTCCGGCGTCGGATCGACGGCCGGGGCGCCCCCGCGGACTTACATTGGTATCAGAGCCACGCCATTAATCTAGCCTAGCTTGCTCTAGTATGTTTAAAGACTCGATCGAACAAAATCCCCAAAAACCGTAGTTTCCAATGCATCGTGTTTCTGTCGAAATTTTTTTTGCTCCAAAATTTTTTCAGGTTGTTTCAGAACACTGTGCATGAAAATCTAAGAAATCTGTGAAAATTTGGTCGCGAGATCTCTCCATACCGCCGCGGAACCGCGGCCAAACCCATGCTTGGGCCAAGGTTCCGCCGCGCTTTTAACTGACCAGCATGCCAAATTTTTCCAGAGGGCTTTAGACTTGGAAATAGGGGTTTTGGGATATTCTTTTTGGGCCCAGATTTTCTGTGAGTGCTACAGTACTGCTTGGGGCCCACTTCGATATATTTGTTCGATCGGAAATTTTAAACATGCTAGTTCACAGTATTTACATTATATCTGCGACCGTGAATGTCACTTGATCGGTAAATACTGTCTAACAGCTATAGCCCGGTTAGACGGATTTGCGAACGTGACATTCACGTTGATGTTCTGTGTTGTGCTGTGATGTTGCGGATCGGTCGTGGGGGATAGCCTGGGTGCAATATTAGTACAGTTTTGTTTTATATGTACATTTGATATTGCGGGGTGAGCGTCCGACATGTGAACTGCCGTCACTTCCTGTTTGTATTATTATTTTGGGGCACGACCAGGTTGCGGTCGATGTACCCGTTGTATGTGTATTTTAGTTTCTGTACTAGGATTACCCCAAGGAGGGGTGCACGGATAGCCGTGTTCTAGAGGGCAACGAGCCCGCATCTCATGGCGTTGAGACGGAGGGGGCTTTACTCTAGAATTGGCGGGCTATTCGCCGCACTCGTAGGGGGTATAGGGTTGACCCAGGAGGGGTGCCTAAGTTACCGGATTCCGTGAAGTGCTGGGTGGTCCATTCACGTTGCTGAAGGGGGCTGCCTCGCTTCAGGTTTTGGCGGGTAACTTGCCGCGTCCGTAGGGGTCTAGGATTTCATTGTACAGGCTATCCACACGACCAGGGGAACGTCGGGTTTCAGTAGCGGCTCTATGAAACCCGGAGATCCCAGATATCTGTATTGTTTCTGTGATGCTGTACATTTCTGTGATGTTGCATTTTATCAAGCCTTGAGAGAAAATTATATATTATATATATACTAGTAGATGTTGTATATGTTTTGCATCCGCGCTAGTCCAGTCCCCGCTCTGTCGTTAGTTAGCTAACCTAACGGGTGATGACGGGACCCAGTGGCGAATGCGGATGGCATATATGTACGTCATTATTTTCGTTCTTTGTGGTGTGATCGATTGATGGGACTGTGTTGATTCGGATCAATGCAAGATAAACAAACCTATTCTGATGTTGTTGGAACATTTTTCAAAAAGCTGTTATTGCAAGGACGTTCACTTTTGTTTTGCACAGTGGTATTCATTTGGAATATCCTGCTCCTCAGTCGACGAGGCATGGGCCGAGATCCCTTCACCGGGAGTGACCCCTTGGACAGAAGTTTGCGTCAGGGCAATAACTTCACTATAGCCGATTACTTTTGCTTTGGATCGTGATATTCAGTTAGAATATCATGCACCTCATTCCACGGGGAAAGAGCCGAGATCCCTTCACCGGGAGTGACCTCTTTAGCAAAGGTTTTCGTCACTATAATTTTAAAAGCTATCCATTCCTTCAACGATATCAAGTTCATTACGTTAAAGGTTTTTGCCAGAAACCATTCGTAGCCCTCCGTCATTTCAGAACGGTAGCACTTAGTATTCATGCTATGTATGTTGGCCTTCGTCAAGGCATAGTGTATGGTAGCTATTTGTTACTTTTCTGCAGCATAGATAGATGCGTTGGTTTAGGACAGTCGTACTACTATTTTGGCCTTCGTCAAGGGTATGTGCGGGTGGGTTCAAATTAACCTGGATAATGACGGGTAGAACTTGACATGTGACTTATGATATGTTGGCCTTCGTCAAGGTCATAAGAGCATGGGGCAAAAATCCACATCGGGAGTTTCAAAAGAACTGAAACTTGCCAGATATGCGCATACCTTTTGGAGTGTGATAGCGTGAGTGGATTCTCTCACATTATCATGCGATGATAGTTGGATCCCGATTCCCACTGATGAGTTGGTTTACTCCTCGGGTGATCCCGGCTAATTCTTCTTTCAGGTTTGCGGAAGAATTTGACGTTACAGTCGGAGGTTTCCTGATTAGATAAAGTGATAACCATTCTGATCTAGGCTAGAGTGCACGCTGAGTGTTTCTTTTCTCTCTCTCTTTGGCAGCGACCATTGACCCGACCCTAGACTATTACTCAGTGACCAAGTTGACCGAACCTTCTTAACACTGTTTTTTGGATTGTCAGAGTTGAAAACCTCTTTGCCACTCCTACTTTTACCCTTTTCTCCGGGACACCTCGTATTACTACGAACGTCCACTTCCATTGGACAAAACCATCGTATGGTTAGATACGAACTCGAAGGAATTTGAGGATGGTTTCCGGTTCTGGAGAAAACGAATAGGACTATTCAGTTGTCTTTTCCTTTTACCTTCTCTCAGGTTGCGAGTACTCCTTGGTTTAGGAGATAGTACACCTATTACGCAAATTGGATAGTGTTCTTCCAAACCATAGGCAGGTGCCGACTGGTAGGGAATGAAGAAAACCAATTAGCCTAAACGGTGTACAGAAGGTATTAAGTTAAGACAAAGAAAGGGATTAGTAAGAGGGCAAAGTAAATTGCGACTGCTATTCACGACCAAACCAAGTATTTCTTCGACAATCCTAAATCACCTTTGTATTTCTCCAGGACACTCCGTATCACTACGAAGATCCCAAGTTTATTGGATAATCCATCGTTTGGTTATATACGAACTCGAAAGGAACTTGTTCCAGTTCGGGGATGGATCCTGGTTCAGGAGAAATAGGAATAAGGTTTATTCGGTTGTCTTTTATCTTCACCTTCTCTCGCATTGCGAGTGCTCCTAGGATTAGGACAGTACACCCATTATGCTTATTGGATAGTCCTCTTCCAAACCATAGACTGGTGCCGAACGGTAGGGAAGGAAGAAAACCATTTGGCCTATAGGGGTGTACAGAAGGTAATGACTAAAGACATATAAAGGGATTTGGAGAAGTGGCAAAGAAATATACGGTTACAGTTGTGAATCTGGATAATGGAAGAGGCATTACTAGGAATACCAGGATACCCCATCGAAATATTTTAATGTTTCAGTTTCACTGTGTACTGTTAAAAGAAAACTGATTTCCCAATTAGACACTTGCTCCAGGGTATGTATTTACCAGGTTGGATTCTCACATCTGTATGGTTTTACAGATGATGGGTAGGAGTAAGTTATTGGGAATTAGGTGATCATCCTCATTATATCGGAATTCGTTGTAATTGGTGATATTTGAGGAAGTCACCTGGGTTGTTTGCCGGTCGGCAAATATTTGGTTTTGAATATCCGTTGTTATGCACCAATTTCAAATTGATATATCTGTACGTCTATTTTTATAGAGTGAGATATACCTTTTTGAAATTATGTCTATGACATTTACCTATATCAGTGGATGGTTAGGTAAGGAGCATTGAACAGCGGTGTAATTCTTCTTAAACATAAGTACAGTTTTCAACCTACGACACACAGTGAATGAGTTGTTAGACTCAGCGAACTTATATGTTGTCCAGTGTCCATTAGGACAGAGGGGTTGGTCCTCATACTATATTCTGTTTACTTTTAACTTCTCTAGTTCTTAGACATGTGTTTCGTAGAAACACATGGTCAAAGTTTTGAGGAGTTATAGGTATAAGATTAAAGTAGAGAACCAGGTATTGCAAGTATCGGGATTCTTCAAGGTGATCGAAAATGTAGATACTTATGAATGGTATTCAGTTGTTAGTAATGATTAAGAGAACTTGCTTCTCTTTCAGGTTACTCATAATTGGAAGTACTCCTAAGTTGAGTAACGCTGATCGGCCTCTTTCCATTTAGTTGACATTCACTGGAGACAGCTGCATGATTTGAATCTGGTTCAATTAAATCAGTGCCACTGTTCCTGTATTGGATATAGAACAGTTCATTTCTTGACATTGTTAAGGTACGGGGAGTTGTCCGGCTTATGCTTAAAACATGACTCCGGATAACTCAAGGCACGTTTCTGTAATGGCTGTTTGTGGGTTGACCCAGGCTATGACGAGGGTTGACTTTCTACCATCTGGAAGATCAATAGTGATATTGTTCTTGACTCGCCACAGTTTTAATAAAAATGGATCTTTTTCAGAAAACCGTAGAGGGAGTATGGTAGAACTGGAAGTGATTCCAAAACCGCAAACGATTACTGAAGATTTGATAAAGAACCTAAAGATTCAATCTGGTTTGACATTCCATTGGCCACTCCGCAGGTATGGTGGGTAACCTCAGGCACCCGAGTGGTAATTCGGTATGCTCAAGGACGGTGGCAGGGAGGTTCTTGTTTACCCAGACTTGCCATTGCTGTTGTTCCAGACTGTGAGACCCGGCAGGAGGATGAGTATAGCGTCGTTCTAAACTAGCTTTAGGAGTGTACGTCTATATGACTCTGCCAGAGGGTTGTCATAGTCAGTGGGAGCAGCGGAAGCATTGGTGGACATCAGGCTTATGTCTATTTATATAAAGCAAATATAGCGGAGATAGATCATCTATTTCTGATGTGACAGTCATAGGTTTGACTTCATCAGAATAGGGGATGGATCTGTTGAGAAGGTAGTAGGGTGTGATGTCCTGGTATTTGATGACATACACAGAGTAGGAAGTGATATTCCTATACTACGATCGGTTATACTTTGGTTGTCACACAGTGGTTTCTCCACATAGGACTTAGATATTATATCAGACATTCTGGTTACTGGATCTATGGTTTTAGATCTAGATTTGGGTGGTTTCCCAATCTGGGTACTTAGACAGCATTCTATGAGTATTTAGAATGGACGACTCCTGGCACGGTAGTGTACCTGCAGGTGATGGAGTCACCCTTCCTAAAGGTGTCTTACAGACTAAAGTAGAGATGGATGTACATGATTGACAGATCACTTTCTTAGGCAATTGAGTTGATCATGAGATGGCAAGTACCACACCAGATGTTGTTCTTGCAGTAGATGCAATAAGTTGATATTGATCCAATCCTGGGGAAACAGTCGGAAGCAGTTTTAGAACATAAGTGGATGTTCTAGGGATATGATAACGACAGCCTCCTTTAGGAGACGGTTATCATTCCAGGCTTCCAAGGTGACCTGGATGACAGAGTGGCTGTCAGAGTTATAGTTTTCCCTCTGACGAGGGGCAGTATTATGGACAGATGGTCCAAGGCAATACTGAGGGAGGCATGGCACAGGATACTGATTAAGTTCAGTTGACGATACAGTCTAAGAAGTTTGGATTTGGAGTTCATTTATGAGCTAGGTCCCATCAGACATCCAGACCTTCTAAGACAACTATTGCTCATTTCGGGAGATGGCTTTCTCCGCGAACTTGAGATAAAGAGAGACATAGAAAGAAACTTCAGAGCGGATCCACTCACTGAGGCTATTCCTCGAACGGAATAGTTTCGCAAACGAGCTTTGTGAGACTGACTAGTAGAGGAGTTGGGTGTTCGGTATCACACGGGCTGTGAGTATGCGACATCGCAATAATTAGCCTTGAGTGCAAGTGGGAGATTGTTGGATATAGTGCCCTCAGAGTCAATTATTGGATCACAGGCACGTGATTGCAATGATTGAGGAGGACCTATGCCGGTAGGACAGTCTTACTCGAGATGATAGTATGCTATCTGGTTTATCTTTATCATCGTGTACTGCTTTAGGTGACCTTACGAGTCGCTATTACACGTTGATAAAGCCCTTAGGATTCTTTCTTGACTACCAGCAGTATGAGGGCGATCATATACGTGAGAGCTAGAGTCTATAAGCACATCCTTAAAAGGTCCCTAGTCTTGGGAGTTTCGAGACAGGGCATCGATTCTCCAGAGTAGACTAGTGTATACAGTCGAGACCCCGTTGAGGGGCGGTGGCCGGTCTCACAAGCCACTGGTGTCAGTTGGTTCACCTAAGATGTATACAGATGCTCATTGGGTTATGAGTACACCGGACAGGACTCGCCGGGAACCTGCTAGTTGGGATTACACCAGACGTCAGATAGCAGTTCCCTGGTGACATGTGTACAGGTTAGTTCATCGACCTGAGATCTTCATTTGTCTCGTGTGAGTTCCCACCGTGCTTTGATTACTACCCTACCACGGCTCAAAGGAGTCATGCAAACAGGTTTTAGTTGGGTACAGTCCCGAGCCACACGGAGGCAGTGAGCGGATCTGCAGGGGTTCGTCTCTCCCAGTATTGGGTGTGAGGTCGCGCTGTGTCTAGGAGAGCCATGATCGCACGCTTTTGGCGTGTCGGATGTTCAAAGATTTAAAGTGTAACCGCGATCAGGACGGTGTCGCTATGCAGCTAGCCGGTGAGCACGGGTCGGTCCACAGGGAGATAGTGGTATCTTACCTTCTTGTCTTAGACGAGTTAATAAAGAATCTGTATGTTTGTTTTGTCTAACCTATGTGTTTATCTGCAAGTATAAGGTTGTTAAGAAAATACGAGATTGTAAGCTAAGAAATCCGTACTCAAAAACCTTTGAGCCGAGTCTTGACCAATTGAAGCTAAGCAATCGGCAACAACGTGGATTAGGGGTTTTAAGCGCGGTATTCGTGGAATCCGGCTTATTTACCCTTGTCCTTCCGTTCTTGTCTCTTGCCTTCGCCTCCGGCCAAACCGAACGCAACCGGTCGTGGTTAGGAATCACCGTTACCTTGTCAGGGTACGGTGCCTAACGGAGCGCTTGCGTATGGTTTGGGCGAAGTTCAAATGGAAAATAACGGGAAAAGGAATTGGCAAAGAAATGTTAACTTATAAAACCGTATTAATTCTTATCAACAACAATAATTACAACATTTACAAAATGAACAAAAGAGAACAAAAAGAAAAGAACAATGAAAAGAAAAGATACAAGTAATAAAGAGCATGAATAAAATTGCATGAAATAGAATGCAAGTAATAAAAAGACAAGTAATAAAAAGCGAGTAATAAAAGAATACGGAACTAGGACCCAAGCCAAGCATGTGCTCAATAGCCAACCCTTAAACTTGCAAGCTTAATGAAGAGGTTGCAAGATCAAGGGAAGGGTAGAAAACGCATGTGAAATGAAGTGCTAGTCCCGGAAGAAAATACGACCCTTGAGATCAATAACTAACTCTTAACCATTCAACCTCAATGAAGAGATTGAATGAGCAAGAGAAAGTAGAAATCTCAAGGGGGAGCAAACTAACAAGAAAGATAAAGAACCCTCATCTTCATTAATCTTCCACTCAAAAGCTCTCACTACAATTTAATGGAGAAAGAATGAAGAAGAGGAAGAAGAAGAACAAAATTACACAAAGAAGAGAACAAAGAAAAGCTCCAAAAAATGCTCCCTTGGCTTAGCTCAGTACTGCTGTATTTATAGGCAGGAGAGTGGAGTTCTAGGGCAACCAGCAGACTACACATGCAAAGACCAAACTGCCCCCAAAAGACGACAACATGAGGACACTTTACGGCCGCGTTTCCGCGGCCAATGCCCCCTATTGGCCGCGGAAACGCGGCCAAGTGATGGGATTGATGGGTCAATTTTGGTGTCTGTTCCTGGTTCCCTGTTTCCTGGTGTTTGGCATCTTCAGAATACACAAAAGTCTTCTACGATATCAGCAGATTTCCAAGTCCAAGATTGCATTATCTTTTAACTTTTGACTTTATCTCTCCCTCGAGCTCCGCGCACCCATTGATTCTTGTGCAGCCCACCTCGTGCTCTGTGCTTGTCCCAGACACGAATGACTACTGTCACGTGTCTTGTATCGGGAACCGGTACTCGGCACTGGACGGATATGGATGACCGGAACCCGGCTTTTATCTGCTGTGGACAGATGTTCTGCATTTGGCGTAACTGTGGAGAATTAATCCTGATTTGCAATATTTGTACTGGAAACCTGTATTCTGCAAACATGTAACAAACACGGATTAAAAGTACCTACCTATAAACACACGAGCGTAAGAATGGGCGGTATAAAATGCAATATTCTGATATGAACAAGTCAGTACATGAAAAGTCCTTGGCCAAGGCCGGAGTTTGCTGGTAGGCATTCCAGTAGTATCTCAGGGTGTTCTGGGCTACACTCCGACACGACTTGTACCGCTATTGGTGGTCTAACTTTTACCAACCCCCTAGGCCCGCCATGCGATGCTCATAGACGAACGGACCGGACTCTACGGATATTGTCACTGACAGGCTCAGTAGGGTGTCAGGATGAGTTCGCTCATCGACGTCCCTTTTGGTCAATAGCTGGTGGCCCGTCACGTATGGCTAATACCTCTGACGTGCTAGTGGTTAAATCCACAGCCATAGTATTGACGAGTCTTTAGAGTCCACCACACTCAGTTACTCAGGTTTCGGGCGAAACGCTGTAGAGGCCGTATGGAGATATGGCAGTGTTCGATCAGATACGTGCGGTATTGCACGGATCGTGATCGGACGGTTTTTACTAGCCGGCTTTGGCTTAAGCCGGATCCTAGTATTAGATAGTGTACTTTTGTCTCTCTGCATTTGTGTTCAGTGGGAATACAAATGCGGGCATGTATTTGTAGTAGTAGGGTTTTCCTGTAATTTATTACGGGATCAGTTTTCTGTAGTTGCCAGTTTGCATTCCGTTCCGGCCGGTTTTCCTTTGTTCCTTCACGGCCGGACTTTTCGATGTAGGGGGTAATTTGCAATTGTACAAATTACTTATTGTGGAGGGTGTTTCTTGCATATGTGTGGCTTCATGATTATCCTTTCATCATGAGATGCTTTTTGAATCCATTCATTTTCTTTTCTTGTGATGGTTTGTGAGTGGATTGAAAAAGGATTTTGGTGTGACCTTTTATCTTGCATTATCTTTTCACTTCTTCTCTTGATAATTACATGGTTTTTTTCTCTCCACCACCATTCCAATAATGGCCGGCCACTTCATGAGTGAGGAAGAGAGAAGTTCATTTTTGCATATGTGGCATTTTTGCTTCATCTCATTTATAGCTTGGAAAAATGAAAGCATCATTTTTCTTAACTTCATTCCTCCACAACTTCATCCATGGCAACTTCTAAAACCCTAAAGAGACAACCCACTACACTATATCTACAGCAAATCTTGGACGCGTCGGCTAGCCAACTTCATGTCCGAGTTGCCTCGGTTCAGAGGTGGGAGCCCGTAAAAGACTTCGGCTACGTGGTGCCCTTTCTGACGAGGACGTGACGGACTGAGATTCCGCAGGAGATCGGAGTGGAGACGAAGACCGGAGGACACGGATTGCTTGGTATACTTCTCCACTCTTATTTTAGTTTGCTAGTTGCTAGGTTAACGGCCCAATCCGGGTTAAAAGTGCGTGGTAGTGCCGGTTTGCTAGTTTGCAAAGTTTTTGTTTCCGCGTTTCCGGCGTCGGATCGACGGCCGGGGCGCCCCCACCGACTTACAAAATCCCCATCAGGAGCAAGTATATCTTGAGAAGATTACTTGGTGTACATGGGAAAGTTGAGACTTTCAAAGCTAGACTTGTTAAAGGTTTGCATCATTGACCGGGTATGGATTATGTTGAAACCTTTTCTAAGGATCTATGTTTAAGTCCATCCAGATCCTACTTGCCATGGCTACATACCATGACTACGATATCTGGTGGTTGTGTATCATGACTGCTTTTCTAAATGATGTTTTGGAAGAGAGCGTCTATAAGTACACATCCAGAGGGACTCGTAGACAGTGGGAGCAGCGGAAACGTGTGCAAGATGTTTTTTGTGATAAAACAGGCATCGCGGAGTTGGAACATCTGTTTTGATGAGTTAGTCAAAGAGTTTGACATCATCAAAATGGTAGATGAACCTTATATATACAAAAAGGTAGTAGAGAGTATGGTGGTGATCCTCGTAGAGTACGTGGATGACATACTCTTGATAGGGAAGTAGTTTCCTATGCTACGCTCGTTCAATCTCCGCTTATCACAAGGATTCTCCATATAGGATCAAAATGATACCTCCTAATCCCTGGGTTTTCATCTATGAGATAGATGTAATTGGATGTTAGGATTCTAACTAGTAGTAGTGAGAATGTATCAATCGATCCAGGGGAGAATCACTGGAAAAGTTCCAGAGTGATAAGGACGACTGAATGTCAGTCACAGGTATTGTCTTTACCCTCAGTAAAGGGACGGTATGTTGGAAGAGTTCCAAACTAGATACCGTGGCATACTAGACGATAAAGACTGGATACATCGCTACTAAAGATGCTACAAAAGAGGCAGTCTGGATGTATATAAGTTCATGAGATGAACTTCGTTCCTACCATTGTGAGACAATGGAGTTGTGGCTTATGCTTAGGAACGTCCGTCCCATCAGTGATCCAGACATATTCTGAGGCAGTGTCACCTGATCATGGAGATGGTTGAGTATGAGATACTATAACCACTGCTATCAGATGGCCCTAGTGCAAGTGGGATATTGTTAGTTATATGTATGCCCTAGAGGCCATTACTATACATAGGATGTATATTGTAGTGGATGCTTGGACATATATAGGGAGGACTTTCTTGCTCGACATGATAGTATGCTATCTGGTTGCTCTTTACCTTAACGTGTACACTGATTGTCTCTCTGTTACATGTTCGTAAAGCCCTTAGGATATGTACTTGACTACCTGGACTATGATGCGGATCTTACTAGTGGGGATATGGTAGTCCATAAGTACATCCTTCAAGGTCCCTAGTCGTGGGTGTATCGAGACGGGGCATCGATATACCAGAGTAGACTAGCGTATACCTTCTCAACCCATACAGATGGGCGATGGATGATCCCATATCCATTGGTGTTTGACATCAGAGATGATATACGGGTGCTTAGTGGAGACTGGGTACACTGGACGGACTCGCCGAGAACTCCCAGATAGTATTATACCTTACGTCAGATGGCAGTTCTCTGGTGACACTGGTACAGAGTAGTCTGTTGACCCGAGATCGTCATAGAGTCTTGTGTGATTTCCACCTTACCACGTCCAAGAGGGCGTGCAAAACGGTGGTTTTTGGGTACAGTCCCGATTCACATGGAGGCAATGAGCGATAGGAGGGGATTCGTCTCTCCCGGTATAGGGAGTTGATGTTGCACTGTGTTCGATTGGCTATAACCGGAAATCCCTGGCCAGGGTTGCTGAGATTTACTGGTAAGTGTTACCAGTAGTTTCTCGAACAGTTATAGACCTCATATCGACACGACTTATCGAGCTATTGGGGTCTGACGTTTACCACCCCTAGGCAAGACATGCGACATATCAGACGACGAGACCGGACTTTACGGTAAGTGTTACCGGTTGGATTCACAGGAGTGTGAGCGGGCTTGCTCGTTGATCTTCTGATCGCTCAATACCCGGTTGGCCGTTACGTTTAGCAGACCGCTTGCGGCTTGTGGGTGTTTGATATGATCATCACCTGCTGCCGGCGTATTGACGAGTCTTTAGAGTCCTACACAGAGGTTTCCTGGCTCAAGCGAAACGAAATAGGAGCGCATATGAGATATGTGCGGGACCGAGAATAATAACAGTATGTGATACTATATTCTATTCTCGCGATTTGTATCATTGGACGGTTATATATGATATAGTCGGGTTACCGAATCAAGTGTTGATTCGATACATTGATACACATGATATTAGTCGGTTGTATGCAGTATGACCGGATCATTAAATCAAGTGTTGATTTAATGATTTAATGTATAATTATATATTTGATATATTACTTTGCATTAACTAGTATTGGTTCACTCAAGATTGATTTTCTCACTTGAAATGCACAAGTTGTATATGTGATATATTTTTGTGCACTTGTTTGTATCATGTTTGATGATACATGCAAACTTGGGTTTGTGTTTGCTTTAGACCATGTTTAAGTGAATGGTTAGGGTTTTATTATCTTCTATTGATTATTTATTTTATTTATTTTTTTATTCTTTATAGCATGAAAAGAAATGGTTGCTTCTTTTGGATTTACTTTGAAGCTTCATGAAGCTTTGAAAAGTTCAACCATTTTTGATTCTTTTGCTTAACCTAACCATTCACCTAACCCTAGTTTATTCTTTACACTTAACCATGGTTGCATTATGATAACCATCACTTATTTTTCTATTATTAATAATTCTTTTTTCCATTCTTCTTCTTGATCTTCTTCATGAAGAGAAAAAAAGAAAAACCTTTGCTTGAAATTTCTAAGTGATGATTCCAAGTGAGAAATCCAAATCCAAAGTGAACCCACTTCCTATTTCTTCATCCTCTACCACTTACCAAGTAGTATATGGTGTTTTCTTCACAAGTTTCATGACTTGGTGAAGTTGGAGCTTGATCTTGAGTTGCCTCGACGTAGATCATCTTCGGCATCGAAGTCGACGACCTAGCCCGATCTTTTCTCCGATGAAACCACCGCGAGAGTCTAGGATTCCGATGGTTGCAGCGGAGGGACGTCATCACGGAGCCAAGGAAGTGGATGACCGGATCTACAAAGGTTGTATTTCCGTACACTTAGTGTAAATGTGATTTACATTCATTTAGTTTCGCCTAATTTCTAGTTAACGATCCGTATTAGGGTTTCTCGGCACCTAGATTTTTGAATTCGGCATGGTTGATGCCTTGTGGAACCTCTTGGGTGTGCCTAGGAACCCTACACCTACGAGCGCGGCAAGTTACCCCCCAAATCCCAGAAGTGAGGCAACCCCAATTAACAAAGTGAATGGGCCACCTAGCACTTCACGGGACCCGGCAACTTGAGCTCCCCTGCGTGGGTCATACCTATTGTAGGGTTACTAGGCACACTAACAAAGCTCTACAAAGCATCGACCATGCCAAAATCAAAATTTTATGTGTCGAATAACACTAAGCATGATCGTATACTAGAGTTTAGGAGAAATAATTAGCAAGTAAAAACCTTTACTCTAAAGGGAATACGAAATACAACCTTTGTAGATCGGTCCTTCACTTCTAAAACTCCTTGATGAAGTCCCTTCGCTGCGATCAAGCTTCTCCCGGACTCTTGCATGGCTTCACGACGCGAAGGATGCGACCTTGCTTGAAGTCTCCGAGGCCGAAAATGATCTACGTCGAGAGAATTCCGACTCAAGCTCCTACTGCACTAACTAGAGAATTAGTAAAGTAAGCACCCTAAACTAAAGTGCTAGTCTAGTAGAGGATGGAGAAATAGGAAGTGGGTTCTCTTTAGAATTTTGTTTCTTACACTCTTTCTCACTTTGGATCAAACCCTAGTTTTCTTTCTCCTTTTCACAATGAAGAAGAAGAAGAAAAGAAAGAGATGAGGATAATGATCAAGTGTAAAGGGTAAGCATGGTGAGTAAGTATCATATGCTAACCCTTGTAGAGCCATAACCATAGCTAATTGTGTGATAGTTAGGTTAAAGTCCAAAGTAAACACAAATCTAGTGGACTTTAGTCAATGCATCCACAAGCTTCCACAAGCTTCATGCATTTTCCAATTTCCCACTAATTTTGTAATTACTTTTAAACATTAAACCTAATCATAACAATTAGGATGGTGTATGTCTCATACACACAAGTCATGTGTATCATCAACCATGATACAATATGATAACACATTTTAACATATATCATATACATGTTAAAGTAGTGTACATGTGAGAAAAACCCTAAAGTGAACAAGTGTTAGCAAATGTAAATTAGTATATCTAATATACAATTATACACTTAATTATTAAATCAACACTTGACTTAATAATCCGGTCATATCTCATATAACCGGCTAACATCCATCGTATCGACTTATGGAATCAACACTTGATTCGATAACCCGGTCATATCATATATAACCGACCGATACAAAAAGTCACGAGAATAGAATACGGTATCACATACATGCATTATTCTCGGTCCCGCACATATCACATATGCGCTCCTATTTTGTTTTGCCTGAGCCAGTAAAACCTCTGTGTAGGACTCTAAAGACTCGTCAATATGCCGGCAGTAGGTGATGATCACATCAAGCACCCACAAGCCGTCAGCGGTACTAGCTGGACGTAACGGCCACCCGGGTATTGAGCGATCAGAAGATCAGCAAGAAAGCCCGCTCAAACTCCTGTAAAAGCCTGCCGGTAACACTTCCCGTACAGTCCGGTCTCCTCGACTGATATGTCGCATATCAAGTCTAGGGGTGGTAAACGTCAGACCCCAATAACCGATAAGTCGTACCGATGTGAGGCTCATAACGGGTCGAGAAACTACTGGTAACACTTACCAGTAAATCTCTAATCAGCCCTGGCCAGGGACTTCCCTGTTACGGCCAATCGAGCACAGCGCAACATCAACCCCCAATACCGGGAGAGACGAAACCCCTCCTATCGCTCATTGCCTCCATGTGACTCGGGACTTTACCCAAAAACCACCGTTTTGCATGCCCTCATGGACGTGATAAGGTGGAAATCAAAGCACAGTGGGAATCACACAAGACTCTATGACGATCTCGGGTCTACAGAAAAACCTGCACAAGTGTCACCAGAGAACAGCCATCTGACGTAAGGTATAATAATCTGGGAGTTCTCGGCGAGTCTGTCCAGTGTACCCAGTCTCTACTGAGCACCCGCATACTATCTTTGATGTCAAACACCAATGGATATGGGATCATCCGTCGCCCATTTCATGGGTCGAGAAGCGTATACGCTAGTCTACTCTGGTATATCGATGCCCCGTCTCGATACACCCTTGACTAGGGACCTTGAAGGATATACTTATGGACTACCATATCCCCACTAGTATGATCATAGTCCAGGTAGTCAAGTACACGTCCTAAGGGCTTTATCAACATGTAGCCATCAGACAGTATAAAGAGACAAGTATACATGTTAAGATAAAGAGCAACCAGATAGCATACTATCATATCGAACAAGAAAGTCCTCTCTATATATGTCCAAGCATCCAATATAATATACATCATCTGTACAATACTGGCCTCTAGGGCATACATACAACTAACAATCTCCCACTTGCACTAGGGCCAGCTGCTGTAGTATCGCATACCGAGCATACCGAAGAGTCTCTCAAACTGTATCTGGGAAATGGCCTTCGTGAGTGGATCCGCTGTGTTGTCCTTCGTGTCAACCCTCCTGACCTCGATCTCCCGGCGATCAACTATCTCCCGGATCAGGTGATACCGCCTCAGAATATGCCTGGATCGCTGATGGGACTTGGGTTCCTTGGCCAAAGCCACCGCTCCATTGTTATCGCAATACAAAGGTATTAGATGCTCAATGGATGGAACCACTCCAAGTTCAGTGATGAACTTCTTGATCCAGACAGCCTCTTTGGCAGCATCGTTGGCAGCGATGTATTCAGCCTCCATTGTCGAGTCTGCCACGGTTTCCTGCTTGGAACTCTTCTAGCTTACCGCCCCTCCGTAAAGGGTAAAGACAAATCCCGACTGCGAATTAGAATCGTCCTTATCACTCTGAAAGCTCGAATCGGTAAAGGACTCCACTTGGAGTTCTCCGTTACCATACACCAAGAGCATCTCTTTAGTCCTTCGTAAGTACTTGAGAATGCTCTTCACAGCTGTCCAGTGACTCTCTCCAGGATCAGCTTGATACCTACTCACTACACTTAGTGAGTATGCTACATCGGGACTGGTACATAGCATCGCGTACATGATAGAGCCTACTGCCGAAGCATAGGGTATCCCTTGCATGCTAGCTTGCTCCAAATCAGTCTTGGAAGACATATCTTTGGAGAGAGTGAGCCCGGAGATCATGGGTAAAAACCCACGTTTGGACTCTTCCATACTAAACCTCTTTAGTATGGTGTCAATGTACCTGGATTGGGACAATCCCAATATCCTTTTAGATCTATCTCTATAGATCATAATTCCCAATATGCAGGAGGCATGACCAAGATCTTTCATTGAGAATCTTTGTGATAAGAAGAGCTTTACCGATTGCAACATACGAATGTCATTTCCTATCAAGAGTATGTCGTCCACGTACAATACGAGGAAGACAACCTTACTCTCTGCCACCTTCTTGTAGATACAAGGTTCATCTACGTTTTTTACGAAATCAAACTCTTTGATAACGACGTCAAAGTAGATGTTCCAATTCCGCGATGCTTGCTTCAATCCATAAATGGATTTAAGCAGCTTGCACACCTTCCCGCTGCTCCCACTATCTACGAAGCCCTCTGGCTGAGTCATGTACACGCACTCTTCTAAATCACCGTTTAGAAAGGTGGTCTTAACATCCATTTGCCAGATTTCGTAGTCATGATATGCAGCGATGGCAAGCATGATCAGGATGGATTTAAGCATAGCCACTGGAGAAAAGGTTTCGGCATAGTACACACCTGGTCTTTGATGAAAACCCTTTGCAACAAGTCTAGCTTTGAAAGTCTCCACTTTCCCATCTACACCAAGTTTTTTCATGAAGATCCACTTGCTCCCAATGGGTTTTACCCCTTCAGGAGCAACTTCCAAAGTCCACACTTTGATGTTGTACATGGATTCCATCTCGGACCGCATTGCATCCAGCCATTTCACTGAGTCCCCACTCGTGATGGCCTGCTCGAAGCTAGTTGGGTCATCATCAACCATGATGCAATCCTCGCTCCCACCATCCATGAGAAAACCGTAGTATCTCTCAGGTGGGTGAATAACCCAACTAGATCGGCGGAGAGGCTGAGATTCGTTGGGAACTACCGAATGCTCTGGTTCCACTAAATCTTCAGTTGCAGTTTGTGTATCTGGAATCTCTTCCAGCTCTACCACTTTGCCACTAATTTCTTTTACAAGATATACCTTTTCTAAAAAGGTGGCATGTTGAGCAACAAACACTTTTTGTTCCTCACTGTGGTAGAAAAAATACCCATATGAGTTCTTTGGATATCCCACAAACTTGCAAAGAACTGACCGTGCCTCGAGTTTGTCCGGATTTTGTCTTTTGACATAGGCCGGACAACCCCATATCTTAACTCGTTTAAGATATGGTCTCTTCCCACTCTATATCTCATATGGTGTGGTAGGTACAAATTTAGATGGAACTTGATTCAATAGGTATGCAGCTGTCTCCAGCGCATACCCCCAAAAGGAAATAGGTAGCTCAGCTGTGCTCATCATAGAGCGCACCATATCTAATAGGGTGCGGTTCCTTCGTTCAGATACACCGTTGTGCTGTGGTGTATATGGAGGAGTTAGCTGAGAGAGAATACCATTTTCTTTTAGGAAGTCCAGGAATTCATTGCTCAAGTATTCACCTCCTCGATCAGATCGAAGGATTTTAATACTTTTCCTGGTTTGGTTTTCGACTTCTTGTTTATATTCTCTAAATTTCTCAAAAGCTTCTGATTTGTGTTTCATCAGGAACACATATCCGAATCTAGAGAGATCGTCAGTGAATGTAATGAAGTACGAAGAACCATCCCTGGCATGTGTAGACATGGGACCGCATACATCACTATGTATCAGTCCCAAGAGTTCGGTAACTCTTTCTCCGTGTCCCGTAAACGAAGTTTTGGTCACCTTGCCTTTGAGACATGACTGGCAAGTGTCATAAGATGAAAATTCAAACAGATTCAAATATCCATCCTTATGTAACTTAGCGAGTCATGTCGCATTGATGTGACCCAGTCTACAATGCAACAAGAAGGATTCGTTCAGTTCTGAACTCTTCCTCTTGTGTCTGTTTGTTATGCTCAGAACTGTTGATTGATTTAGAACATAAATGACATTGCACATCGTGCCTGATCCGACCAACTTTTGGTTTAGGAAAATGTTCATAACATTATCCTGTAATACAAAATTATATCCCTCTTTACTCAACAAAGAAACCGATATAATGTTGCATATCAGGTTCGGCATGTAATAGCATTCGTTCAGAATCAATGTATTACCAGTTGGCAATACAAGGTGATATTCCCCGACGGTTTTAGCTGTAACAATTGCACCATTTCCAACCCTTATGTCTTTATCACCTTCTCCAAGTTCTCTACCTTTCTTAAGCCCATGTAACTGATTACATATATGGGATCCTGACCCGGTATCTAATACCTAGGACGTAGAGGAAATGGAGAAACAGTTCTCTGTAACGAACACACCCGAAGAAAATGCATCAACATATACTTTCTTCATTCGGGTGGCATGAGAATCCTGGTATTCCCCTATATCCTGTTCAGTCTTATAACTCTTATAAGAAAGAACGGAACCAACATTCCCCAGCACAGTATAACATCCGGGTTCGGTCAATACATCCATATTATTATCTTTATTAAGGCATGATATGGTCGCTACCTGGAGAGAGAGAGAAGAAAACACTTTAGCGTATGCTCTTGCAAGATCAGATTGGTTATTATCTTATCTAATCAGGATGGCTCCCACTGTTTTTTATCAAATCTTCCTTCAAACCCTAAAAGGAAAGACTAGCCGGGTTTAATTACAGCCTACAACTTCGCCAATCTTTCAGCCAGGCCAGTGTCGGTACTTTGAGGGAGGTTCCCCGTGCTTTCGCACGGACCTAATTAAAGTAAACCTCGTTTTCCCAGAGGCGTAACCCCGTTGACACCTTTCTAGACACCTACTTGATCGGCTAATTGTTCTGTGTAAAACACTCCCGGGAGTAACAATTACTCGCAGTGGGTATCGGGATCCAACTATCTCATAGAAGGTATGCAATCTCATTGCAAATTTCAACACTTGAAATTCCCGATAATTTTTTGCCCCAAACGATCTATGACCTTGACAAGGTCAACAAACCATAGACCGTAAGTCAAGTTCAACCCGTCATTTCTTGATTGAATTAAACCCACCCGCACGACCCTTGACAAGGTCAACAAGGCCGTACGACTACCCTAAAACAATCTGCATCATATGCATAAACAGATAAATACTGGTCAGTTACCGAACAATACGCCTTGACAAGGTCAACAAACGCAGCACGAATACTAAGCAGGACTTATCTGAAATGACGGAGGGCTACGACAGGTTTTTCTGAAAACCTATTGCGTAATGAACTTGATATCGTCGTAGAATCGCGTGAATTTTGAAATGGAGTGATTTTGAGGCTTTCATTAGTTTTGCTAAAGAGGTCACTCCCGGTGAAGGGATATCGGCTCTTTCCTTATAGAATAAGGTGCGGGATATATCATATACATCACTATGCAAAGCAAAACTCCAAAAGCAGTCAAAAGTCAAACCGAGTGTTGTAGCATCTTCCAGTTTTGCTAAAGAGGTCACTCCCGGTGAAAGGATCTCGGCACTTTCCTTATGGAATAAGGTGCCGGATATATCATATACATCAATATGCAAAGCAAAACTGTAGCTACCCTTTTTATTTGAAAATTTGATTCTACAATATCTTTTAGGTTTCTTTTGTTTCATTAATCACATTAATGAAGTCCCATCATTTAAGTCACCTAAATATCACAGATAAATACGACGTACACTTATGCTATCCGCATTCGCCTCGATGTCCCCTCGTGCACCGTTAGGTTAGGTAACTAACGGCAGAGCAGGGCAGGGCTAGCGCGGGTGTAAAACATAAGTAACGCCTATATAATATATCATATATACTATATACAGTATTTATCACAGAACATCAAATGATCACATCACAGATATCGCAGCAGAAGAAATATATGAAACATTGGATATACTAGGACGTCCGTGTTTTATTTTGAGCCTCTATAAAACACGGATTCCACGGTCCCGATGAATAGCCAAACCCACACCCCTAGACCCCTACGAGAGCGGCAAGCAACCCTTCCAATTCTAGGGTTAGGAGCCCCGGACTCGACTCCTCGAGTTGGTCTCCTACTGGACAATAGAACCCGGTTACTTGTGCTCCCCTCCTTGGGTCTATCCTAGTGCGGAAAAGTAAATAATACACAAATGGTGACATCAACCTTGACCCAGAAGTGCCCCAATAAAAGAATATTACATACATTTAATTTATATGAATGAAAATAAAAACTCTCATCTCACATAAAACCCCCCCGGCTATTCATAGCGTGATGATCCAATATAACATATCCAGCAACACATAACATCACATGTCATCAACATAAGTAAATATGCCCATCCCAATTGTCGTTGACATATAGCAACGAAACCGGCGATATCACATATTACACTTACGGTCACAGAAAAGAAAGTGTAAAACTACAACATTTGGAATCCACAATCTCTTTAGACATCGTAAATCCGAAATATCACATATTTCTCATTTCATGCCTAACTGTATGAATTCCACATATTGTATCGCATTCCAGATAAATAGAGAGTATTAAACTTTCCGAACAGATAATCAAATACCCAAGATTTCCATAATATTTCAACACTTGAGCGGAGTTCAAAAATCACAGAATACGTTACAGTAGCAACGGTCCAGCCGTAGAAGGGTCAAGCCAACGCCTCACATATGGCACGCCGTACTGCCCCAAACCCTAAGGTTCAAAGGGCAGTTCAAGACGGTCACATAATCGAGTTAAGGTTTGTTGTCTTCTAGAGGGTCCATCACATTCTTTGCACTTTTTTCCGAAAGATTTAAACCCGAGAAAAATTCAACACTTGAATGTTTTCCGTGCCGGGAAAAATTGAGTTAAGGATATCCGTTCGAACATTTTAATACTTTCGAAATTATCCGGAAAACAGAATAACGAATTTAAAATTCCCGATCGAATCGACGATTACAAAATAAACCCCAAAATACTCAACACTTGAGTCGGTTTTAATAATACCCAGAAAATATAAATTCCAGAAATAGAAATTACAGTGCAAAAATGATGGCCTATCTCCTCTGTACGGCCGCGGAACCGCGGCCCAAGCAGGGTATTGCCGCGGTTCCGCGGTGGAATATACGGATTAGGCTGTCGTTTTTCACCACAATTCTTATATTTCCCTGCTGAATTTTTCAGGTATTTTTAATTCAGAAAAATCACAGATTTGAAAAAATGTCCAGAGAGGGGTTGATTTTGACGTTATCGGGTTCATTGGAGCTTTAACTTCGTTAACACATCGCCTAATACTCTAGCTAGGCTCTGATACCACTGTAGGATTACTAGGCACACTAACAAGGCTCTATAAGGCATCGACCATGCCAAAATTAAAATTTTATGTGTTGAATAACACTAAGCAAGATTGTATACTAGAGTTTAGGCGAAACAATTAGCAAGTAAACAACTTTACTCTAAAGGGAATACGAAATACAACCTTTGTAGATCGGTCCTTCACTTCTAAAGCTCCTTGATAAAGTCCCTTCGCTGCGATCAAGCTTCTCCCGGACTCTTTCATGGCTTCACGACGCGAAGGATGGGACCTTGCCTGAAGTCTCTGAGGCCGAAGAAGATCTACGTCGAGGGAATTCCGACTCAAGCTCCTACTTCACTAACTAGAGAATTAGTGAAGTAAACACCCTAAACTAAAGTGCTAGTCAAGTAGAGGATGGAGAAATAGGAAGTGGGTTCTCTTTAGAATTTTGTTTCTCACACTCTTTCTCACTTTGGATCAAACCCTAGTTTTCTTTCTCCTTTTCACAATGAAGCAGAAAAGAAAGAGATGAGGATAATGATCAAGTGTAAAGGGTAACCATGGTGAGTGAGTATCATATGCTAACCCTTATAGAGCCATAACCATAGCTAATTGTGTGATGGTTAGGTTAAAGTCCAAAGTAAAAACAAATCTAGTGGACTTTAGTCAATGCATCCACAAGCTACCACAAGCTGCATGCATTTTCCAATTTTCCACGAATTTTGTAATTACTTTTAAACATTAAACCTAATCATAACAATTAGGATGGTGTATGTCTCATACATACAGGTCATGTGTATCATCAACCATGATACAATATGATAACACATTTTAACATATATCATATACAAGTTAAAGTAGTGTACATGTGAGAAAAACCCTAAAGTGAACAAGTGTTAGCAAATGTAAATTAGTATATCTAATATACAATTATACACTTAATTATTAAATCAACACTTGACTTAATAATTCGGTCATATCTCATATAACCGGCTAACATCCATCGTATCGACTTATCGAATCAACACTTGATTCGAAAACCCGGTCATATCATATATAACCGACCGATACAAAAAGTCGCGAGAATAGAATATGGTATCACATAAACGCATTATTCTCGGTCCCGCACATATCACATATGCGCTCCTATTTTGTTTTACCTGAGCCAGTAAAACCTCTGTGTAGGACTCTAAAGACTCGTCAATTCGCCGGCAGTAGGTGATGGTCATATCAACCACCCACAAGCAGTCAGCGGTACTAGCTGGACGTAACGGCTACCCGGGTATTGAGCGATCAGAAGATCAGCAAGCAAGCCCGCTCCAACTCCTGTAAAAGCCTGCCGGTAACACTTCCCGTATAGTCCGGTCTCCTCGTCTGATATGTCGCATATCAAGTCTAAGGATGGTAAACGTCAGACCCCAATAACCGATAAGTCGTGCCGATGTGAGGCTCATAACGGGTCGAGAAACTACTGGTAACACTTACCAGTAAATCTGTAATCAGCCCTGGCCAGGGACTTCCCTGTTACGGCCAATCGAGCACAGCGCAACATCAACCCCCAATACCGGGAGAGACGAAACCCCTCCTATCGCTCATTGCCTCCATGTGACTCGGGACTGTACCCAAAAACCACCGTTTTGCACGCCCTCATGGACGTGGTAAGGTGGAAATCAAAGCACAGTGGGAATCACACAAGACTCTATGACGATCTCGGGTCTACAGACTAACCTGCACCAGTGTCACCAGCGAACTGCCATCTGACGTAAGGTATAATATCATCTGGGAGTTCTCGGCGAGTCCGTCCAGTGTACCCAGTCTCCACTGAGCACCCGAATACTATCTCTGATGTCAAACACCAATGGATATGGGATCATCCATCGCCCATCTCATGGGTCGAGAACCGTATACGCTAGTCTACTCTGGTATATCGATGCCCTGTCTCGATACACCCTCGACTAGGGACCTTGAAGGATGTACTTATGGACTACCATGTCCCCACTAGTATGATCCGCATCATAGTCCAGGTAGTCAAGTACACATCCTAAGGGCTTTATCAACATGTAGCCATCAGACAGTATAAAGAGACAAGTATACATGTTAAGATAAAGAGCAACCAGATAGCATACTATCATATCGAGCAAGAAAGTCCTCTCTATATATGTCAAAGCATCCAATATAATATACATCATCTGTACAATACTGGCCTCTAGGGCATACATACAACTAACACCTATACCACCTACGAGCGTGGTGAATAACCCGCCAATTCTAGAGTAAAGCCCCCTCCGTCTCAGTGCCATGAGATGCGGTCTTGTTGCCCTCTAGAACCCGGCTATTCGTGCACTCCACCGTGGGGTAAAACTAGTACAGAAAATAAAAAATATGTACAAAGGTGACATCGACCTCAACCCGGTCGTGCCCCAATAAAATAATATACAGCACGGCAGAAATGACAATCCACATGTCGGACGCTCGCCCCGCAATAACAGATGTACAAATGAATATATACTGTACTGAACAATTGCACCACTGGCTATCCACCACGACAATCCAACCACAATATCACCACAATCATAGAACATCAACGTGAATGTCATGATTTAGTGATTTTTGTTGTGTTTATCAAATGATCCCCGGCAACAGCGCCATTTGATTGATATAATTTCTTGATTGGATGTAAAAGTATCAATTCAAATGATCCCCGGCAACGGAGCCATTTGATTGTTAAAGAATTCTTGTTGTGTATAATGAGAAAATTGTATAGAAATCACAACCAAAAATATTTGACTGCAATCAATAACGGTGTCGGTTGTAGCGCGTTACTAAGTGCGGATCGTCCACAAGGATAGTGTAATCGTTCGGGTTTTGAATTAGATGAGTCGAAACTTTAAAGAATAGAAAAAAAAACAATTCAAGATTTATAGTTGAAGTTCAAGAATTAGAAAATCTAGATCTAATAACAAGAAAAAGATAGAATCAAGAATTGATAGTTTGATGATTTTTCCAAACCAAATATCAAGAATCGAAATGAGGCTCGTAGGAATCGATCGGATCTATAGATGTGATGCAATCTCACGATGACGTATCCTTATCCTTCGATGAATTGATACTAGATCGATGATGATCGACAAGAATTAGAGATTTCTTGTGAAACTAGGGTTTCATCTTATCCCTTGTTCTTTCATCGATATCATTCACATTCTAGCCTCTAGTAATTTCAAGAAACGATCGTAGATCCCTAATTTCGAGCGATAACAATAAAGAGAGTATCGCGACGAAACTAGGTCATCGATTCTTGAACTTGCTAGGGTTTACAAAACTCGTAGGACTTAAAAATCGTATTAAGATTTGTTACATCATCATTCTACAATCGTCTCGATTCCACCACGAGCTGAGTTTTACTCAAACATCACCACAAGAACAACAATTACAAATTGAGATCTAATCATGATGCAAGAATTACAAGAAAGCAAGATTAAAGAATTTCACCTTTTATTTATATCAACAATTTCGTTACAATCGCTCAAGAACTACAAGAGGAAGAACTCGATCGTCGATTTGGCTTCGCTCGTCTCCGTGAGTCGCGGATCAGCTTGAATCACTTGCCCGATTGAAGATCGGCTCGGCACTTAAAAGGTTGAAGGGCTTCTTGCATAATTGGGATCTTGAATTTGGATTGGAATTAGGGTTAGGGTTTCGCACAAGTCTTGTCACTAGACTTGTGGAAGAAGATGAAGAAAGAGGTAAAGAATGAGGAACTAAAGAAGAACTATTGATGAACTAACTAATGATGAACCACCTCAACCCTTAGATCTAGGTTCCTATTTATAGCCATCAAAACCCTAGATCTAGGATTTGAATTTTAAGTTTCCCTCCAAAAGTTTGTTAGATGAAATTTGAATTTCCCTCCAAAAGGTTGTTGAGGAGAAGCTTCTAGATGTGATTAGTTAGGAGGGAGCTTCTAGAAGAGATTAGTTAGGAGCTTAATTAGGATTAGCATGCTTAATGATCTTTGCTGATCTGGCAGAAGCTTCGAGAGAATTCTGGAATTTGACATATCATTCTGAGCTGTGGCCACTGAGATAAGAATAACGCACTGAAAATGGCATGATGATCTGACCAAACCGCCGCGGAACCGCGGCTCCAGCCGGCTCCCGCCGCGGTTCCGCGGCTCTTTTGAAGCTTCAGGGCTTGGTTCTTCTGGTGCTTGTTGGGCATGAGTTGTGGGCCTTTCTTTGATATGTTGAATTGTATTTCTCCCTTTGGATTGCTACCAGATCTCAAAACTTGGAGTTGGTGTAATGTTTGATCAGCAAAATGACAATTTTGGCTTTTCTTCAGGATTTTCCTGCACCATCTCTCAAGACAAGTGTTGCGCAATATAGAGATGATGCAATGCGATGAAATGCAGTCAATTTCCTTAGAAATATCGGTTTTAGAGTCTAACACATGCAATCTGATATTTAACGACTGATTTGCTAATATGTGAAATATGAATACCGAACACTTCTAAATGAGTGCAAAAGATGAGGAAATTGACGTGTTAAAAATACATTATTTTCGACTGATCAAATTCCCCCAAACTTATTTTCGATCGTCTCGAGCGAATTGTTTTATTAAAAAGAGAAGGAGAAAATAAAGAAAGAGAAAAACTAACTAGCACACTTTCGTAGGCAACACGATTGCACTGAGCACGTGCAACAAGCCATTAAACCTCTAGGTGTCCCTAGTAGGAGGAGTGTTGTCTCCTGAGGGTTTTCAGCGGATTGCACCCAGAAAATCCAAGAATAAAAGGAAGATCATGAATATTACATTTAAAGAAAAGAATCGTAAAAGAAAAGCTTTGAAAATTAGGGTTTCCAACTAAGCTAGCTTTTCGGTTGTCATGAGCCCTATCTTAATGGTCATGAAAAGATGTCAGAAATCACGTCCTCCCTCAATAAAACATCGTCTTATTCTTCATTCCTATCTTTCTTCCAAAACATCGATCATATCACCCTGCGTGTGTGTAAAGAGATCCTTACACCCGGATAATTCAATTCAAGCTATCATACTCTTGCCCGTCAGCCTCAGTACTTTTTAATTAATGAATATTTAGATGAGATTGCTCACACACTTTCATGCGATCGTTAATACTTCTTGAGGTACTAACAGACCGATTACTCCTGTGCTTTCTTACTTGGTGTATTTTCCTCGTCTTACACCACCTCAGGCATAGCAGTGACACCCAGACCAGTTGGCCTTAGGGCACTAGGTGAAGAAGCACCCTCGCTATACATTTTTTATTGCCCTTGGTGATAACAAAACCAGTGTTCATTTTTCTCACCACTTTATATATTTTTCATTCACTTTTTTTTATTTCCTTCATACATCGGCTTTAAGACAAGAGCATTTCAAGGTATCCTCTACTATCCTAGGCTTAAAGACGTGTATAAGTGCGAATAGCAGGGTAGCAACGTTCAAAATGTTTGGCTTCCAGAATAGAAACTATTTTTCAGACTTAGTTTTATCCTCAGATTAGTGACGTCCTTCATCTTACTAACCCTTGGGACAACGGCTCATAACTACTTATTACTAGTTCGTATAAGAAAACTTCTAATTTTCTTAGTTTTCTAAATTTTTTCTAATCTCATGGATGTAATTGTTCACTATCTAAACTTTTATTATCTTATATATATACAAAAATATTTTTAATCTTTTTGAAATATTTTAAGTTTTTATAGGTTTTGAAAAATGTTTTGTGCTTATGCAAATGATATGTAAATGATGCGAAAATAAGCACAAACCTCCCCCAAACTTGTTTTCAACAGTGTCCTCACTGTTGCCATCTGCTAAATCTCAAAAAACCTGTAAGCTTGGGAGGAATTTATTAGTGGGGGCAAAATATTTAAGTGAAGACCCTCCCCCAAACTTATTTTTGGCTCATAATTTTGTAAAAAATTTCTTCTCAAGAGCCAGATTATACCCCCACCCAAACTTGAGTTATGCAATGTTAAGCTTTGAAAATCATATGAGGTGGTCAAAAATCAATGGTCGATGCCAAGCTTTGCAAAGACCGAATGTCAACACCAACCCTTCAAAAATTTTATCAATGCAGTGCGCTGGTTGGTGGAAGAAGAAGTGGGGAAAGGTTAAGTGGTGGAATAGAATGTGTGTGCGTCTCATTTTGGAGAGACGATGCGGTAGATATGATGGATTACTTGCATTCTTTTTACAGTTCAGAAGAAGGGGTGGAGGTTCAATTTCATTGATTGGGACAAGATTCGTCTTAACACCCGTGTCATTCAAAAATGCGAGTTCATCAGCGAAGATCTCCTCAAAAGTTCCATCAATTCCCCGATGAAGAATGTCATCATAAAGTGCGGGGTGATCTTCAGACTCTAAAAACAGTTCATAATCCGTGTTAATTGTTGACCCGGACATCTCGGTGGAAGAGTCCGTATGTGTATGATACATAGTTGGGTCAAACAATAACGTATGAAAAGAGTCAAGATCAGTATAAAGAGGATCATCAAATTCGCTGCTGTTGACATCCATTAAGTCGACAGAACAGACCTGAGCAGTAGGTTCGGAGGGTACACTTCCCAACTTATAAATGTTCAGCTCTATTGACCTATTCCCGAAAGATAGGGTCATAGAACCATTACGACAGTTGATGATAGCATTGGAAGTGGCCAAAAAGGGGCGACCTAAAATCACCGGAATTTGATTCCGTGGGTTCGCTACAGGCTGTGTATCAAGTACAATAAAATCCACAGGGAATACAAATTCTCCGATTTTTATTAACACATCCTCCAGTTCACCCCTAGGTTTGATGATTGATCGGTCAGCCATCTGGAGAGTGCAATGGGTTGGTTTCAACTCTCCGATCCCTAACTGCTCATAGACTGAGTATGGAAGCAAGTTAACACTAGCGCCAAGGTCTAGTAGAGCACGGTTGATGTGTTTTTCCCCGATAGAAATGGAAATGGTAGGATATCCAGGATCCTTACGTTTCCTCGGTAATTGTTGGGGGAAAGCCGTGTCTACCGTCTTTGCCATGAATATCTTTTTCGGCACTTGAGTCTTCCTCTTCATAGTGCACAAGTTCTTAAGTGTTTTCGCATAGGACGGAACTTGTTGGATGGCATCTAGGAGAGGGATGTTGATGTTAACTTGCTTAAAAATGTCTATAATCTTCTCCATATGTGGACTCAAAGTGTTAGCCCTTAACCGATTAGGATAAGGTGCTTTAGCAATAAGCGCTGGGTCCATCACAGGAGAAGGAAGTGGGGGTAGACGTGATCCCAAAAGAGGAGTGGGGATCGTCTGTGGAGAACTTGAAGAGATGTGCTGAGGTGGCGAGCCTTGTGGGAAACGAAGAATAGGCTCGCAAGAAGGTGGTGGGGTAGAAGAACTGGGGTCAGAATTAGAAGTAGAAGTGTGTGTGTGAGGAAAGGTCTCAGCCGGGGTGTTATTGATTGATTTTTCAGTATCATCAAACTCTTCCCCAACATGATTGTCAAGCACTCTTCCAGATCTCAACGTGATTGCATCCACATGATGTGAATAGCCAGGATTGGGTAAAGGTTGAGTTGGAAGTTTCCCTTTCTCTCTTGCACTCATTTCAGCTTTTAATCGTGCAATTTCTTCTTCCATCGATTTAATACTCTTGCTTTGGGACACAGAGTTTCTCTTTATGTCATCGACGGAAGTTTTTATTGTCAAAAGCAAGTTCATGAATGAAGAGGATTCATCTGAACCGATCAACTGCAACGGATTGGACAGTGCATGTGTGTTGACCGGATTTTGGAAGTTTTGTGATTGAAAGGGGTGCTGACTCAATTGAAGTGGTGACTGCTGTTGTGGTGGAAGGACCCTTTGGAAATTGTTTTGGGTTGGAACCGTGTTTTGAGATTGTGATTGGTTCCAAGAAAACATAGGGTGATTCCTCCAACCCTGATTATATATGGAGGAAGATGGATCGTTTCTAGGTCTTTGAAATGCGGCATTGGTATGCTCATGACCTTGAAACGGACATTCTTCCGTCAAGTGAGACGGATCAGAACAGCAGCCACATACAGTTTTGGAGAGTGACATTTGATTTAGGGTGGCGGCTAAAAATTTATTTCCCATAGTCTCGAGTTTCTTGTGTATAGCTGCAATGTCAGCTCTAACTCCTATGGAAATATCATTGCCATCCCTAGACGATTGACCCACACCCTCCCACTGTAAAGATTTTTCAGCGAAATCTTCTAGAAAGTTCCATGCTTCCCCATCATCTTTGGTCATAAAATTGCCTTGACACATGGATTCAAGGGTCTGTCTTGTGTAAGGAGTAATGCCCTCATAAATGATTCGGCACAGTTCCCATCTCGGGATGCCGTGATGTGGACATTGGACTAACAGATCCTTGAAGCGTTCAAGACATTTTGAAAATGTTTCATTTGGAAGCTGGGTGAATTGATAGATTTCGCTACGGACTCGAGCTGTCTTTTGATGTGGGTAAAATTTCTTAAGGAATGCTTTGACGAATTCGTCCCAATTTGAAATGGAATGTGCGGTAGTGTTATATAGCCACTTCTCGGCTTAATCGCACAAGGTAAATGGGAGAAGACGTAGACGGAAAGCATCCACAGAAAGCTGTGAAGTACCCATCATTGCACATACGTTTTCAAATTTGGTAATAAACACGTATGCGTCCTCAGACTCGAGACCGTGAAATTTTGGTAGAAGGTTGATGTATTGGGGTTTTTTTAGAAAATTTTCCCCATTAGCCGGTGGAATGGAAAGACATGTAGAAAGTGGGCCTCGTGTAGGATAGCACCTCTCTTGGAGAGAGATGCGAGGTGGATTCTGCGCACCAACGGACGGCGGCAGGGTAGTGGAAAAGAAGTTCGATGGAGGTGGATCCATCAATGTGGGTGTGGTGGTGGGTAAAAGAAAGGGTAAATGTAGAAATACCGACTTTTGGGTCGATCAGGGGACGCAGACTAAACAGGCACTAGAATCCTGTTGTCCAGCCTATCTTGCAAAAAAAAGGGTTAGTACAAGTGGCAGCGTGAATTTTTAATTAAGGGAGATGAATGAATGCGGTGTTTGCTTTGAAAAAGGATACGGACTTTTGAAAAAAATGATGCAACACAACAAATGCAGCAACAAAAACCCTAGAATCTAGTGGTCACCTAGGTCCTGCTCTAGACCGCTCCTAACTGCCAAAAGACAAGTCGCAGGATAGAATCCTCCACTGCCTCTTTGTCCCCCTGTGGCCAGGTAAGTGCCAGGTAAGTGGGAAGGTACTCCACTACGTAAGTAGTGGGCCTAATTAATAACCCCTAGCCTTCGACACACTTGCCTTAGACACCACAAGAAAACGCGGATAAGCAATGAATTACCCACGGCCTTCTCTTGTCCTAAGTGAGCGCGACGGTCCTTAGATTCATCTCTAGATATTTTTTAGTTAATTAGGGTAAATGCGGATGCAAATTTTGCGATTTTCGGGGTTTAGGAAGGGTAATGAACTCCACACCTAATCTGGATTTGGTCTTTGCCCCTTAATTTCCGTATTAATATGCAAACAACCACAAAAATCAAAAACACGCACAATTTATTTTGCTTTTTTGCGGCGCTGCGATTTATTTGCAAAGAAACCTGCACAAAATATTAATTGGAGTAGATGAGGAAGTAGATAAGAAAGTCAAGAGAGTTACCAAAAATTTTTGAACAGTGATTCCACTGTAGCACCGCGGTTCAGCCGCGGGAGTCGCCTAATGCCGCGGTTCCGCGGTGGAAATATCAGATCACTGCACGAAACTTTCACTGTAGGTTCCTGTTCACTTAAAAAGCTCTCTGGAATTTTCAGAATAATTTTTCCCAAGCTCCAATGATCCCAGATTTCCTCGCAATCAAATCACAAAACACGTATTAGGGTTTGTACGAGTTTAGATCTAAAAATTATAATGGAATAAATTTTTCAACTCAAATTTCAAAATACGAACAATTAGCGCACTATCCCGGACAACGGCGCCATTTGATTGTTGAACGATTTCCGGATGTGTAGTTGGAAAATTGTAAAGAAATCACAACCAAAAATATTTGACCGCAATCAATAACGGTGTCGGTTGTAGCGCGTTAGTAAGTGCGTATCGTCCACAGGGAAAGTGTAATCGTTCGTCTTTTGAATTAGATGAGTTGAAAGTTTAAAGAAAACAAAACAAAACAATTCATGATTTGTAAATTGAAGTTCAAGAATTAGGAAAATCTAGTATAAATCAAGAAACGATAAAATCAAGAATTGATTGTTTGATGATTTTTCCAACCAAATATCAAGAATCGAAATAAGGCTCATAGGAATCGATCGGATCTATAGATGTGATGCAATCTCACCATGACGTATTCTTATCCTTCGATGAATTGATACTAGATCGATGATGATCGACAAGAATTAGGGATTTCTTGTGAAACTAGGGTTTCATCTTATCCCTTGTTCTTTCATCGATATCATTCACATTCTAGCCTCTAGTAATTTCAAGAAACGATCGTAGATCCCTAATTTCGAGCGATAACAATCAAGAGAGTAACGCGACGAAACTAGGTCATCGATTCTTGAACTTGCTAGGGTTTACAAAACTCGTAGGACTTAAAAATCGTATTAAGATTTATTACATCATCATTCTACAATCGTCTCGATTCCTCCACGAGCGGAGTTTTACTCAAACATCACCACAAGAACAACAATTACAAATTGAGATCTAATCATGATGCAAGAATTACAAGAAAGCAAGATTAAAGAATTTCACCTTTTATTTATATCAACAATTTCGTTACAATCGCTCAAGAACTACAAGAGGAAGAACTCGATCGTCGATTTGGCTTCGCTCGTCTCCGTGAGTCGCGGATCGGCTTGGATCACTTGCCCGATTGAAGATCGGCTCGGCTCCTAAAAGGTTGAAGGGCTTCTTGCTTAATTGGTACTCGGGATCTTGAATTTGGATTGGAATTAGGGTTAGGGTTTCGCACAAGTCTTGTCACTAGACTTGTGGAAGAAGATGAAGAAAGAGGTAAAGAATGAGGAACTAAAGAAGAACTATTGATGAACTAACTAATGATGAACCACCTCAACCCTTAGATCTAGGTTCCTATTTATAGCCATCAAAACCCTAGATCTAGGATTTGAATTTTAAGTTTCCCTCCAAAAGTTTGTTAGATGAAATTTAAATTTCCCTCCAAAAGGTTGTTGAGGAGAAGCTTCTAGATGTGATTAGTTAGGAGGGAGCTTCTAGAAGAGATTAGTTAGGAGCTTAATTAGGATTAGCATGCTTAATGATCTTTGCTGATCTGGTAGAAGCTTCGAGAGAATTCTGGAATTTGACATATCATTCTGAGCTGTGGCCACTGAGATAAGAATAACGCACTGAAAATGGCATGATGATCTGACCAAACCGCCGCGGAACCGCGGCTCCAGCCGGCTCCCGCCGCGGTTCCGCGGCTCTTTTGAAGCTTCAGGGCTTGGTTCTTCTGGTGCTTGTTGGGCTTGAGTTGTGGGCCTTTCTTTGATATGTTGAATTGTATTTCTCCCTTTGGATTGCTACCAGATCTCAAAACTTGGAGTTGGTGTAATGTTTGATCAGCAAAATGACAATTTTGGCTTTTCTTCCGGATTTTCCTGCACCATTTCTCAAGACAAGTGTTGCGCAATATAGAGATGATGCAATGCCATGAAATGCAGTCAATTTCCTTAGAAATGTCGGTTTTAGAGTCTAACACATGCAATCTGATATTTAACGACTGATTTGCTAATATGTGAAATATGAATACTGAACACTTCTAAATGAGTGCAAAAGATGGGGAAATTGACGTGTTAAAAATACATTATTTTCGACTGATCATGTCACGTTCGCAAACTCGTCTAAAAGAAGAATTAGCAGTTAGACGGGTTATACCGATAGAATGACATTCACGGTCGTAGATTCTAATCTAAGTACTGATAATCAAAACACGTATTTTAAATTTTCGATCGACTAAACTTTTGCGAATAGTCCCCAAGTGCTAATCTAGTACTCAATCAAATCTGGGCCAGAAACTAAACATCCCAAAAACCACAATTCCAAATATAAGAGACCCAGAAGAAAAATTGTGCACAGGAACCCCAATACGGCGGCGCAACAGTGGCAAACATGAATGTTATGCCATGGTTCCGGGACTTTACAGAGGGATCGCGCGCCCAAATTTCTTCTGGGGTCTTAAAATTGCCTGCACGAATTTTTGATACACTGAAAATGATTTTTAGACCACTTTTAAAAATCAGCAGAAATCATGATAATGAAAATGCGGTTTTGAAAAATTTGGTCGATCGATATTTTAAACACGTTAGAACTAGGTAGTATGGGTTTTTGGGGTGGCTCTGATACTATGTTGGGTTACCCTAACGCCCAAGCCATCAAACGTGGTGGTTTGCGTAATAAAATTTTTCAAGGAGTTTGAAAACGGCGCTAGAATAACCTAATTAAAATGGATATTTCCATAAACCTAACTAGCTAAACAAAGAGAGCTAACTACTATGAAAAGAAGTCCCGCCAAATGATACAAGTCCTTCGGTCTTCTTTCCTCATCGTTCGCTAAAAGTGGCCACCATGATCGCACTTGATCTTCTTTGCTCGCTCTATCGGCACTCTGGGATTGAGCTTGTTCTCCGGTCCTCCATTGTCGTAGATGATCCACCCGAGAGATATGATCCATGGCTATAGCTCCTAACTAAGTATAAATAGAAGCAACTTGAGAACTTGGGATGCTAAACTAAGAACTCTAGGATGTAGTGTGGAGTTCTAAGTGTTCTACTATCTCTTTCTTGCCTCCTCTCTTGTTTCTCAACACATGATAGTGTAGAGAGGAGGAAGATGATGAAGGTGGATGAACTTAAGAGGAGGAAGAGGTGAAGAAAAATGGTGAGAGCAGAAAAAATGAGCTAGCATGTGAGAGAAAATGGATGATAATGGTTTTGTAAAAAAATTTCCATCTATATAAAATATCAATCATGATTCAATAGTTGCCACAAATAAATAAATAATTCATTTGTCAACTATTGAAGCCATGGCTCTCACCATACCTCCCTCTCCTCCAAATTACACCTCATTTCCATTTAATGAATAAATGGAAAAACATAATGAGGTGGCCACCTTCTAGAATGTTATCCATATTAAAATACGGATTACAGTTTATCGTATATACATACCTGCATTCGGATAAAAACACGAATGCCCAAAAAGATAAAATAACATGAACAACGTAATACTAGAATATACATATGTAAATTATCATATAATTACCTGATTTAATAAACCGGCTCAAACCCGAGCCGACTAATATTACCAACTGTCAGATCGAAAGTCCGGGTTTAAAGTACATCAATCGATCAGAACCCTGCATGTATCCAATACGGCTACTACATCATATAATCTGAACTAGGGAAACGCTCTGTGTGGGACTCTAAAAACTCTACAGTACGCTGACAGTGAGTTACTGGATAAATCCATAACCACAAGCGTGTCAGCGGCACTAGCTGAATGTAATGGCTACCCGGGTACCTGTCGAAAAGGAAGCCGATGAGCAAACTCATCCGGATCCCGACTGAGCCTATTTATGACAATCTCCGTACAGTCCGGTCTCTTCGTTTGAGAGTATCGCATACCGGGTCTAGGGGGTGGTAAACGTCAGACCCTAAAAACCCGATAATCCATGCTGTTGCGGCTTATGACCAATCCGGGAAAATACTGATCAGCCGATAAGTAAATTCCAACTTAGCCAAGGTTTTATGGTCCTGACCAATCGAACACAATACGATATCGACTCCCACTATCGGGAGAGATGAATACCCTACAATCAATCGCTGCCTCCAGTGGTTCGGGATTGTACCCAACCAAAACCTACTTGAACGACTGTGTAGAGCCGTTGCAGGGTAGTGATCAAAGCACAGTGGGAACTCATACGAGAAAAATGATGATCTCAGGTCTAAAGACTAACCTATACTCATGTCACCTGAGAACTTCCACCTGACGATAGGTATAGTACCATCTGGAAGTTCTCGGCGAGTCCGTCCGGTGTACTCACACCCAATGAGCACCTGTATACGATCTTAGGTGCGAAAGACCAATGGTTGCGGGACTGTACCATCTCCCCTCGTCGGGGTATAGAAACGTAAACACTAGTCTCCTCCGGAATATCGATGCCCAGTCTCGATACTCGCACGACTAGGGACCTTTTAAGGATGTGCGTACCAACTACCTAGCTCCCATAAGTATGATCGCTATCGCAGCGCAGGTAGTCTAGCAATGATCTTATGGGCTTTATCAACATGTATGAATGATACGTAATAGTAAGTAAAACATATACACATCTTAAGATAAGGACAAACCAGATAGCAGACTATCATATCGATCAAGACTGTCCTGTACATTTATACGTCCAAGCATCCGCATGTATACATATACAATAATGGCCTCTAGGGCATACATATCCAACAATAACGAGTTAACTCCACTTTGTCGATATCGTTTTAGAGATATGTTTGAGATGAAAAGAAAGAGAGGAAGGGATTTCTAGTTTTAGAGTGTCGAGAAAAGAGTAAGGAAGAGGGGAAAGTCTTCGTGGCGTCGCGGTAGCTCCGAGAAAAACTCCGATCATCAACGAAGAGACCTTAATCGCTAACTCCACTTGACTCCACTTATACATAGAAAATTTTAGGAGAATTTTGATAGAGATTGTTCAGATTGAGGAGAGCTTGGAGATGGGGTGTATTTATAATGTAGGGATGAGAGTGTGTGAGCTAAAGAATTAGAATAAAATAGGTTTAATGATGTAATGAAGGGTCTCTGGTTAATTGCAGAGAAATCAAATAGTACAGGGGAGTAGAGGGCAGTCAAAAGGACGTGTGAGCGAAGCACAGTGGCATTTGGCCTCATCCTAGTCGCCGGTAGCGGTCAAATCGGGGAAATGGACGGTCGAGATTTGGCCATCTGCCTCAAGATTCATGCCATGTGTTTTATCCTGTGTTACCTCCTCATTTATCCCATTTTATTTTTCTGAAACTTTTCGATTATCCGTCTATAACACGTGCAAACTTGTACTTCCGAAAAGTTAAAAAGAAAAATATTAAAAATAATTAAGAACAATAGGATTCGAACAAACAGGATATGCACAGTAGTGTAGAGTTTTAATCAATGAGCTACAAGTTGTTTCTTGATTTTATTGAACAAAAATAACTTATAACTCCTAATCAGACCGAAATACCCTTTTTATACATTAAAATCAATTACATTTGTATAGGGATTTCAGAGTCGTTACAATTTTTCTGATATTTATGGTATGATTATCCGAATCGAGTTAGGGGGAGAAACCGAATACGAATGCATGGTGGGCCCGGTACGGTACCCAAGGGAAAGGAGCCCGTATAAAAAGGCTGGTGAGCTTAGCGAGGACGAGACTGACCGGTGATAGTATTAGAACTCGGCGGATATCCGGAGGATACCGACCGAAGTCATATGTTTGAGATAGATTTGAGGCCGCTCCGAGAGACGGCGTCTAAGATATTTGGATTTCAAGTGTCGATATTTGTCATTGGATTTAGAATGATTTATTGATGATATTCATGTTTTCTACATTGCGAGATTTTTCATGATATGCTCATTTATATATGCTACCTCTATGTTACGGCACACCGCTTATTATGTATATGCTATAGTCATGCTACTACACATCCATATAGCCATGGACTTAGGATTTGTCGCTGATTCATCTATGCATGCGATTGCCACCTATGATATTATTTATTACTCACGAGCTGGCAACTCACCCCCGTTATGCCACAGCTTATTGCAGGGGTAATTTCTTAGAGTAATTCACAACTTGTGGCATACCTTTACTTTTGGGATGCGATCTTTTGCTTAGGTGGGTTATGTGTAAATTTGTATCCGCCCTCTTTTGTAGTTATACTTTGTATCTAGTAAAATTCCATCTACCATATGTATATTTAACTTAAAGACGAGACCAAGAGATTGTATTATTTTCGGTGTCGTGTTCGATTGGAGCCGACTTGTTTCAGTTATGCTTATTACTGTGCTTTTTAATTATGATATCCTTTGCTCGAGGTGTTGTATACTATTGTGTGGTTGTGTTTCCGCCGTATGGGCGTTGATTTAGCTCCCGTGTATGGGATTTCTCTTATATTGATTATGTACCGGTTCTTTTTTCTAAAATTACAAAGGAGGTGCTGCCGAAATTTTTATTGATGACTTGTTTTTAGAACCAAACTCTTTTACATTCTAAAATAACTTTTCCCCTAAAAATTTCACCTCTTATCTTTACTTACAGTTTAGATTCTGGGTTTCGGTTTACTTGAATTGCGTTACGCCTTTTGACGTCACGTGATTTAAGTGCCATTCACGTTTCGCATTCGGGTCGTGACATTCACCCATTATATAGCTAGTCCCTGGCAGAGCGGAATCTGCAATGTCTACTATAATCTTGAATCAAGTACACCGTGAGCAAACTCTAGGAGATTTCTCTCAAATCTTTCTAGATCTAAGCCTTCACCCTCTCATACACTGATCTTTCTTTTATTTGGATGTACAAAGTACATATGAGAGGTCCCTATTTATACACAAACCAATTTCTTAATTAAGAAACCATTATAATTAAAAAACTTCGATAAGAAACTCTTTAATTATGAAACTGACATAATTAAGAAAACTACCATAAGACACTCCTTAATTAAGAAACTGTGGTTTTGGTAAAATTTGATATGGTTTTTATGCACGTCCAGACGTCTGTCTGATCTTTCTCCATAATTTCAACAATCTCCCACTTGGAGATACTTCAGCCTTGATTCCCAACGCTAGTAGACTTTACATGAATCCGCTCTACTCTCTTCTCATAAGATTTTCATGGAGATGTTCACCAACCTGTAATAGAGATCCAACTTAACTCTGTCTACGACCTTGGTTAATATATCCGCCGGATTCTTTTCTCCGACGATTTTCTGCAGTGTTAACTCGCCATCTTCTACCGCTCTACGTATGATGTGGTACCACACCTTGATGTGCTTCGTTCGAGAGCGATATGCCGCAATCTTCACCAAATTTATCAAACTTTGGCTGTCGCTCAACGAGATATTGATGTCTTGCTTTATTCCAATTCTTCAAGTAGCCTTTGCAACCATATTATCTCCTTGCTGGATTCCATGATTGACACGTATTTAGCCTCCGTAGTTGAAAATACCACCACCTTTTTCAATTGAGTGACCCAACTCACCGATGTTCTGTTAGTGATATGTATGCCCTAGAGGCCATTACTGTACATACGATGTATATTGTAGTGGATGCTTGGACATATATATGGACATGATAGTATGTTATCTGATTGCTCTTTATCTTAACATGTACACTGATTGTCTCTATGTTACATGTAGATAAAGCCCTTAGGATGAGTACTTGACTACCACGATTATGATGCAGATCATATTAGTGGGAACAGTGTAGTCGCTAAGTTCATACTTCAAATGTTCCTAGTCGTGGGTGTATCGAGACAGGACATCGATATACCAGAGTAGAATAGCGTATATCTTCTCGACCCATGTAGATGGGCGATGGATGATCCCATACCATTGGTGTTTGACATCAGAAACAGTATACGGGTGCTTAGTGGAGACTGGGTACACTGGACGGACTCACCGAGAACTCCCAGATGGTATTATACCTCACGTTAGATGGCAGTTCTCTGGTGACACTGGTACAGGTTAGTCTGTAGACCCGAGATCGTCATAGAGTCTTATGTGATTCCCACCGTGCTTTGATTTCCACCTTACCACATTCAAGAGAACGTGCAAAACGGTGGCTTTTGGGTACAGTCCCGAATCACATGGAGGCAATGAGCGATAGGAGGGGTTTCGTCTCTCCCGGTATTGGGGGTTGATGTTGCGCTGTGCTCGATTGGCTATAACAGGAAGTCCTTGGCCAAGGCTGCTTCAGAGATATACTCGTAAGTATTATCAGTAGTTTCTCGACCCGTTATGAGCGTCCTATCGGTACGACTTATCGAGTTAATGGGGTCTGACATTTACCACCCCTAGACGAGATATGCGACATATCCGACGAAGAGACAGGACTGTACGGTAGTGTTACTGATTGGATTCGTAGGAGTGTGAGCAGGCTTGCTTGTTGATCTTCCGATTGCTCAAAACCAGGGCGGCCGTTACGTTTAGCAGACCGCTTGCGGCTTGTGGGTATTTGATATGATCATCACATACTGCCGGCGTATTGACGAGTCTTTAGAGTCCTACACAGAGGTTTCATGGCTCAAGCGAAATGGAGTAGGAGCACATATGTGATATGTGCAGGACCGAGATTTATACGATATGAGATACCGTATTCTATTCTCGCGATTTATGACATTGGTCGGTTATATGCGATATAGCTGGGTTATCGGATCAAGTGTTGATTCGATAAGTTGTTACACATGATATTAGTCGGTTATATGTGATATAGCCGGATTATTAAATCAACTGTTGATTTAATAATTTAATGTATAATTATATATTTGATATATTAATTTACATTAACTAGTATTACCTCACTTATGATTTCTTTTCTCACTAGTTTTGTGCACATTGTATATATGTGATATATGCAAGTGTACATTATTATGTGTCATGATTGATCGTACATTATTATGTGATACATGGACACGGGTGTGTGTATGACATACACCATGCTAGGGTTGATCTAGGGTTTTATTTGTTTAAATTTATTCAAAAATGTATTTGATTTTGTCATGGCAAGAAGCTTTGAGAAGCTTAAGCTTGCATTGACGTAGTTTTCCATTTTTGTTTAGCTTAAGATATTTATAAACCCAACCATCATAGCTAGCCATGGTTAAATCTCTACAAAGGTTAAGGATGGCATATACTCACCATGGTTTATTTTCTAATCTTATGATATTATTCTTTCATTCACTTGATAATCATGAGAGTTTCTTCTTCTTCTTCTTCCTAAAAAAGCTTTCTAGGTTCAATGGAGATGTGAGAAATAATGTGAGAAAATCAATTCTAAAGTGAGCCCACTTCCTACTTCATCATCCTCTACTACTTTCCATTTAGTATAGGGTGTTTGCTTCACTAATTTCATAATTACTGAAGACATAGCTTGGGTTAGTATCTCCTCGACGTAGATCATCTTCGGCCTCGAAGACTTCGAAGCAAGCATGTTCGTTTCTTCATGGGAGCCTCTCTAGAGTCCGGAGTTCACGATCACAGCGAAAGGGACTACTAAATGGAGCTATTGAAGTGAAGGACCGGTCTACAAAGGTTGTATTCCTCGCTCTCTTTACTTGGAAAGTGTTTGCATTTACCTTTCCGTCGATTTCTAGTTAACGATTCTTAGTTAGGGTTAGCTAGAATGGCAAATTTTTGAATTTTGAATGGATGATGCCTCCCGAAACCTTGTTGTCGTGCTAGGAAATCCTGCAGTGGTATCAGAGCCATGCTAGAAAGTTATACGGATTTTGTTAAGATTACGAAACCGAAATACTTCGAAATTTGCATCGCCAAAACCTGCTTGCTGTCGTTTTTAAATAATTGTCAATTTTTTTATACAAGTATAGAGTGCTATATGGGATATAACATGAACAATGGTGAAATTTGAGGCCATTCTAAGATTTTTTGGCCGGCCACAACCCCCCCACCCCCCATCTCGGCTAAATCCGAGCTGAACCCCCTGAAATTTTGTCTGTGTTCTAGTATCTGGGTTTTGGTGTTTCAGGTGTTTTTTATTTTTGCTAAATTTGCATGTGATGTAATCATACACTATAAGCAATTCGGAGTGTTTCGTATTCGTAGTTTTAACATTATTTCGGGTTATTCACGTATTGTCTAGGCGAAGTTAAAATGTTCGATCTAATATCAAAAACCCATTTTTCCAAGTTTAATGTATTCGGATAAATATGCAAGTGATTCTGTGGACCCTCTAGAAGAATGAAACCTTAACTCGATTATGTGACTGTCAAAACCGCCACTGAACCTTAGGGTTTGTGGTAGTTTAGCGTTGGAACATGTGAGGCGTTGGTTTGATCCTTCTACGGCTGGTTCATAGGTACCGTGGTATCTTCTGGGTATTACTGAACTGTGCTCAAGTGTTGAGCTGTCATGAAATTGTGGGATTTTGATGAATCGATCGAAGAGTTTATCGCCGTCCGGATATTATGTGATGGGATACAATATTTGGAATCCACAAGTAGTTATGAGATAACTAGTTTGAATGTTATAAATCTAGCAGTTTAGTCTCAGATGATCGGTTGCCACGGGATTTTGATGTGATCAAAAGTCCGTCGCAATCACATAGCGTACGCGGATACTCGCCGGGTAACCTTATTAGATAGCCACACCCCATAGCCCCGACCAAGTGACTGTAGGAGAACCCCATCACCAAAAGCATCCGTTCGGGTTCTCGCGGCAGCGGTGTTCCGCCTTAGTGCACTTCGTCGACGGCATCGGGGTGTGTGGCTGTCTACTAATGTTTACGACGAGCATTCGATCAGGATGTCGGGAATCTTGTCGAACTGCCCGACTAGATATTGAAAAGTATTTTCGAGATCGAGACTAAATTGTGGGGTTTATAATTGTTAGGCACGCGATGTCTAAGGAATTCATTTGGTTAGGCATGTGATGTCTAAGGTGGTTGCGGATTCCAACTGTTGCAGTTTTTCACTTTCTTTTCTGCGACCATAAGTGTAATATGTGGTGTATTGCTGGTTTCGGTGCTATATGTCAACAAAAATTTGAATACGCATAATTACTTACGTTGATGACATGTGATGTTATGTGTTGCTTGGATATGTTATATTGGATCGTCATGTTTGAATAGCCCGGGGTTTTATGTGAAATGAGAGTTTTTCATTTTCATTCATGTAAAATTCATTGTATGTAATATTCTTTTATTGGGGCACTTCCGGGTTGAGGATGATGTCACCATTGTATATTGTTTACTTTTCTTTATTAGGATAGAACCAAGGCGGGGAGCACAAGTAACCGGGTTCTAGGGTCTAGTGGGAGACGATCTCGAGGTGTCGAGACCTGGTCTTCTAACTCTAGAATTGGTAGGGTTGCTTGCCGCTCTTGTAGAGGTCTAGGGGTATGGGATTGGCTATTCATCATGACCGTGGAATTCGTGTTATATACAGGCTTAATAGAAAACACGAAAATCGTACTATATCCAATATTTCATATGTTGTTTTCTGTTGCGATATCTGTGATGTGATCATTTGATATATTGATGAGATGAATATAGAATATAGTATATAGGACATATTATATAGGCGTTGCTTATGTTTTACACCCGCACTATGACTACCCCGCTCTGCCGTTAATTACCTAAGCTAACGGTGCAGGAGGGGACATCGAGGTGAATGCGGATGGCATAAGCGCACGTTGTATTTATCTGTGATGTTTAGGTAACTTAAAAGGATGCAACTTCATTATTGAGATTAATGAAAGAAAATAAACCTAAAGATGTTGTGGAATCGAATTTTGAAAAACAGGTAGCTCTAGTTGTTGCTTTGAATAGCGATGTTCCTTGTAGAACATCCAACACCTTATTCGATAAGGAAAGAGCCGAGATCCCTTCACTGGGAGTGACCTCTTTAGAAATAACAGGCAGATGCTACAACCCTCGGTTTTGTCTTTTGATTTCTTTTCTAGTTCTTGGTTTGCATAGTTGTATTGTGAATATCCTGCACCTCATTCGACGAGGAAAGAGCCGAGATCCCTTCACCGGGAGTGACCTCTTTAGTGAAACTAGCAAAAGCCTAAAAAACACTCCATTTAAACTATTTGATTCTACAAAGATATTAAGTTCATTACGCAAAAGGTTTTCTTAAAAACCTATCGTAGCCGTCCAACATTTAGGAAGTAGGGTACTTAGTATTCGTGCTGCATTTGTTAACCTTAGTTAAGGCGCAGTGTGCGGTAGCTAAGTGATGTCTTCCTACACAGCATATGATGAGATTAATTAGGACAGTCATGCGATTTTGTTGACCATAGTTAAGGGTCATGTGGGTAGGTCTAATTAATCACGAAATGAATGGGTAGAACTTGACTAGTGCTTATGATTTGTTGACCATAGTTAAGGTCATAATTCACTAGGGGAAAAATATTATTGTGAATTTCAATTGTTGAAATTTGCAATGAGATTGCATACCTCCTATGATATAGTTGGTCCCTGATACCCACTGAGAGTAAGAGTTACTCCTGGGAGAGTTTTACACATTACAACTAGCCGATCAAGAAGGTGTCTAGAAAGGTGTCAACGGGATTACGCCCCTGGGAGAACGAGGTTTATTTTAATTAGGTCCGAGTGAAAGCATGGGGAACCTCCCTCAAAGTACCGGCACTGGCCTGGCTGAAAGATTGGCGAACTTGTAGAGTGTAATTAATCCAAGCTAGTCTTTCTTTTTAGGGTTTGAAAGAAGATTTGACTAAAACAATGGGAGCCATCCTGATTAGATAAATTAATAACCAATCTAATCTTGCAAGAGCATACGCTGAGTGTTTTCTTATCTCTCTCTCCACGTAGCGACTATGTCACGCCTTAATCAAGGTAATAATATGGATTTATTGACCGAACCCGCTTGTTATACTGAGCTGGGGAACGTTGGTCCCGCTCCAACTTATAATTGTTTGTGTATATGCCCTAGGGGCCATTATTGTATCATACTAGTTTGTATATTACTTAATGGAAGCTTGGGATATTCACAGTTATATAACAGTGTTGCTAAACATGGTAGTATGCTATTTGGTTTTATCTATCTTAATATGTGAGTATACGTATTGATAGAGCTCTTAGGATCTTGCTTGACTACCAGCGTTGTGATGGCAGTCATACTAGTGGGGGCTGGGTAGTCTACAAGCACATCCTTTTTCAGGTCCCTAGTCGTTGGATTATCGAGACAGGGCATCGATACTCCGTAGTAGACTAGTGTGTACGCTTCTCATCCTAGTTGGGGAGATGGTCTGTCCCACAGCCGTCAGTACGTCGTACTGGAGATAGTATGCAGGTGCTTGTTCGGTTACGGGTACACCGGACAGGACTCACGGGGAACTGTTGGTTGGTATTATACCCGTCGTCAGTTAACAGTTCCCAGGTGACATGAGTACAGCATAGTCCGCAGACTTGACACTGCTACTTCGCCTCGAGTGTGTCCCACTGTTCTTAGATTGCTACCCTACCATGGCTCAAAGGAGTTGTGCAAACAGGTAGCAGTTGGGTGCAGTCCCGAGCACTTGGAGGCAGTGGCAGTTAGACAGGATTCGTCTCTCCCGGTATTGGGAGTCGATATCGCGCTGTGTCAGAGAGCCATTACGCAAAGTCCTTGGCCAGGGCAAGCGAGATTTACTGGTAGGTTCCAGTTATTTTCTCAGGGTGTAATGGGCTACGCTCCGACATGACTTATACCGCTATTATGGGACTGACGCTTGCCGCCCCCCTAGTCCCGATATGCGATAGTCTTAGAAGAACAGACCGGACTGTACGGAGATTGTCACATCAGACTCAGTAGGAGTTCGGATGGGTTTCCTCATCGGCCTTCTTATCGACATCTACCTGGGGACCGTTACGTACAGCTAGTGCCGCTTGCGGTCTGTGGTTAAACCCACTACCAGCGTAGTAGTTGAGTCTTTAGAGTCCCACACAGAGAGTTTCCCTACTCCAGGCGAAACGATATAGAGGTCGTACGGTTTTACGACAAGGGTTCGTACACATACGTGTGTTTAAGCACGTACAACATTCGGACAGTTTTTACTAGCCGGCTTTGGTTTATGCCAGTTTCTAGTATCAGGTTATTGGATTTATACAGTCTAAAGTTTTTCCGCGTTTTCACGGATATGTGGGGCGTTCTCTTAATTTCACGAGAAGCTTCTAGAAGGATGGTGACTTGAGGGTTAAGGTGGCATTTGCATTTATTGTGTTAATGACTCATTTGTGTGATTCATCCATGGAGTTAATGCATCATTAATTGATCTAATGACTCATGAGATGAATCACTCATATGAATGAGTGAAGCATGGTTGTTAAATGATTTAATTTATTTATTTCATTAAACATTATGCTTCATATATTCAAATGAGTTCATTATCTCTTCTCATTCTCTTGCTCACCTTCTCTCTCCTCAAGCTCTCTCTCTTCAAACCCTAATCCTCCCCTCTCATGTGTTGAGACCAAGGATTAGAATATACTACTTAATCCATAACACTTTTCTATATCACCTAGGTTACTTAGATTAGCACTTTTAGAAACCTAGTTACCTCAAGTTAGAGGTGAAACTTGAAGTAAAGCTCTCGGGTGGATCATCTACTACATAGAGAAGGCCGGAGAGGAGGTGGAGAACGAAAGGACGAAGGACACGGTTCATTAGGTATAATCACATTTCATAGTAGTTGATAACTTCTATGATTCATGTTAGTTATAGTTTAGCAAAGATTCTCGGTTAGTCGATGTTTATGCAATTAACAAGATCGTTTTTCAATTTTCCGTCTCCCCGCAAGTCGGGGGGTGTTGTACATCGACTTACAGTGGTATCAGAGCCTCGCTAAACAATAATTAACTCATTAGCAAAGTCGTTACAATTTCAAACGCGAAACGAACCGGAAAAAACATCGATATCACATAGTTTCTGTCGATTTTAAAATGAGGTCCAAAAATTTTTCAGGGACCTGCAGAATAACAAGCAGAGAATTATAAGGTTACTGGAGGAAAATGGGTTCATGAATCGGCCAAACGACCGCGGAACCACGGCCGATCCCACCGATACGCCGCGGATCCGCGGCCGAGTTGAAGCCGATTCAACCCAGTTTGCTCCAGTAACTCTTCTGTGATATTTTTGTGTTTTCTGGGATGTTTATTTTTCTGCTCAAATCTCAGGTGCACAGAGAAGTTTTGGAGTAGAATCTAAAGTGTTTGCTCGATCGAAATTTTACGATGTTTGCTAATTTGGTTATATCTGTTATTGTATAATCTGTTCGTAAACCACCCCTAACTGCTAGTATGTCGGTTGGCAGGTGGTTGCACATTTCTGTATTAGTTTTTATGGTTTGTGGTTGTGAACTGTATTGGACTGTTGTGATGATTAGCCGGGGTTTGTCATGGGTTGTTATATTCATTCATTCAAAGTAATTGTAATATGTTGCAATATTATTTTGCGGGGCACATCCAGGTTGCGGTTGTAGCCACCGTTGTATTATTTCATTTTACTGTTTTTGCTCCTAGGATAGATCCAAGGTGGGGTGCACAAACTATCGGGTACTTTGAAGTGTTTAGTGGCCTACTCACGTTGTTGAGGGAGACCGCTTCACTTCGGGTATTTGGCGGGTTGTTTGCCATACCCGTAGGGGTCTAGGGTGGGGTAATGGCTATTCATCACAACTGTGTAATCCGTCTTTTGTTGCAGGCTCTAAACAAACGCGGATTGCTTGCAAATCCAATAATGTTCATAAGAGATCTGGAATGCCTATTATTGCGTCTGACGAATGTACAATATCTATATATGATAGCTATTTAGACGTCACTTATGTTTTACACCCGCGCTAGCCCAGCCGCCGCTCTGCCGTTAGTTAAGTAACCTAACGGGTGATGACGGGACCCAGTGGCGAATGCGGATGGCATAAGAGGACGTTGTATTTTTGTTATTTTCTGCAATAATAGGTTAATGATGGGACGTATTATTATTAATGCAAAGAAAATAAACCAAAAGTTGAATCGTTGGAACAATTTAAAAGAAACCACTCGGTTATTTTAAAACAGATGATATTTTTAATTGCGGAGCTTTAACCAATCCTTTTAAAAGCTATCAGGTTCCTTCGGTCATATCAAGTTCACTACGTTCACGGTTTCGCCAAAACCATTTGTAACCCTCCATCATTTCATTTGGGTATTCAGTAGTATTCAAGCTATGTATTTTGACCAACGCCAAGGCATAGTGTTTGGTAGCTGCTGGGTATTCACTTGTCGCATAGATAGATGATTTAGTTTGGGACAGTCGTATTATCATTTTGGCCAACGTCAAGGATATGTACGGATGGGTTCAAATTAACAAGATAATGATGGGTAGAACTTGACATATGACTTATGACATTTTGACCAACGCCAAGGTCATAAGAGCATGGGGCAAAAATTTATATCGGGAATTTCTAAAGAAACTGAAATTTGCAAAGAGATGCATACCATTTGGAGTTTGATGAATGTTGGTAGGATTCCTTCAACATTATCATACGATGATATTTGGATCCCAATCCTACTGTGAGTATATGCTACTCATCAGGAGATTCGTCACTTAACGATCAATGCTATAAACCAAGTAGGTATCAAGAAAGGTGTCAGCGGGGTTACGCCTCCAGAGAAAAGAGGTTATTTAATTAAGGAACTCCGCGAAAGTGTTGAAAAACCTCCCTCGAAGTACCGACACCAGCCTAGCTGAACGGTTAAGCAAGTATTGTACGGTGAGAATAGTCCTGGCTAATTCTTCTTTTATGGTTTGAGGAAGGATTCGAGAAACAGAAGGAGCCATCCAGTTTAGATAAATTAAAACCACTCTAAACTCGCAAGAGCATCAAGCTAAAGTGTTTCTTCTCTCTCTCCTACTTGCAGCGACCCTGAAAATGACTGGACTTAAGTTACTTTAGAAAAAAATATACTGACAGGGCCAAACTATAAATATTGGCTGCGGAATGTCAAAATGGCTTTGACCTATGACAAATTAGGGTACGTCCTCACCGCTAAAGCACCTGCAGTCCCAGGTCCCAAATACAGTAATGCGGATAAGGAAATCCGCAAAACCTGGGAGTATGATTGCGCGAAGGCCAAGTGCATCGTGCTTGCCTCGATGAACAATGAACATCAGAGGAGGTACGAGGATATGGATCTTGATGCCATATTTCTTCATACAAAGGAACTTTATGGAGAGCAATCTCGTATAGCAAGATAGGAGACCTCTAAGAACTTGTTTCGAGCGAGGTTGGCCGTCGGATCATCGGTAGGAGAACATGTCCTAAAGATGATTGGATATATAGAAGAGCTCGCAGACCTTGGGACGACTTTGGATAATGAGCTCTATACAGACCTTATTCTCCAGTCCCTTCCTTCCACCTATGCCCAGTTTATTCTGAACTTCAACATTCAAAGAAAAGAAGTTGAACTTCCAAAACTCCTTAACATGTTGAGGTGTGCAGAGGGCACCTTGCAGAAGGCAAGGGAAACACCCGCTATGTTTGTTAGCGGTGCTTCTTCTTCCGGGTCCAAGGCTAGGGCCAAAGGAAGGAAGAAGAAGGCCGCCACCAAACCTAGAGGAAGTGTAAGTAAGGTGGGAGCGAAGGGAAAGAAAAAGTTTACGGTACCAGTAGTGGCCCAGGATGAGTGTTTCCATTGTCATAGGAAAGGGCACTGGAAGAAAGATTGCAAGGCATGGAACGCCAAGAACCAGGAACCGAAGCAAGCTGTGGCTTCGACTTCATGTGTGTTTGTAATTGAGAATTGTCTGTCAATCAACACTACTTTCTGGGTATTGGATACCGGATCAGGATCTCATATATGCAATTCATTGCAGGCACTGAGAAACCGTAGAGTGCTGAAGAATGGTGATATGACCCTGATGGTTGCTAACGGAGCTAGCGTGGGAGCTGTGTCCGTAGGGATTATCACCCGGGATTAACGAGTGGACACATTTTGGTTTTACATAACTGTTTTTGTGTACCCAGCTTAACGTGTAATATCATATCTGTTTCCTTGTTATCATATAAAGGTTATGATTTCATGTTTGTAAGTGATGTTGTTAACATCCACCTTAATGATAGTTTGATTGGGTCCGGTACACTAGATAACGATATATATGTCTTAAACCAACTCCAAATTTTCAATGTCCAGAACACACTAAAAAGAAAGTCTCCAGATTTAAACAAAGCTTTCTTATGGCATTGTGGACTGGGTCACATCAATAAGAGAAGATTGACTAAGTTACATAGAGAAGGATATTTGGACTCGTTCGAATATCAAACTTATGCCATTTGTCAAACTTGTCTCAAAGGAAAGAGGACAAAGACTCCATTTACTGGACATGGAGTAAGAGCGAGCGAGCTCTTAGGACTCATACACATCGATATATGTGGTCCAATGTCTACACATACAAGAGATGGTTTTTCTTATTTCATTACTTTTACGGATGATTACTCAAGGTACGGATTCATTTATCTGATGAAACATAAATCCGAGGCTTTTGAGAAATTCCAAGAGTATAAGAATGTAGTAGAAAACCAAACCGGCAAAAGTATCAAGACACTAAGATCTGATCGAGGCGGTGAATACTTGAGTGCCGAGTTCTTAGGTTACCTAAAAGAGAAAGGAATTCTCTCTCAGCTTACTCCTCCATACACTCCACAGCATAACGGTGTATCGGAGAGACGGAATCGAACCCTATTGGATATGGTACGTTCCATGATGAGTAATGCTGAGTTACCGCGATCTTTCTGGGGTTATGCGCTAGAATCAGCGGCATATCTTTTGAACATGGTTCCTACCAAGACTGTGCCTACCATGCTATATCAGATGTGGAGTGGGAAGAAACCCTATCTTCAGTATCTGAAAATATGGGGATGTCCAGCTTTTGTTAGAAAGCAGCATGTGGACAAGCTCGAGGCACGATCAATAAAGTGTAAGTTTGTTGGATATCCAAAGAACTCCAAGGAATATCTATTCTATTACGCAGTGGAACAAAAGGTTTTTGTTTCTCGTAATGCCCATTTTCTAGAATATCAGTTTTTAGAAAAGGAAATAAGTGAGAGCGAAATAGAACTGGATGAAATTCCAGAACCACAAACTATTACTGAAAGTTTGGTAGAACCGGAAGTTCAAGAAGAACGGGACATTCCCGCACCCCTTCGCAGGAGTAGTAGGCCGTCTCATCCGCCTGAGAGATACTACGGTTTTCTCATAGACGGGGATAGAGAAGATTTCATCATTGATAATGATGAACCTACTAGCTTCCAGCAGGCCATCCAGAGCGGTGACTCAGTAAGATGGCTTGATGCAATGCGGACCGAGATGGAGTCCATGTACACCAACAAAGTATGGACTTTGGACTTTGCTCCAGATGGGGTAAGACCCATAGGATGCAAATGGATCTTCAAGAAAAAGATTGGTGTAGATGGACAGGTGGAAACCTATATGGCTAGACTTGTTTCAAAGGGTTTTCGTCAAAGACCTGGTTTGGACTATGACGAAACCTTTTCTCCAGTGGCTATGCTCAAATCCATTCGGGTCCTTCTTGCTATTGCTGCCTTCCATGATTATGAAATCTGGCTGATGGACATAAAGACGGCTTTTATGAATGGAAATTTAGAAGAGTGCGTCTATATGGATCAGCCAGAGGGTTTCAATTAGAGTGGGAGCAGCAGGAAAGTATGCAAGTTACTTAAGTCCATTTATGGACTAAAACAGGCATCGCGGAGTTGAAACATCTGTTTTGATGAAACAGTCAAAGAATACGACTTTATCAAAAATCCATATGAACCATGCATATATAGTAAAGTTGTAGCACGAACTGTCGTATTCCTCGTCTTGTACGTGGATGACATTCTATTGATAGGAAATGACATTCCTATGCTACAATCTGTCAAAGGATTCTTGTCACACAGGTTCTCCATGAAAGACCTGGGTGATGCCTCTAACATTCTGGGAATCCGGATCTATCGTGATAGATCCAAGAGGATGTTGGGACTTTCACAGTCCAGGTATATCGACACTGTACTGAAAAGATTCAGTATGGAAGATTCTAAGCGCGGTAATCTACCGGCTTGTCACGGAATCACCCTATCCAAAGAGATGTCTCCCAAGACTGATTTGGAAAGAGAACGCATGTCTATTATACCCTACGCTTCTGCGGTAGGCTCTATAATGTATGCGATGTTGTGCACCAGACCAGATGCAGCTTACGCACTGAGCGTGGTAAGCCGGTATCAGTCAGACCCAGGGGAGAATCACTGGATAGCAGTAAAGAACATTCTCAAGTACCTGAGGAGGACTAAGGAGATGTTCTTGGTTTACGGCGGAAAAGACCTCAAGATGGAGGCCTTTGCTGATTCCGGCTTCCAGAGTGATAAGGACGATTCCAAGTCCATGTCAGGTTATGTCTTTAACCTCAATGGAGGGGCGGTGTGCTGGAAGAGTTCCAAGCAGGACACCGTTGCAGACTCGACGATGGAAGCGGAGTATATTGCTGCTTGCGATGCCGCAAAAGAAGCGTTCTGGATGAAGAAGTTCCTAACAGAACTTCAGGTGGTTCCTACCATTGTTGATCCAATACCTCTGTATTGCGACAACAACGGAGCAATAGCTTTAGCGAAGGAACCAAGGTCCCATCAGAAGTCCAGACACATCTTAAGGCGGTATCACCTGATCAGGGAGATCATTGATCGTCGGGAGATCGAGGTCCGGAGAGTTGCTACTGAAGAGAACATTGTTGATCCATTCACGAAGGCCCTACCTCAGATTCAGTTCGAGAGGCTACTCGAGATCATCGGTCTTCGATATGCCAGAACATGGCCCTAGTGCAAGTGGGAGATTGTTAGTGTATATGCCCTAGGGGCCATTATTGTATCATACTAGTTTGTATATTACTTAATGGAAGCTTGGGATATTCACAGTTATATAACAGTCTTGCTAAACATGGCAGTATGCTACTTGGTTTTATCTATCTTAATATGTGAGTATACGTATTGATAGAGCTCTTAGGATCTTGCTTGACTACCAGCATTGTGATGGCAGTCACACTAGTGGGGGCTGAGTAGTCTACAAGCACATCCTTTTTCAGGTCCCTAGTCGTTGGATTATCAAGACAGGGCATCGATACTCCGGAGTAGACTAGTGTGTACGCTTCTCATCCCAGTTGGAGAGATGGTCTGTCCCACAGCCGTCAGTATGTCGTACTGGAGATAGTATGCAGGTGCTCGTTAGGTTACGGGTACACCGGACAGGACTCACGAGGAACTGTTGGTTGGTATTATACCTGTCGTCAGTTAACAGTTCCCAGGTGACATGAGTACAGCATAGTCCGCAGACTTGACACTGCTACTTCGCCTCGAGTGTGTCCCACTGTTCTTAGATTGCTACCCTACCACGGCTCAAAGGAGTCGTGCAAACAGGTAGCAGTTGGGTGCAGTCCCGAGCACTTGGAGGCAGTGGCAGTTAGACAGGATTCGTCTCTCCCGGTATTGGGAATTGATATCGCGCTGTGTCAGAGAGCCATTACGCAAAGTCCCTGGCCAGGGCAAGCGAGATTTACTGGTAGGTTCCAGTTATTTTCTCAGGGTGTAATGGGTTACGTTCCGACACGACTTATACCGCTATTAGGGGACTGACGCTTGCCGCCCCCTAGGCCCGATATGCGATAGTCTTAGACGAATAGACCGGACTGTACAGAGATTGTCACATCAAACTCAGTAGGAGTTCGGATGGGTTTCCTCATCGGCCTTCTTATCGACATCTACCTGGGGACCGTTACGTACAGCTAGTGCCGCTTGCGGTCTGTGGTTAAACCCACTGCCAGTGTAGTAGTCGAGTCTTTAGAGTCCCACACAGAGTGTTTCTTTACTCCAGGCGAAACAATATAGAGGTCGTATGGTTTTACAACCAGGGTTCGGACGCATACGTGTGTTTACGCACGTACGACATTCAGACAGTTTTTACTAGCCGGCTTTAGTTTAAGCCAGTTTCTAGTATCAGGTTATTGGATTTATACAGTCTAAAGTTTTTCCGTGTTTTCACGGATAGGAAGGGCGTTCTCGTAATTTCATGAGAAGCTTCTAGAAGGATGGTGACTTGAGGGTTAAGGTGGCATTTGTCTTTATTGTGTTAATGACTCATTTGTGTGATTCATCCATGGAGTTAATGCATCATTTATTGATCTAATGACTCATGAGATGAATCACTCATATGAATGAGTGAAGCATGGTTGTTAAATGATTTAATTTATTTATTTCATTAAACATTATGCTTCATATATTCAAATGAGTTCATTATCTCTTCTCATTCTTTTGCTCACCTTCTCTCTCCTCAAGCTCTCTCTCTTCAAACCCTAATCCTCCCCTCTCATGTGTTGAGACCAAGGATTAGAATAGACTACTTAATCCATAACCCTTCTCTATATCACTTAGGTTACTTAGATTAGCACTTTAATAAACCTAGTTACCTCAAGTTAGAGGTGAAGGTTGAAGTAAAGCTCTCGGGTGGATCATCTACTACATAGGGAAGGCCGGAGAGGAGGTGGAGAACGAAAAGACGAAGGACACGGTTCATTCGGTATAATCACTTTTCATAGTAGTTGATAACTTCTATGATTCTTGTTAGTTATAGTTTAGCAAAGATTCTCAGTTAGTCGATGTTTATGCAAAGAACAAGATCGTTTTTCAATTTTCCGCCTCCCCGCAAGTTGTGGGGTGTTGTACATCGACTTACAATAATTGTTATAAGACCGAGCAGGAAATAGGGGATTACCAGAATTCCCTTGCCGCCCAAACGAAGAAAGTGCATGATGATGCATCTTCTTCGGGTGTGTTCATTACCCAGAACTGTTTCTCGGTATCCTTTATGTCCGGGGTATGAGATACCGGATCAGGATCCCACATATGTAATCTGTTACATGGGCTACAGATAGGTAGAGAACTGAGAATGGGTGATTTGTTTTAAGAGTTAGAAACGGTGCAGTTGTTGTAGCCAAGAAGTTGGCAGTTATCACCCTGTATTACCAAATACATTGATTCCGAACGAGTGTTATTAGATACCGAACCTGATATACAACATCATATCAGTCTTTTTATTTAGTAAAGAAGGATATAATTTTGTATTGTTGGATAATGTTTTGAACATTTCATATATCAAGAGTTGATCGGTTCAGGCACGTTGTCTTAAAGTATATACGTTCTAAATCAAACTACGGTTCTTAACGTACAGAACACACACAAGAGGAACAGTTCAGAAATGAACAAATCCTTCTTGAGGCATTGTAGACTAGGTCATATCAATGCGACCCGACTGGCTGAAATTACATAAAGATGCATATTTAAATCAGTTTCAATTTACATCTTGTGAAACTTTCCAGTCATGTCACAAAGATAAGATGACCATAGCTCCGTTTGTTGGAAACAGAGAAAGAGTTAGTGAACTCTTGGGATTGATACATGATGATGTATGAAGTTTCCTTGTCTATACATGCCAGGACTGGTTCTTCGTAGTTCATTACATTCACTGATGATCTCTCAAGATTCACACATGTGTTCCTGTTGAAACAAAAGTCTGAACTTTTTGAGATATTCAAAGAATATAAGTTAGATGTAGAAACCAAAACGGGTATAAGTATTATGTCCTTTGATGTGATTAGGGAGAAGAATACTTGAGCACGGAGATCTTGGACTATTCTAAAGGAGAATGAGATTCTCTCTCAGCATTACACCTCCGTATACACCACAGCACGTCGGTGTATCGGGACGGAGCAATCTCACCCTATGTGATATGATGTGCTCTATGATGAGTACTACTGAGTTACCTATTTCCTTTTGGGGTTATGCACTTGAGAAGCTGCATACCTATTGAATAGGGTTCCAATAAAATTAGGTGCCTACCACTCCATATGAGATATGGTATGGGAAGAGCCCATCTCTTAAAGTAAGTTAAGATTTGGGGTTGTCCGGCCTATGTCAAAAGCAAAATCCGGACAAACTCGAGGCAATGTCAGTTCTGTGGAAGTTTGTTGGATATCCCAAGCATTCGCAAGGGAATATCTTCTACCTCACCGAGGAACAAAAGCTGTTTTATTTCTCAGCATGCCACCTTTTAGAAAGGTAATTTCTTGTGAAGAAATTAGTGGCCATGAGGTAGAACTGGAAGGAGTTCCAGCTATACAAACTACAGCTGATGATTTGGTAGAACCGGAGGATTCAATAGCTCCGAATGAAGCTCAGCCTCTCCGCCGATCTCGTAGGATTCCTTACCCACCGGAGAGATACTTCGGTTTTCTCTATGACAGTGGGAGCAAAAACTTCATTATGAGATGATGACCCAACTAGTTTCGAACAGGCCATCAGGAGTGGGGACTCTGTTAGAATGGTTGAACGCTAAGCTTTCAGGACCCGAAAGGTATGGAACAAGACCGTCACTTAAATTACGAAACGTCTCGAGGCGTACGTAATCTAAGTAAGCCAAACCGCAGAAATCAAAACCAAGTAAAGCAGTAGAGTGAAGGAAGAACCAATTTAAATTAAGTAGTTTAGCAACATAAGCCGAAGTATGCATTTTTAAAATCACAAGTCATTTCAAAAAATTTCGGCAGAGTTTCCTTTGTAAATACTGGCCCCGAACGGGGTACAACATGATAAATATATACGTGAATGATAAAAGGAATCCCCAAGCGGGAGCTAGCTCTTCGTCAATCGACGACAACAACCACGCAAGCAATAGTATACAACGCCGAAGGGCGAGGATCAAAACTCAAGAGAAACTCAAAACAACATGAAATCCATAATAATACAACGCGGGTCTATGGTCGAAAGAATAAACATCACTGGTTTCTATCTCTGTCAAATATACAAGTCTTGTTGATGGAGTTTACTAGATACAACTGAAATAAATAAAGGTACAATAGTGGTCACGATACGAGTGAACCCACCTACCAAAGCAAAACACCCAGAAAGGAAGCAGTGTGCCAACAAAACCGTAATGAAACCTGTACGGCAAAACTTGCAAGAAACTGTGGCACAACGGGGGTCAGTTGCCAACTCGTGAGTAGAAAACATCATAGAACAGAAATCGTATGTATGACGCAATCCTAGGTCAAACGATCAATATATATATATATATATATATAACCTCAAAATGATAAGTCTGAAGCATAAAAAGGTGGCAAGGGTAAACGTCTATAAATAAGTGTAATCCCAGTGCTCGTGTAAGTGCCTCTGGTAGCAATATATCATATGTATGACGTATGAATGTAAGGTATTGAAATGAGTGAGACAACTATTTTCTATGTTTAATAAGATATTTGTATGTATATAAGTCGAGTAACATCAATGAATCAACTGAGAAATCCGTGTCAAGCATCGACACAAAACATAAATCCCAATATCTCAATATCTTAGGCTCCGGCTACCCGGACTGACCTGTATCATCAAATCTCAATATCTCAGTGTCACAAATCTCAATATCTCAAATCTCAAATCTCAAATATCAATATCTCAGGCATCCGTATCATCTGCGGGATCGGCTCACGGGCTCCGGCAGAACGGATCGGCCTATAACCATTTCATGACTCCGGTCGGTATCCTCCGGATAACCGACGAGTCCAAATAATATCACCGGTAGGTAGTGCTTCCCTGCCAGGCTCATCGAATACAACTCGAGCTTCTTGCCCTGGGGTACCATACCGGGCCCACCATGTACCCGAGACGGTTCATCCAACTCCTCGAATCGGGTCTCGAAATCCAAAAGCAATCCTGAAAACTCATGGTGGACGACTCATACATCACGAGAAAACCGCACTTTTCATTTTAAAAAGAGAGAGAGAGAGAGAGAGAAGTTTATATATATATTCTTGCGGTTTTCTCCCAAATCCTGGAAATCTAATGAAAATCCGAAATTCAATCATCAATAGCAAGTAAACAGTGAATATCGACATAAAACTCCATAATACTGCATAACAGTGAATAATAATATGCATGAAGTAGCAAGTAATAACTACAATGTCTAAACTGGCATATAAGGCATGTATACTAATATCATGTCGAACTATCAACTAACAAGCTATGTCAATGAAATAGTATTCTCTAATGTGTACGTGACATGGCAATTACCGATGATGATGTATGTGAGCCGGCTAGTAAGTGTATGTAGAACATATGCATCATCGGTAATGGTGCTGGTGTCCTGATCGCACAGTTTCAATATTAACATATGAAAATACAATATAAGCGTGCAATGCGATGCGAGCAACAAGAATATGCGGGAGCTGAATATCAAACACAATGATAACGAATCTACATATGTCTAAGTATGAGTCGTACAATTTTTGCCATTTGAAATAACACAAATCGTGGTGTTTTGAAAATAAGGGTTACGATGTTTTTAAGAAAATGTACGTCCTTTAAAATATCCATAGAACCCCTTGTCCTGTCTTTAAAATACTCACGATTCGTTAGTTTTGAAATAGGTATGACTCGAATCTTATCTATCACTTACAAGTAAACTACCGGACTAAACTAAACAGGCTGATCGAAAGGTAAGGAAACCACCTAACATCTGAGTCGATACAAATAAATACATATAATTGTCGGTGATCACACCTTAATAGTATCCCATACGATACAATATCTATAACATGACATCCTCAAGTGAAGAGTGCGGATCTATCATCAATATAGCTCATACGGTAAATCCGTCGTACGACATCCCAAATCTGGGTACGGGTCAAATGTCACATCTATCACATTATTCATCTGGTATCCTCTTTATCAAAATATCTTGATCCGGGGTACTGATCTACGTCTAGTACAATACTGATACCATATATGTATATGCATGCGTGTGTATGAAAACACCTTTCGGAAGGACCCTCTAAAACATCATGTCGTATCTCAAATACGAACCATGTCACATCACCGATCTCACGGCCTCAAGCCTAATCTCATCGACTCATCTCCAATCCCAAGTACTATCCTCATAATCCGTGTATATGTATACGTATATATATATATATACTCCCATACCCATATGTGTATATATATATACATATCCCTATATACGCACAGGTCAAAGAATGAATGTATACAAGTGTGGGTGCGTGTGTGGGTGCAACAACTACTCTAGGGTTTCGCAAGTAACACTACTAATCCATGAACACATAACCATATCATGAATATCCATGTAACACATAAAAGATATCATATATTTATAGTATATATATAGCATACTATATATCGAACAGCGGGGGTGCTATACGCCATCCACCCGACTTCCCCCGTAGATATATATTTACTCACCAGATCTTGCTTGCCGATGTCAATGCCGCCATCATCTTCTTCATCGCCTCGAATCATCATGGGGGTACCTACATGTCACACGTATCGTATCGCATTAAAACCAAATCGAAACTAAAACGACACGCGGAACTCACATAGGTCAAAACCTAAGGTCTACTCCCGCAAATCAACCCGATATCACTCGATATAGACGTACAAACGTCATGTGATCAAGATAAAGTACAAATTCTAAAATCCAGAATTTAAAATACGCCAAACCATAACTCGAATCAAAACAGCAACACATGTATTCAGTCCCAGATTTTGATTAAGGTGCAAACAATGTTCTAAAACAATACTGGAGTGATGTATAAAGTGTATATGAGCTATGAAAGCAACCAGGACCCCTGACTCCACAAGGTGGCCGGCCCCCTACCCTAAAATTCCAGCGACCTCGGCCCTAGTAAGGAGTTAGGGTGTCGTTTTTGTAGGGTGGTCTCCTGGTAGTCAATATAGGGTAATGGTCTTGCAAGTTTTTCCTGTAAGTGTCTAGGGTCACTCTAGATTCTCTGTAGGCCACCAATCTAACACAAAACCAAGATTTGGTATCTAAAGTTTAAGTCATGGCAATGTCATAATACTAAATTGTAGTAAATTGGTCCCAGATTTGGATGACGGTGAAAAAAATGTGAGCAAACAACACTAGGGTGATATATAGGATGTGTATGAGCTACTGGACCAACCCCGACACCCTACCCCACCAAGTGGCCGAGCCCTCTCCCATGCCAATCCGAGCTCTCCGGCCCTAGGTCCTCCACTGGGGTTCTTGCTCTCAGGGTGTCTTCCCAGGGCCAATTCTAAGCTCTTGAAGTTGTTTGCTAGTCTCGTAATCAACCCAGGTCATTCCAGATTTCCCTGCACACTCAAAGTTCACAAACCGACATTTGAAGTTTCTGTTTTTAGTTCCAGGTTCTATTTTGGGTTGGTCCGGGTTTCTATCAATTAGGAGGGGTTTAAGGTCACCACAAGAGTTAAAGTACACTAACACAACTCAATTCAAACCCATGCCATCTCTAGAAATCTCTAAAGTCTACTAATTTTCGCCAAATTAATTTTAAACTTGCAAAGAGGCTTAAGCATATGAAACACTACACTAATTGTGAAAGGGTTACCTTATTTGGGACACAAGAATCCCCTACAGCACCAAAATGTGATTTTTCTTTGTCCAAAGTTGTGCTTGTGAGCTTGTGCACAACATTTGGATAGTGGGGATGAGGTTTTTGTGAGTTTTTAGTGATGAAGTGGGGGTTTGAAGTGGAGGGAAAAGGGGGTGCTGCCATGGTTGAGGGAGGAGAGGAAATGAAGGAATGATGAAGGAAGAAATGGGATCCATTGTTAGTTATATGTATGCCCTAGAGGCCATTACTGTACATACGATGTATATTGTAGTGGATGCTTGGACATATATAGGTAGGACTTTCTTGCTCGACATGATAGTATGCTATATGGTTGCACTTTATCTTAACATGTACTTTGATTGTCTCTATGTTACATGTTGATAAAGCCCTTAGGATGAGTACTTGACTACCAGGACAATGATGCAGATCATACTAGTGGGGTCAGTGTAGTCGCTAAGTACATCCTTCAAATGTTCCTAATTGTAGGTATATCGAGACAGGGCATCGATATACCAGATTAGACTAGCGTATGCGGTTTTTGAACCATATGATGGGCGATGGATGATCCCATAACCATTGGTGTTTGACATCAGAGAAGGTATTTGGGTGCTCAGTGGAGACTGGGTACACTGGACGGACTCGCCGAGAACTCCCAGATGGTATTATACCTCACGTCAGATGGCAGTTCTCTGGTGACACTGGTACAGGTTAGTCTGTAGACCCGAGATCATTATAGTGTCTTGTATGAGTCCCACTGTGCTTTGATTTCCATCATACCATGTCCAAGAGGGCGTGCAAAACGGTGGCTTTTGGGTAAAGTCCCGAATCATATGGTTGCAATGAGCGATAGGAGGGGTTTCGTCTCTTCCGGTATGGGGAGTTGATGTTCGCGCTGTGTTCGATTGGCTATAACTGGAAATTCCTGGCCAGGGTTGCTGAGATTTAATGGTAAGTGTTATCAGTTGTTTCTCGAACTGTTATAGACCTCATATCGACATGACTTATCAAGCTACTGGGGTCTGACGTTTACCACCCCTAGGCGAGATATGCAACATATCAGACGAAGAGACCGTACTGTACGGGAGTGTTACTGATTGGATTCACAGGAGAATGTACAGTCTTGCTTGTTGATCTTCTGATCGCTCAATACCTGGGTGGCTGTTACGTTTAGCTGACCGCTTGCAGCTTGTGGGTGTTCGATATGATCATCACCTACTGCCGGCGTATTGACGATTCTTTAGAGTCCTACACAGAGGTTTCCTGGCTCAGGAAAAATGGAGTAGGAGCACATATATGATATGTGCTGGACCGAGAACAATACGTGAATGTGATACCGTATTAGATTCATGCAATATGTGATATCCGCCGGGTATATGTGATATAGCCGGGTCATCGGATCAAGTGTTGATTCGATGAACTGATACAGATTATATTAGTCGGTTATTTGTGATATAGCCGTATTATCGGATCAAGTGTTGATTCGATAATTTAATGTATAATTATATATTTGATATAATATATTACATTAACTAATATAAGCTCACTAAAAGATTCTTTTTCTCACTTAGATAATACATTGATATATATGTGATATATGTTAATTGTATTATTTTATTTTTTTACAATAAATATTGTATATGTGATATATAATATTGTAACATGTTATGGTTATAAATGCAACATGTTTTGTGGAGTTTAATTGTTGTTAGGGTTTGGATTAGGGTTAAGCTTGCATGAAACTTTCAAGAAGTTTCTTGAAGCTTTGACTTTGACTTATGATATTTTGCATAGATATTTCTTAACCCAATCCAAACCCTTTACCCTAGTTAAATCTCTACAAGGGATAAGTTTTCTTTCTTAACCCATGGTTGCAATTCTAACCACACACATGATTCATTATTCTTCACAAAAGGATTTGATCTTCTTCTTCTTCTTCTTCATAATGAAAAACTTTCTTGCTTTTTCATAAGTGATGAAAATGAGTGAGAAATTGAAAACAAATGAGAGCTAAATTCCTACCTCATCATCCTCATCTATTCTAGCCGCTTAGATTAGGGTGTTTGCTTTGCTAATACTTGATTGGAAAAGCAGGGGCTTGGGTTTGAGTTTCTTCAAGGTAGATCATCTTAGTTATTGAATATCGGAAGCAAGCTTGCATCTTTCTCTTCATGGAGCCTCTCAAGAGTCCGGGTTCTTGATGATCGCAGCGAAAGGACCACAACACGGAGCTATTTGAAGTGAAGGACAGGACTACAAAGGTTGTAATTCCTTTCTCTTAGAAGTAAAGTTGTTTACTTGCTTATTGTTTCGCATAATCTTTAGTCTAAGATCTTGGTTAGGGTTGTTCGGCAATTGAAAATTTTGATTTTGGCATGGTTGTGCCTAGTAGCCCTACAGTGGTATCAGAGCCAAGCTAGAGCTTTAGGCGTCGTGTAGACGAAGTTAAAAGTCCGATCGAACCCCGAAACGTCAGTTTAGACCCCTTCTGTGGAAATTTTTTAAAATGTTAATTTTTTCTGTATTAAAAATACTCAGAAAATTAAGCAGGTGATTTTATGGATATCCGAGAAAAACTAACCCTTGAATCCATCAAAGCGCCGCGGAACCGCGGCCAAACCAGGGTATTGGCGGCGGTTCCGCGATAAGTCTTGAGGTTTGAGGGATCGTATTTTCAACAGTTCATCCGTAGGTATTTCTACATGCTTCTGGGAATTTTGAATATTACTCAATTGTTGAGTTTTCTGGAGATCTTTTATATTCGTTGATTCGATCGGAAAGTTTAACTTCGTTTAAGTTTTGTCCGGGTAATTTAGAACGTGTTAAAAAGTTCGAACGGATATCAATAACTCACTTTTTCCCCTGTCGGAAAACTTTCAAGTGATGGATTTTTTTCAAGAGTTTGAAACTTTCGGAAAATCATGTAAGCGTATCTGTGGGCCCTCTAGAAGAACGTAACCTTAACTCGATTATGTGACCGTCAAAACCGCCACTTGAACCCTAGGGTTTGTGGTAGTTTAGCGTTGCCACATGTGAGACGTTGGTTTGACCCTTCTACGGCTGGTTCATTGGGGCTGTGACATATTCTGGGATTTTTTGAACTCCGCTCAAGTGTTGAGCTATTTGGGAAATCTTGGGTGTTTGTTTATTCGATCGGAAAGTTTAACATTGTCTATTTATCTGGAATGTGATAAAATATTTGGAATCCACAAGTAGTTATGAGATAACTAATTTGAATATTATAAATCTAGCAGTTTAGTCTCAGATGATCGGTTGCCATGGGATTTTGATGCGATCAAAAGTCCGTCACAATCACGTAGCGTACGCAGATACTCGCCGGGTAAACTTAATAGACAGCCACGCCCATAGACCCGACCAAGTGACTGTAGGAGAACCCCGTCGCCAAAAGCATCCGTTCGGGTGCTCATGGCAGCGGTGTTCCGCCTTAGTGCACTTCATCGACGGCATAAGGGGTGCGGCCGTCTACTAAAGTTTTCGACGAGCATTTGATCAGGTTGTCGGGAATCTTGTTGAATTTCCCGACTAGATATTGAAAAGTGTTTTCTATATTGAGACTAAAATGCGTGGTTTATAATTGTTAGGCATGAGATGTCTAAGGAATTCATTTGGTTAGGCATACGATGTCTAAGGAGGTTGCGGATTCCAACTATTGTAGTTTTGCACTTTCTTTTCTGCGACCGTAGGTGTAATATGTAGTGTATCGCCGGTTTCGTTGCTATACATCAACGACAACTGGGATAGGCATATTTACTTACATTGATGATATATGATATTATGTGTTGCTGTGATATGTTATATTGGATCGTCGTGTTTGAATAGCCGGGGGTTTTATGTGAGATGGGAGTTTTTCTTTTTCATTCATGTAAAATTCATTGTATGTAATATTCTTTTATTGGGGCACTTCCTGGCTGAGGATGATGTCACCATTGTATATTATTTACTTTTCCGCATTAGGATAGACCCAAGGCGGGGAGCACAAGTAACCGGGTTCTAGGGTCCAGTGGGAGACCATCTCGAGGAGTCAAGACCGGGTCTCCTAACTCTACAATTGGCAGGGTTACTTGCTGCTCTCGTAGGGGTCTAGGGATGTGGTTTTAGCTATTCATCATGACCGTGGAATCCGTGTTTTATACAGGCTCGTATTAAAAACACGGACCTCCTTGTATATATATGTTCTTCTGCTGCAATATTCTGTGATGAGATCATATTACTGCTTGAGACGAATACTTATATTATATATATAAGATATATATTATATATTGTTTATTTCGTTTCAAATGTGATGCTTGTGAAGCATAATTAAAATGGGACTTCATTAATGAGATTAATGAAATAAAAGAAACCTAAAGATGTCGTAGAAACTTGTTTAAAAACTTGTAGCTCTAGTTCTTGCTTTGCATAGCGGTATTCCTTATAGAATATCCAGCACCTTATTCGATAAGGAAAGATCCGAGATCCCTTCCCTCTTTAGAAAAACTAACAGATGCTACACACTCGGTTAGTCTTTTGATTGCTTCTATAGTTTTTTCTTTGCATAGTGGTATTTGTGAAATATCCTGCACCTTATTCGATAAGGAAAGAGCCGATGATCCCTTCACCGGGAGTGACCTCTTTAGCAAAACTAGAAAAGGCCTAAAAACACTCTATTTAAAATCACTCGATTCTACAACGATATCAAGTTCATTACGCAAAGGGTTTTCTTAAAAACCGGTCGTAGCCCTCCGTCATTTCAGATAAGTAATAGTTAGTATTCGTGCTGCATTTGTTGGCCTTTGTCAAAGCGTAGTGTGCGGTAGCTGATTACTGCTTATCTGTATAATCATATGATGCGATTGGATTAGGGTAGTCGTGCGACCTTGTTAGCCTTTGTCAAGGGCCGTGCGGGTGGGTTTAATTCAATCAGGAAATGACGGGTTGAACTTGACTAGCATCCTATGGTTTGTTGGCCTTTGTCAAGGTCATAGGAGGTTAGGGGCAAAATATTATCGGGAATTTCAAGTGTTGAAATTTGCAATGAGTGTAGGGTTCCTAGGCACGCTAATGAAGTCTCACAAGGCATCAACCATGCCAATTTCAAATTTTATGAGTGCCGAGAAACTCTAATACGGATCGTCGACTAGAATTTTAGGCGAAACAATAAACTAGTTAACATCTTAACTAAAAGAAGAAAGCTACAACCTTTGTAGATCCGGTTATCCACTTCCTTAGCTCCATGTAGTCATTCCCTCGCTGTCCATCTCGAATCCCGAACTCTCTCATCCGCTTCATCGGAGAAATGAGCGGACTAGTCGTCGGCTTCGATGCCGAAAATGATCTACGTCGAGGCATCACAAGTTCAAGCTCCAACTTCACCAAGTTGTGAAACTTATGAAGAAAACACCCTATACTACTTGGCAAGAGGTAGAGGGTGAAGAAATAGGAGGTGGGTTCACTTTAGAATTGGATTTCTCACACTTTTGCTCAAGTTGCCATTGATGGACTTAAGCTTTTTCTTGAAGAAGAAGATGATGAAGAAAATAGAATATGATAAGTGTTAATTAAAAAGGGAAAAGAAAATGAATACTTATCATATACAAACTATGGTAGAGTGTAGAGATAGACCATGGTTACTTGGAAGGGTTAGGGTTAAGCATGAAGACAAGAATGGTTACAAAGTCAAAGCTTCATGAAGCTTCAACTAGAAACAAAGAAAGCCACCATTCTCTTCAAAATCTTTTCCAAATAAATGAATAAATAAATAAAAGAATAAGCAAAACCCTAATCATCATCTTAACCATGGTTTAATTCTATACACTTAACCAAATAAGCATGTATCATCAAACATGATACAATCATGTGCACAAAAGTATATCACATATACAACTTGTGAACATCAAGTGAGAAAATCCATTTAAAGTGAACCAATACTAGTTAATGCAAAGTAATATATCAAATATATAATTATACATTAAATCATTAAATCAACATTTGATTCAATGATCCGGTCATGTCACACATAACCGACTAGTATCCAATGTATCGAATCTATGATTCGATAACTAGGTCATATCGCATACAACCAATCGAAACATTCATCGCGAGAATGAAATGCGGTATCATATACACGCATTATTCTCGGTCCTGCACAGATCTCATATGCGCTCCTATTTCATTTCGCTTGAGCCAGGAAACCTCTGTGTAGGACTCTAAAGACTCGTCAATACGCCGGTAGTAGATGATGATCATATCAATCACCCACAAGCCGCAAGCGGTCTGCTAAACGTAACGGCCACCCGTGTATTGAGCGATCAGAAGATCGACGAGCTAGCCCGCTCACACTCCTGTGAATCCAACCAGTAACACTTACCGTACAGTCCGGTCTGTTCGTCCGATATGTCGCATATCAAGTCTAGGGATGGTAAACGTCAGACCCCAGTAACCGATAAGTCGTGCCGATATGAGGCTCATAACGGTTCGAGAAACTACTGGTAACACTTACCAGCAAATCTCTGATCAGCCCTGGCCAGGGACTTCCCTGTTACGGCCAATCGAGCACAGCGCAACATCAACCCCCAATACCGGGAGAGACGAAACCCCTCCTATCGCTCATGGACGTGGTAAGGTGGAGATCAAAGCACAGTGGGAATCACACAAGACTCTATGACGATCTTGGGTCTACAGACTAACCTGTATAAGTGTCACCTGAGAACTGCCATCTGACGTGAGGTATAATACCATCTGGGAGTTCTCGGCGAGTCCGTCCAGTGTACCCAGTCTCCACTGAGCACCCGTATACCATCTCTGATGTCAAAAACCAATGGATATGGGATCATCCATCGCCCATCTCATGGGTCGAGAAGCGTATACGCTAGTCTACACTGGTATATCGATGCCCCGTCTCGATACACCAACGACTAGGGACCTTGAAGGATGTACTTATGGACTACCATGTCCCCACTAGTATGATCTGCATCATAGTCCAGGCAGTCAAGTACACATCCTAAGGGCTTTACCCACATGTAACTATAAGACAGTTTAAAGAGACTAGTGTACATGTTAAGATAAAGTGCAACCAGATAGCATACTATCATATCGAGCAAGAAAGTCATCTCTATATATGTCCAAGCATCCAATATAATATACATCATCTGTACAATACTGGCCTCTAGGGCATACATACAACTAACAATCTCCCACTTGCACTAGGGCCAGCTGCTGTAGTATCGCATACCGAGCATCCCGAAGAGTCTCTCAAACTGTATCTGGGGAATGGCCTTCATGAGTGGATCTGCCGTGTTGTTCTTCATGTCAACCCTCCTGACCTCGATCTCCCGGCGATCAACTATCTCGCGGATCAGGTGATACCGCCTCAGAATATGCCTGGATCGCTGATGGGACCTGGGTTCCTTAGCCAAAGCCACCGCTCCATTGTTATCGCAATACAAAGGTATTAGATGCTCAATGGATGGAACCACTCCAAGTTCAGTAATGAACTTCTTGATCCAGACAGCCTCTTTAGCAGCATCGTTGGCAGCGATGTATTCAGCCTCCATTGTCGAGTCTGCCACGGTTTCCTGCTTGGAACTCTTCCCGCTAACCGCCCCTCCGTAAAGGGTAAAGACAAATCCCGACTGCGACTTAGAGTCGTCCTTGTCACTCTGGAAGCTTGAATCGGTAAAGGACTCTACTTGGAGTTCTCCGTTACCATACACCAAGAGCATCTCTTTAGTCCTTCGCAAGTACTTGAGAATGCTCTTCACAGCTGTCCAGTGACTCTCTCCAGGATCAGCTTGATACCTGCTCACTACACTTAGTGAGTATGCAACATCGGGTCTGGTACATAGCATCGCGTACATGATAGAGCCTACAGCCGAAGCATAGGGTATCCCTTGCATGCGAGCTCTCTCCAAATCAGTCTTGGGAGACATCTCTTTGGAGAGAGTGACTCCAGAGATCGTGGGCAAGTTTCCACGCTTGGATTCTTCCATAATAAACCTCTTTAGTATGGTGTCAATGTACCTGGATTGGGACAATCCCAAAATCCATTTGGATCTATCTTTATAGATCCTAATTCCCAATATGCAGGAGGCATCACCAAGATCTTTCATTGAGAATCTTTGTGATAAGAAGAGCTTGACCGACTGCAGCATAGGAATATCATTTCCTATCAAGAGTATGTCGTCCACGTACAATACGAGGAAGACTACCTTACTCTCTGCCACCTTCTTGTAGATACAAGGTTCATCTGGATTTTTGACGAAATCAAACTCTTTGATTACGACGTCAAAGCAGATATTCCAACTCCATGATGCTTCCTTTAATCCATAAATGGATTTAAGCAGCTTGGACACCTTCCCGCTGCTCCCACTGTCTACGAAGCCCTCTGGCTGAGTCATGTACACGCACTCTTCTAAATCACCATTTAGAAAGCCGGTCTTAACATCCATTTGCCAGATTTCGTAGTCATGATATGCAGCGATGGCAAGCATGATCCGGATGGATTTAAGCATAGCCACTGGAGAAAAGGTTTCGTCATAGTCCACACCTGGTCTTTGACGAAAACCTTTTGCAACAAGTCTAGCTTTGAAAGTCTCCACTTTCCCATCTACACCAAGTTTCTTCTTGAAGATCCATTTGCTCCCAATGGGTTTTACCCCTTCAGGAGCAACATCCAAAGTCCATACTTTGTTGGTGTACATGGATTCCATCTCGGACCGCATAGCATCCAGCCATTACACTGAGTCCCTACTCGTGATGGCCTGCTCGAAGCTAGTTGGGTCATCATCCTCCATGATGCAATCTTCGCTTCCACCGTCAATGAGAAAACCGTAGTATCTCTCAGGTGGACGAGAAACCCTACTAGATCGGCGGAGAGGCTGGGGTTCGTCGGGCACTACTGAATCCTCTGGTTCTACTAAATCATTAGTTGTAGTTTGTGGTGCTGGAACCTCTTCCAGCTCTACCTCATTGCCACTAATTTCTTTTGCAAGAAATTCCCTTTCCAAAAAGGTGGCATGTTGAGCAACAAACACTCTTTGTTCCTCAGCTTGGTTGAAAAAATATCCTTGAGAATTCTTTGGATATCCCACAAACTTGCAAAGAACTGATCGTGCCTCGAGTTTGTCCGGATTTTGCTTTTTGACATAGGCCGGGCAACCCCATATCTTAATTCGTTTAAAATATGATCTCTTCCCACTCTATATCTCATATGGTGTGGTAGGTACAGATTTAGACGGAACCAGATTCAATAGGTATATGGCTGTCTCAAGCGCATATCCCCAGAAGGAAATAGGTAACTCAGCATTGCTCATCATTGAACGCACCATATCTAATAGGGTGCGATTCCTTCGTTCCGATACACCGTTGTGCTGTGGTGTATAAGGAGGAGTAAGCTGAGAGAGAATCCCATTCTCTTTTAGATAATCCAGGAATTCAATGCTTAAGTATTCACCTCCTCGATCAGATCGAAGAATCTTAATACTTTTGCCCGTTTGGTTCTCTACCTCGTGCTTATATTCTTTGAATTTCTCAAAAGCTTCAGACTTGTGTTTCAACAGGAACACATGCCCGTATCTAGAGAGATCGCCAGTGAATGTAATGAAGTAGGAAGAACCGTTTCTGGCGTATGTAGACATAGGACCGCATACATCACTATGCACCAGTCCTAAGAGTTCAGTAACTCTTTCTCCGTGTCCACTAAACGGAGTTTTGGTCATTTTTCCTTTGAGACATGAATGGCAAGTGTCATAAGATGATAATTCGAATGAATTCAAATATCCATTCTTATGTAACTTAGCTAGTCGTGTCTCATTGATATGGCCAAGTCTACAGTGCCACAAGAAGGATTCGTTCATTTCTGAGCTTTTCCTCTTGTGTGTGTTTTGTATATTGAGGACTGACTTTTGATTGAGAATGAATATGCCATTATGTAATGAGCCTGATGCAATCAACTTTTGATCTAGGAATATGTTCATAACATTATCCTTTACTACAAAATTATATCCTTCTTTACTTAATAAAGAAACTGATATAATGTTGCACATCATGTTCGGTATATAATAGCACTCATTCAGGACTAGTGTATCACCATTTGGTAATACCAGGTGATATATGCCAACTGGTTTGGCTGCAACATTTTCCCCATTCCCCACTTGAACGGAATGATCACCTTTTCCCAGTTCTCTACCATTCCTCAGCCCATGTAACTGCTTACATATGTGGGATCCTGATCCGGTATCTAATACCCAGGACGTAGGGTGAACTGAGAAACAGTTCTCAATACCTAACACACCTGTAGAAGATGCATCAACATGCATGTTCTTTTGGGCTGCTTGAGAATCTAGATATTCTCCTATTCCCTGTTCAGTCTTATAACTCTTATAAGAAAGAACGGGTCCAACGTTCCCCTACACAGTATAACTTGCGGGTTCAGTCAATACATCCATATTATTATCTTTATTAGGGCATGACATGGTCGCTACCTGGAGAGAGAGAGAAGAAAACACTTTAGCGTATGCTCTTGCAAGATCAGATTGGTTATTATCTTATCTAATCAGGATGGCTACCACTGGTATTTATCAAATCTTCCTTCAAACCCTAAAAGGAAAGATTAGCCGGGATTAATTACACCCTACAACTTCACCGATCTTTCAGCCAGGCCAGTGTCGGTACTTTGAGGGAGGTTCCCCATGCTTTCGTACGGACCTAATTAAAGTAAACCTCGTTTTCCCAGAGGCGTAACCCCGTTGACACCTTTCTAGACACCTACTTGATCGGCTAATTGTCCTGTGTAAAACTCTCCTGGGAGTAACAATTACTCGCAGTGGGTATCGAGATCCAACTATCTCATAGAAGGTATGCAATCTCATTGCAAATCTCAACACTTGAAATTCCCGATAATGCTTTTGCCCCTAGCGATCTATGACCTTGACTAAGTCAACAAACCATAAATCGCAAGTCAAGTTCAACCCGTACATTTCTCGATTGAATTAAACCCACCCGTACGACCCTTGACTGAGTCAACAAGGCCGTGCGAATGCCCTAATCCAATCACAACTCATGTTGTAACAGATAAACATAATTTAGCTACCATACACTATGCCTTGACTAAGTCAACAAACATAGCACGAATACTAAATAATATTTATCTGAAATGACGGAGGGCTACGCGGGTTTTTCAGAAAAACCATGAGCGTAATGAACTTGATATCGTTGTAGAATCAAATACAGTTTTGAAATGGAGTGATTTTGAGGTTTTTCTAGTTTTGCTAAAGGGGTCACTCCCGGTGAAGGGATCGTCGGCCCTTTCCTCGTCGAATGAGGTGCGGGATATATCATATATATCGCTGTGCAAAGTAAAACTATAGAAGCAATCAAAAGTCAAACCGAGTGTGTAGCATCAGCCAGTTATTGCTAAAGGAGTCACTCCCGGTGAAGGGATCTCAGTCCTTTCCTCATCGAATAAGGTGCAGGGTATATCATATATACCGCTATGCAAAGCAAAACTGTAGCTACCCTTTTTATTTAAAATTTGATTCTACAACATCTTAGGTTTCTTTTCTTTCATTAATCACATTAATGAAGTCCCATCATTTAAGTCACCTAAACATCACAGATAAATACGACGTACACTTATGCCATCCGCATTCGCCTGGATGTCCCCTCGTGCACCGTTAGGTTAGGTAACTAACGACAGAGCAGGGCAGGGCTAGTGCGGATGCAAAGCATAAGTAACGTCTATATAATATATCATATATACTATATACTGTATCTATCACAAAACATCACATGATCACATCACAGATATCGCAGCAGAAGAAACATATGAAACATTGGATATACTAGGACGTCCGTGTTTTCAATACGAGCCAGTATAAAACACGGATTCCACGGTCGTGATGAATAGCCAATCCCACACCCCTAGACCCCTACGAGAGCGACAAGCAACCCTGCCAATTCTAGGGTTAGGAGACCCGGACTCGACTCCTCGAGATGGTCTCCCACTGGACCCTAGAACCCGGTTACTTGTGCTCCCCTCCTTGGGTCTATCCTAATGCGGAAAAGTAAATAATATACAAAGGGTGACAGCTTCCGCTACCTGGAAGTGCCCCAATAAAAGAATATTACATCCAAGTTTTTACATGAATGAAAATGAAAAACACTCATCTCACATAAAAAACCCCGTCTATTCAAACACGACAATCCAATATAACATATCCAGCAACACATAACATCACATGTCATCAACGTAAGTAAATATGCGCATCCCAATTGTCGTTGACATATAGCAACGAAACCGGCGATATCACATATTACACTTACGGTCACAGAAAAGAAAGTGTAAAACTACAACAGTTGGAATCCACAACCTCTTTAGACATCGCATGCCTAATTAAATGAAATACTTAGACATCACATGCCTAACAATTATAAACCCCGCATTTTAGTCCCATTATCGAAAACTCTTTTCAATATCAAGTGAGACTAAACCGCTAGATTTATAACATTCATTCAGCTATCTCATAACTATTTGTGAATTCCAATTATTGTATCCCATTCAGGATAAATAGAAAATATTAAACCTTCCGATCGAACATTCGAACACCCAAGTTTTCCCGAAACCGTTCAACATATGAAATAGGTTCAAAGACATTCACTTCATGCCTCAGTACCAACGGTCCAGCCGTAGAAGGGTCAAGCCAACGCCTCACATGTGGCACGCCGTACTGCCCCAAACCCGAAGGTTCAAAGGGCAGTTCAAGACGGTCACATAATCGAGTTAAGGTTTGTTGTGTTCTAGAGGGACCATCGCGTTACTTGCACTACTCAGAACGTCCTTAAACCACAGAAAAATCCAACACTTGGAAATTTTCCGGCAGGGGAAAGATTGGGTATTTACATCCGGTCGAACTTTTTAACATATTCTAAAATTATCCGGAAAACCACACAGACAAAATTTGATAATCCGATTGAATCTGCGATTCCCAAAGCAACCCCAGAATACTCAACTCTTGAGTCAAATTAAAAATTCCCAGAAAACTCAGCATCCTTAAATAGGAATTACTGTGCAAAAAAGGGAGGATGACGTCATCTTTTGGCCGCGGAACCGCCGCAGAAGCCAGGCTTCTACCGCGGTTCCGCCGCTCTTTTAACAGATCATGGGATAAATTTTGCACCGTAATTCTTAGAATTCCCTGCTGAATTTTTTAAGCATTTTTAATCTGGAAAAAACCCAGTTTTTGAAAAAAGTCCAGAGAGCATCTCGGGATTTAGGGTTTCGGTTCGATCGGGTTTCAAACGTCGTCTAGACTTCGCCTAAGGCTCTAGCTAGGCTCTGATACCACTGTAGGGTTCCTAGGCATGCAATTGAAGTCTCATAAGGCATCAACCATGCCAATTTCAAATTTTATGAGTGCCGAGAAACTCTAATACGGATCGTCGACTAGAATTTTAGGCGAAACAATAAACTAGTTAATATCTTAACTAAAAGAAAAGCTACAACCTTTGTAGATCCGGTTATCCACTTCCTTAGCTCCATGTAGTCGTTCCCTCGCTGTCCATCTCGAATCCCGAACTCTCTCATCGGCTTTATCGGAGAAATGAGCGGACTAGTCGTCGGCTTCGATGCCGAAGATGATCTACGTCGAGGCATCACAAGTTCAAGCTCCAACTTTACCAAGTTGTGAAACTTGTGAAGAAAACACCCTATACTACGTGGCAAGAGGTAGAGGGTGAAGAAATAGGAGGTGGGTTCACTTTAGAATTGGATTTCTTACACTTTTGCTCAAGTTGCCATTGATGGACTTAAGCTTTTTCTTGAAGAAGAAGATGATGAAGAAAATAGAATATGATAAGTGTTATTTAAAAAGGGAAAAGAAAATGAATACTTATCATATACTAACTATGGTAGAGTGTAGAGAATAGACCATGGTTACTTGGAAGGGTTAGGGTTAAGCATGAAGACAAGAATGGTTACAAAGTCAAAGCTTCATGAAGCTTCAACTAGAAACAAAGAAAGCCACCATTCTCTTCAAAATCTCTTCAAAATAAATGAATAAATAAATAAAAGAATAAGCAAAACCCTAATCATCATCTTAACCATGGTTTAATTCTATACACTTAACCAAATAAGCATGTATCATCAAACATGATACAATCATGTGCACAAAAGTATATCACATATACAACTTGTGAACATCAAGTGAGAAAATCCATTTAAAGTGAACCAATACTAGTTAATGCAAAGTAATATATCAAATATATAATTATACATTAAATCATTAAATCAACATTTGATTCAATGATCCGGTCATGTCGCACATAATCGACTGGTATCCAATGTATCGATTTATCGAATCAATGATTCGATAACTAGGTCATATCGCATACAACCAATCGAAACATTCATCGCGAGAATGAAATGCGGTATCACATACACGCATTATTCTCGGTCTTGCACATATCTCATATGCGCTCCTATTTCGTTTCGCTTGAGCCAGGAAACCTCTGTGTAGGACTCTAAAGACTCGTCAATACGCCGGTAGTAGATGATGATCATATCAATCACCCACAAGCCGCAAGCGGTATGCTAAACGTAACGGCCACCCGGGTATTGAGCGATCAGAAGATCGACGAGCTAGCCCGCTCATACTCCTGTGAATCCAACCAGTAACACTTACCGTACAGTCCGGTCTGTTCGTCTGATATGTCGCATATCAAGTCTAGGGGTGGTAAACGTCAGACCCCAGTAACCGATAAGTCGTGCCGATATGAGGCTCATAACGGGTCGAGAAACTACTGGTAACACTTACCAGCAAATCTCTGATCAGCCCTGGCCAGGGACTTCCCTGTTACGGCCAATCGAGCACAGCGCAACATCAACCCCCAATACCGAGAGAGACGAAACCCCTCCTATCGCTCATTGCCTCCATGTGACTCGGGACTGTACCCAAAGACCACCGTTTTGCACGCCCTCATGGACGTGGTAAGGTGGAGATCAAAGCACAGTGGGAATCACACAAGACTCTATGACGATCTCGGGTCTACAGACTAACCTATACAAGTGTCACCTGAGAACTGCCATCTGACGTGAGGTATAATACCATCTGGGAGTTCTCGGCGAGTCCGTCCAGTGTACCCAGTCTCCACTGAGCACCCGTATACCATCTCTGATGTCAAACACCAATGGATATGGGATCATCCATCGCCCATCTCATGGGTCGAGAAGCGTATACGCTAGTCTACACTGGTATATCGATGCCCCGACTCGATACACCAACGACTAGGGACCTTGAAGGATGTACTTATGGACTACCATGTCCCCACTAGTATGATCTGCATCATAGTCCAGGCAGGCAAGTACACATCCTAAGGGCTTTACCAACATGTAACTATAAGACAGTTTAAAGAGACTAGTGTACATGTTAGGATAAAGAGCAACCAGATAGCATACTATCATATCGAGCAAGAAAGTCATCTCTATATATGTCCAAGCATCCAATATAATATACATCATCTGTACAATACTGGCCTCTAGGGCATACATACAACTAACAATGAGATTGCATACCTTCTATGAGATAGTTGGATCCTGATACCCACTGCAAGTAAGACTTACTCCTGGGAGAGTTTTGCACCTTACAATTAGCCGATCAAGTAGGTGTCTAGAAAGTTGTTAACGGGGTTACACCCCTGGGAAAACAAGGTTTACATTAATTAGGTCCGTGCGAAAGCACGAGAAACCTCTCTCAATGTACCAACACTGGTCTGGCTGAAATATTGGCGAACTTGTAGGGTGTAATTAATCCCGGTTAGTCTTTCCTTTTAGGGTTTGAAGGAAGATTTGACTAAAACAGTGGGAGACATCCTGATTAGACATATTAATAACCAATCTAATCTTGTAAGAGCATACGCTGAGTGTTTTGTTCTCTCTCTCTCCTTGTAGCGACCTTGTCATTCCTTAATCAAGATAATAATACAGATGTATTGACCAAACCCGCTTGTTATACTGCGCTAGGGAACGTTGGTCTCGCTCCAACTTATAATTGTTATTAGACAGAGCAGGAAATTGGGGATTAACGAAATTCTCGTGCTGCCCAAACGAAAAAAGTGCATGCTGATGCATCATCTTCGGGTGTGTTCATTACCGAGAATTGTTTCTCAGTATCCTTTACGTCCTGAGTATGTGATACCGGATTAGGATCCCGCATATGTAATCTGTTACGTGGGCTACAGATACGTAGAGAACTGAGGATGGTTGATAAGTTTCAAGAGTTGGAAACGGTGCAATTGTTTCGAGCGAAGTCGGTTGGCAGTTATCACCCTGTATTACCAGAATACATTGATTCTGAACGAATATTATTAGATACCGAACTTGATATACAATATCATATCAGTCTCTTTATTTAGTAAAGAAGGATATAATTTTGTATTAATGGATAATGTTTTGAACATTTCCTATATCAAGAGTTGATCGGTTCAGGTACGTTATCTAAAAGCATATACGTTCTAAATCAAACCACAGTTCTTAATGTACAGAACACACACAAGAGGAAGAGTTCAGAAATGAACAAAACCTTCTTGAGGCATTGTAGACTAGGTCATATCAATGCGACCCGACTAGCTGAGTTACATTTAGATGCATATTTAAATTAGTTTGAATTTACATCTTGTGAAACTTACCGGTCATGTCACAAAGATAAGATGACCATAGCTCTATTTATTGGAAACAGAGAAAGAGTTAGTGAACTCTTGGGATTGATACATGATGATATATGTAAGGTCCCCTGTCTACACATGCCAGGACTGGTTCTTTATACTTCATTACATTCACTAACTGTCTCTCAAGGTTTGGACATATGTTCCTGTTGAAACACAAGTCTGAACCTTTTTGAGAAATTCATTTAATATGAGTTAGAAGTAGAGAACCAAAACGGGTATAAGTATTATGTCCTTTGATGTGATCAGGAAGGAGAATACTTAAGCACGGGATTCCTGGACTATTCTAAAGGAGAATGAGATTCTCCTTCAACATTACTCCTCTGTATACACCACAGCACGTCGGTGTATCGGGGAGGAGCAATCACACCCTATTAGATATGGTGCGCTCTATGATGAGTACTATTGAGTTTCCTATTTCCTTTTGGGAGTTATGCACTTGAGAAGCTGCATACCTATTAAATAGGGTTCTGATCAAATCAGTTGCTTACCACAACATATGTGATATGGAATGGGAAGAGCCCATGTCTTAATTATGTTAAGATTTGGGGTTATCCGACCTATGTCTAAAAGCAAAATCCGGACAAACTCAAGGCAAGGTCAGTTCTGTGGATATTTATTGGATATCCCAAGCATTCGCAAGGGAATATCTTCTACCAAACTGGGGAACAAAAAGTGTTTTTGTTTCTCACTATGCCACCTTTGTGAAAGGGAATTTCTTGTGAAGAAATTAATGGTAATGAGGTAGAACTGGAAAAAGTTCCACCTATACAAAACTGCAGCTGATGATTTGGTAAACCCGAAGGATTCAATAGTTTCTAACGGACCTCAGCCTCTCCGCCGATCTAGTAGGGTTTCTCATCCACCTGAGAGATACTTCAGTTTCTCTATAACAGTGGGAGCGAGGATTGCATCATGAGATGATGACCTAACTAGTTTCGAGAAGGCCATCAGGAGTGGGACTCTGTAAGAATGGCTGGATGCATAGCGATCTGACATGGAATCCTTATACACCAACAAAGTATGGACTTTGCTTGCTTTATCTGAAGGGTGAAATCCCCATCAGGAGTAAGTATATCTTGAGAAGGTTACTTGGTGTACATGGAAAAGTTGAGACTTTCAAAGCTATGCTTAAGTCCATCCAGATCCTTCTTGCCATTGCTACATACCGTAACTACGATATCTGGCGGTTGGGTGTCATGACAGCTTTTCTAAATAGTGATTTAGAAGAGAGCGTCTATAAGTACACAGCCAGAGGGCTTCATAGACAGTGGGAGCAGCGGAAAAGTGTGCAAGATGTTTTATGAGATAAAGCTGGCATCGCGGAGTTGGAACGTCTATTTTGATGTGGTAGTCAAAGAGTTTGACTTCATCAAAATGGTACATGAACCTTGTATATACAAAAAGGTAGTAGGGAGTATGGTGATGATCCTCGTATTGTACGTGGATGACATACTCTTGATAGGGAAGCAGTTTTCTATGCTACGCTCGGTCAATCTCCTCTTATCACAAGAATTCTCTATATAGGATCAAGGTGATATCTCCTAAATCCTGGATTTTGGATCTATGAGATAGATCTAATTGGATGTTAGGATTCTCACTAGTTGTAGTGAGATGGTATCAATCAATCTTGGGAAGAATCACTGGAATGGTTCCAGGGTGGTAAGGTCGACTGAATGTTAGTCACAGGCATTGGCTTTATTCTTAGTGGATGGACGATATGTTGGAAGAGTTCCAAGATAGATACCGTGACATACTAGACGATTAAAGGCAAGATAAATCACTACCAAGGATGCTACCAAAGAAATAGTCTGGATGTACACTAGTTCATGAGATGAACTTCGTTCCTACCATTGTGTGACAATGGAGTTTTGGCTTTTGCCAAGGGAACCCCGTCCCATCTGTAATCCAGAAATATTCTAAGGCAGTATCACCTGATCATGGAGATGGTTGATCCCAAGGGAGATCGAGGTTAGGAGAGTAGACACAGAGGACAACAGCGCGGATCCACTCACAAAGGCCTATTTCCAAGTAAAGACTTTTTATGGAATGGTTGAGTATGCGATACTTCAACCACAGCTGATTGTTGGGTATGCGATACCACTACAAATGGCCCTAGCGCAAGTGGGAGATTGTTAGTTATATGTATGCCCTAGATGCCATTACTGTACATATGATGTATATTGTAGTGGATGCTTTGACATATATAGGTAGGACTTTCTTGCTCGACATGATAGTATGCTATCTGGTTGCACTTTATCTTAACATGTACTCTGATTGTCACTATATTACATGTTGATAAAGCCCTTAGGATGAGTACTTGACTACCAGGGCTATGATGCAGATCATACTAGTGGGGACAGTGTAGTCGCTATGTACATCCTTCAAATGTTCCTATTCATAGGTGTATCGAGTCAGGGCATCGATATACCAGAGTAGACTAGCGTATGTGCTTCTTGACCCATATGATGGGCGATGGATGATCCCATATCCATTGGCGTTTGATATCAGAGAAGGTATACGGGTGCTCAGTGGAGATGGGCACACTGGACGGACTCGCTGAGAACTCCCAGATGGTATTATACCTCACATCAGATGGCAGTTCTCTTGTGCCACTTGCACAGGTTAGTCTGTAGACCCGAGATCGTCATAGAGCCTTGTATGATTCCCGTTGTGCTTTGATTTCCATCATACCACGTACAAGAAGGCGTGCATAATGGTGGCTTTTAGGTACAGTCCCGAATCACATGGAGGCAATGAGCGATTGGAGGGGTTTCGTCCCTCCCGGTATAGGGAGTTGATGTTGCGCTGTGTTCGATTGGCTATAGCTGGAAATCCCTGGCTAGGTTTGCTGAGATTTACTGGTAAGTGTTATCAGTAGTTTCTCGAACTGTTATAGACCTAATATCGACACGACTTATCAAGCTACTGGGATCTGACGATTACCACCCCTAGGCGAGATATGCGGCATATCAAACAAAGAGACCGGACTGTACGAGAGTGTTACTGATTGGATTCACAGGAAAATGTACAGGATTGCTTGTTGATCTTCTGATCGCTCAATACCTGGGTGGCTGTTACGTTTAGGTGACCGCTTGCAGCTTGTGGGTGTTTGATATGGTCATCACCTATTGCCGGCGTATTGACGATTCTTTAGAGTCCTACACAGAGGTTTCCTGGCTCAGGCAAAACGGAGTAGGAGCACATATGTGATATATGCGGGACCGAGAACAATACGTGTATGTGATACCTTATTAGATTCTCGCGATATATGATATCGGCAGAGTATATGTGATATAGCCGGGTCATCGGATCATGTGTTGATTCGATGAACTGATACAGATTATATTAGTCGGTTATTTGTGAAATAGCCGGATTATCGGATCAAATGTTGATTCGATAATTTAATGTATAATTATATATTTGTTATATTATATTACTTTAACTAATATAAGCTCACTTAAAAATTCTTTTTCTTACTTGGATAATACATTGATATATATGTGATATATATTAATTGTAATATTTTATTTTGTTACAATAAATATTTTATATGTTATATATAATATTGTAACATATTATGGTTACAAATGCAACATGTTTTGTGGAGTTTAATTGTGGTTAGGGTTTGGATTAGGGTTAAGCTTGCATGAAACTTTCAAGAAACTTCTTGAAGCTTTGACTTTGACTTGTGATATTTTGCATAGATATTTCATAACCCAACCCAAACCCTTTACCCTAGTTAAATCTCTACAAGGGTTAAGTTTTCTTTCTTAACCTATGGTTGCAATTCTAACCAAACACTTGATTCATTGTTCATCACAAAAGGATTTGATCATCTTCTTCTTCTTCTTCTTGATGAAAAGCTTTCTAGCTTTCTCATAAGTGATGAAAATGAGTGAGAAATTGAAAACAAATAAGTGCTAAATTCCTACTTCATCATCCTCATCTATTCTAGCCGCTTAGATTAGGATGTTTCCTTTGCTAATACTTGATTAGAAAAGCAAGAGCTTGGGTTTGAGTTTCTTCAAGATAGATCATCTTAGTTATTGAACATCGGAAGCAAGCCTGCATCTTTCTCTTCATGGAGCCTCTCAAGAGTCCGGGTACTTGAGTATCGCAGCGAAGGGACCGCAACATGGAGCTATTTAAAGTGAAGGACAGGACTACAAAGTTTGTAATCCGTTTCACTTAGAAATAAAGTTGTTTAATTGCTTATTGTTTCGTCTAATCTCTTGTCTAAGATCTTGGTTAGGGTTGTTCGGCACTTGAAAATTTTGATTTTGGTATGGTTGATACCTTGTAGAACCTTGTACTAGTGCCTAGTAACCCTACAGCCATGACCAATGGTTGACTCCTCAGCCTCTCTCTTTCATGTCCATACCTCATACTATTCTATTCTTTAATCATTTTCCTTATCATTTCTTTTCTTTTCTTCTCCTTACAATAGTAAACCCAAAACAATAACCATACACCCAAAACTTATAGGAAAAATGTAACAAGTGTTAAAAAAAAGACATGTGCACAAAACACGCTTAATGTCCGTTAGCGATTTTTAATCGCGATTAGCACAAAATTAGTGTCAAATAAAGCATAAACACTCATAATATGGTTAAATCACATAAATTACCCCCTTTTTGGTAATTTCTATAATTTCCATATTTTTCCCAATTTATCTGTATTTAATAATACCGCCTTATTAAAATATTCAATATTTTATTATTTAATTATAAAAATTCCCAAAATTAATATTTTATTTTTTCTGAAATGTTACAATCTTGCCCCCTTAAAAAAATTCGGTCCCTGAATTTAAATTTAAACCCCTCAAATACTAAAACATTTCAGTACAAAGTACAAGTCGTCGGGGCTCCGAAATCATCAATACATAAAACGCATCATAGCGTAATGCATGCGCATGAACAATTAGCAGATAACTCAAAAACAAAACTCCGTCAAGCATCCCGCAATCATCGGAGTCATGGGGAAAACATCAATGACTAAATCCAATACGAAAACCAATATGATATACTCCGACACTATATATGTAAACATCTGAAGGAAATGCATGTCAAACCTTTTTAAATCGCTGTGCGATGCATATAACACGGCACAGTGGCGGACGTCCCTGGTAAGAAAATAACTCTCTATATATATCCTTTGTTTACATGCACGTACTGCCGTTTTGAAACAATTTAGAAGGGTTCCCATGTTTTTAAACGTTTCGTGTCATCTCAGACACGTAGGTAAATACTGAGACTATAGCTCTTTCTTTGGAAATCCTTTCGATGTCTATCAATACATGCAAAAATATATCCACGTACTGTCCTCTGACTAGTCCTGCTCAATGCGAAAACAATAGTAAATATCATAAAAACGTACTGCTCTATAAGAAATCAATCCAAAATGTGCATATGAATGCTACGTGCGTCTAGTGCGCACGGAAATTAAAATCCATATGTATGCCATACATGTGCACAGAAACAACATCTAAGTGCAACGGGTGTGCACAAAACGCCTGTTAGAGGCAACGGTGTGCCTGACAGCAACAATAGGTGCATCTAATATGCACAAAGAATCCGATCTAATGCATCTGGTGTGCACCAAAATCGCATCTCAATTCATGCGCCCAACATGCGTGAAAATCCTAATCAGGTGCATCCATCATGCACGAATAAAATCTAAATCATGTGCATCCAACATGTATGAAATCACGAAATCCAGTATCAAGCGCTGAACATGCGCAAAAATCCAATCAGTTGCACAAGGTGCACAAAACAAATATTGAGTATCACTATCGAAATCGACGGTATACAACACATCTCAAATCCAAATCAGGTATATCGTGGTATCAAATCTCACAACTGTGTGCATTAGCGTGCACAAAATCTAATCAAAACAGAAAAAGTGCATGAAAAGTATGCCGTAAGCATAAGTCAAATCATATGCATGCCCTAGGTACGAAGTCAAAATCAATACCTCAAATAACATCAAATCGAAGTCCTGTGCAACTATAGTGCACAAAATACGTATCACTGCACTGCAAGCATATGTGAACTATACTGAGTGCAGAAACCAAATCGTGTGTGTACCATAAGCACAAAATCAACTCAACTGTATGAAACCCATGAAATCATAAACTTGTGCAGCCAAGGCACAAAAACGATATCCCGTGCTATAACTGTGCACAAATCATAAATACAAAGTAGGTGCAACTATAGTGCACGAAAACAAATATCATGAAACTCGATCATCAAAACTGAATCATGCGAGTAGATCGCCCAAAAATATCGAAATCAAGTATGGCGGAATAGTCCCGCTAAAGCACATCCTCTAAGAATCTTTGACCAACTTTCGTGATCACTCATATCATTTCTCGTCGACGATGCCGAACTCTGGCCTGCTGGTGTGCGTAAAATGACCACTCCTGGGTCCAAGTCTTCTCGTGTATTATTCCAGAAAGGTCCTGTCGAGGTCTCTCCTAAATCTCGTTTCTGCCGAACTGTCCGGAAGTTATCACCCTTCACTAAATCTGTTTCTTGCTTCGGAACGGCTGCCTACTCATCACGACTCCTTCTGGAAGATATATCCATATACAACGCCTCTGCATGCGTATCACATCTCTGATGTCGGCGGAGTGGAACGTCATCTAATCAGGATCTCGTACGAACGAGTTACTCCACTTTTCTCTAATGTCGACTGCTTCGGACTCGTCTCATCGTGGCTGCATAGACTGTGCTCCAACGGCTATACTCGTATCTGGAGTCTCCCAAGCAATGCATTCCATCGTATAGCATCCGAATGAAGTCGAACCATTCGATCGATTCGTCCAAACCTCATAATCCCCTAAGAGCTCAACATCTTGGGTACAGTTTAGTAGTATCGAGTACATACCACAACATCGGTGGACCAGCCGTAGAAGGGCAAACCCAAGCCTCACTAATGGTGCCGAGGAACTGCCTCAAACCCTAAGGTTCGAAGGCTTTCACACGGTCATTATGTCGAGTTAGGGTTTCATTCTTCTAGAAGGTCCATAGAATTTCTTGCATGTCTTTCCGAATACTTTAAACTTGGACTATGGGTTTCTAACATTCGATCGCCTCTATCGACTCTCAACATAACCGCGTGGAGTCGTCTCTAGCTGGAATCAATCAATCTTATGACCTGGCATTAGGGTAAGCGAACGAATCACATGCCTAGTCATTCATCCTCGGATGACTAGCGACCAGCTATCATATCTCTGAGTATAACTCGTACTGTAATAGCTCTAACATCTGGGGCGATATCTCATTGTTCGCAGCAACAACGGGCTTATTCATCTGCATGCTAAACAGTGCCTCAATCATCATGAATAAGCGATACATCAATATTCATCACATTCTGGCTGGCCTCTATCAGTGGCTCAATCCTCTGGTGCAAATCTGCATGCCCGAGAAATCTCATAAAAGGGATCCATCAAACGCTTATGGCGCGAAAACACAATACAACTACGCTTCTCAATGCTATCGTATGTCCCTGGAATCACACCCTGGTCAGTCCTCGTCCGTGACGAGCTCATGCTGACCGCAACTTTAGCCGTAGCTCTCTCTGCCCGTGATCGTAGCAGCAAAACTATAAACTGGTACCGATGAGGCTAGATCATAGAAATGAATAGTATATTGTGCAAAGAAAAGTACATCTTAAGGCTTCTTAAGTGGACTAGTGTATCGTAAATATGCCGCAGAACATACGTACGGTACGTCACTCCACTCAAGCTACCTACTCCATCAACCAAGGGTCATCCTACATTCCGAAGGTAAAACCTAACGCTCTGATACCAACATTGTCACGACCCGAAAGGTACGGAACATGACCGGCACTTAAATTACAAAATGTCTCGAGGCGTACGTAATCTAAGTAATCCAAACCCTAGAAATCAAAACCAAGTAAAGTAGTAGAGTGAAGGAAGAACCAATTTAAATCAAGTAGTTTAGCAACATAAGCCGAAGTATGCAGTTTTAAAATCACAAGTCTTTTCTAAAAATTTTGGCAGAGTTTCCTTTGTAAATACTGGCCCCGAACGGGGTACAACTTGATAAATATATACATGAATGATAAAAGGCATCCCCAAGCGGGAGCTAGCTCTTCGTCAATCGACGGCCACAACCACGCAAGCAATAGTATACAACGCCAAAGGGCGAGGATGAAAACTCAAGAGAAACTCAAAAAAACATGAAATCCATAATAATAAAATGTGACTCTAAGGTCGAAAGAATAAACATCACTGGTCTCTATCTCTGTCAAATATACAAGTCTGGTTGATGGAGTTTACTAGATACAACTGAAATAAATAAAGGTACAATAGTGGTCACGATACGAGTGAACCCACCTACCAAAGCAAAACACCCGGAAAGGAAGCAGTGTGCCAACAAAACCGTAATGAAACATGTACGGCAAAACCTGCAAGAAACTGTGGCACAACGGGGGTGAGTTGCCAACTCGTGAGTAGAAAACATCGCAGAGCAGAAATTTTATGTATGACACAATCCTAGGCCATACGATCAATATATATATAACCTCAAAATTGTAAGTCTGAAGCAAAAAAAGGTGGCAAGGGTAAACGTCTATACATAAGTGTAATCCCAGTGCTCGTGTCAGTGCCTCAGGTAGCAATATATCATATGTATGAGGTATGAATGTAAGGTAATGAAATGAGTGAGACAACTATTTTCTATGTTTAATGAGATATCTGTATGTATATAAGTCGAGTAACATCAATGAATCAACTGAGAAATCCGTGTTAAGCATCGACACTAAACATAAATCCTAATGTCTCAATATCTCTGGCTCGGGCTGCCCGGACTGACCTGTATCATCAAATCTCAATATCTCAGTGTCTCAAATCTCAATATCTCAAATCTTAAATCTCAAATATCAATATCTCAGGCAGCCGTATCATCTGCGGCATCGGCCCGCGGGCTTCGGCAGAACGGATCAGCCTATAACTATCTCATGACTCCGGTCGGCATCCTCCGGATAACCGACGAGTCCAAATAATATCACCGGTAGGTAGTGCTCTCCTGCCAGGCTCATCGAATACAACTCGAGCTTCTTGCCCTGGGGTATCATACCGGGCCCACCATGTACTCGAGACGGTTCATCCAACTGCTCGAATCGGGTCTCGAAATCCAACACCAATCCTGAAAACTCATGGTGGACGACTCATACATCACGAGAAAACCGCACTTACCATTTTAAAAAGAGAGAGAGAGAGAGAAGTTTATATATATATATTCTTGCGGTTTTCTCCCAAATCCAGGAAATCTCATGAAAATACGAAATCCAATCATCAATAGCAAGTAAGAAGTGAACATCGACATAAAACTCCATAATACTGCATAACAGTGAATAATAATATGCATGAAGTAGCAAGTAATAACTGCAATGTCTAAACTGGCATATAAGGCAAGTACACTAATATCATGTCGAAACTATCAGCTAACAAGCTATGTCAAAGAAATAGTATTCTCTAAAGTGTACGTGACATGGCAATTATCGATGATGATGTGTGTGAGACGGCTAGTAAGTGTATATGGAATATACACATCATCGGTAATGGTGCTGGTGTCCTGATCGCAGAATTTCAATATAACTAGATGAAAACACAACATAAGCGTGCAATGCGATGCGAGCAGTAAGAATATGCGGGAGCTGAATATCAAACACAATGATAACGAATCTACATATGTCTAAGTATGAGTCGTACAGTTTTTTCCATTTGAAATAACACGAATCGTGGTGTTTTGAAAATAAGGGCTACGGTGTTTTTAAGAAAATATACATCCTTTGAAATATCCGTAGAACCCCTTGGCCTGTCTTTAAAATAATCATGATTCATTAGTTTTGAAATAGGTATGACTCGAATCTAATCTATCACTTACAAGTAAACTACCGGACTAAACTAAACAGGCTGATCGAAAGGTAAGGAAACCGCCTAACATCTGAGTCGATGCATATAAATACATATAATAGTCGGTAATCCCGCCTCAATAGTATCCCATACGATACAATATCTATAACATGACATCCTCAAGTCAAGAGTGCGGATCTATCATCAATATAGCTCGTACGGTAAATCCGTCATACGGTATCCCAAATCTGGGTATGGGTCAATTGTCACATCTATCACATTATTCATCTGGTATCCTCTTTATCATAATATCATGATCCGGGGTACTGATCTACGTCTAGTACAATACTGATACCATATATGTATATGCATGGGTGTGTATGAAAACACCTGTCGGAAGGACCCGCTAAAACATCATGTCGTATCTCAAATACGAACCATGTCACATCACCGATCTCACGGCCTCAAGCCCAATCTCATCGACTCATCTCCAATCCCAAGTACTATCCTCATAATCCGTGTATATATATACATACATACACACACACACAGTCCCCATACCCATGTGTGTGTGTGTGTATACATATCCTCATATACGCACAGGTGAAAGAATGAATGTATGCAAGTCTATGTGCGTGTGTGGGTGCAACAACTACTCTAGGGTTTCGCAAGTAACACTACTAATCCTTGAACATATAACCATATCCTGAATATCCATGTCACACATAAAAGATATCGTATATATATATATAGTATATATATAGAATATTATATATCGAACTATGGGGGTGCTATACGCCATCCACCCGACTTCCCCCGTAGATATATATCTACTCACCAGATCTTGCTTGCCGATGTTGATGTCGCCATCATCTTCTTCATCGCCTCAAATCATCATGGGGGTACCTACATGTCACACGTATTGTTTCGCATTAAAACCAAATCGAAACCAAAACGACACGCGGAACACACATAGGTCAAAACCTATGGTCTACTCCCGCAAATCAACCCGATATCACTCGATATATACGTACAAACTTCACGTGATCGAGATAAGGCAAAAATACTAAAATCCAGAATTTAAAATACGCAAAACTATAACTCGAATCAAAACAGCAACACATGTATTCAGTCCCAGATTTTGATTAAGGTGCAAACAATGTTCCAAAACAATATTGGAGTGATGTATAAAGTGTATATGAGCTATGAAAGCAACCAGGACCCCTGACTCCACAAGGTGGCCGGCCCCCTACCATAAAATTCCGGCGAGCTCGACCCTGGTAGGGTGTTAGGGTGTCGTGTTTGTAGGGTGGTCTCCTAGTAGTCAATATAGGGTAATGGTCTTGCTAGTTTTTCCAGTAAGTGTCTAGGGTCACTCCAGATTCCCTGTAGGCCACAAATCTAACACAAAACCAAGATTTGGTATCTAAAGTTTAAGTCATGGTAATGTCATAATACTAAATTGTAGAAAATTGGTCCTAGATTTGGATGAGGGTGAAAACAATGTGAGCAAACAACACTAGGGTGATATATAGGATGTGTATGAGCTACTGGACCAACCCCGACACCCTACCCCACCAAGTGGCCGAGCCCTCTCCCATGCCAATCCGAGCTCGCCGGCCCTGGGTCCTCCACTGGGGTTCATGCTCTCAGGGTGTCTTCCTAGGGCCAATTCTAAGCTCCTGAAGTTGTTTGCTAGTCTCGTAGTTAACCCAGGTCATTCCATATTTCCCTGCACACTCAAAGTTCACAAACCGACATTTGAAGTTTTTGTTTTTAGTTCCATGATCTATTTTGGGTTGGTCGGGGTTTCTATCAATTGGGAGGGGTTTAAGGTCACCACAAGAGTTAAAGTACACTAACACAACTCAATTCAAATCCATGCCCTCTCTAGAAATCTCTAAAGTCTACTAATTTTCGCCAAATTAATTATGAACTTGCAAAGAGGCTTAAGCATATGAAACACTACACTAATTTTGAAAGGGTTATGTCATTTGGGACCCAAGAATCCCCTACATCACCAAAATGTGATTTTTCATTGTCCAAAGTGTAGTTTGTCAGCTTGTGCACAACTTTTGTGAAGTGGGGATGAGGTTTTTGTGAGTTTTTAGTGATGAAGTGGGGGTTTGAAGTGGAGGGAAAAGGGGTTGCTTCCATGGTTGAGGGAGGAGAGGAAATGAAAGAATGATGAAGGAAGAAATGGGAGCCATGACCAATGGTTGACCCCTCACCCTCTCTCTCTCATGCCCACACCTCATACTATTCTATTCTTTAATCATTTTCCTTTTCTTTTCTTTTCTTTTCTTCTCCTTGAAATAGTAAACCCAAAACAATAACCATACACCCAAAACATGTAGGAAAAATTTAACAAGTGTTAAAAAAAGACATGTGCACAAAACACGCTTAAAGTCCGATTAGCGATTTTTAATCGTGATTAGCACAAAATTAGTGTCAAATAAATTATAAATTCTCATAATATGATTAAATCACATAAAGTACCCTCTTTTTGGTAATTTCTATAATTTTCCATATTTTCCCCAATTTATCGGTATTTAATTATACCGCCTTATTAAAATATTCAGTATTTTATTATTTAATTATAAAAATTCCTAAAATTAATATTTTATTTTTTCTGAAATGTTACATAAGCGATCTGAGATGGAATCCATATACGCCAACAAATTATGGACTTTAGTTGCTTTATCTGAAGGGTTAAATCCCCATCATGAGCAAGTATATCTTGAGAAGATTACTAGGTGTACATGGACAACTTGAGACATTCAAAGCTAAGGAAAGTTGTAAAAGGTTCTCGTCATCGACCAGGTATGGATAATGATGAAATCTTTTCTAGTGCATATGCTTAAGTCCATCCAAATCCTACTTGCCACTGCTACATACGATGACTACGATATCTGGCGGTTGGGTGTCAGGACTGCTTTTCTAAATAGTGATTTAGAAGAGAGCATCTATAAGTACACAGCCAGAGGGCTTCGTAGAAAGTGGGAGCAGCGGAAACGTGTGCATGTTGCTTTATGGGTTAAATCAGGCATCGCGAAGTTGGAACATCTGTTTTGATGTGGTAGTCAAAGCGTTTGACTTCATCAAAATGGTAGATGGACCTTGTATATACAAAAAGGTAGAGGGAAGTATGGTGATGATCCTCATATTGTATGTGGATTACATAATCTTGATAGGAAAGGAGTTTCCTATGCTACGCTCGGTCAATCTCCTCTTATCACAAGGATTCTCCATATATGATCAAGGTGATATCTCCTAAATCCTGGATTTTGGAGCACCGAAAATACCACCACCTTTTGCAATTGAGTGACCCAACTCACCGATGTTCTGTTAGTGATATGTATGCCCTAGAGGCCATTCCTGTACATACGATGTATATTGTAGTGGATGCTTGGACAAATATATAGAGGACTTTCTTGCTTGACATGATAGTATGATATCTGGTTGCTTTTTATCTTAACATGTACATTGATTGTCTCTATGTTACATGTTGATAAAGCCCTTAGGATGAGTACTTGACTACCAGGATTATGATGCAGATCATACTAGTGGGAACAGTGTAGTCGCTAAGTAAATCCTTCAAATGTTCCTAGTCGTGGGTGTATCGAGACAGGGCATCGATATACCAGAGTAGACTAGCGTATAGCTTCTCGACCCATGTAGATGGGCAATGGATGATCCCATATCCATTGGTGTTTGACATCAGAGACAGTATACGGGTACTCAGTGGACATTGGGTACACTGGACGGACTCGCCGAGAACTCCTAGATGGTATTATACCTCACGTCAGATGGCAGTTTTCTGGTGACACTGGTACAGGTTAGTCTGTAGATCCGAGATCGTCATAGTGTCTTGTGTGATTCCCACTGTGCTTTGATTTTCACCTTACCACGTTCAAGAGAACATGCAAAACGGTGGCTTTTGGGTAGAGTCCCGAATCATATGGAGGCAATGAGCGATATGAGGGGTTTCGTCACTCCCGGTATTGGGTGCTGATGTTGCGCTGTGCTCGATTGGTTATAACAGGAAGTCCTTGGCCAAGCCTGCTTCAGAGATATACTGGTAAGTGTTATCAGTAGTTTCTCGACCCATTATGAGCCTCATTTCGGCATGACTTATCGAGTTAATGGGGTCTGACGTTTATCACCCCTAGACGAGATATGCGACATATCAGACGAAGATACCAGACTGTACGGGAGTGTTACTGATTAGATTCGCCGGAAAATGTGCAGGATTGCTTGTTGATCTTCTGATCGCTGAATACCCGGGTGGCCGTTACCTTTAGCAGTCCGCTTGCGGCTTGTGGGTGTTTGATATGAGCATCACCTATTGCTGGCGTATTAACGAGTCTTTAGAGTCCTAGACAGAGGTTTTCTGGCTCAAGCGAAACGGAGTAGGAGCACATATGTGATATGTGCGGGACCGAGATCGATACGATATCAGATACAGTATTCTATTCTCGCGATTTGTGACATTGGTCGGTTATATGCGATATAGCCGGGTTATCGGATCAAGTGTTGATTCGATAAGTTGTTACACATGATATTAGTCGGTTATATGTGATATAGCCGGATTATTAAATCAATTGTTTATTTAATAATTTAATTTATAATTATATATTTGATATATTAATTTACATTAACTAGAATTATCTCACCTATGATTTCTTTTCTCACTAATTTGGTGCACATTGTATATATGTGATATTTGCAAGTGTACATTGTTATGTGTCATGCTTGATGATACATGGACATGGGTGTGTGTATGACTTACACCATGCTAGGGTTGATCTAGGGTATTATTTATTTAAATTTATTCAAAAATGTATTTGATTTTTTTCATGGCAAGAAGCTTTGAGAAGCTTAAGCTTGCATTGACATTGTCTTCCATTTTTGTTTAGCTTAAGATATTTATAAACCCAAACATCATAGCTTGCCATGGTTAACTCTCTACATGGGTTAAGGGATGGCATATACTCACCTTGGTTTATTTTCTAACCTCATGATATTATTCTTTCATTCATTTGATAATCATGAGAGTTATCTTCTTCTCTTCCTAAAAAAGCTTTCTAGCTTCAATGGAGATGTGAGAAATAATGTGAGAAAATCAATTCTAAAGTGTGCCCACTTTCTACTCATCATCCTCTACTACTTGCCATTTAGTATAGGGTTTTTGCTTCACTAATTTCATAATTAGTGAAGAGATAGCTTGGGTTAGTATCTCCTCCACGTAGATCATCTTCGGTCTCGAAGACTTCGAAGCAAGCATGTTCGTTTTCTTCATGGGAGCCTATCTACAAGTGTTTGAAGTGTTTGAAGTGTTTCTCTAAAGTCGTACTCACCGGTTTTGACTTGTCCGTGTTGAACTGCTTCAAAAGCTTCTCGATGTAGTCCCTTTGCGATAACCACAGCTTCCGCTGCTTCCTATCTGTCATGATCTTTATGCCCAGGATTTGCTTGGCAACTCCCAAATCCTTCATTGAGAATTCTTCAGACATTATCTTCTTCAAATTTGAATATTCTCGAATTCGGACCTGCTACCAACATGTCATCCACGTACAGTGATAGAATGATGTAGTCTCCGTCCTTCAAAAGTTTGAACGTACACTCAGTGATCTGATTCACACCCCACAAATCCCGTCTCCAACATAAACCGATCGACTTTGAGATACCACTGCCTTGGAGCTTTCTTAAGGCCATACAAGCTCTTTCGAAGGCTACACACATATTTTCTTTCCCCTTTACCTTGTATCCCGGTGGCTGCATCATATAGATCTCTTACTCCAAATCTCCTTGAAGGAACGCGGTCTTAACAACCAAATGCTCTAAGTGCAAATCCTCCACCGCCACGATAGTAAGAATTACCTGAATAAATGACATCATAACCACTGGGGAAAATATTTCTTGATAGTCAATACCTTGCTTTTGTGCCTATCTCTTAACTACTAAGCGAGCTTTATACAGCTTTACACCATCAGCCTCATTTTAATCCTGTACATCCACTTATATAGCAACGTCTTTCGACTCTTAGGTAGCTTCACTAGGTCCCACGTACGGATCTTCTTCGAAAAATCCATCTCTTCATCCATTGCTCGCTCTCACTGCTTGCTTGCACTGTCGCTTGTTACTTCTTCAAGAGATTCGGGCTCCCCCAAATCTATGTACAATACGAAGTCGGTCACATGTCTTTCAGGCGGTCTCTTATCTCGCTTAGATCTCCTCAGAACTGGTACAGATTATTTCTGAACATGGTCTCCATCCTGTTCTTGAACCTGATCCCGCAGTATAGCTTTCTCCACGTTGTGATTTCCACCTGTAGGTACATGTATGCTCTCTTGAGTTCCGTCCAACTCGACGAACTCTGATACTGCACCATCTTTGGCTTGCATCTCTTCTTTGCACAAGTGCTTCTCATCAAAGACAGTGTTCTGGCTTTGTATTACTTTCTTGCTTGTGTAGTTCCGCAACCGATATCCGAACTCGTCTCTACCATACCCGATGAAAGCACACTTCGTAGACTTGGAGTCAAGTTTTCTCCTTTTTGCCTTATCAAACTAAGAATATGCAATACAACCAAATATTTTTATATGCGCGTAATAAACCAGTTTACCTTACCAAATTTTTTGTAGAATGCATCCATCAAGCAGGCTTACCGGGCTTTTATTGATCAAGTACAAAGCAGTATCAACCACTGTTACTCATAGGAACTTGGGTACATCCTCATCTAAGGTTATGCTCCGCACTCACTCTAAGATCGTCCTGTTCATCCTTTGAGCGATGGCATTCTGCCGTGCCGTCCCCAATACCGTTTTCAACCAATGAATATCCTTCTACGAGAAAAATGCCTCGAACTCTTATGTGAAGTATTCCTCTCCATTAACATACTTAATGTTGGATATAGTGCCCTCAAGTCAATTATTGTAATCGCCGGCAAGCGATTGTGATGATTGAGGGAGGACCTTTACGGGTAGAACAGTCTTACTCGAGATAATAGTATGCTATCTAGTTTGACTTTATCATCATGTATATGCATTAGCTGGTATTACAGATCACAATTACATGTTGATAAAACCCGTATGATTATTGCTTGACAACCAGCATTATGATGGTGATCATACATGTGGTGGCTCTTAGTATATATGCCCTAGAGGCCATTACTGTATCATACTAGCATCTATATTACTTAATGGAAGCTTGGGATATTCACAGTTGTATAGACAATCTTGCTCAAAATGGTAGTATGCTACTTGGTTTGTCTCTACATCAATATGTGCATGTGTTTCATTTAGCATATCGCTTATATACATATTAGTGGAGCCCTTAGGATCTTTGCTTGATTACCAGTGTTGTGATGGTAGTCACACTTGTGGGGGCTGGGTAATCTATAAGCACATCCTTATACAGGTCCCTAGTCGTAGGACTATCGAGACAGGGCATTGATACTCCGGAGTAGACTAGCGTATACGCTTCTCATCCCAGCAGGGTAGATGGTCTGTCCCACAGCCATCAGTACGTCGTACTGGAGATAGTATGCGGGTGCTCGTTAGGTTAGGAGTACACTGGACAGGACTCGTCGGGGACTGTTGGTTGGTATTATACCTATCATCAGTTATTAGTTCCCAGGTGACATGAGTATAGCTTAGTTCGTTGACTTGATACTGTCACTTCGCCTAGAGTGTGTTCCCACTATTCTTTGATTACCACCCTACCACTGCTCAAAGGAGTCGTGCAAACAGGTAGTAGTTGGGTACAGTCCCGAAGCACTTGGAGGCAGTGACGGTTAGACAGGATTCGTCTCTCCCGGTATTGGGGGTTGATATCGCGCTGTGTCTAGGAGAGCCATTACACATAGTCGTCCCTGGCCAGGGCGAGCGAGATATACTGGTAGGTTTCTAGTGTTATCTAAGGGTGTTCTGGGCTACACTCCGACACGACTTGTACCGCTATTAGGGGACTGACGTTCGCCGCCCCCTAGGCCAGCCATGCGATATTCTTAGACGAACAGACCGGTCTGTACGGTGATTGTCACATTCAGGCTCAGTAGGAGTTCGGATGGATTTACCTCATCGGTCTTCTTATCGACATCAACCTGGGGACCGTTACGTACAGCTAGTGCCGCTTGCGGTCTGTAGTTAAACCCACTGCCAGCGTAGTGTCGAGTCTTTAGAGTCCCACACAGAGAGTTTCCCTGCACTGAGCGAAAGGTGTAGAGGCCGTATGGTTTTACGGCAGGGCTACGATCACTTACGTACACTTGTGTGCGTATGCTGCTCGGGCAGGCAATACTAGTGGGCTTTGGTTTAAGCCGGATCGTAGTATTGCAAGGATGGATTTGTTTTGTCTTCTGTGCATTCGCATTCTACGGAATGCGGATGCGGGTGTGTATGCACAGTTGTGAGGAACGAGGAGGAAAGAGGTGCCTCATTAGGGTTTTGACAGTTGATTCGGTCGAAACCATAATGAGGTGGACTCATTAGGGTTTTGGCAGTTCGTTCGGTCAAAACCATTATGAGCCAGAGACATTATTTACTAACCTTTTTAGTGATTATTAAGTGATGACTAATTGCTTTGACCATTTGACCACACTTGACTTTGTTGACCGATTGACCAAAGTTGACTTGGACCTTCATGAGAGGTCTAGAGTATTCTTTGGATTTCTTTTTATTTTTGGATTATGAAAATGGTCAAGTCAATTGTTGCCATCAACTTAATCTTGAAAAGATTAGTAATGATGATAGTGGTGTATTATTGCAACCATGGTTCATTTTCTTTGGTTCATAATTTCATTCTTATTCTCTCTCTTGTGAGAAGAAAAGAAAAAGCTCCATGGTTGTTCCTTCTTCTTCCTCCTCTTGATTCTTCCCTTGATCTCATGTGTTGAGAGAAAAGGGATCCAAATAGAAAAACACATCCATCTACTACTTCTACATAACCTAGGACATCAAGCCTAGCGATCTTGTTGCCCTAGTTGCCTCGGCTCGAGGTGGAGCTCGGAGTACATCTCTTGGGTGGATCGTCTTCGACTCAAGAAGGACGCGGAGGTGATCAAGATCCGGATCGACCCTCGGAGCATGGATGGACGAGCTGGACAGCGGAATGAAAATCCGAAGGACTGTTATCGTGAGGTATAATCTCTATGGCATAGTAGATAGCACCTCAAGTAGTTTGCTAGTTTGTAGTTTAGCAAAGATCCTCCTTTTAGTCCATGTTGACTTGAGTTCTAAAAATCGATTTTTTATACCGTTTCCGCCTCCCCGTAAGCACCGGGGTGGGGAACGTAGACTTGCAGTGGTATCAGAGCCTTGCTAAACATAAACTAGCATGTTAGCAAAGTATTTAGAATTTCGATCGGAAAAAAATCGCAAAACACATCCGGAAAAAACCATGTTTCTGCCGATTTTTTATACTGCTCTAAAAATGATTTATCATACATGAAAAATCGGCTTTGGGTTTTGTAAAAACACAGAACAAAAACGATCCAGTGACTCGGTCAAAGCGCCGTGGATCCGCGGCAAGAACATGCTTCCTGCCGCGGAACCGCGGCCGAGTTGACTCGGCCGTAGACCGGGTTTTGTGCAGTGTTCTTATTTGGATGTTTTTGGATTTTTAGTATAGTTTGTTTCTGCCCAGATTTTCCAGAGAACAAATTTATTTTTGGGGTGGTTACAAATCCGTATTTTGATCGAAATTCCGTAGACTTAGGCTAATGGATTTTATCTGTGATGTGATATATGTATTGAACGTCTGCTAATCGCTATACGTCGATTAGTGGGGTTTATACATATCTGTTATCTGTAATGTTGATGGTGTGTGGATATGAACTCATTGGATTTTCGTGGATGAATAGCCGGGTGGATGTGAGATAAGAGTTTCTTTTTCTTTCATTCATGTAAAATTTGTAAATGATGTAATATTATTTTATGGCCGCACATCCGGGATGACGTTGTAGCCGCCATTGTATATTATTTCTTTTTACTGTTTTTGCTTCTAGGATAGACCCAAGGTGGGGTGCACAAACTACCGGGTATCTCGAAGTGCCGAGTGGCCTACTCACGTTGTTGAGAGAGATTGCTTCACTTCGGGTATTTGGCGGGTAGTTTGCCACACCCGTAGGGGTCTAAGGTGGGGTTTTGCTATTCATCGCGACCGTGTAATCCGTCTTTCGTTGCAGGCTCAAACGAAACGCGGATTCCTAGTATATCCAAAGTGTTCATCTGTGATCTGGAATGGCTATCATTGCATCTGACGAATGTATATATCTATATATGATATCTATTTAGGCGTTGCTTATGTTTTGCATCCACGCTAGTCCAGCCCCCGCTCTGTCGTTAGTTAAGTAACCTAACGGGTGATGACGGGACCCCGTGGTGAATGCGGATGGCATAAGCGTACGTCATATTTTCGTTGTTTTCTGCAATGGTAGGATTAAATGATGGGACGCATTAAAATTAATGCAAGAAAATAAACCAAAGAAAAGTCGTTGGAACAATTTCAAAACCACTCGGTTTCTTTTCAAAAACAACTTTTAAACGCGGAGCTTAAACCACTCCTTTTAAAAGCTATCAAGGTTCCTTCGATTATATCAAGTTCACTACGTTCACGGTTTCCCCAAAACCATTCGTAGCCCTCCGTCGTTTCATATGAATATCCAACAGTATTCAAGCTGTGTTTGTTGGCCTTAGTCAAGGCACAGTGTTTGGTAGCTGGTGGGTATTCATATGTTGCATAGATAGATGCGTTGGTTTGGGACAGTTGTTTTACTTTGTTGGCCATAGTCAAGGGTATATACCGGTGGGTTCAAATCAACCTGGACAACGACGGGTAGAACTTGACATGTGACTTATGATTTGTTGGCCTTAGTCAAGGTCATAAGAGCATGGGGCAAAAATCCACTTCGGGAGTTTCTAAAGAAACTGAAACTTGCTAGTGCTGCATACCATTTGGAGTGTGATGAATTTGGTAGGATTCCTTCAGTTTTATCGCACGATGATATTTGGATCCCGATCCTACTATGAGTATATGCTACTCCTCAGGAACTTTCTCACTTAACGATCAATGCTATAAACCAAGTAGGTGTCTAGAAAGGTGTTAGCGGGGCTACACCCATAGGAAAAAAGGTTACTTAATTAAGGAACTTTGCGAAAGCGTTGGAAAACCTCCCTCGAAGTACCGACACTGGCCTGGCTGAACGGTTAAGCAAGAATTGTACGGTGAGATTGATCCCGACTAATTCTTCCTTTATGGTTTGAGAAGGGATTCGAGAGACAGTGGGAGCCATCCTGTTTAGATAAATTAAAAACCAATCTAAACTTGCAAGAGTATCATGCTAAGTGTTTTCTTCTCTCTCTCTTAATTACAGCGACCCAGTGACCAGACATAGGTTACATCTAGATAATAAAATGACTGAATCTGACTGTTTTGACTGGCAAAGGTCTGTCCAGATGTCCATTTCCCATAACAAGCTGTGACACCTCTTGACTGATCCAACCCCTGCCGTCTCAGGTCCAGTTTCCTCTGTCACGGATATTCATATCCGCAAGACATCGGAAAAAGACTGTGCGAAAGCCAAGTGCCTCGTGTTAGCCTCAGTTGATGGTGCATACCAGAGGCAGCACGAGAAGATGGACTTAGTTTCTATCTTCCTCCATAACAAAGATTTATATGGAGAGCAATCTCGTATCGCAAGATATAAGACTTCGAACGAATTGCTTCCAGCGAGGTTGGCTATCGGGTCATCTGTAGGGGGCAACGTCCTTACAGAGACCAGCTATTTTAAGCTCACGGACCTGAAGACCACGTTGATGAACGGGTCAGATACTGACTTGATTCTACAGTCTCTACCTTCTACCGTGAAGGAAACCAGGGAAAAAGAAGGAAAGGGAAGGGCAAAAGTTTTGGGACTGGATATAGTAAAAGTGGGACGTTCCTATTATTACGGGAATGAACTTTGGCAGAAGGATTGCAGGGCTGGCAAAGCCAGTAGCCAGGATTCGAAGCATGTTGTTGTTAGTGTTTATGCCCTAGAAGGCCATTACTGTATCATACTAGCTTGTATATTACTTAATGGAAGCTTGGGATATTCACATGTATATAACAGTCTTGCTGAACATGGTAGTATGCTACTTGGTTTTTCTATCTTAATATGTTGGTGTACATATTGATAGAGCTCTTAGGATCTTGCTTGTCTACCAGCGTTGTGATGGCAGTCATACTAGTGGGGGCTGGGTAGTCTACAAGCACATCCTTATTCAGGTCCCTGGTCGTTGGATTATCGAGACAGAGCATCGATACTCCGGAGTAGACTGGTGTGTACGCTTCTCATCCCAGTTGGGGAGATGGCCTGTCCCACAGCCATCAGTACGTCGTACTGGAGATAGTATACAGGTGCTCGTTAGGTTACGGGTACACCGGACAGGACTCACAGGGAACTGTTGGTTGGTTTGATACCAGTCGTCAGTGAACAGTTCCCAGGTGACATGAGTACAGCGTAGTCCGCAGACTTGACACTGCTACTTCGCCTCGAGTGTTGAGAACAAAGGTTTAGTTAGACTTAAGCATCCATAACCTACACTCTACATCATCCTTTCATCTTTGATTAGCAATCAAAGTTGATTAGTTACCTCAAGTTAGAGGTTTAGCTTGGAGTTTCGCTCTCGGGTGGATCGTCTACTACCTAGAGAAGGTCGAGGAGAACAAAGGAGGACGTAAAGAAGAAGGACCGGTTTCATTAGGTATAATCCCTAATCACTTGTGAAAAGAAACTCATAGAATACGGTTATTTAGAGTTTAGCTTCGATTTAAGCGGTTAGTCGATGTTCGTTCCTTAAACTTGATCGTTTTTTTTAAAATCCGCCTCCCCACAAGTACTGGGGTGTACTACATCGACTTACAGTGGTATCAGAGCCAGGTTAAACACTAAATAACTTAATTGCAAATTTGTACGAATTTCGAACGGAAAAACGAAGCCGAAAAACCCTAATTCTGTCATGTTTCTGTCGAATTTAAAACGATGTCAGAAAATTTTTCAGGTGAGTTCAGAGAGCTTTACATGACACCAGAAGAACACCCAAGAAAAACAGTCGACTGAATCGACCATATCGCCGCGGAAGCGCGGCCTCAGCCTACTGAGTCGCCGCGCTTCCGCCGCCGAGTTGGCGAGTCAGCCACCTATTTTTCTTCTGTTGCTTCTCTGTAAAATTTAGGGTTTTCTGGAATATTTAATTATTGCTCAGGTTACTGTTTAACAGAGCAGATTTTGGAGCAATATTGATGTTGTTTATTCGATCGAATTGTACAGTATTTGCGTATTGGATTATATCTGTGATTGTTTGATGTGTTCGTAAACCTCCCCCAACTGCTAGTATGTCGGTTGGCAGGGGGTTGCACATTTCTGAATTGGTTATATCTGTTTGTGCATATAAACTGTATTGGACTGTTGTGGTGTATAGCCGGGGTTTGCAATGGGTTATTGATTAATTCATTTGTTGTAAATGTAATTTGTTGTAATATTTTTTTGCGGGGCACTTCCAGGTTGCGGTCGTAGCCACCGTTGTATTATTTCTTTTTACTGTTTTTGCTCCTAGGACTGACCCAAGGTGGGGTACACAGACTGCCGGGTGGGTAGTTTGCCGTACCCGTAGGGGTCGAGGGTGGGGTAACGGCTATTCATCACAACTGTGTAATCTGTCTTTTCTTGCAGGCTCAAAAGAAATACAGATTGCTTGCATATCCAATATTGTTTATCTGTGTTCTGGAATGAATATCATTGCGTCAGACGAATGTAAAATATCTATATTTATTGTAGCTATTTAGACGTCACTTATGTTTTACACCCGCGCTAGCCCAGCCCCCGCTCTGTCGTTAGTTAAGTAACCTAACGGGTGATGACGGGACCCAGTGGCGAATGCGGATGGCATAAGAGGACGTTGTATTTTCGTTGTTTTCTGCAATGATAGGTTAATGATGGGACGCATTATCTGTAATGCAAAGAAAACAAACCAAAGTTTAAATCGTTGGAACAATTTAAAAGAAACCACTCGGTTATTTTTTAAAACAGATATTTTTAAATGCGGAGACTTAACCACTCCTTTAAAAGCTATCAAGGTTCCTTCGATTATATCAAGTTCACTACGTTCACGGTTTCGCCAAAACCAGTCGTAGCCCTCCGTCATTTCTTATGGATAGTCAGTAGTATTCAAGCTATGCTTGTTGGCATACGTCAAGGCATAGTGTTTGGTAGCTGCTGGGGTATTCATTTGTTGCATAGATAGATGTGTTGGTTTGGGACAGTCGCATTACCTTGTTGGCATACGTCAAGGGTATATACGGGTGGGTTCAAATTAACAAGATAATGATGGGCAGAACTTGACATGTGACTTATGATTTGTTGGCATACGTCAAGGTCATAAGAGCATGGGGCAAAAACTTATATCGGGAATTTCTAAAGAAACTGAAATTTGCAAAGAGATGCATACCATTTGGAGTTTGATGAATGTTGGTAGGATTCCTTCAACATTATCATACGATGATATTTGGATCCCGATCCTACTGTGAGTATATGCTACTTATCAGGATATTCGTCACTTAACGATCAATGCTATAAACCTAGTAGGTGTCCAGAAAAGTGTCAGCGGGGTTACGCCCCCAGAGAAAAGAGGTTATTTAATTAAGGAACTTCGCGAAAGCGTTGGAAAACCTCCCTCGAAGTATCGACACCGGCCTGGCTGAACGGTTAAGCAAGTATTGTACGGTAAGAATAGTCCTGGCTAATTCTTCTTTTATGGTTTGAGGAAGGATTCGAGAAACAGTGGGAGCCATCCAGTTTAGATAAACTAAAAACCACTCTAAACTTGCAAGAGCATCGTGCTAAAGTGTTTTCTTCTCTCTCTCCTAATTGCAGCGACCCTGAAAATGACTGGACTTAAGTTACTTTTAGAAAAGAATATACTGACGGGGCCAAACTATAAAGATTGGTTGCGGAATGTCAAGATGGCCTTGACCTATGACAAATTGGGGTACGTCCTCACCGCTACGGCACCTGCTGTCCCTGGTCCCAAATCCAGCAATGCGGATAAGGAAATCCGCAAAACCTGGGATTTAGATTGCGCGAGAGCCAAGTGCATCGTGCTTGCCTCGATGAACAATGAACATCAGAGGAGGCACGAGGATATGTCCCTAGATGGCATATTTCTCCATACAAAGGAACTTTATGGAGAGCAATCTCGTATTGCAAGATACGAGACCTCGAAGAAATTATTTCGAGCGAGGTTGGCTGTCGGGTCATCGGTAGGTGAACATGTCCTACAGATGATCGGCTATATTGAGGAGCTCGCAGACCTTGGGACGACTTTGGATAATGAGCTCTATACAGACCTTATTCTCCAGTCCCTTCCTCCCACCTACGCCCAGTTTATCCTCAACTTCAACCTTCAAGGAAAAGAAGTTGAACTTGCGGAACTCCTGAACATGTTAAGGAGTGCAGAGGGCACCTTACAGAAGGTAAGGGAAACACCCGCTATGTTTGTTGGCGGTTCATCTTCTTCAGGGTCCAAGGCTAGGGCCAAAGGAAGGAAGAAGAAGGCCGCACCCAAACCTAGAGGAGGTGTTAGTAAGGTGGGAAAGAAGGGAAAGAAAAAGCTTGCAGCACCGGTAGTTGGCCAGGATGAGTGCTTCCACTGTCACAGGAAAGGGCACTGGAAGAAGGATTGCAAGGCGTGGAACGCCAAGAACCAGGAACCGAAGCAAGCTGTGGCTTCGACTTCAGGTGTGTTTGTAATTGAGAATTGTCTGTCAATCAACTCTACTTCCTGGGTATTGGATACCGGATCAGGATCTCATATTTGCAATTCATTGCAGGCACTGAGAAACCGTAGGGTGCTGAAGGAAGGTGATATGATCCTCAGGGTTGCTAACGGAGCTAGCGTGGGAGCTGCGTCCGTCGGGGATTATCACCTAGGATTGACGAGTGGACATATTTTGGTTTTGCATAACTGTTATTTTGTACCAAGCTTAACGTGTAATATCATATCAGTTTCCTTGTTGTCAAATAAAGGTTATGATTTCACGTTTGTAAGAGATGTTGTTAACATCCACCTTAATCATAGCTTGATTGGGTCCGGTACTCTAAATAACGGCATATATGTTCTAAACCAACTCCAAATTTTCAATGTCCAGAACACACTAAAAAGAAAGTCTCCAGATTTAAATAAAGCTTTCTTATGGCATTGTAGACTGGGTCACATCAATGAGAGAAGGTTAACTAAGTTGCATAGAGAAGGATATTTAGACACGTTCGAATATCAATCTTATGACACTTGTCAATCCTGTCTCAAAGGAAAGATGACAAAGACTCCGTTTACTGGACAAGGAGTAAGAGCGAGCGAGCTCTTAGGACTCATACACAGTGATGTATGCGGTCCAATGTCTACACATGCAAGAGGTGGTTATTCCTACTTCATTACTTTTACAGACGATTTCTCTAGGTTTGGACATATCTTCTTGATGAAGCATAAATCCGAGGCCTTTGAGAAATTCAAGGAGTACAAGAGTGAAGCGGAAAACCAAACAGGCAAAAGTATTAAGACACTGAGATCTGATCGAGGTGGAGAATACTTAAGTGCCGAGTTCCTAGGTTACCTAAAAGAGAAAGGAATTCTCTCTCAGCTTACTCCTCCATACACTCCACAGCATAACGGTGTATCGGAGAGACGGAATCGAACCCTATTGGATATGGTACGATCCATGATGAGTAATGCTGAGTTACCGCGATCTTTCTGGGGGTATGCGCTAGAATCAGCGATACATCTTTTCAACAGAGTTCCAACCAAAACTGTGCCTACCACACCATATCAGATGTGGAGTGGGAAGAAACCCTATCTTCAGTACCTGAAGACATGGGGATGTCCAGCTTTTGTAAAAAAGCAGCATCCGGACAAGCTCGAGGCACGCTCAGTAGAGTGTAAGTTTGTGGGATATCCGAAGAACTCTACAGGATATTGTTTCTATTACGCAGAGGAACAAAAGGTTTTTGTTTCTCGTCATGCCCGCTTCTTAGAAACTGAATTTTTGGAAAATCAGAAGAGTGGGAGCGTAGTAGAACTGGAAGAAATTCCAGAACCACAAACTGCTACTGAAAGTTTGGTAGAACCAGAGGTTCAAGAAGAACAGAACATTCCCGCACCCCTCCGCAGGAGTAGTAGGCCGTCTCATCCGCCTGAGAGATACTACGGTTTTCTCATTGATGGGGATAGAGAGGATTGCATCATAGATGATGATGAACCTACTGACTTCCAGCAGGCCATCCAGAGCGGCGACTCGGTACGATGGCTAGATGCAATGCGGACCGAGATGGAGTCCATGTACACCAACAAAGTATGGACTTTGGACTTTGCTCCAGATGGGGTAAAACCCATAGGATGCAAATGGATCTTCAAGAAAAAGATTGGTGTAGATGGACAGGTGGAAACCTATAAGGCTAGACTTGTTGCAAAGGGTTTTCGTCAAAGACCTGGTTTGGACTATGACGAAACTTTTTCTCCAGTGGCTATGCTCAAATCCATTCGGGTCCTTCTTGCTATTGCTGCCTTCCATGATTATGAAATCTGGCAGATGGACGTAAAGACGGCTTTTCTGAATGGAAATTTAGAAGAGAGCGTCTATATGGATCAGCCAGAGGGTTTCAATCAGAGTGGGAGCAGCGGGAAAGTATGCAAGCTGCTTAAGTCTATTTATGGACTAAAGCAGGCATCGCGGAGTTGGAACATCTGTTTTGATGAGACAGTCAAAGAATATGACTTTATCAAAAATCCAGATGAACCGTGCATATATAGTAAAGTTGTGGCCAGAAGTGTCGTATTCCTCGTCTTGTACGTGGATGACATTCTATTGATAGGAAATGATATTCCTATGCTACAATCTGTCAAAGGATTCTTGTCACACAGGTTCTCCATGAAAGACCTGGGTGATGCCTCGTACATTCTGGGGATCCGGATCTATCGTGATAGATCCAAAAGGATGTTGGGACTTTCACAGTCCAGGTATATCGACACTATACTGAAAAGATTCAGTATGGAAGATTCTAAGCGCGGTAATCTACCGGCTTGTCACGGAATCACCCTCTCCAAAGAGATGTCTCCCAAGACTGATTTGGAAAGGGAACGCATGTCTATTATACCCTACGCTTCTGCGGTAGGCTCTATAATGTATGCGATGTTGTGTACCAGACCAGATGTAGCTTACGCACTGAGCGTGGTAAGCCGGTATCAGTCAGACCCAGGGGAGAAACACTGGATAGCAGTAAAGAACATTCTCAAGTACCTGAGGAGGACTAAGGAGATGTTCTTGGTTTACGGCGCTAAAGACCTCAGGTTGGAGGCCTTTGCTGATTCCGGCTTCCAGAGTGATAAGGACGATTCCAAGTCCATGTCGGGTTATGTCTTTACCCTCAATGGAGGGGCGGTGTGCTGGAAGAGCTCCAAGCAGGACACCGTTGCTGACTCGACGATGGAAGCGGAGTATATTGCTGCTTGCGATGCCGCAAAAGAAGCAGTCTGGATGAAGAAGTTCCTAACAGAACTTCAGGTGGTTCCTACCATAGTTGATCCAATACCTCTGTATTGCGACAACAACGGAGCTATAGCTTTAGCAAAGGAACCAAGGTCCCATCAGAAGTCCAGACACATCTTGAGGCGGTATCACCTGATCAGGGAGATCATTGATCGTCAGGAGATCGAGGTTCGGAGAGTTTCTTCAGAAGAGAACATTGCTGATCCATTCACGAAGGCCCTTCCTCAGATTCAGTTCGAGAGGCTGCTCGAGATCATTGGTCTACGATATGCCAGTACATGGCCCTAGTGCAAGTGGGAGATTGTTAGTGTTTATGCCCTAGAAGGCCATTACTGTATCATACTAGCTTGTATATTACTTAATGGAAGCTTGGGATATTCACATGTATATAACAGTCTTGCTGAACATGGTAGTATGCTACTTGGTTTTTCTATCTTAATATGTTGGTGTACATATTGATAGAGCTCTTAGGATCTTGCTTGTCTACCAGCGTTGTGATGGCAGTCATACTAGTGGGGGCTGGGTAGTCTACAAGCACATCCTTATTCAGGTCCCTGGTCGTTGGATTATCGAGACAGAGCATCGATACTCCGGAGTAGACTGGTGTGTACGCTTCTCATCCCAGTTGGGGAGATGGCCTGTCCCACAGCCATCAGTACGTCGTACTGGAGATAGTATACAGGTGCTCGTTAGGTTACGGGTACACCGGACAGGACTCACAGGGAACTGTTGGTTGGTTTGATACCAGTCGTCAGTGAACAGTTCCCAGGTGACATGAGTACAGCGTAGTCCGCAGACTTGACACTGCTACTTCGCCTCGAGTGTGTCCCACTGTTCTTAGATTGCTACCCTACCACGGCTCAAAGGAGTCGTGCAAACAGGTAGCAGTTGGGTGCAGTCCCGAGCACTTGGAGGCAGTGGCGGTTAGAAAGGTTTCGTCCCTCCCGGTATTGGGAGTAGATATCGTGCTGTGTCAGAGAGCCATTACGCAAAGTCCCTGGCCAGGGCAAGCGAGATTTACTGGTAGTTTCCAGTAGTTTCTCAGGGTGTAATGGGCTTCACTCCGACACGACTTATACCGCTATTAGGGGACTGACGCTTGCCGCCCCCCTAGGCCCGATATGCGATAGTCTTGGACGAACGGACCGGACTGTATGGAGATTGTCACATCAGACTCAGTAGGAGTTCGGATGGGTTTTCTCATCGGCCTTCTTATCGACCACTACCTGGGGACCGTTACGTACAGCTAGTGCCGCTTGCGGTCTGTGGTTAAACCCACTGCCAGCGTAGTAGTCGAGTCTCTAGAGTCCCACACAGAGAGTTTCCTACTCCAGGCGAAACGATATAGAGGTTGCATGGTTTTGCGACAAAGGGTTCGGACGCATACGTGCGTTTACGCACGTACGACTTTCGGACAGTTTTTACCAGTCGGCTTTGGTTTAAGCCAGTTACTGGTATCCGGTTATTGGATTTTTACAGTCTAAAGTTTTTCCGTATTTTTACGGATCGGAGGGGCGTTCTCGTAATTACTCGAGAAGCTTCTAGAAGATGTGACTAAGGAGGTTTCTTTTGGATAAGAGAGTGAGTCATGGTGGTGATTCATTCACTTCATTAATGCACATTTATTGCTTAATGACTCATGCTAATGAATCATCACAAGATATTTTATGAAGCATGCTTATTCATTTCTTTTATTCATTTGTTGAAAATAAGAATGCTTCATAATATTATGATACACTCTCTCTCTTCTCTCATTATCTTATCTCATATTCTCTCTCCTCAAGCTCTCATCTTCAAGATACTAACCTTAATCCTCATGTGTTGAGAACAAAGGTTTAGTTAGACTTAAGCATCCATAACCTACACTCTACATCATCCTTTCATCTTTGATTAGCAATCAAAGTTGATTAGTTACATCAAGTTAGAGGTTTAGCTTGGAGTTTCGCTCTCGGGTGGATCGTCTACTACCTAGAGAAGGTCGAGGAGAACAAAGGAGGACGTAAAGAAGAAGGACCGGTTTCATTAGGTATAATCCCTAATCACTTGTGAAAAGAAACTCATAGAATACGGTTATTTAGAGTTTAGCTTCGATTTAAGCGGTTAGTCGATGTTCGTTCCTTAAACTTGATCGTTTTTTTTAAAATCCGCCTCCCCACAAGTACTGGGGTGTACTACATCGACTTACAGTTGTGGCTTCGGCTTCGAGTGTGTTTGTAATAGAGAACTGTATGTCAGTTAACCCTACTTCCTTGGTATTGGATACCGGATCAGGATCTCACATCTGTAATTCGTTACAGGCTCTGAGAAACCGTAGGGTTATCAAGATAGGTTATATGACTCTCAGGGTTGCTAACGGAATGAGCATGTACGCTGAATCCGTAGGGGAGTATCATCTTGGACTGACAACTGGGCAGATATTGATTATGCGTGACGGTTTTTATGTACCAGGTGCGACTTATAATATCATATCTGTATCCTCACTTTCTAAGGAAGGATATGATTTTACTTTTGTAAGCGATGTGGTCAACATCCACCTAAATCAAGTTCTGATTTGGTCAGGTATATTAAAGAACAGGATATACGTATTGAATCAAGCTCAGATTTTCAGTGTCCGGAACACACTTAAAAGAAAGTCTCCGGAACTATATCAGACTTTCTTATGGCATTGTAGACTGGGTCACATTAATGAGACACGATTAACAAAGTTACATAAAGAAGGATACTTGGATCCGTTCGAGTACCAGTCTTATGCCACTTGTGAATCTTGTCTTATGGGAAAGATGACAAAGACTCCGTTCACTGGACACGGAGAAAGAGCAAGCGAGCTCTTGGGACTCATACACAGTGACGTGTGTGGTATAATGTCTACACATGTGCGAAGTGGTTATTCATACTTTATTACTTTCACAGATAATTTCTCTAGGTATGGACATGTCTTCTTGATGAAGCATAAATCCGAGGCCTTTGAGAAATTTCAGGAATACAAGAATGAAGTTGAAAAACAAACAGGCAAAAGTATCAAGACACTAAGATCTGATTGAGGTGGTGAATACTTGAGTGCCGAGTTTCTGGGCTACTTAAAAGAGAATGGAATTCTCTCTCAGCTTACTCCTCCATACACACCACAACACAATGGTGTATCGGAAAGGCGGAATCGAACCCTATTGGATATGGTTCGTTCCATGATGAGTAAGGCTGAGTTACCGTGATCCTTCTGGAGTTATGCACTAGAAACAGCTGCATATCTTTTTAACCAAGTTCCTACTAAGTCAGTGCCTACCACACCATATCAGATGTGGAGTGGGAAGAAACCCTGTCTTAAACACTTTAAGACATGGGGGTGTCCAGCTTTTGTTAAAAAGCAGCATGCGGACAAGCTCGAGGTACGTTCAGTACAGTGTAAGTTTGTGGGATACCCAAAGAACTCCAAGGGGTATCTTTTCTATTACGCAGAGGAATAAAAGGTTTTTGTTTCTCGTCATGCCCGCTTCTTGGAAACTGAATTTTTGGAAAATCAGATAAGTGGGAGCGCAATAGAACTGGAAGAAATTTCAGAACCACGAGCTATTACTGAAACCTTAATGGAACCAGAAGGTTCAGGAGAACCGGACATCCCAGCGCCACTCCGCAGGAGTAGTAGGCAGTCTCATCCGCCCGAGAGATACTACGGTTTTCTCATAGACGGGGATAGAGAGGATTGCACTATTGATTATGGTGAGCCTACTAGCTTCCAGCAAGCCATTCAGAGCGGTGACTCGGTAAAATGGCTGGATGCAATGCGGACTAAGATGGAGTTCATGTACACCAACAAAGTTTGGACATTGGACTTTGCTCCAGAAGGGATAAAACCCGTAGGCTGCAAATGGATCTTCAGAAAGAAGATTGGTGTGGATGGGCAGGTTGAAACCTATAAAGTTAAACTTGTAGCAAAGGGTTTTCGTCAACGACCTGGTTTGGACTATGACGAGACCTTTTCTCCAGTGGCTATGCTCAAATCCATTCGGATCCTTCTTGCCATTGCTGCCTTCCACGATTATGAGATCTGGCAGATGGACGTAAAGACGGCTTTCCTAAATGGAAATTTGGAAGAGTGCGTCTATATGGATCAACCGGAGGGATTCATTCAGTGTGGGAGCAGCGGTAAAGTGTGCATGTTGCTCAAGTCTATCTATGGACTGAAGGAGGCATCGCGGAGTTGGAACATCTGCTTTGATGATGCTGTCAAGGAGTTCGACTTTATCAAAAACCCAGATGAACCATGAATTTACAGTAAGATTGTAGGGAGAACTGTGGTATTCCTTGTCTTGTACATGGATGACATTCTCCTAATAGGAAATGATATTCCTATGCTACAGTCAGTCAAAGGATTCTTGTCATAGAGCTTCTCCATGAAGGACCTGGGCGATGCCAACTACATTCTGGGGATCCAGATCTATCGTGATAGATCTAAGAGGATGTTGGGACTTTCACAGTCCAGGTACATCGACACCATACTAAAAGGATTCAGTATGGAAGATTCCAAGCGCGGTAATCTACCGGCTTGTCATGGAATCACCCTCTCCAAAGAGATGTCTCCTAAGACTGAATTGGAAAGGGCTCGCATATCATCTATACCCTACGCATCTGCGATAGACTCTATAATGTATGCGATGTTATGTACCAGACCAGATGTAGCATAAGCATTAAGCGTTGTAAGCCGGTATCAGTCGGACCCAGGGGAGAAACACTGGATAGCAGTAAAGAACATTCTCAAGTACCTGAGAAGGACTAAGGAGATGTTCTCGGTGTATGGCGGAAAAGACCTCCAGATCGAGGCCTTTGCTGACTCCAGCTTCCAAAGTGACAAGGATGACTCCAAGTCCATGTCCGGTTATGTCTTTACCCTCAATGGAGGGGCGGTTTGCTGGAAGAGTTCCAAGCAGGAAACCGTTGCTGACTCAACTATGGAAGCGGAGTATATAGCTGCTTGCGATGCCGCCAAGGAAGTTGTCTGGATGAAGAATTTCTCGCGGAGCTTCTGGTGGTCCTTACCATTGTTGATCCAATACCGCTGTATTGTGACAACAACGGAGCTATAGCTTTAGCGAAGGAACCCAGGTCCCATCAGAAGTCCAGGCACATTTTGAGGCGGTACCACCTAATCAGGGAGATCGCAGATCGCCGCGAGATCGAGATGAAGAGAGTAAATTCGGAGAATAACACTGCAGATCCATTCACGAAGGCCCTACCCCAGACTCAATTCGAGCAGCTGATCGAGATGATAGGTCTTCGATACGCCAGTACATGGCCTTAGTGAAAGTGAGAGATTGTTAGTGTATATGCCCTAGAGGCCATTATTGTATCATACTAGCTTGTATATTAATTAATGGAAGCTTGGGATATTCACAGTTGTATAGACAATCTTGCTCAAAATGGTAGTATACTACTTGGTTTGTCTCTACTTCAATATGTGCATGTGTTTCTTTTAGCATATCGCTTATATACATATTAGTGGAGCCCTTAGGATCTTTGCTTGATTACCCGCATTGTGATGGCAGTCACACTTGTGGGGGCTGGGTAATCTATAAGCACATCCATATACAGGTCCCTAGTCGTAGGACTATCAAGATACGGCATCGATACTCCGGAGTAGACTAGCGTATACGCTACTCATCCCAGCAGGGGAGATGGTCTGTCCCACAGCCATCAGTACGTCGTACTGGAGATAGTATGCGGGTGCTCGTTAGGTTACGAGTACACTGGATAGGACTCGTCGGGGACTGTTGGTTGGTAATATACCTATCGTCAGTTATCAGTTCCCAGGTGACATGAGTACAGCTTAGTCCGTTGACTTGACACTGTCACTTCGCCTCGAGTGTGTTCCCACTGTTCTTTGATTACACCCCTACCATGGCTCAAAAGAGTCGTGCAAACAGGTAGTAGTCGGGTGCAGTCCCGAAGCACGTGGAGGAAGTGACAGTTAGACATGATTCGTCTCTCCCGGTATTGGGGGTTGATATCGTGCTGTGTCTAGGAGAGCCATTACACATAGTCGTCCCTAGCCAGGGCAAGCGAGATATACTTGTAGGTTTCCAGTGTTATCTCAGGGTGTTCTGGGCTACACTCCGACACGACTTGTACCGCTATTAAGGGACTGCCATTCGCCACCCCCTAGGCCCGCCATGCGATATTCTTAGACGAACAGACCGGATTGTACGGAGATTGTCACATTTAGGCTCAGTAGGAGTTCGGATGGGTTTACCTCATCGGCCTTCTTATCGACATCTACCTGGGGACCGTTACGTACAGCTAGTGCCGCTTGCGGTCTGTGGTTAAACCTGCTGCCAGCGTAGTGTCGAGTCTTTAGAGTCCCACACAGAGAGTTTCCCTGCACTGAGCGAAAGATGTAGAGGCCGTATGGTTTTACGGCAGGGCTATGATCACTTACGTACACTTATATGCGTATGCTGCTCGGGCAGGCAATACTAGTGGGATTTGGTTTAAGCCGGATCCGAGTATTGCAAGGATGGATTTGTTTTGTCTTCTGTGCATTCGCATTCTACGGAATGCGGATGCGGGTGTGTAAGCACAGTTGTGAGGAGCGAAGAGCAAGGAGGTGCCTCATTAGGGTTTTGACAGTTGATTCAGTCGAAACCATAATGAGGCGGACTCATTAGGGTTTTGGCAGTTCGTTCGGTCAAAACCATTATGAGCCGGGGACATTATTTACTAATCTTTTTAGTGATTATTAAGTGATGGCTAATTGCTTTGACCATTTGACCAGACTTGACTTTGTTGACCGTTTGACCAAAGTTGACTTGGACCTTCATGAGAGGTCTAGAGTATTCTTTGGATTTCTTTTTATTTTTGGATTATGAAAATGGTTAAGTCAATTGTTGCCATCAACTTAATCTTGAAAAGATTAGTAATGATGATAGTGGTGTATTATTGCAACCATGGTTCATTTTCTTTGGTTCGTAATTTCATTCTCATTCTCTCTCTTGTGAGAAGAAAAGAAAAGGCTCCATGGTTGTTCCTTCTTCTTCCTCCTCTTGATTCTTCCCTTGATCTCATGTGTTGAGAGAAAAGGGATCCAAATAGAAAAACACATCCATCTACTACTTCTACCCAACCTAGGACATCAAGCCTAGCGATCTTGTTGCCCTAGTTGCCTCGGCTCGAGGTGGAGCTTGGAGTACATCTCTCGGGTGGATCGTCTTCGACTCAAGAAGGCCGTGAAGGTGATCAAGATCCGGATCGACCCTCGGAGCGTGGATGGACAAGCCAGACAGCGGAATGAATATCCGAAGGACCGGTATCGTGAGGTATAATCTCTATGGCATAGTGGATAGCACCTCAAGTAGTTTTCTTGTTTGTAGTTTAGCAAAGATCCTCCTTTTAGTCTATGTTGCCTTGAGTTCTAAAAATCGATTTTTTATACCGTTTCTACCTCCCTGTAAGCACCAGGGTGGGCAACGTGGACTTACAGTGGCTGGGTAGACCATAAGCACATCTTTAAATGTCCCTAGTCATGGGAGTATTGAGACCGGGCATCGATATTCCAGAGTAGACTGGTGTATATGTTTCTAGACCCCGACGAGGGGTGATGGTTGGTCCCACAGCCATTGGTATTTTGCACCTAAGATCGTATACAGGTGCTCACTGGGGATGAGTACACTTGATGAACTCGCCGAGAACTTCTAAATGGTACTATACCTATCGTCAGATAGAAGTTCTTAGGTGTCATGATTACGAGTTAGTCTTCTGACCTGAGATCGTCATTTGTCTCGTGTGAGTTCCTACCGTACTTAGATTACTACCTTTCCACGGCTCTACTGAGTCATGCAAACAGGTTTTAGTTGGGTATAGTCCCGAGCCACATGGAGGCAGTGAGCAATTGTTCGGGATTCGTCTCTTTCAGTATAGGGAATCGATATCGCACTGTGTTCTATTGGTCAGCACCATAAGACCTTGAGGCAGTTAGGATTTATTGATAATTAGATCAATAGTTTTCCGGATTGGTCCTGAGCCACATCGGCACGAGTTATCATATTATGAGGGTCTGACGTTTACCACCCCTAGACCCGATATTCGATACTCTCAGATGAAGAGACCGGACTATACGGAGATTGTCACACATAGGCTCAGTAGGGATTCAGATGAGTTTGCTCATCGGCCTTCCTTTTCGACAGGTACCCGGGTAGCCGTCACGTACAGCTTGTGCCGCTGACGTGCCTGTGGTTATGGATTTATCCAGTAACTTACTGCTGGCGTACTGTCGAGTCTTTAGAGTCCCACACAGAGGGTTTTCCTGGTTCAAGCGAAATGATGTAGTAGCCGTATTTTGATAAGTGCAGGGTTCTGATAGAATGATTGTACCTGTTACCCGAACTTTCGATTGGACGGTTGATAATACTAGCCGGCTCTGGATTGAGCCGGATTATTAAACCAGGTATTGATTTAATAATTTACGTATTTATATATATATATATATTGATATGTATATTCTTGTATTATGTTCTTTGTGTTATTCTATCTCTTATGATATTCGTATTTTGATACGAATACGGGTATGTATATATGGTAGAGTGTATTCCGTATTTATACCAAAAACATTCTAGAAGGTGGACACCTCATTTTAGATTTATTCATTTATTCTTTTAAATAGAAATGAGGTGTAAAGGTAATGGGGTGAGAATGGTGAGAGCCATGCTTTAATAGTGTTGACAAATGGATTGAATATTCATTTGTGCAAACTATTCAAGAACGGTTATGATTTAATATTGGAAAAAGGTTTTATACAAAACCATGGTTCATGATTTTCTCCCACTTGCATGGATGGTTGGATGAAAAAAAAGATCTCATTCTCACCATTTTTTTTATCTCTCCTCACTACCCATTCTTGAGCTCCTCCTATTTCTTCTTGATCTTCCTCTCTACAATCTCACGTGTTAAGAATCAAGGGTAAAAGAAAGATAGAAATACACCAAGAACAACTCACTACATCCTAGACACTCTAGATTAGCAACCTAGAGTCTCTTGTTACTCTACTAGATTTTTAGTGTGGAGCTAGAGCCATAAACCCCATCCCTCGGGTGGATCATCTTCGACAAAAAAAGATCGACGGTCAAGCTGTTGGATATACTGCCCTCAAGGCAATTATTGTGATCGCAAGTAGGCGATTATGATGATTGAGGGAGGACCTATATAGGTATAACAGTCTTACTCGAAATGATAGTGTGCTATCTGGTTTGTCTTCATCAATGATGAAGCCCGTAGGATTGTTGCTTGACAAGCAGCATTATGATGGCGATCATATATGTTGGAGCTAGGATGTCCATAAGCACATCCTTAAATGTCCCTAGTCGTGGGAGTATCAAGACTGGGCATCGATATTCCGGAGTAGACTAGTGTATATGCTTCTAGACCCCGACGAGGGGCAATGGCCGGTCTCACAAGCCATTGGTGTTGTGTCACCTAAGATAGTATATAGGTGCTCAGTAGAGGTGAGTACACTGGACGGAAATGCCGAGAACTTCTAGGTGGTATTATATTTATCCTCAGATAGAAGTTCTCAGGTGGAATGAGTACAGGTTAATCTTTTGACCTGATGTCGTCATTTGTCTCGTGTGATGATTGGTAGAGTTTTTGCGTGTTCAAGTTTAGTTAATTACCGCAATCAAGACGGTTTCGCTTGTAGCTAGCCGGTTGAGTACGGGTCGTCCGCAGGGAGATAGGAATCTTTTTCTATGTGCTTTAACGAGTTAAGTCCAAATGTCCAGGTTTGTTTTGAGATTAACTATGTGCTAAAATGATATGTAAAGAGTGCTTGTTAGGGTTAGGATTAGGTTAGTTTGAGTTAGGAGTCGCTCACTTCTTTCGTTGCCATTCTTAATATCGGTGTTACGGTAATCGGCAACAACGGGGATTAGCACGACTAGGAAGGAACTTGCGAGTATAAGCAAGGCTTTCCAACGCTTAAGTTCTTCTTTTTGGTGCTTGTCCGTCCGTTCTTGGCTCTTAGCCTTAACCTTCGGTTAATTCAACCACAACCGGTCTCACTCAGGAATCACCGCTATCATGTATGATAGGGTGTCGTAGGGAGCGGATTATGGTTCAATTAACAGGAGTCCGAATTAAGATGTTGGGCAAGGAAAAAGTGAGAGAGATTTCCTTCTCTTAAACTTTGCTTATCCTACCCTAACAAGTATGGAAACTACTCACCCATTACAAGAAAAATGAAAATAAAACAAAGGAGAAAGATAGAAAGAAAGAGGTTAGAAGATTACAACTAGCTATTTGCGACCTCACCTCGGCAAGGATCAAGCGTAAGTATCATTGTTGTTTAAGCATTAAGAAAAAGTGAACAAGAAAGAAACAAATAACAAATAACAACAACTAAATTAGCAATTGAAGATTACAAGCAATTTATAATTAATAACATAACAAGAACAAGAAAGCATGATAACAAAAGGAACTCCTTTATTCATCCTTCACTCACAAAAGCTCACTACAAGTTTTTAATGGAGAAGAGATGAGAAGAAGAAGAAGAACAACAACATGTATTCTAAAATCTAAATACAAGAATAAGCACCCTTGGCTTTGGCAAGTTCTGGACTATTTATAGGCAAGGAACTGGAAATCTAGGGCAACAATCAGAACAAAAATGAAATGACCAATCTGCCCCTGAAAATAGGTCAACTGGCGACACCGTACGGCCGCGGTTCCGCGGCCTAAGCCTGCTTATGCCGCGAAACCGCGGCTATAATAGGGAGTTGAGCCGTCGGTTTTTGTGGGGTTCCCTGGTTTAATGTTTTCTGCTGTGTGGTATATGTTTTTTCTCAGAAACTCTTCACAATTTTCCAGAATTCCAGCAGATCAAAAGGTGATTTGATGTGGATCTTTTGTCATGATTTTTCTTGAGCTCCGCGTAGATATGTTGGATCTTGTGTTGCCATTGAGCTTTGTGCATGAAAATGACACCGATTTGCTATTTTGTCCCTTAAACTGGTGTGCGGCAACATACGGATAGAGAGCGGAGACCCGTGTTTTCTCTGTGGTTGGCAGTAATCCGGAATTTGTCGTGCTTTTCCATGAATTTTACCGTTCATAAACGAGAACGTGTATCCTGCAATTGACTATCAAACACAGCTCAAGAGTACCTACCGATAAGCAATATGATAAAAATTGGGCGGTATAAAAATACAAAAAACTGATATGAACAAATACCTCCAAACTTATCATTTGCTCGTCCCGAGCAAAGCCAATTTATTCACAAAAATTCCTAACCTCACTTTCGCATGGAACGCGATCGCACTGAGCATGTGCAACAAGCCGTTAAACCTTTAGGTGTCCCTAGTAGGAGGAGTGTTGTCTCCTGAGGGTTTTCAGCGGATACTACCCACAAAATCCGGTCAAGCTAGTTTTGCAAAATAACTATGATTCAAACCCTAAAGTTTTGTTTCAGAAAATAACAATTCTATTATCCTAAGTCTAGACTATCGAACCTTTATTTTTCACACCTCGCTTCTTATTTAACTTAAGATTTTATATGTCTTTACGTGCAGTGCAAATAGTGTCGTTAAGTTCTAGAAGGATCGATTAAAGTCATCATGTCACACAATAAAGCCCAGATAAAAATTTTAAAAGGATCACATAAGTTTTATAAAGAGTTAAACAATTTTCAAGTTTCGTTTTCCAGTAAAGTTTCAACTTCAGAATTTCTATCTTCCCTAACAGGAAACTGGGTCTTATTTTTCACTCCACCTTTTTCTTGTTTTCATTTCATACACACCTATTTGAACGTGCAATAGTCTTTATCTTAGAATAAAACCTTCATATCTCCACTAGAAATATTTTTTTATAAAAACCTGTCTTTTGTCAAGATTATTCTCACACAAAGAACCGTTAGGAATTTTAACTCGGAGAGAACACTTGCTTGACTTTGTTTTAATCTGGACTTTCTAGGCATCTTAACGAGCTTTGGGCTAATGCACCCAAACAAGTTGTCTTTAGGGCATTAGGTGTAGAGACACCCCAGCGGACTTAATTACTCAAGTTACCTAGGCCCAAAAACAAAAGACAATTTAGCGTGAAAATCAAGATGATTTAATGCAAACGGAGATATAACCGGCAGTTCAATTATTTTTTGGATAAAAGACGTGTTTAGTGGGTTCAGTGTGTAATCATTCCAATCAAGTTCCAGATGGGTTATTTTTCAGACTTTGTTCCAATTAAGGCATCAATAACATTCCTTCATATTCGCTTCACTTCATAAACTATTCTTGATATTACTTATTTCAGAACAAACCTATTTGATCCTCAGAAAATCATTGATCCATTTAAAAGTTTTTAGACATAAAAGTCTCGTCATCTAATTTCCAAAACTCACGACACCTGTAGTGTGATGTAAAGACGTATATCAGCTATAGTTAATTTCAAAGGAGAGTTATCTTTCAGGTTTTCAAAATCTAAAAATAAGATTTAGTTATTCTTATCTTATCAAACAAAACCGTCGAAATGTTGAATCTGAGTTCTCCCACTAGCTAACTTGACAGAAAAGTTTTTATGTTTTTAGAAAAATTTCTGATTTTTATGGATTTTATGGATTTTAGTATGCAGATGCAAAATATACGTATGAATGCGAAGGTTAGAAATGTGTACCGAGCGTACCCCTAAACCTAAACTGGACAGTGTCCTCACTGTCATTGCATGAAGAGATCATTGAAGGGTCAAAATTGTCGGTTAGATATACAAAATTTTTTTGTTTTTGTTTTTAAAGAAAAGAAAAAATAGCAAAAATGGAAAAGAATATCCACAAATATATACAAAATGGTATATACATACCCCCAAACTTATTTGGAACAGTGTCCACTGTTCTTGGCTGGATAACCGATGTTTAGTGGTAGGCAGAGGAAGATTATGCAGGGTAAATCGGCTCCTGTAAGACCAGGATCTCCTCTGCTGGTTCGGCGCTAAGGTACGGTTTTAGTCGGTGTCCGTTTACTTTGAAAAACGAACCGTCCTTTGGATTCACCAAATCCACAGCGCCATGCGGATACACATTCCGCACAAAGTACGGCCCTTTCCAGCGAGATCTGAGGTTTCCTGGATGGAAGTGTAGCCGGGTGTCGTAAAGCAGTACCTGTTGACCAGGTACGAAAGTTTTGCGCAAAATGTGTTTATCGTGAAACACCTTCGTTCGGTTCTTAACGACAACCGCATTTTCGTAAGCCTCATCCCTAAGCTCGCTCAATTCGTTCAACTGCAGCTTCCGATGGCTGCCCGCATCTTCGAGAGACAGATTCAGCTCTTTTATCGCCCAAAATGCGCGATGCTCTATTTCGACAGGGAGGTGGCAAGCCTTTCCGTATACAAGCCGATAGGGAGACATGCCAAGATCGGTCTTATAAGCAGTTCGAAATGCCCAAAGGGCATCAGTGAGTTTCAACGACCAATCCTTACGGTTCTTGGAAACCGTCTTCTCCAGTATCTAATTGATTTGCCGATTTGAAACTTCGGCCTGCCCACAGGTTTGGGGGTGGTAGGGCGTAGATAGCTTATGATTAATGGAATATTTCCGCATCAAGGCCTCGAAAGTCTTATTGCAGAAATGAGTTCCATTGTCGCTAATGATCGCTCGGGGGTGCCCAAAACGGGAGAAAATGTTTTCTTTAAGAAACCTAACGACAACCTTGTTGTCGTTAGTCCGGCTGGGCACAGCCTCGACCCACTTAGAGACGTAATCAACAGCGAGAAGGATGTACAAGTTCCCGTAAGAGCTGTGAAAAGGCCCCATGAAATCTATCCCCCAAACGTCGAAAATCTCTACAACCAAGATTGGTTGGAGTGGCATCTCGTTCCTCCTGGATATCCAGCCCAAGTGTTGGCACCGGGAGCAAGTCTTGCAGTAGTCATGAGCGTCTTTGAAGAGTTGTGGCCAGTAGAAACCACACTGCAAGATCTTCTTAGCTGTCTTTCTGGGGCCAAAATGCCCGCCACATGCTTGATCGTGGCAAAATGACAGCACACTCTTGAATTCATCGTCAGGGACACAACGACGAATAATCTGGTCGGGACAGTACTTGAACAAATATGGTTCGTCCCAGTAAAAGTGGTTTACTTAGGATAAGAAGCGAAGTCTGTCCTGACTTGACCATTCAGTCGGTAGTAATCCTGTAGCCAAATAGCTCACAATATCTGCGAACCAGGGTTCGCAAGATACTGTCAAGAGCTGTTCATCCGGGAAAACGTCGTTGATCGGAATTTGAAGCGATGGCGAAGAAGGAAGTCGTGAGAGATGGTCGGCGACTACGTTCTCACATCCTCTTTTGTCCTTGATGACAAGATCAAACTCTTGAAGCAAGAGGATCCAACGTATCAGCCGAGATTTTGCATCTTTCTTCGCAAAAAGATGGCGCAGAGCAGAATAGTCTGTGTAGATAATGACTGGAGAGCCGATGAGGTAGGGCCTAAACTTTTCTAAAGCAAATACAACAGCTAAGAATTCCTTCTCAGTTGTTGTATAATTAAGTTGGGCGTCGTTCAGGATTCGGCTAGCATAATAGATTACGTGCGGCATCTTGTTGATGTGTTGTCCAAGGACAGCACCGATGGCAAAGTCGGATGCATCGCACATAATCTCAAATGGGTGCGTCCAGTCAGGTGAAGAAAGAACGGGAGAAGAAGTGAGTGAGCTTTTTAATTACTCGAACGCAGTCACACAGCTCGAGTTGAAGTCGAATGGCGTGTCTTTAGCCAGTAGAAGAGTCAAGGGCCTAGCAATCTTGCTAAAGTCCTTGATGGACCGTCTATAGAAACCGGTATGGCCAAGGAAGGCTCGGATGTCACTGACGCATCTGGGAGGAGGGAGATTGGAAATGACCTCAATCATCGCTTTGTCAACCTCTATGCCATTTTGCGAAATGATATGTCCTAAGACAATACCTTCGCACACCATGAAGTGGCACTTCTCCCAATTCAAAGTGAGGTTCTTGTTCTTACATCGGGTAAGGACAGCGTCGAGATGCAGCAAACACTCATTGAAGGAATCGCTGAAGATGGAGAAATCGTCCATGAAGATCTCCAGGAATTTTTCCACCATGTCTGAGAAGAGTCTCATCATACACCGCTGGAAGGTAGCGGGCGCATTGCATAACCCAAAGGGCATGCGATGATATGCGAACGTGCCGAAAGGACAAGTTAATGTGGTCTTTTCCTGGTCTTTTTCGGTGATAGGAATCTGATTATAGCCAGAGTAGCCATCAAGAAAGAAGTAGTACTCGTGTCCGGCCAATCGTTCAAGCATATGGTCAATGAAAGGTAGCGGAAAGTGGTCCTTCCGCGTTGCGGCGTTGAGTTTTCTGTAATCGATGCATACTCGCCACCCAGTTTGGGTGCGAGTAGGGATTAACTCGTTCTCCTCGTTAGTGATGACCGTTATGCCTGATTTCTTGGGGACAACATGAATGGGGATAACCCACTGGCTATAAGAGATAGGGTAAATGATACCACTATCAAGACATTTTACGATCTCCTTCCTCACAGCCTCCTTCATGACTGGATTGAGTCGCCTTTGTGGATCCCTGGCTAGTTTGGCATCATCCATCAGATGAATGTGATGTTCAACGATCAGGGGACTAATCCCCTTGATGTCCGCCATGGACCAGCCAAAAGCTTGCCTATTGTTGTGCAAGACCGCAAGAAGGGCTCTCTCTTACTCGGGAGCTAGAGAAGCCGAGATGATAACAGGGAGGGTCTCGTTCTCACCCAAGTAAGCGTACTTATGGTGAGACGGCAAAGGCTTGAGTTCGAGCGTTGGAGGTGAAACGATTGAAGGCAAGATTGGTGAAAAGGTCTCGAACTCAAAGGATTCCAACAAAGGTTCAAAACGAGTGTAAGCGACCGAGTTGGATGGTTCGGGTAACTCATCCAGAAATTTGAAGGATTCAAACTCGGGTGGTGAGTGGCTAAGATCGTTCGAGAAAGTGAAACACTCGTGGTCATTGTCGGGCGCAGAAACAGCAGCAGGTTCGAAGAGGAACGCACTAGTGGCGTTAAGGTTATCGTGATCGAACAAAAACTCCTCGAATTCACACTCTTCTGGGGTGATCTCCTGGATTGAGCAAACGTCTAGTATATGACCATTAGGTTCGGTGGGCTGATTCCCCAACCTAAAAATGTTGAGTTCAATTGTCATGTTTCCAAAAGATAGGTTCATGGAACCATTTCGACAATTGATCACAGCATTTGAGGTTGCAAGGAATGGGCGACCGAGTATCACCGGAATTTGATTCCGGGGGTTAGCTACAGGCTGTGTGTCTAAAACAATGAAGTCAACGGGGAATATGAAGTCCCCAACCTTGATTAACACATCCTCTAGCTCACCCCTAGGATGGGTGATCGATCGGTCGGCCATTTGGAGAGTGCAGTGTATGGGTTTCAGCTCTCCTATACCTAGTTGCTCATATACTGAGTACGGAAGCAGGTTAACACTGGCACCAAGATTTAATAGTGCGCGGTTGATGTTCTTATCCCTAATGGTAATAGAAATCGTAGGATAGCCAGGGTCCTTCCGTTTTTGAGGTAAAGATTGGGTAAGAGCATCACTCACAGCACTAGCCAAGAAAACTTTCTTGGGTACCTGAGACTTCCTCTTTTTCGTGCACAAGTCCTTTAAGATTTTCGCGTAGGATCGGACTTGTTGGACATCATCTAATGTTAGTGTATATGCCCTAGGGGCCATTATTGTATCATACTAGATTGTATATTACTTAATGGAAGCTTGGGATATTCACAGTTGTATATACAGTCTTGCTAAAAATGGTAGTATGCTACTTGGTTTGTGTCTACATTAATATGTGCATATGTTTCTTGTAACGTATCACTTATACATATTAGTAGAGCCCATAGGTTCTTTGCTTGATTACCAGCGTTGTGGTGGCAGTCACACTAGTGGGGGCTGGGTAGTTTGTAAGCAACATCTTATACAGGCCCCTGGTCGTTGGATTATCGAGATAGGGCATCGATATTCCAGAGTAGACTAGTGTGTACGCTTCTTATCCCAGTTGGGGAGATGGTCTGTCCCATAGCCATCAGTACGTCGTACTGGAGATAGTATACAAGTGCTCGTTAGGTTACGGGTACACCGGACAGGATTCGCAGGGGAACTGATTGGTTGGTATTATACCCGTCGTTAGTTAATATTTCCCAGATGACATGAGTACAGCATAGTCCGCAGACTTGACACTGCTACTTCGCCTCGAGTGTGTCCCACTGTTCTTATATTGCTACCCTACCACGGCTCAAAGGAGTCATGCAAACAGGTAGCAATTGGGTGCAGTCCCGAGCACTTGGAGGCAGTAGTGGTTAGATAGGATTCGTCTCTTCCGGTATTGGGAGATGATATCGCGCTGTGTCAGAGAGCCATTACGCAAAGTCCCTGGCCAGGGCAAGCGAGATATATTGGTAGGTTCCAGTAGCTTCTCAGGGTGTAATGGGCTTCGCTCCGACACGACTTATACAGCTATTAGTGGACTGACGCTTGCCGCCCCCTAGGCTTGATATGCGATAGTCTTAGACGAACAGACTGGACTGTACGGAGATTGTCACATCAGGCTCAGTGGGAGTTCGGATGATTTACCTCATCGGCCTTCTTATCGACATCTACCAGGGGACCGTTACGTACAGCTAGTGCCGCTTGCGGTCTGTGGTTAAAGCCACTGCCAGCGTAGTTTCGAATCTTTAGAGTCCCACACAGAGAGTTTCCCTGCTCCAGGAGAAACGATATAGAGGTCGTATGGTTTTACGACAAGGGTTTGGACGCGTACGTGTGTTTACGCACGTACGACTTTTCGGACAGTTTTTACTAGCCGGCTTTGGTTTAAGCCAGATTCTAGTATCGGGTTATTGGATTTATACAGTCTAAAGTTTTTCCGTGTTTTCACGGATTAGAGGGGCATTCTCGTAATTTTTCGGGAAGCTTATAGAAGAGTGGTGACTAAGGGGTTAAGGTGGCATTGCATTAAATGAGATTAATGACTCATTTGTGTATTCATCCATGTCATTAATGCATCATAAATGCTTAATGACTCATGGTGATGAATCACTCATAGATATTTATGAAGCATGGTTGTTAATTCAATTATTTCATTTTTGGATAAATAATAATGCTTCATATATATTATGATAACATCATTATCTCATTTCATTCTCATCTTCACCTTCTCTCTCCTCAAGCTCACTCTCTCTTCAAACCCTAACCCTAGCCTCTTATGTGTTGAGATCAAGGGTTAGCTAGACTAATACATCCATAATCTCACTTTATATCCCCTAGGTAGCTTAGATTAGCACTTTAAGCAACCTAGTTATCTCAAGTTTGAGATTAAGCTTGGCGTAGGAGCTTTCGGGTGGATCGTCTTTGATTCGAGGAGGCCGTTGAGGTGCCAATGTTCTAAGGAGCCTACGAGGAGTGGAGGACCGCGATGAAGACCCCAAGGACTAGTATCGTGAGGTATAACTTCGTATCCGAGTAGTTTAACCTCTAGTTGTTAGTTAGCAATGGTTTAGAAATGATTCATGTGCTCAAGTCCGTGTTACGAAGCTTTGATAATCGTTTTTCAAATATTCCGCCTCTCCGCAAGTTCGTGGGATGTGTGACATGGACTTACAGTGGTATCAGAGCCAACTAAACCGTTACTAGCTTGTTAGCAACTGATTAGAAGTTCGATCGACGGGAAATACGAAAAATGAAAAACCAAAACCCTAAGTTTCTCTTAATTTTAAAACTGTCTAAAAAAATATTTGACATACCTTAAAATTCACAGCAGGGAATTGAATGAAAACTGAGAAAATACGAGCCCCTAACTCGAAAACTCGGCCGCGGAACCGCGGCACAAAGGTGCTTTTGGCCGCGAATCCGCCGCCAAGTCAACTCCGAGTTGACTCGGATTTCCTCTGTAATTCATAATTTTTGGTTTTCTGTTTCTTGTATGTTCTGTTTCTGCCCAGGTTGCCTCTGTGCTGATTTGATTTTGGGGTAGACACGGATAAAGGTGATCGATCGATGTTCTAAATTAATTGCTAATCGGGTTATTATCTGTAATGTTTAATGTGTTGGTAAACCTCCCTTAACTGCTAGTATGTCGGTTGGCAGGGGGTTGCACATTTCTGAAATGTTTACTGTTTGTGTATATGAACTGTGTTGGACTGTTGTGATGATTAGTCGGGGTTTGAGATGTGTTTAATATTCATTCATTCAATGTAAATGTAATTTGATGTAATATTCTTTTGCGGGGCACATCCAGGTTGCGGTTGTAGCCACCGTTGTATTATTTCTTTTTACTGTTTTTGCTCCTAGGATAGACCTAAGGAGGGGTACACAAACTACCGGGTACATCAAAGTGTTTAGTGGCCTACTCACGTTGTTGAGGGAGACCGCTTCACTTCGGGTACTTGACGGGTAGTTTGCCGTACCCGTAGGGGTCTAGGGTGGGGTAATGGCTATTCATCACAACTGTGTAATCCGTCTTTTATTGTAGACTCAAAGCAAATGCGGATTGCTAGTAAATCCAATAAAGTTCATCTATGATCTGGAATGCTTATTATTGCGTCTGACGAATGTACAATATCTATATATATATATAGCTATTAGACATCACTTATGTTTTACACCCGCGCTAGCCCAGCCCCCGCTCTGTCGATAGTTAAGTAACCTAACGGGTGATGACGGGACCCAGTGGCGAATGCGGATGGCATAAGAGGACGTGGTATTTTCGTTGTTTTCTGCAATGATAGGATAAATGATGGGACGCATTATTATAATGCAAAGAAAATAAACCAAAGTTAAATCGTTGGAACAAATTTATAAGAAACCACTCGGTTATTTTAAAAGAGCAGAATTTTTAATTGCGGAGCTTTAACCATTCCTTTTAAAAAGCTATCAGGTTCCTTCGATTATATCAAGTTCACTGCATTCACGGTTTTGCCAAAACCAGTTGTAGCCCTCCATCATTTCATATAGATATTCAATAGTATTCAAGCTATATTTGTTGACCTTCGTCAAGGCATGGTGATTGGTAGCTGTTGGGTGTTCATATATAGCATAGATAGATGCGTTGGTTTGGGACAGTCGTATTATCTTGTTGACCCTTGTCAAGGGTATATACGGGTGGGTTCAAATTAACCTGGACAATGACGGATAGAACTTGACATGTGACTTAAGATTTGTTGACCTTCGTCAAGGTCATAAGAGCATGGGGCAAAAATCCACATCGGGAGTTTCTAAATAAACTGAAACTTGCTAGAGTTGCATACCATTTTGGAGTTTGATGAATGTTGGTAGGATTCTTTCAACATTATCATATGATGATATTTTGGATCCCGATCCTACTGTGAGTGCATGCTACTTATCAGGAGATTCGTCACTTAACGATCAATGCTATAAACCAAGTAGGTGCCAAGAATGGTGTCAGCGGGGCTACGCCCCCAGAGAAAAGAGGTTATTTAATTAAGGAACTTCGCGAAAGCGTTGGAAAACCTCCCTCGAAGTATCGACACTGGCCTGGCTGAACGGTTAAGCAAGAATTGTACGGTGAGAATTGTCCTGGCTAATTCTTCTTTTATGGTTTGAGGAGGGATTCGAGAAACAGTAGGAGCCATCCTGTTTAGATAAACATAAAACCAATCTAAACTTGTAACAGCATCATGCTAAAATGTTCTCTTCTCTCTCTCTTAATTGCAGCGACCTTGTGACCACACATAGGTTACATCTAGATAACAATTTGACTGAATCTGACTTCTATGACTGGCAAAGGTCTGTCCAGATGTCCATTGCCTATGATAAGCTGGACCACCCTATTACTACTTAAGATCCCGCCGTCCCAGGTCCAGTTTCCACTGTTGCGGATATGAATATCCGTCAGACAAGGGAAAAAGATAATGCGAAAGCTAGATGCCTCGTGTTAGCTTCAGTTGATGGTGTATACCAGAAGCAGCACGAGAAGATGGACTTAGTTTCCATCTTTCTCCATAACAAAGATTTATATGGAGAGCAATCTCATATCACTAGATATGAAGCCTCGAACGAATTAATTCAAGCGAGGTTGGCTGACGGGTCATCTGTAGGGGACAACGTCCTTATAATGACTAGCTGTATTGATGAGCTCCAGGACCTGCAGACCACGTTGGGAAACGGGTCAGATACTGACTTGATTCTACAGTCTCTGCCTCCTACCCTGAAGGAAACCAGGGAAGCAGAAGGAAAGAGAACGACAAAAGTTTCGGGACTTAATGTAGTAAAAGAGGGTAGTTCCTATTATTATAGGATTGGACATTGGCAGAATGATTGCAGGGCTTTAGAAGCCAGTAACCAGGATACGAAGCATGTTGTGGCTTCAGCCTCAAGTGTGTTTGTTATTGAGAACTGTATGTCAGTTAACCCTACTTCCTGGGTATTGGATACCAGGTCAGGAACTCACATCTGTAATTCATTATAGGCTCTGAGAAACCGTAGGGTTATCGGGATAGGTGATATGACCCTCACAGTTGCTAACAGAATGAGCATGAACGCTGAATCCGTAGGGGAATATCATCTTGGACTGACAACTGGGCAGATATTGATTCTGCGTAACTGTTTTTATGTACGAGGTACGACTTGTAATATCATATCTGTACCCTTACTATCTAAGGAAGGATATGATTTTACTTTTACCAGAGATGTGGTTCACATCCACCTAAATCAAACTATGATTGGGTCAGGTACATTAGAAAACGGAATATACGTATTAAATCAAGCTCAGATTTTCAGTGTCCAGAACACACTTAAAAGAAAGTCTCCGGAAACAAATCAGGCTTTCTTATGGCATTGTAGACTAGGTCACATCAATGAGAGAAGATTGACTAAATTACATAGAGAAGGATATTTGAATCCGTTCGAATATCAATCTTATGCTACTTGTGAATCTTGTCTCATGGGAAAGATGACAAAGACTCCGTTTTCTGGACACGGAGTAAGAGCGAGCGAGCTCTTAGGACTCATACACAGTGATGTGCGCGGTCCAATGTTTACACATGCGCGAGGTGGTTATTCCTACTTCATTACTTTTACGGATGACTTCTCTAGGTATGGATATATCTTCTTGATGAAGCATAAATGCGAGGCCTTTGAGAAATTCCAAGAATACAAGAATGAAGTGGAAAAACAAACCGGCAAAAGTATCAAGACACTGAGATCTGATCGAGGTGGTGAATACTTAAGTGCCGAGTTCCTGGGTTACTTAAAAGAGAATGGAATTCTCTCTCAGCTTACTCCTCTATACACGCCATAACATAACGGTGTATCAGAAAGGAGTAACCGAACCCTATTAGATATGGTTCGTTCCATGATGAGTAAGGCTGAGTTGCCGCAATCTTTCTGGGGTTATGCACTAGAAACAGCTGCATATCTCTTGAACAAGGCTCCAACCAAGACTGTGCCTACCACCCCATATCAGATGTGGAGTGGGAAGAAAGCCTGTCTTAAGTATCTTAAGACATGGGGATGTCCAGCTTTTGTAAAGAAGCAGCATACGGACAAGCTCGAGGCACGCTCAGTACTATGTAAGTTTGTGGGATACCCAAAGAACTCCAGGGGGTATCTTATCTATTCCGCAGAGGTACAAAAGGTTTTTGTTTCTCAGCATCCCCACTTCTTGGAAACTGAATTTTTAGAAAATCATAAAAGTGGGAGCGAAATAGAACTGGAAGAAATTTCAGAACCACAAGCTATTACCGAAAGCTTAGTAGAACAAGAAGGTTCTGGAGAACAGGACATCCCGACGCCACTCCGCAGGAGTAGTAGGCAATCTCATCCGCCCGAGAGATACTTCGGTTTTCTCATAGACGGGGATAGAGAGGATTGCACTATTGATTATGATGAGCCTAATAGCTTCCAGCAAGCCATTCAGAGCAGTGACTCAGTAAAATGGCTGGATGCAATGCGGACCGAAATGGAGTCCATGTACACTAACAAAGTATGGACTTTGGACATTGCTCCAGATGGGGTAAAACCCATAAGATGCAAATGGATCTTCAAAAAGAAGATTGGTGTAGATAGACAGGTTGAAACCTATAAAACTTGGAAAGGGTTTCCGTCAAAGTCCTAGTTTGGACTATAACGAAACCTTTTCTCCAGTAGCTATGCTAAAATCCATTAGGGTCCTTCTTGCTATTGCTGCCTTCCATGATTATGAGATCTGGCAGATGGACGTAAAGACGACCTTTCTAAATGGAAATTTCGAAGAAAGCGTCTATATGGATCAGCCAGAGGGATTCATTCAGAGTGGGAGCAGCGGTAAAGTATGCAAGTTGCTTAAGTCCATTTATGGAATAAAGCAGGCATCACGGAGTTGGAACATCTGTTTTGATGATGCTGTCAAAGAATTCGACTTCATCAAAAATCCAGATGAACCATGCATATATAGTAAGATTATAGGGAGAGCTGTAGTATTCCTCGTCTTGTACGTGGATGATATTCTCCTAATAGGAAATGATATTCCTATGTTACAGTCAGTCAAAAGATTTTTGTCACATATATTCTCCATGAAAGACCTGGGTGATGCCACCTATATTCTGGGGATCCGGATCTATCGTGATAGATCAAAGAGGATGTTTGGACTTTCACAGTCCAGGTACATAGACACCATAGTGAAGAGATTCAGTATGGATGATTCTAAGCGCGGTAACCTACCAGCTTGTCACGGAATCACCCTCTCCAAAGAGATGTCTCCCAAGACTGATTTGGAAAGGGATCGCATCTCGATTATACCCTACGCTTCTGCGGTAGGCTCTATAATGTATGCGATGTTATGTACCAGACCAGATGTAGAATACGCATTGAGCGTTGTAAGCCGGTATCAGGCAAACCCAGGGGAGAAGCACTGGATAGCAGTAAAGAACATTCTCAAGTACCTGAGAAGGACTAAGGAGATGTTCTTGGTGTATGGTGGAAAAGACCTCCAGATGGAGGCCTTTGCCGACTCCGGCTTCCAGAGTGGCAAAGATGACTCCAAGTCCATGTCGGGTTATGTCTTTACCCTTAATGGAGGGGGCGGTCTGTTGGAAGAGTTCCAAGCAGAAGACCGTTGCTGACTCAACAATGGAAGCGGAGTACATAACTGCTTGCGATGCCGCAAAAGAAGCTGTCTGGATGAAGAAATTCCTTACAGAACTTCAGGTGGTTCCTTCCAGTGTTGGTCCAATACCTCTGTACTATGAAAACAACGGCGTTATAGCTTTAGCGAAGGAACGCAGGTCCCATTAGAAATCCAGAAACATCTTAAGGCGGTATCACCTGATCAGGGAGATCGTAGATCGCCGGGAGATCGAGGTGAAAAGAGTAGAGACAGAGAATAACATTGCTGATCCATTCACAAAGGCCCTTCCTCAGACGCAGTTAGAGAGGCTATTCGAGATGATAGGTCTACGATATGCCAGCTCATGGCCCTAGTGCAAGTGGGAGAATGTTAGTGTATATGCCCTAGGGGCCATTATTGTATTATACTAGATTGTATATTACTTAATGGAAGCTTGGGATATTCACAGTTGTATATACAGTCTTGCTAAAAATGGTAGTATGCTACTTAGTTTGTGTCTACTTTAATTTGTGCATATGTTTCTTTTAACGTATCACTTATACATATTAGTAGAGCCCAAAGGTTCTTTGCTTGATTACCAACGTTGTGATGGCAGTCACACTAGTGGGGGCTGGGTAGTCTGTAAGAAACATCCTATACAGGTCCCTGGTCGTTGGATTATCGAGATAGGGCATCGATATTCCAGAGTAGACTAGTGTGTACGCTTCTAATCCCAGTTGGGGAGATGGTCTATCCCATAGCCATCAGTACGTCGTACTGGAGATAGTATACAAGTGCTCGTTAGGTTACGGGTACACCAGAAAGGACTCGCAGGGGAACTAATTGGTTGGTATTATACCCATCGCCAGTTAACAGTTCCCAGATGACATGAGTACATCATAGTCTCCAGACTTGACACTGCTACTTCGCCTCGAGTGTGTCCCACTGTTCTTAGAATGCTACCCTACCACGGCTCAAAGGAGTCGTGCAAACAGGTAGCAGTTGGGTGCAGTCCCGAGCATTTGGAGGCAGTAGTGGTTAGAAAGGATTCGCCTCTCCCGGTATTGGGAGATGATATCGCGCTGTGTCAGAGAGCCATTACGCAAAGTCCCTGGCCAGGACAAGCGAGATATACTGGTAGGTTCTAGTGGCTTCTCAGGGTGTAATGGGCTTCGCTCCGACACGACTTATACAGCTATTAGGGGACTGACGCTTGCCGCCCCCTAAGTTTGATATGCGATAGTCTTAGACGAACAGACCGGACTGTACGGAGATTGTCACATCAGGCTCAGTGGGAGTTCGGATGATTTACCTCATCGGCCTTCTTATCGACATCTACCTGGGGACCGTTACGTACAACTAGTGCCGCTTGCGGTCTGTGGTTAAACCCACTGCCAGCGTAGTGTCGAATCTTTAGAATCCCACACAGAGAGTTTCCCTGCTCCAGGCGAAACGATATAGAGGTCGTATGGTTTTACGATAAGGGTTCGGACGGGTACGTGTGTTTACGCACGTACGACTTTTCGGACAGTTTTTGCTAGCCGGCTTTAGTTTAAGCCAGATTCTAGTATCGGGTTACTGGATTTATACAGTCTAATGTTTTTCCGAATTTTCACGGATTGGATAGGCATTCTCGTAATTTGTCGGGAAGCTTCTAGAAGAGTGGTGACTAAGGGGTTAAGGTGGCATTGCATTAAATGAGATTAGTGACTCATTTGTGTGATTCATCCATGTCATTAATGCATCATAAATGCTTAATGACTCATGGTGATGAATCACTCATAGATATTTATGAAGCATGGTTGTTAATTCAATTATTCAATTTTTGGATAAACAATAATGCTTCATATATATTATGATAACATCAATATCTCATTTCATTCTCATCTTCACCTTCTCTCTCCTCAAGCTCACACACTCTTCAAACCCTAACCCTAGCCTCTCATGTGTTGAAATCAAGGGTTAGCTAGACTAACACATCCATAACCTCACTCTATATCCCCTAGGTAGCTTAGATTAGCTCTTTAAGCAACCTAGTTATCTCAAGTTTGAGATTAAGCTTGGCGTAGGAGCTTTCAGGTGGATCATCTTTGATTCGAGGAGGCCGTTGAGGTGCCGATGTTCCAAGGAGCCTACGAGGAGTGGAGGACCGCGATGATGACCCGAAGGACTAGTATCGTAAGGTATAACTTCGTATCCGAGTAGTTTAACCTCTAGTTGTTAGTTAGCAATGGTTTAGAAACGATTCATGCGCTCAAGTCCGTGTTACGAAGCTTTGATAATCGTTTTTCATATATTCCGCCTCCCCGCAAGTTCGTGGGGTGCGTGACATGGACCTACATCTAAAAAGGGAATGTTGATGTTGACATGCTTAAATAACTCCAGAATTTTCTCCATTTGTGGATTTTGTTTATTGGACCTCAACCGGTTTGGAAATGGAGCGTTTTTAAAATTGGTTGAGTCCAATGCTTGTGGAGGAGATTGTGGAGTTGGAACGGATCCCAGAGCTGGTGTTTTCGTGGAATGAGAAGTGGGTCCGTTTAGAGCAGAAGAAGAAGAAGAAGAGCCTTTTGAAGAATGAAGAATAGGCTCAGAAGATGAGGAAGGAGAAGAAGAAGAAGAGAAAGAAGAAGATGAAGTAGAAGAAGAAGAAGAAGCGGCCGGGGTGTCATTGTCGATCCGTGTGCCAATATTGTTTTGCAGCATCCTTCCCGATCTCAATGTTGTTACAGCACTTACATTATTGTTCTATTGTTCAAGAGCAACACGTACATTTTGTGGGTGACCGGGATTTGGGAGTGGTTGAGATGGAAGCTTCCCCTTTTCTCGCTCGCTTAACGCCGCATTCAGTTGTGCAATCTGGGCTTCGATGGTCTTGATGCTTTTCCCGTATGCAGCAGTGTGTTGCACCAAAGACTGAATAGACGACTGGATGTTGGCGGTGGATTGTGTCGATTGTTTAATGAACGCCTCCAGACTTCGTTCTAGCGAGGAAACCTTATCGTTGTTTGACGGAACAAAGTTGTTTTGGGGAAAAGAATTGTTAGGTGCAAAGTTGTTCGTCTGATTTTGAAAAGGTTGGGGTTGGAAGGGCTGCTGAAACTGATATTGAGTTTGTTGTTGCGCTTGTTGTTGCGGAGGAGGGGGCCTCTGGAAATTGTTGCCTTGGAATTGATGTTGATTCTGATTCCAGACGAAATTGGGGTGGTTCCTCCAACCGGGATTGTAGGTGGAAGAGTATGGATCATTTCTCGGTCTTTGCTGAAATGCAGCATTAACCTGATCCTGTCCTTGAGATGGTGGACTGTAAGGACACTCTTCGGTTAAGTGAGAAGGATCGGAACAACAAGCACAAATGGTACGAAGGGGAAGAACAGGGGCAGGAGAAGGAGATGAAAATTTGCTATCTATCGCTTCAAGTTTTCTCGTTATTGCAGCCATTTCAGCTTTCATCGCAATAGAGACATCAAGTTTGTGAATTCCTACCCAAGACTGACCAGTAGAAGTGGAGGAAGAAGAAGAAGAAGTTGGTCTGGTGCTCTCCCATTGAAGCGTTTGTTCTGCAAGGTCGTCGAAGAATTGCCACGCTTCCTCGTCAGATTTCGATAGGAAGTGGCCCTGACGAATGGTTTCCAACAATTGCTTGGTTGCTGGGTTCAAGCCCTCGTATAAGGTTTGGCAAATTTGCCATTTCTCGATACCATGGTGAGGGCACTGAACAAGAAGGTCTTTATACCGGTCAAAGCACTTCCAGAAGGGTTCAGTAGGAAGCTAAGAGAATTGGTTGATTTCGTTATGGATCCTTGCGGTTTTATGATTCGGATAGAATTTCTTGAGAAACGCTTTCACAAACTCGTCCCAACTGGTTATGGAGTGGGAAGCGGTGCTATACAACCATTTTTCAGCAAGATCGCACAAAGTGAACAGAATGACCCATAGCCGTATAGCATCGTCCGACAGCTGGGTCGTTTTCATGATGGCACAAACATTTTGAAACTTGTTGATGAAGATATAGGCATCTTCAGATTCAAGCCCATGAAATTTCGGAATCATGCTAATGAAGTGGGGCTTAATTTCAAAATTATCCCCATTGGCCGATGGAAGAGAAAGACAGGTGGGGAGTGCAGAGCGGGTGGCATAGAAGCGATCCTGGAGCGCGATTCCCTGTGGCGCTACGACAGGCGGTGGTGGTGGGTTATTCGCATCCATAGGAGGTCGAATCAATCCCGGGGGAGTTGTAGGGATGTTTGGATTAAATCCTGACATCGCGGAAGAAGAGGTTGGTGATGGTGAAGGTGAGGATGTACGAACAGAATTTGGGTCAACGTCGGAGTTAGCCAACAAAGGTAAGGGTGAAAGTGGCGTGGGCGGAGTTTCGACGTCTGAGTTGATCGCGTAGTCGATAGCGACTAACGTAACGCGGACTAGGCGGGCGCTAGTGTCCCGAGTCCAAGCGGACATACACTAAATGAGTTTAGTATAGTCAAAGCAGAGAAGGTGAGGGTAAGAAAACGTCAATGGAGAAATACGATGGGTAGTGTGTGAAAAAATGGATTCTGGCGACAAAGGGCAAGTTTTTATAAAAGTTTTTGGTTTTTTTTTTGTGTTTTTCTTTTTTTTAGAAAGAGCTTTACAGAAATATGTACGAACTTACGGCTTCAAGCAATCACAAACAAGATATGCACAATCACATCTAAATCTAGGGTCACCTAGGTCAGCTAGACAGCTCCTAACTGTTCGAAAGGGCTAGAAATAGGACCTCAAACCGCCTCTTCTCCGCCAATTGCGGCCAGGTAAGTGCCAGGTAAGTGGGAGGCTCTCCACTACGTAAGTAGTGGTCTTAATTAAGTAACCGCTTGCCTTGGACACACTTTCCTAGACACCGCAAAGTCTGGATAGGATAAACGGCCGATGCCTGTAACTAGTCCTCTGTCCTATTGAGCGCGAAGTCCTTAGGGCTGAGTCTAATATTTTTTAATTAAACAATAGTCAATGCATATGCTTTTTTGTGATTTCTGGGGTCCTGGGAAGGGTGATGAAATCACCACCCAATCTGGATTGATTTCAAGCCCCTTAAAGTCCGTATTAATATATGCAAAGCAGTAACAATCAGCTGCAATCAATTTTTATTTTTTAGCGCGGCGCAAAGAATCCTGCACAAAAACAATTTATTGGAAGGGGGATGAGAATTTGCGCAAAGAATGCTGCAGAAAACACAGTTTAGTGGAGTTCAGAGGAGTGGGAAAGAGATAAGGAACACTTACAGGGAGTTTTAGGAAATGAAAGCCACAAATGGCCGCGGTTCCGCGGCAATAGAGCTCTAATGCCGCGGTTCCGCGGCTAGGTTGAGGAATTGGAGCTCCAGTTTGCTGGTCTGTGCTTCTTTGGGTGTCCTCTGCTTGTCTGGATTTCCTGAATCTTGATTTGCTCACTGTATCCGCTCAAGATTTTTACAGTAGACCGTTGGCTTCGTCTTGATCTGTCGCGGTGTAGCCGCGAGATATGGGTCTAACTTCCTACGTCTTTGGCATTGAACTCGAACTTCGTTTTATCCTGCACACTTGCACAAAAACGAATCAAAAATAACAAGATGATTTTTTTACAATGTATTTTTTTTTCGGTTAGATTTATATTCACAAATTAACCCGAAATTACACAAAGAAATAAACTACCGTCTCCCCGGCAACGGCGCCATTTGATTGGTAGAGTTTTTGCGTGTTCAAGTTTAGTTAATTACCGCAATCAAGACGGTTTCTCTTGTAGCTAGCCGGTTGAGTACGGGTCGTCCGCAGGGAGATGGGAATCTTTTTCTATGTGCTTTAACGAGTTAAGTCCAAATGTCCAGGTTTGTTTTGAGATTAACTATGTGCTAAAATGATATGTAAAGAGAGGTTGTTAGGGTTAGGATTAGGTTAGTTTGAGTTAGGAATCGCTCACTTCTTTCGTTGCCATTCTTAATATCGGTGTTACGGTAATCGGCAACAACGGGGATTAGCACGACTAGGAAGGAACTTGCAAGTATAAGCTAGGCTTTCCAACGCTTAAGTTCTTTCTTTTGGTGCTTGTCCGTCCGTTCTTGGCTCTTAGCCTTAATCTCCGGTTAATTCAACCACAACCGGTCTCACTAAGGAATCACTGCTATCATGTAGGATAGGGTGCCGTAGGGAGCGAATTGTGGTTCAAATAACGGGAGTCCGAATTAAGATGTTGGGCAAGGAAAGAGTGAGAGAGATTTGCTTCTCTCAAACTTTCCTTATCCTACCCTAACAAGTATGGAAACTACTCACCCATTACAAGAAAAATGAAAATATAACAAAGGAGAAAGATAGAAAGAAAGAGGTTAGAAGATTACAACTAGCTATTTGCGACCTCACCTCGGCAAGGATCAAGTGTAAGCATCATTGTTGTTTAAGGATAAAGAAAAAGAGAACAAGAAAGAAACAAATAAAAAATAACAACAACTAAATTAGCAATTGAAGATTACAAGCAATTTATAATTAATAACATAACAAGAACAAGACAAGCATGATAACAAAAGGAACTCCTTTATTCATCCTTCACTCACAAAAGCTCACTACAAGTTTTTAATGGAGAAGAGATAGAAGAGGAAGAAGAACAACAACATGTATTCTAAAATCTAGATACAAGAATAAGCACCCTTGGCTTTGGCAAGTTCTGGACTATTTATAGGCAGGGAACTGGAAATCTAGGGCAACAATCAGAACAAAAATGAAATGACAAATGTGCCCCTGAAAATAGGTCAACTGCCGACACCGTACGACCGCGGTTCCGCGGCCTAAGCCTGCTTATGCCGCGGAACCGCGGCTATAATAGGGAGTTGAACCGTCGGTTTTTGTGGGGTTCCCTGGTTTAATGTTGTCTGCTGTGTGGTATATGTTTTTTCTCAGAAACTCTTCATAATCTTTCCAGAATTCCAGCTGATCAAAAGGTGATTTGATGTGGATCTTTTTTCATGATTTTTCTTGAGCTCCGCGTAGATATGTTGGATCTTGTGTTGCCATTGAGCTTTGTGCATGAAAATGACACCGATTTTCCATTTTGTCCCTTAAACTGGTGTGCGGCAACATACGGATAGAGAGCGGAGACCCGTGTTTTATCTGTGGTTGGCACTAATGCGGAATTTGTCGTGCTTTTCCATGAATTTCACCGTTTAGAGCCGAGAACCTGTATCCTGCAATTGACTAGCAAACACGGCTCAAGAGTACCTACCGATAAGCAATATGATAAAAATTGGGCGGTATAAAAATGCAAAAAACTGATATGAACATGTGAGTTCGCACTATACTTTGATTACTACCCTACCACGGCTCAAATGAGTCATGCAAATAGGTTTTAGTTAGGTACAGTCTCGAGCCACATGGATGCAGTGGTCGACTGTGAGGGATTCGTCTCTCCTAGTATTAGGAGTCAATATCGTACTGTGTTCAGTTGGCTATCACCAGAAATCCGTGGCCACGGTGAATGAGATTTACTGATAGTTGATCGGTAGTATCTCTATTGGTGATGAGCTTGACTCAGACACGTCTTATCGGGTTAGTAGGGGTCTGACGTTATCCAACCATAGACCCGATATGCGATACTCTTTTACGAAGAGACTGAACTGTACGAAGATTGTCACATTCAGGTTTAATAGGGTAAGGACGTACTTGATTATTGACCCTCCTTTCGACAACTACCTGGGTAGCCATTACATACTGCTAGTGTCGCTGACGTACTTGTGGTTAAACTCACTGCCAGCGTATTGTCGAGTCTTTAGAGTTCCATACAGAGGGTTTTCCCGGTTCAGGCGATAGATGTTAGTTATATGTATGCCCTAGAGGCCATTACTATACATAGGATGTTTATTGTAGTGGATGCTTGGACTTATATAGGGAGGACTTTCTTACTCGACATGATAGTATGCTATCTGGTTGCTCTTTACCTTAACGTGTACACTGATTGTCTCTCTGTTACATGTTGGTAAAGCCCTTAGGATGTGTACTTGACTACCTGGACTATGATGCGGATCATACTAGTGGGGACATGGTAGTCCATAAATACATCCTTCAAGGTCCCTAGTCGTGGGTGTATCGAGACGGGGCTTCGATATACCAGAGTAGACTAGCGTATACCTTCTCGACCCATACAGATGGGCGATGGATGATCCCATATCCATTGGTGTTTGACATCAGAGATGATATACGGGTGCTCAGTGGAGACTGGGTACACTGGACGGACTCGCCGAGAACTCCCAGATGGTATTATACCTTACGTCAGATGGCAGTTCTCTGGTGACACTGGTACAGGTTAGTCTGTAGACCCGAGATCGTCATAGAGTCTTGTGTGATTCCCACTGTGCTTTGATTTCCACCTTACCACGTCCAAGAGGGCGTGAAAAACGGTGGTTTTTGGGTACAGTCCGGAATCACATGGAGGCAATGAGCGATAGGAGGGGATTCGTCTCTCCCGGTATAGGGAGTTAATGTTGCGCTGTGTTCGATTGGCTATAACCGGAAATCCCTTGCCAGGGTTGCTGAGATTTACTGGTAAGTGTTACCAGTAGTTTCTCGAACTATTATAGACCTCATATTGAAACGACTTATCGAGCTACTGGGGTCTGACATTTACCACCCCTAGGCGAGATATGCGACATATCAGACGATCAGACCGGACTGTACGGTAAGTGTTACTGGTTGGATTCACAGGAGTGTGAGCGGGCTTGCTCGTCGACCTTCTGATCGCTCAATACCCCAGTGGCCGTTACGTTTAGCAGACCGCTTGCGGCTTGTGGGTGTTTGATATGATCATCACCTGCTGGCGGCGTATTGACGAGTCTTTAGAGTCCTACACAGAGGTTTCCTGGCTCAAGCGAAACGAAATAGGAGCGCATATGAGATATATGCGGGACCGAGAATAATATCAGTATGTGATACTGTATTCTATTCTCGCGGTTTGTATCATCGGCAGGTTATATGTGATATAGCCGGGTTACCGAATCAAGTGTTGATTCGATATATTGATACACTTGATATTAGTCGGTTATATGCAGTATGACCGGATCATTAAATCAAGTGTTGATTTAATGATTTAATGTATAATTATATATTTGATATATTACTTTGCATTAACTAATATTGGTTCACTTAAAATGGATTTTCTCACTTGAAGTGCACATTGTATATGTGATATATTTTTGTGCACTTGATTGTATCATGTTTGATGATACATGCAAACTTGGGTTTGTATTACTTTAAACCACGTTTAAGTGAATGGTTAGGGTTTTGTTATCTTTTATTAACTATTCATTTTATTTGTTTATTTTAGGGCAAGAAAAGAAATGGTTGCTTCTTTTGTTTGTTTCGTTGAAGCTTTAAGAAGCTTTGACCATTCTTGTTTCTTTCCTAAACCTAACCATTCACCTAACCTTAGTTTATTCTCTATACTTAACCATGGTTGCTAAAATGATAAGAATGACTTTATTTCCATTTATTCAAAATCTTATCTTATTCTTTTTCTTATTCTTCTTCATCTTCAAGAAGAAAGAAGCTTGCTAGCTTCAATGGTGACTTGAGAAAAAGAGTGAGAAATCCAATTCTAAAGTGAACCCACTTCCTATTTCTTCATCCTCTACCACTTGCCAAGTAGTATAGGGTGTTTTCTTCACAAGTTTCATGACTTGGTGAAGTTGGAGCTTGATCTTGAGTTGCTTCGACGTAGATCATCTTCGGCATCGAAGTCGACGACCTAGCCCGATCTTTTCTCCGATGAAACCACCGCGAGAGTCTAGGATTCCGATGGGTACAGCGGAGGGATGTCATCACGGAGCGAAGGAAGTGGAGGACCGGATCTAAAAAGGTTGTATTTTCCGTTCACTCTTAGTTAAGTTGTTAACTTTTATTGTTTCGCTTATACCTTTAGTTACGATCTTGCTTAGGGTTACTTGGCTCATAGAAAAATTTAGAATTTGGCATGGTTGAGCCTTGTGAGACCTCTGGAGTGTGCCTAGGAACCCTACAGTGGTATCAGAGACTAGCTAGAGCCTTAGGCGAAGTGTAGACGATGTTAGAAGTCCGATCGAACCCGAAACCCTAGTTTAAAACCCTTCTCTGTACATTTTTTCAAAACTGGGTTTTTTCCAAATTAAAAATATGCAGAAAATTTAGCAGGCTTTTTTAGGGATTACTGTGCAGCACGTGATCATGATTCGACTAAAGCGCGGCGGAACCGCGGCACGAGCATGGCTCGTGCGGCGGTTCTGCGGCCAAGTAGTCACATCAGCTTTTGAATTTTGTACAGTAATTCCTATCTTTTAGTGCTGTATTTTCTGGGAATTTTTAACGTCTACTCAAGAGTTGAGTTTTCTGGGTTGTATTGGGGACTCGGTGTTTCGATCGGGAAGTTTAAATTCGTCTGTGTTTTTCCGGATAATTTAGAATATGTTAAGAAGTTCGACCGGATATAAATACCCAATTTTTCCCCTGCCGGAAAATTTCAAAGTGTTGGATTTTTCCGTGGTTTAAAGACGTTCTAAGTAGTGCAAGTAACGCGATGGACCCTCTAGAAGACAACAAACCTTAACTCGATTATGTGACCGTCTTGAACTGCCCTTTGAACCTTCGGGTTTGGAGCAGTACGGCGTGCCACATATGAGGCGTTAGCTTGACCCTTCTACGGCTGGACCGTTGGTACTGAGGCATGAACTGGATGTTTTTAAAATTGTTTCTTGTGTTGAGCTGTTTGGGAAAACTTGGGTGTTTGACTGTTCGATCGAAAAGTTTAACATTTTCTGTTTATCTGAAATGTGATACAACATTTAGAATTCACAAGTAGTTATGAGATAATTGAATGAATGTTATAAACATAGAAGTTTAGTCTCACTTGATCAGTTGCCCCGGAATTTTGATGCGATCAGAAGTCCGTCGCAATCACGTAGCGTACGTGGATACTCGCCGGTAAACTTAATAGACAGCTACACCCCTTAGCCCCGACCAAGTGACTGTAGGAGAACCCCGTCGCCGAAAGCATCCGTTCGGGTGCTCGCGGCAGCGGTGTTCCGCCTTAGTGCACTTCGTCGACGGCATCGGGGGTGCAGCCGCCTACTAAAGTTTACGACGAGCATTCGATCAGTTTTTTGGGAATCTTGTTGAATTGCCCGACTAGATATTGAAAAGAGTTTTCGATAAATGAGACTAAAATGCGGGGTTTATAATTGTTAGGCATGTGATGTCTAAGGAATTCATTTGATTAGGCATGCGATGTCTAAAGCGGTTGCGGATTCCAACTGTTGTAGTTTTACACTTTCTTTTCTGTGACCGTAAGTGTAATATGTGATATCGCCGGTTTCGTTGCTATATGTCAACGACAATTGGGATGGGCATATTTACTTACGTTGATGACATGTGATGTTATGTGTTGTTGGATATGTTATATTCGATCGTCATGTTTGAATAGCCGGGGTTTTTTTAAGTGAGATGAGTGTTTTTCATTTTCATTCATGTAAAAAACTTGTATGTAATATTCTTTTATTGGGACACTTCCAGGTTGCGGAAGATGTCACCTTTTGTATATTATTTACTTTTTTGCACTAGGATAGACCCAAGGAGGAGGGCACAAGTAACCGGGTTCTGGAGTCCAGTGGGAGACCAATTCGAGGAGTCGAGTCCGGGTCTCCTAACTCCAGAATTGGTAGGGTTGCTTGCCGCTCTCGTAGGGGTCTAGGGGTGTGGTTTTGGCTATTCATCGCGACCGTGGAATCCGTGTTTTATACTGGCTCATATTGAAAACACGGACGTCCTAGTATATCCAATGTTTCATATGATTCTTCTGCTGCGATATCTGTGATGTGATCATTTGATGTTCTGTGATAAATACTTTATATAGAATATATGATATATTATATAGACATTACTTATGTTTTACACCCGCGCTAGCCCTGCCCCGCTCTGCCGTTAGTCACCTAACCTAATGGTGCACGAGGGGACATCGAGGCGAACACGGATGGCATAAGTGTACGTCGTATTTATCTGTGATGTTTTGGTGACTTAAATGATGAGACTTCATTAATATGATTAATGAAAGTAAAAGAAACCAAAAGATGTTGTAGAATCGAATTTCAAAAATAAAACAGGTAGCTACAGTTCTTGCTTTACACAGCGGTATATATGATATATCCTGCACCTTATTCGATGAGGAAAGGGCCGACGATCCCTTCACCGGGAGTGACCCCTTTAGCAATAACTGGCAGCCCTCGGTTTGTCTTTTGATTGCTTCTATAGTTCTTGCTTTGTACAGTGATATATATGATATGTCCCGCACCTCATTCGACGAGGAAAGGGCCGACAATCCCTTCACCGGGAGTGACCCCTTTAGTAAAAATAGAAAAGCCTCAAAAACACTCCATTTTAAAATCATTTGATTCCGCAACGATATCAAGTTCATTACGCAATAGGTTTTAAGAAAAACCTGTCGTAGCCCTCCGTCATTTCAGATAAGTCCTACTTAGTATTCGTGCTACGTTTGTTGACCTCCGTCAAGGCGTAGTGTGCGGTAACTAACTAGTATTTATCTGCTTATGCATATGATGCGGATTGGATTAGGGTAGTCGTGCGGCCTTGTTGACCTCCGTCAAGGGTCGTGCGGGTAGGTTTAATTCAATCAAGAAATGACGGGCTGAACTTGACTAGTAGCCTATGGTTTGTTGACCTCCGTCAAGGTCATAGGACGCTAGGGGCAAAATATTATCGGGAATTTCAAGTGTTGAAATTTGTAATGAGATTGCATACCTTCTATGAGATAGTTGGATCCCGATACCCGCTGCGAGTAAGAGTTACTCCTGGGAGAGTTTTACACATTATAATTAGACGATCAAGTAGGTGTCTAGAAAGGTGTTAACGAGGTTACTCCTCTGGGAAAATGAGCTTTACATTAATTAGGTTCGTGCGAAAGCACGGGGGACCTCTCTCAAAGTACCGACACTAGCCTGGCTGAAAGATTGGCGAACTTGTAGCGTGTAATTAATCCCAGCTAGTCTTTCCTTTTAGGGTTTGAAGGAAGATTTGATAAAAACAGTGGGAGCCATCCTGATTAGATAAAATAATAACCAATCTATTCTAGCAAGAGCCCACGCAGATTGTTTTCTTCTCTCTCTCTCTCCAGGTAGCGACTAAATCACGCCTTAATCAAGATAATAATATGGATGTATTGACCGAACCCACTTGTCATACTGAGCTGGGGAACGTTGGTCCCGCTCCAACTTATAATTGTTATATGACCGAGCAGGAATTAGGGGATTACCAGAATTCCTGTGCCGCCCAAACGAAGAAAGTGCATACTGATGCATCATCTTCGGGTATGTTCGTTACATAGAACTGTTTCTCAGTATCCTTTACGTCCTGAGTATCTGATACCGGATCAGGATCCCATATATGTAATATATTACATGGGCTACAGAAAGGTAGAGAACTGAGAACGGATGATAAGTTTCATGAGGCAGAAAACGGTGCAAGTGTTGCAGCCAAGTCTGTTGGTCACTGTCACCCTGTATTACTAGAATACATTGATTCTGAACGAATGTTATTAGATACCGAACCTGATATACAAAATCATATCAGTCTCTTTATTAGTAAAGAAGGATATAATTTTGTATTGTTGGATAATGTTTTGAACATTTCCTATATCAAAAGTTGATCGATTCAGGCACGTTATCTAAAAGCATTGATGTTCTAAATCAAACTACAGTTCTTAATATACGGAAGACACACAAGAGGAAGAGTTTAGAAATGAACGGATCCTTCTTGAGGTATTGTAGACTAGGTCATATCAATGCGACCCGACTAGCTGAAGTTACATATAGATGCATTTTAAATCTGTTTGAATTTGCATCTTGTGAAAACTTGCCGGTCATGTCACAAAGATAAGATGACCACAGCTCTGTTTATTGGAAGCAAAGAAAGAGTTAGTGAACTCTTGGGATGATACATGTTGATGTATGTAGGTCCCCTGTCTACATATGCCAAGACTGATTCTTTGTATTTCATTACATTCTCTGATAATCTCTCAAGATTCAGACACATGTTCCTGTTGAAACACAAGTCCGAAACTTTTGAGATAATCACAGAATATAAGATAGAAGTGGAGAACCAAAATACGGGTATAAGTATTATGTCCTTTGATGAGATCAGGGAGGAGAATACTTGTGCACGGAAATCCTGGACTATTCTAAAGGAGAATGAGATTCTCTCTCAGCATTACTCCTCCGAATACACCATAGCACGATGGTATATCGGGGTGGAGCAATAGCACCCTATATGATATGGTGTGCTCTATGATGAGTACTACTGAATTACCTATTTCCTTTTGGGAGTTATGCAGTTGAGAAGCTGCATACCTATTGAATAGGGTTCAAATCAAATTAGTTTCCTACCACTTCATATGTGGTATGGAAAGGGAAGAGCCCATATCTTAAGTTTCTTAAGATTTGGGGTTGTCCGGCCTATGTCTAAAAAGCAAAATCCGGACAAGCTCGAGGCAAGGTCTGTTATGTAGAACTGGAAATGTTCTAGTTATACAAACTGCAGCTGATGATTTAATAGAACCAAAGGATTCAGTAGATTCCAACGAACCTCAGCCTCTCCGCCGATCTAGTAGGGTTCCTCACCCATCTGAGAGTTACTTCGGTTTCTCTATGACAGTGGGAGCGAGGATTGCATCATGAGATGATGACTCAACTAGTTTCGAGCTGGCCATCAGGAGTGAGACTCTGTAAGAATGGCTGGATGCTTAGTGATCTGAGATGGAATCCATGTACACCAACAAAGTATGGACTTTGATTGCTATATCTGAAGGGTTAAATCCCCATCAGGAGCAAGTATATCTTGAGAAGATTACTTGGTGTAGATGGAAAAGTTGAGACTTTCAAAGCTAGACTTGTTAAAGGTTTTTTGTGATCGACCAGGCGTGGATGATGATGAAACCTTTTTCCAATGGCTATGCTTAAGTCCATCCAGATCCTACTAGCCATGGCTACATACCATGACTACGACATCTGGCGGTTGGGTGCCATGACTGTTTTTCTAAATGATGTTTTAGAAGAGTGTGTCTATAAGTACACAGTCAGAGGGCTTCGTAGACAGTGGGAGCAGCGGAAACGTGTGCAAGATGTTTTATGTGATAATGCAGGCATCGCGGAGTTGGAACATCTGTTTTGATGTGTTAGTCAAAGAGTTTGACATCATCAAAATGGTAGATGAACCTTGTATAAACAAAAAGGTAGTAGGGAGTATGGTGGTGATCCTCGTAGAGTACATGAATGACATACTCTTGATGGGGAAGGAGTTTCCTATGCTACGCTTGGTCAATCTCCGCTTATCACAAGGATTCTCCATATAGGATCAGAGTGATACCTCCTAAATCCTGGGTTTTGATCTATGAGATAGATCTAATTGGATGGTTGGATACTCACTAGTTGTAGTGAGACGGTATCAATCGAACCTGGGGAGAATCACTGGAAAAGTTCCAGAGTGATATGGACGACTGAATGTCAGTCACAGGCATTGTCTTTACCCTCAGTAAAGGGACGGTGTGTTGGAAGAGTTCCTAGCTAGATACCGTGGCATACTAGACAATAAAGGCTCGATATATCGCTACTAAAGATGCTACCAAAGAGGCGGTCTGGATGTATATAAGTTTATGAGATGAACTTCGTTCCTACCATTGTGAGACAATGGAGTTGTGGCTTATGCCTAGGAACGTCCGTCCCATCAGTGATCCAGACATATTCTGAGGCAGTGTCACCTGATCATGGAGATGGTTGATCTCCAAGGGATCGAGGTTAGGAGAGTAGACTCAGAGGACAACACGGCGGATCCACTCATAAAGGCCTTTTCCCAGAGAGAGACTTTTATGGGATGGTTGAGTATGAGATACTACAACCACTGCTATCAGATGGCCCTAGTGCAAGTGGAAGATTGTTAGTTATATGTATGCCCTAGAGGCCATTACTATACATAGGATGTATATTGTAGTGGATGCTTGGACATATATAGGGAGGACTTTCTTGCTCGACATGATAGTATGCTATCTGGTTGCTCTTTACCTTAACGTGTACACTGATTGTCTCTCTGTTACATGTTGGTAAAGCCCTTAAGATGTGTACTTGACTACCTAGACTATGATGCGGATCATACTAGTGGGGACATGGTAGTCCATAAGTACATCCTTCAAGGACCCTAGTCGTGGGTGTATCGAGACGGGGCATCGATATACCAGAGTAGACTAGCGTATACCTTCTCGACCCATACAGATGGGCGATGGATGATCCCATATCCATTGGTGTTTGACATCAGAGATGATATACGGGTGCTCAGTGGAGACTGGGTACACTGGACGGACTCGCCGAGAACTCCCAGATGGTATTATACCTTACGTCAGATGGCAGTTCTCTGGTGACACTGGTACAGGTTAGTCTGTAGACCCGAGATCGTCATAGAGTCTTGTGTGATTCCCACTGTGCTTTGATTTCCACCTTACCACGTCCAAGAGGGCATGCAAAACGGTGGTTTTTGGGTACAGTCCCGAATCACATGGAAGCAATGAGCGATAGTAGGGGATTCGTCTTTCCCGGTATAGGGAGTTGATGCTGCGCTATGTTCGATTGGCTATAACCGGAAATCCCTGGCCAGGGTTGCTGAGATTTACTGGTAAGTGTTAACAGTATTTTATCGAACTGTTATAGACCTCATATCGACACGACTTATCGAGCTACTGGGGTCTGACGTTTACAACCCCTAGGCGAGATATGCGACATATCAGACGATCAGACCGGACTGTACGGTAAGTGTTACTGGTTGGATTCACAGGAGTGTGAGCGGGCTTGCTCGTCGATCTTCTCATCGCTCAATACCCGGGTGGCCGTTACGTTTAGCAGACCACTTGCGGCTTGTGGGTGTTTGATATGATCATCACCTGCTGCCGGTGTATTGACGAGTCTTTAGAGTCCTACACAGAGGTTTCCTGGCTCAAGCGAAACGAAATAGGAGCGCATATGAGATATGTGCAGGACTGAGAATAATACCAGTATGTGATACTGTATTATATTTTCGCGATTTGTATCATCGGCAGGTTATATGTGATATAGCCGGGTTACCGAATCAAGTGTTGATTCGATACATTGATACACTTGATATTAGTCGGTTATATGCAGTATGACCGGATCATTAAATCAAGTGTTGATTTAATGATTTAATGTATAATTATATATTTGATATATTACTTTGCATTAACTAATATTGGTTCACTTAAAATGGATTTTCTCACTTGAAGTGCACATTGTATATGTGATATATTTTTGTGCACTTGATTGTATCATGTTTGATGATACATGCAAAGTTGGGTTTGTGTTTACTTAAAACCATGTTTAAGTGAATGGTTAGGGTTTTGTTATCTTTTATTAACTATTCATTTTATTTGTTTATTTTAGGGCAAGAAAAGAAATGGTTGCTTCTTTTGTTTGTTTCTTTGAAGCTTCAAGAAGCTTTGACCATTCTTGTTTCTTTCCTAAACCTAACCATTCACCTAACCTTAGTTTATTCTCTAAACTTAACCATGGTTGCTAAAATGATAAGAATGACTTTATTTCCATTTATTCAAAAATCTTATCATATTATTTTTCTTCTTCTTCTTCTTCTTCAAGAAGAAAGAAGCTTGCTAGCTTCAATAGTGACTTGAGAAAAAGAGTGAGAAATCCAATTCTAAAGTGAACCCACTTCCTATTTCTTCATCCTCTACCACTTGCCAAGTAGTATAGGGTGTTTTCTTCACAAGTTTCATGACTTGGTGAAGTTGGAGCTTGATCTTGAGTTGCTTCGACGTAGATCATCTTCGGCATCGAAGTCGACGACCTAGCCCGATCTTTTCTCCGATGAAACCACCGCGAGAGTCTAGGATTCCGATGGGTACAACGGAGGGACGTCATCACAGAGCCAAGGAAGTGGAGGACCGGATCTACAAAGGTTGTATTTTCCGTTCACTCTTAGTTAAGTTGTTAACTTTTATTGTTTCGCCTATACCTCTAGTTACGATCTTGCTTAGGGTTACTTGGCACATAGAAAAATTTAGAATTTGGCATGGTTGATGCCTTGTGAGACCTCTTGAGTGTGCCTAGGAACCCTACAATAGATGCAGGAGCCGTACTTTGGAACGTGCAGGGGTCCAATTAAATACGTGTACACAATACACGGACTTTAATCGGACGGTTGATAATACTAGCCGGCTTAGCATTAAGCCAGATTATTAAATCAGGTTTTGATTTAATAATTCATATATGTATTTTGATACATATATTTTAGTATTATTGTTCACTATTTATTTTCTCTCTTTGGTGCTATTCGTATTTTTATATGGATACGCGTATATGTAGCGGTACATATACCAGGTGATGTTTTCCGTATTTATACGGGAATACTTCTAGAAGAAGGACACCTCATATTTGTTTTTATTTTGAAACAAATAAATTGGAAATGAAGTAGAAATAAGGGCTTTAATGAAGCATGGTTTGAGGGATTGCTCGGATTATGAAGTGCATTTAATGTGCACTATTGCATCATGGTTGCAATTTGAAGTAGCCATTCTCTTTTTCATTTGTAACACGTGATCATTTTTTCATCAAGTGAGCTTCATGCTTCATTCTCAAATCCTTCACCTTGTTCTTCTTGATCTCATCTTGAGCATAGATTCTGGAGAGAAAAATTTAGTGAAGTATTCCAACATCACTGACCATCCAAACCTAGCAAGTCTGGATCGTCGGTTAGAGCCTCCTCCGGATTCTCTTGAGTGGATCATCATTGGCAAGGGTGGTCGATTCTTAAGCGCGATCTTGATAGCTACGAGCTTGAAGTGGTCTTCCACAATTGGGTAGACACAAGACAAAAGTTGTATTTTCTCAACCATTGCACTTGTAGATTAACTAGTTTAGATGATTGGACCGAATTCTGGGTATTACGGGGGTCCAGCGCTCGCTAGAATTTTTTGTTTTCGCTTCCACCTTGACCGCGATTTCCGCGACGCGGGAACTGATCCCAACATGGTATCAGAGCCACACCATAAACCTTAACTAGCTAGTTTGCACAAGTTTGAAGTCTCGATCGATGAAATTTTCTAATTGCATTTCCGATTACATGCATGTCGTTCGAATTTTAAAATTGTTAAAAAAATTATTCTGATTGCCTTAAAATTATGTGCAGGCAATTATGGAGGTTAGGAAGAAATTGGAGCACAAACACCCAATTTTTGGCCGTGGAACCGCCGCCTATCATCGCATTTGGCCGCGGTTCCGCGGCCATCTTGGGGCCGTTGTGCCCCAATTTTCTGCTGTTGCTCTATTATATGGAAATGTGATTTTTGGGATACTTGGTTTTGGCACAGATTTGTTTGAGTACTGGTTTTTACTTTGCAGCAATGTGGAAAGTTTTAATCGATCAAAATTTTGAATTCGTGTTTATCAGTGCATATGTTAGTTTCTACGATCGTGAATATCATAGAGCGGTACAATCCTACTGGTTGCTATATGAACAATAAAACGGGTTTACGAACATGATATTTACGTTGATGTTCATTGTTGCACTGATGTTATGGATGGATTGTCGTAATGGATAGGCTTGTGTGCAATGTTAGATGTACGGTTCAGATTCATTTGTACATTGATTATTACGGGGCGAGCTTCCGACATGTGGATTGCCGTTTCTTCCAGTTTTTATATTCTTTTATTGGGGCACGACTAAGTTGAGGTCGATGTCACCATTGTATATATTTGTTTCTTTTCTATACTAGGATTAACCCCACGGAGGAGAGCTCGAATAGCCAGGTTCTAGAGGGAAATGGGCCCGCATCTCATAGCGTTAAGACTGGGAGAGCCTTACTATAAAATTGGCGGGCTATTCACGTGGGGGGTATAGGTCGACCCATGGAGGGGTGCTCAAGTTACCGGATTCCATGAAGTTGTGGGTGACCCGTTCACTTTGTTGATTGGGGTAGCCTCACTTTGCGGATTGGAGGATAACTTGCCGCACTCGTAGGGTCTAGGATCTTCATTGCACTGGCTATCCACACGACCGGGGAAAGTCGCATATCATTTATGTCTCAAATAAAACGCAGGGCTCCTAGATTATCTGCTATTCCATATTGTTGTTCGCATACTTGTGATGATTTTTATCTGCCTGTGATGACTATTATCTGCCTGAGATGTTGATATATACATTATATATATTTAACAGATACTTCTATATGTTTTGGTTCCACGCTAGTCCTTCCCCCGCTCTGCGTTTAGTTAAGTAACCTAACGGTGCATGACGGGACCACGTGGCGAATACGGATGGCATATAAAAAGCATGTTATTTTGGTTGTTTCTTCTGTGGCTAGGAAACTTAAAATGATGGGAACGCATTATTTGAATAATGAAAGAAAAATAAACCCAAACGATGTTGTCGGTTTGCGATCAAAGAGAGAATCTTTCTCTCTATTCCTGCTCGGTTTTGTTTGAAACTTATAGTCGTATTCTTTTGCTTTACATAGAGGTATTCGATTAGGAATGTCACGACCCGCCCCCAATACAGAGAGTATTGTCCGCTCTGGCCGAAGCCGCACGGTTTTTTCCTTCGAAGTGAATCGGACCAGACCAGGGGCCACTTCCCAGGAGGTCACCCATCCTAAGACTTCCCTGGCCCGAGCACCCTTAACTACAGAGTTCTTCAAACTCCGGAGTTCAGATTCATCCAAAAGGCGCCTCTGTATTGAAGAGGGGTATAAATCCATTTATAGTTCAGATCGTGCCCTCTTTCGAAATGAAATTCAATACTCCCCATTGTTCTATAGTGCTTCCCCGTGTGTATCTGTATCGGTTACATCCCCACCTCGATACCGGATAACATCTCACTTCTTCACGGGGTAGGTGGTATTCAGCCACAACTCCACCTGGGGCATTACATTCCCCCCACTTAGAACAATGGTTCGTCCTCGAACCGCACGTGTTGGCCCTAATACTACACAACGTCCACAGGCGTAACGCGGTAAAAGAAAGCCAAAACCCAGAAATCTAAACCAGTAAAAGACGAGAAAAGATAAGAAACATTGTTTAAAAGTCTTTGAAATCACAACCTAAATTCTTTAAAAGTCCAACTTTATTTCCTTTAAAATTTTGGCAGCACCTCCTTTGTAAAAGCTAGCCCCAAAAATGGGTACAACATAAATATAAAGTAAAGCATCCCCAACGGGAGCAAATCCACGCCCAAAGGCGGAAAACAACCACCACAATGAATATACGACGCCATAGCGAAGAAATAAAAGACGGTAGAAAGGAAACTGTATAAAAGACAACAAGTCACAAATAATATACAATATCGTCCTCACCAAGTCTCTAAGTCAACAAGAAAATATTAGATGGAGAGTACAGGGATACAACGAATATACAATACAACGAATAAACACAAAACACACCTAAGCAAACTGCACACTGTGAGCTGATGCGGTATCCGTAGCAAAAGATGATAAGATGTGTGACAATAGCCTGCCTCTGACTATCGTGAGGAACACCTGCAAACACTGTGGCACAACGGGGGTGAGTTGCCAACTCGTGAATAGTAAATAACATATGTAGGTAATCGCGAGTATGCACGTTCAGCGTGAATCTAACATGTGCAATTAATAGCAATAAAAAGTCATATGAATGCAAAATCATGAAAGGTACACTACCAGGTACAACTAATACATGAAGAAATGATATGAATAAATGTATGTAAACGCAACAGTCATGGAAGGTACTCTAACAGGTACACTAATGCATGAAGCAGTGCATAAACAGTAAATGTAGAGTATGGAATGAAATATGTCATTTCCACGGAATCCTGACATCGTGGTAGGATCAAAATCCATCAAGACAATCCAAATCCTTATTTTCTCAAATCAGCCCCCAATTTGGCTATCATATCAAGTAAGTCTCACATATCCTTAATGTACAATATCAAGTAGATCTCACATATCCCGTATGTACAATATCAAGTATATCTCGCATACCCCGAATGTACAATATCAAGTAGATCTCACATATATCCTGTAATCAATATCAAATAAATTCTCAAATGTCCTAAATCCAATGTCAATGAGTCCTTTACATTCTACGTATATTTGCATGAATAAATATGATGATGTATATAATTTAATGTCAATACATATATATTAGCGTCCCATTCCACTAATATTGGTGTAAGGGCATATATAACAGCGGCCTAAACCCCTGTTATATATACAAAGGAGTAAAAAGAAATATCATGAAACCAATGTGTCAAGCATCGACACAGAAATGCAGGTCTATCAGGTGCTGTCACCACGACTGGCATCCTGATAGGTACGTATCATACGCTATCCCGAAAGCTCGAGTGCCTAGCTCTGACCCTCGCCTCTAGACGTATCTATACGTATATGACTCCCGTCGGTATCCCCATAATAACCGCTGAGTCATTGGTAATGTCACCGCATAGTATGGTTCCCCTAAGCCTCATCGCCTGACACCACGACATCGTTCTTGCTTCGGGGTACCTCCGGGCCCCACCATGTACCCGCACACGGACCCCTCCTTTCCTCGCGTGGGGTATACACATCGTAAACGATAAATATCATGGTGGCTGCTGAAATATCATATAAAGGGAAACCGGGTTTTTCAAATAATGCATAATTTCATGAACTACCACGGTTCCCAAATCCAGAAAACATCATGAAAAATCTATATCTCAATGCGAAAATCCATGAATAAAGTATACGCATCATAAATCTGAAATGCGAGCATATAAAGGAAAAGCAGCAATTAACTGTAACAAGTTAATATAATATCATGCGGTTCCTAATCTCTCCAATTCTAAAATAACATCAAGTAAAGGTAAACATGTAGCTATAACCAGATATATGTGCAACATAAAGGTATCGCAAGATATATGTATCTACCTATAAGTAATGATGTAGTATACCCTCTGGGTATAAGTGAAATAGGTGTGCAAGGTATACCTGTAGTTATGTCATAAAGTGTGCATGTACCTATCACTAATGGTACGATACTCTATAGGTATACTGGTAACTAGTATGTAAGTATGTCAGAACATATGTGTAAGCATGTAGGTATACAGGTATGCTATAAGTCAATGCGTAAAGAAATATGAATAAAAGTCTCAATTGTAAGTCCATGCTACCTCTCCCGGTACTTTCAGGCATGCGGAATTTGGTGAAAAACAATTTTTCTAGAGGCGGTAACATGGACTCAAAACCGGATCTTTGTTAAACATCTAACTAACAACCTAACTAGGAGTTGTTAACTACTCGGTTAGGGGGTTATACCTTTCTTTCTTGAACTCCTTCGTCTTCAAGCCTCAATGGTTGTCCGGATCGGCTTCACCCCGTCGTCTCCTTGTGCCGAAGATCGATCCACCTAAAAGCTTCTACCTTTTGCTTCTTCTTCGAACTTTGAAGAAACTAGTTCACTCGGTTTGGTAAACCTTGTGAACTAGAGTGAGTAGAGGAGAGTGTATTGGGATTTTTCTGTAGGGTTCCTAGGCACCCTACAGTGGTATCAGAGCCTAGCTAGAGCCTTAGGCGAAGTCTAGACGGAATTTGAAGTCCGAACGAACCCGAAACCCGATCACAAACTTGCTCTCTGTCCTTTTTTGAAAATTGTGGATTTTTCGGAATTAAAAATATGCAGAAAAATCAGCAGGCAATTTTAAGAGATACTGTGAAGTTCGACTGTCTAACTCCATCAAAGTGCCGCGGTTCCGCGGCACGAGCATGGCTCGTGCGGCGGTTCAGCGGCCTTACGTCATCATTGTTCAGCGAATCTTACACAGTAACTCCTAATAGATAGTGCTGGATTTTCTGGGAATTTTTAATATTTATTCAAGAGTTGAATTTTCTGGAGTTGTTTTGGGGATTCGGTGTTTTGATCGGAGTATCAAATTTTGTCTGTGTGGCTTTCCGGATAAATTTTAGAATATGTTAAAAAGTTCGACCGGATATAAATACCCAATTTTTCCCCTGTCGGGAAATTTCCAAGTGTTGGATTTTTCCGTAGTTTAACGACGTTCTAAGTAGTGCAAGTAACGCGATGGTCCCTCTAGAAGACAACAAACCTTAACTCGATTATGTGACCGTCTTGAACTGCCCTTTGAACCTTCGGGTTTGGGGCAGTACGGCGTGCCACATGTGAGGCGTTGGCTTGACCCTTCTACGGCTGGACCGTTGGTACTGAGGCACGAACTGAATGTTGTTAGACTTATTTCATGTGTTGATCTGTATTGGGAAAACTTGGGTGTTCGAATGTTCGATCGGAAAGTTTAACATTTTCTATTTATCCGGAATGGGATACAATAATTGGAATTCACAAGTAGTTATGTGATAACTGAATGAATGTTATAAACACAGCAGTTTAGTCTCACTTGATCGGTTGCCACGGAATTTTGATGTGATCAAAAGTCCGTCACAAACACGTAGCGTACGCGGATACTCGCCGGGTAAACTTAATAGACAGCCTCACTCCATAGCCCCGACCAAGTGACTGTAGGAGAACCCCGTCGCCGAAAGCATCCGTTCGGGTGCTCACGGTAGCGGTGTTCCGCCTTGGTGCACTTCGTCGACGGTATCGGGGGTGCGGCCGCCTACTAAAGTTTGCGACGAGTATTCGATCAGACTGTCGGGAATCTTGTTGAATTGCCTGACTTGATATTGAAAAGCGTTTTCGATTTTGAGACTGAAATGCGGGGTTTATAATTGTTAGGCATGCGATGTCTAAAGAATTCATTTGATTAGGCATGCGATGTCTATGCAGGTTGCGGATTCCAACTGTTGTAGTTTTACACTTTCTTTTCTGTGACCGTAAGTGTAATATGTGATATCGCCGGTTTCGTTGCTATATGTCAACGACAATTGGGATGCGCATATTTACTTACGTTGATGACATGTGATGTTATGTGTGGCTGGATATGTTATATTGGATCGTCGTGTTTGAATAGCCGGGGGTTTTTTATGTGAGATGAGTGTTTTTCATTTTCATTCATGTAAAAACTTGTATGTAATATTCTTTTATTGGGGCACTTCCAAGTTGCGGAAGTTGTCACCGTTGATGTATATTATTTACTTTTCCGCACTAGGATAGACCCAAGGAGGGGAGCACAAGTAACCGGGTTCTGGAGTCCAGTGGGAGACCAACTCGAGGAGTCGAGTCCAGGCCTCCTAACTCTAGAATTGGTAGGGTTGCTTGCCGCTCTCGTAGGGGTCTAGGGGTGTGGGTTTGGCTATTCATCGCGACCGTGGAATCCGTGTTTTATACTGGCTCGTATTGAAAACACGGACATTCTAGTATATCCAATATTTCATATGTTTCTTCTGCTGCGATATCTGTGATGTGATCATGTGATGTTCTGTGATAGATACAGTATATAGTATATATGATATATTATATAGGCGTTACTTATGTTTTACACCCACGCTAGCCCTGCCCCGCTCTGCCGTTAGTTACCTAACCTAACGGTGCACGAGGGGACATCGAGGCGAATTCGGATGGCATAAGTGTACGTCGTATTTATCTGTGATGTTTAGGTACTTAAATGATGGGACTTCATTAATGTAATTAATGAAATAAAAAGAAACCAAAGATGTTGTAGAATCGAATTTCAAAATAAAACAGGTAGCTACAGTTCTTGCTTTGCACAGCGGTATATATGATATATCCTGCACCTTATTCGATGAGGAAAGGACCGAGATCCCTTCACCGGGAGTGACTCCTTTAGCAATAACTGGCAGATGCTACACACTCGGTTTGTCTTTTGATTGGTTTTAAGTATTTTTGCTTTGCACAGTGATATATATGATATATCCCGCACCTCATTCGACGAGGAAAGGACCGACGATCCCTTCACCGGGAGTGACTCCTTTAGCAAAACTACAAAAGCCTCAAAAGCACTCCATTTTAAAATCATTTGATTCTACAACGATATCAAGTTCATTACGCAATAGGTTTTCAGAAAAACCTTTCGTAGCCCTCCGTCATTTCAGATAAGTACTAGTTAGTATTCGTGCTGCGGTTGTTTGGCATACGTCAAGGCGTAGTGTACGGTAGCTAACTAGTGCTTATCTGCTAGCATACGATGCGATTGGATTAGGGTATTCGTACGGCGTTGTTTGGCATGCGTCAAGGGTCGTGCAGGTGGGTTTAATTCAATCAAGAAATGTACGGGTTGAACTTGACTAGCAGACTATGGGTTGTTTGGCATGCGTCAAGGTCATAGCGAGCTAGAGGCAAAATATTATCGGGAATTTCAAGTGTTGAAATTTGCAATGAGATTGCATACCTTCTATGAGATTGTTGGATCCCGATACCCGCTGCGAGTAAGAGTTACTCCTGGGAGAGTTTTATACATTACAATTAGCCGATCAAGTAGGTGTCTAGAAAGGTGTTAACGAGGTTACGCCTCTGGGAAAACGAGGTTTACAATAATTAGGTTCGTGCGAAAGCACGGGGGACCTCCCTCAAAGTACCGACACTGGCCTGGCTGAAAGATTGGCGAACTTGTAGTGTGTAATTAATCCCGGCTAGTCTTTCCTTTTAGGGTTTGAAGGAAGATTTGATAAAAAGCAGTGGGAGCCATCCTGATTAGATAAAATAATAACCAATCTATTCTTGCAAGAGCGCACGCTGAGTGTTTTCTTCTCTCTCTCTCCTGGTAGCGACCATATCACGCCTTAATCAAGATAATAATATGGAATATTGACCGAACCTGCTTGTTATACTGAGCTCGGGAACGTTGGTCCCGCTCCAACTTATAATTGTTATAAGACAGAGCAGGAAATTGGGGATTACCAGAATTCCCGTGCCGTCCAAACGAAGAGAGTGCATGCTGATGCATCATCTTCGGGTGTGTTCATTACAGAGAACTGTTTCTCAGTATCCTCTACGTTCTGGGTATGTGATACCAGATCAGAATCCCAGATATGTAATCTGTTACATAGGGCTACAGATAGGTAGAGAACTGAGAACGGGTGATAAGTTTCATGAGGCAGAAAACGGGGCAAGAGTTGCAGCCAAGTCTGTTGGTCACTGTCACCCTGTATTACAATACATTGATTCTGAACGAATGTTATTAGATACCGAACCTGATATACAAAATCATATCAGTCTCTTTATTAGTAAAGAAATGATTAAATTTTGTATTGTTGGATAATGTTTTGAACATTTCCTATGTCAAAGGTTGATCGGTTCAGGCACGTTATCTAAAAGTATTGATGTTCTAAATCAAACTGCAGTTCTTAGTATATGGAACACACACAAGAGAAAGAGTTCAGAATTAAACGATTCCTTCTTGAGGCATTGTAGACTAGGTCATATCAATGCGACCCGACTAGCCGAAGTTACATGTAGATGCATATTTAAATCAGTTTGAATTTACATCTTGTGAAACTCTCCAGTCATGTCACAAAGATAAGATGACCATAGCTCCGTTTATTGGAAACAGAGAAAGAGTTAGTGAACTCTTGGGATAATACATGTTGATGTATGTAGATCCCCAGTCTACATATGCCAAGACCGGTTCTTTGTACTTCATTACATTCTCTGATAATCTCTCGAGATTCAGACATATGTTCCTGTTGAAACACAAGTCCGAACCTTTTGAGATATTCACAGAATATAAGTTAGAAGTAGAGATCCAATACGGGTATAAGTATTATGTCCTATGATGAGATCAAGGAGGAGAATACTTGTGCACGGAAATCCTGGATTATTCTAAAGGAGAATGAGATTCTCTCTCAGCATTACTCCTCCGAATACACCATAGCACGATGGTATATCGGGGCGGAGCAATCACACCCTATATGATAAGGTGTGCTCTATGATGAGTACTACTGAGTTGCCTATTTCTTTTAGGGAGTTATGCACTTATGAAGCTGCATACCTATTTAATAGGGTTCCAATCAAATAAGTTGCCTACCATTTCATATGTGATATGGAAGGGGAAGAGCCCATGTCTTAAGCTAGTTAAGATTTGGGGTTGTCCGGCCTATGTCTAAAAAGCAAAATTCGGACAAGCTCGAGGCAACGTCAGTTATGTAGAACTGGAAATGTTCCAGCCATACAAACTGCAACTGATGATTTGATAGAACCAAAGGATTCAGTAGATTCCAACGAACCTCAGCCTCTCCGCCGATCTAGTAGGGTTCCTCACCCACCTGAGAGATATTTCGGTTTCTCTATGACAGTGGGAGCGAGGATTGCATCATGAGATGATGACCCAACTAGTTTCTGTAAGTGCACGGCGGCGCCCCGGCCGTCAATCCGACGGCCAAATGCGGAAGCGGTGATAAACTTTAATTTTTACTTGAACTGGCAAACCGCCGCGCACTAATACCCAGATCGAACCATTAATTAGTCCTAGCTATCTACAAGAAAGGGAATAGAGATATACCGACGATCCAAGTCCTCCGGTCTTCTCGTCATCGTCCCGATCTCCTGCGGAATGTCCCGTCTCCTCCTCGTCGCCGGAAGTGCACCACATCACCTACTTCTTTTACGGGCTCCCACCTCAATGCCGAGGCAACTCGGGCATGAAGCTGGCTAGTCGACGTGCCCAAGATTTGCTGTAGAATGTTGTGTAGAACTTGTGTCTCATTTTGGGTTTCGGATGTTGCCTTTTTGAGATGGTGGAGGAATTGATTTTTGGGATGAACAAGAGAGCTTTTCTTAGCACCATGAGAACCAAAAATTGCCACACAAAATGAATCCAATCCCCACTCCAAGAGTGGTCGGCCCAAGCATGTGTGAAGGGTGAGAATGGAGAGAAAGTCAAGGGAGTGGGTGAGCTATCATGCAAGCATGGAAAAAGAGTGATGATTAAAACAAAATCATCACAAACAAAAACAAACACTCCAAAACAACCATGATGACTCCAAATGGTCAAGCCATCATGAAGAGGTCAAGAAGTCAAGGTCAAAGGAGCAACCATGATGATCCAACCAATAAGTAAAGAACCCCCTCCACAAACACTTATTTGCAATAATGCAAATAAGCCCTCCTCCACCAATCTTCGGCCAATGAACGATACAAAGGAAATCGGCCGAAACGAAAAGCAAACTGGCAACTCCAGAAAACTGGTCCCGTAATAAATTACAGGAAAACCCCGATACTGTGCATACACACCCGCATCTGTATTTTGACCGAAATACAAATGCAATGAGACAAAATCTACACTGTACTATACTAGGATCCGGCTTAAACCAAAGCCGGCTAGTAATATCCGTTCGATCCTGATCCGTGCAATACCGCACGTATCTGATCGAACCCTGCCATATAACCATACGGCCTGTAGTACAAACTGTCCGATCCTGATCCGTGCAATACCGCACGTATCTGATCGGACCTTGCCATATCTCCATACGGCCTCTACAACCTTTCGCCCGAAAGCTGAGTAACAGAATGTGGGGGACTCTAAAAACTCGTCAACACCTTGGTTGTGGATTTAACCACTAGCACGTTAGAGGTATAAGCCAATACATAACGGGCCACCAGGTATTGACCAAAAGGGACGTCTGTGAGCGAACTCAGCCTGACAACCCTACTGAGCCTGTCAGTGACAATATCCGTACAGTCCGGTCCGTTCGTCTATGAGCATCGCATGGCGGGCCTAGGGGGTTGGTAAAAGTCAGACCCCCAAAAGCGGTACAAGTCGTGTCGGAGTGTAGCCCAGAACACCCTGAGATACTACTGGAATACCTACCAGTAAATCTCCTTGCCTCGGCCGAGGGCTTCGTGTAATGGCTCTCCTAGACACAGCACGACCTCACCCCCAATACCGGGAGAGACGAACCCCTGAAGATACGCTCACTGCCTCCATGTGGCTCGGGACTGTACCCAACTAAAACCTGTTTGCACGACTTCTTTGAGCCGTGGTAGGGTAGTAATCAAAGTACAGTGGGAACTCACACGAGACAAATGACGATCCCCAGGTCGATGAACTAACCTGTACACATGTCACCAGGGAACTGCCATCTGACGTCTGGTATATGACCAACTAGCATGTTCCCGGCGAGTCCAGTCCGGTGTACTCATAACCCAATGAGCACCTGTATACATCTTAGGTGATCCAACTGACACCAGTAGCTTGTGAGACCGGCCACCGCCCCTCGTCGGGGTCTCGACTGTATACACTAGTCTACTCTGGAGTATCGATGCCCTGTCTCGAAACTCACACGACTAGGGACCATTTAAGGATATGCTTATAGACCCCAGCTCCCACTTATATGATCGCCCTCATACTGCTGGTGGTCAAGCAAGAATCCTAGGGGCTCTATCAACGTGTAATAGCAACTTGTCAGGTCACCTAAAACAGTACACGATGATAAAGGTAAACCAGATAGCATACTATCATCTCGAGTAAGACTGTCCTACCGGGATAGGTCCTCCATCAATCATTGCAATCACGTACCTGTGACCTAATAATTGACTCTGAGGGCACTATCTCCAACAATCTCCCACTTGCACTCAAGGCTAATTATTGCGATGTCGCATACTCACAGCCCGTGTGATACCGAACACCCAACTCCTCTACTAGTCAGTCTCACAAAGCTCGTTTGCGAAAGTATTGCGTTCGAGGAATAGCCTTAGTGAGTGGATCCGCTTTGTTGTTTCTTTCTATGTCTCTCTATATCTCAAGTTCGCGGAGAAAGCCATCTCCCGAAAAGAGTAATACCTGTCTTAGAATGTGTCTGGATGTCTGATGGGACATAGCTCAAAAATGAACTCCAAATCCAAACTTCTTAGACTGTATCGTCAACTGAACTTAATCAGTATCCTGCGCCATGCCTCCCTCAGTATTGCCTTGGACCACCTGTCCAAAATACTGCCCCTTGTCAGAAGGAAAACTATAACTCTGACAACTTCCTTGTCGTCCATGTCACCTTGGATGCCTTGAATGATAACTGTCTCCCGAATGAGGCTGTCGTTATCATATCCCTAGAACATCCACTTATGTTCTAAAACTGCTTCCGACTGTTTCTCCAGGATTGGATTAATGTCAACTTATTGCATCTAATGTAAGAACAACATCTGGTGTGGTACTTGACATCTCATGATTGACTCAATTGCCTAAGCAAGTGATCTGTCAATCATGCACATCCCTCTCCTCTTTAGTCTATAAGACACCTTTAGAGAGGGTGACTCCATCTTCTGCAGGTACACTACCGTGCATGGAGTCGTCCATTCTAAATACTCTTAGAATGCTGTCTAAGTACCCTGATTGGGAAACCACCCAAATCTAGATCTAAAACCATAGATCTAGTAACCAGTTTGTCTGATATAATGTCCAAGTCCCATATGGAGAAACTACTGTGTGACGACCAAAGTATAACCGATTGTAGTATAGGAGTTTCTTTTCCTACTCTGTGTATGTCATCCAAATACCAGGACATCACACCCTACTACCTTCTCAACAGATCCATCCCCTATTCTGATGAAGTCAAACCCATGACTGTCATGTCAGAAATAGATGATCTATCTCCGCTACATGTGCTTTTGTCTATAAATAGACATAAGCCACCTGTCCACCAATGCTTCCGCTGCTCCCACTGACTACGACAACCCTCTGGCAGAGTCATATACACGTACACTTCTAAAACTAGTTTAGAACGACGCTATACTCATCCTCCCGCCGGGTCTCGCAGCCTGGAACAACAGCAATGGTAATTGTGGGTAAACAAGAACTTCCCTGTCACCGTCCTTGAGGCTACCGTAGTACCTCTCGGGTGCCTGAAGTTACCCACCGTATCTGCGGAGTGGCCAATGGAATGTCAATCCAGATTGAACCTTTAGGTTCCTTATCAAATCTTCAGTAATCGTTTGTGGTTCTGGAATCACTTCCAGTTCTACCATACTCCCACTACTGTTTTCTGAAAAAATCCATTTTTATTAAAAATGTGGCGAGTCTAGAACAATATTGCTATTGTTCATCCAGATGGTAGAAAGTCAACCCGCGTCATAGCTTGGGTCAACCCACAAACAGCCATTACAGAAACGTGCCTTGAGTTGTCCGGTGTCTGGTTTTAAGCATAAGCCGGACAACTCCCCGTACCTTAACATCGTTAAGATATGAACTGTTCTATATCCCATATAGGACCAGAGGCACTGATTTAATTGAACCAGATTCAAATCATGCAACTGTCTCCAGTGCATGTCAACTAAATGGAAGGAGGCCGATCAGCGTTACTCAACTTAGGAATGCTTCCAATTATGAGTAACCTGAAAAAGAAGCAAGTTCTCTTAGTCATTACTATCAACTTAATACCATACACAAGTATCTACATCTTCGATCTCTTTGAAGAATCCCGATACTTGCTACACCTGGTTCTCTACTCTATTCAAATACCTATAACTTCTCAAAATTCGGACCCTGTGTTTCCTACGAAACACCTGTCTAAAAACTAGAGAAGTCATAAGTAAACCGAATATAGTACGAGGACCAACCCCTCTGTCCTGATGGACCCTGGACAACATACAATACTCTGTATAAGTCCCTTGAGTCTAATAACTCATTCACTGTGTGTCGTAGGTTGAAAACTGTACTTATGGTTAAGAAGAATTACACCGCTGTTTAATGCTCCTTACCTAACCATCCACTGATATCGGTAAATGTCGTAGACATAATTTCAGAAAGGTATATCTCACTCTATGAAAATAGACGTACAGATATATCAATTTGAAATTGGTGCATAACTGCGGATATTCAAAACCAAATATTTGCCAACCGGCAAACTACCCAGGTGACTTCCTCAAATATCACTGATTACAACGAATCCCGATATAATGAGGATGATCACCCAATTCCCAATAACTTACTCCCACTCATCATCTGTAAAACCATACAGATGTGAGAATCGTACCTGGTAAATACATACCCTGGAGCAAGTGTCTAACTGGGAAATCAGTTTTCTTTTAACAGTACACAGTGGCACTGAAACATTGAAATGTTTCGATGGGGTATCCCGGTATTCCTAGTAATGCCTCTTCCAGATTCACGACTGTAACCGTTTATCTCTTTGCCACCTCTCCAAATCCCTTCATATGTCTTGAGTCATTACCTTCTGCACACCCCTTAGGCCAAATGGTTTTCTTCCTTCCCTACCGTTCGGCACCAGCCTATGGTTTGGAAGAAGACTATCCAATAAGCACAATGGGTGTACTGTCCTAATCCTAGGAACACTCACAATGCGAGAGAAGATGAAGATAAAAGACACCTGAATAAATCTTATTCCTATTTCTCCTGGACCAGAATCCATCCCCGAACTGGAACAAGTTCCTTTCGAGTTCGTATATAACCATACGATGGAGTATCCAATAAACTGTGGATCTTCGTAGTGATACGGAGTGTCCTGGAGAAATACAAAGGTGATGTGGGAGTGGTAAAAAAATACCTGGTTTGGTCGTGAATATCAGTTGGAATTTACTTTGCCCTCTTACTAATCCCTTGCTTTGTCTTAACTTAATACCTTCTGCACACCATCGTTAGGCTAATTGGTTTTCTTCATTCCCTACCGGTCGGCACCTGCCTATGGTTTGGAAGAAGACTATCCAATTTGCATAATAGGTGTACTACCCCTAAACCAAGGAGTACTCGCAACCTGAGAGAAAGAAAAAGGAAAAGACAACTGAATAATCCTATCCGTTTTCTCCAGAACCGGAAACCATCCTCGAATAAATCCTTTCGAGTTCGTATATAACCATACGATGGTTTGGTCCAATGGAAGTGGACGTTCGTAGTAATACGGGGTGTCCTGGAGAAAAGGGTAAAAGTAGGAGTGGCAATGAGGTTTGCAACTCTGACAATCCAAAAGCCAGTGTTTTAAGAAGGTTCGGTCAACTTGGTCTCTGAGTCGTAGTCTTAGGGTCGGGTCAATGGTCGCTGCCAAAGAGAGAGAGAAAAGAAACACTCAGCGTGCACTCTAACCTAGATCAGAATGGTTACCAATTTATCTAATCTGGAAACCTCCCACTGTACCTCAAATTCTCCTCCAAACCTGAAAGAAGAATTAGTCGGGATCAGCCGAGGAGTATACCAACTCATCAGTGGGAATCGGGATCCAACTCTCATCGCATGACAACGTGACGGAATCCGCTCACGGTATCACCCTCCAGAAGGTATGCGCATATCTGGCAAGTTTCAGTTCTTTTGAAACTCCCGATGTGATTTCTGCCCCATGCTCTTATGACCTTGACTTTGGCCAACATATCATAAGTCATATGTCAAGTTCTACCCGTCATTCTCCAGGTTAATTTGAATCCACCCGTACCTACCCTTGACTTTGGCCAAAATGGCAGTACGACTGTCCCAAACCAACGCATCTATCTATGTAACAGATAAATACCCGGCAGCTACCAAACACTATGCCTTGGCGTGAGGTCAAAATACATAGCTTGAATACTCCCGAATATTTAACTGAACTGATAGAGGGCTACGAATGGTTTCTGGTGAAAACCTTTAACGTAATGAACTTGATATCGTTGAAGGAACGGATAGCTTTTAAAAATATAGTGACGAAAACCGTTGCTAAAGAGGTCACTTCCGGTGAAGGGATCTCGGCTCTTTCCCCGTAGAATGAGGTGCAGGATATTCCAACTGAATACCACGGTGCAAAGCAAAAGTAATCGGCTATAGTGAAGTTAATGCCCTGACGCAAACTTTTGTCCAAGGGGTCACTCCCGGTGAAGGGATCTCGGCCCTTGCCTCGTCGACTGAGGAGCAGGATATTCCAACTGAATATCACGATGCAAAACAAAAGTGAACGTCCTTGCAATAACAGCTTTTTGAAAAGTGTTCCAACAACATCAGATTAGGTTTGTTTTAACTTGCATTGATCCGAATCAACGCAGTCCCATCAATTGATCACACCAAAAAGAACGAAAATATACTGATGTACGTATATGCCATCCGCATTCGCCACTGGGTCCCGTCATTACCCGTTAGGTTAGCTAACTAACGACAGAGCGGGGACTGGACTAGCGTGGATGTAAAATATATACAACATCTACTAATATATATACCAATATATTATATTTCGCTCAAGGCGTGAATAAAAATGCAACATCACAGAAATGTACAGCATCACAGAAACAATACAGATATCTGGGATCCCCGGGTTTCACAGAGCCGCTGAAACCCGACGTTCCCCTGGTCGTGTGGATAGCCTGTGCAATGAAATCCTAGACCCCTACGGGCGCGGCAAGTTACCCGCCAAAACCTGAAGCGAGGCAGCCCCCTTCAGCTCCGTGAATGGACCACCCAGCACTTCACGGAATCCGGTAACTTGGGCACCTCTCCTGGGTCAACCTGTACCCCCTACGAGTGCGGCGAATAGCCCGCCAATTCTAGAGCGAAGCCCCCTCCGTCCCAATGCCATGAGATGCGGGCTTGTTGCCCTCCAGAACCCGGCTATCCGTGCACCCCACCGCGGGGCAATCCTAGTACAGAAAGTAAAATATACATACACCGGGTACATCGACCGCAACCTGGTCGTGCCCCAAAATAATAATACAAACAGGCAGTGACGGCAGTCCACATGTCGGACGCTCGCCCCGCAATATCAAATGTACATAATACAACCACAACTGTACTAGCATTGCATCCAGGCTATCCCTCACGACCAATCCGCAACATCACAGCAAAAACAGAACATCAACGTGAAAGTCACGTTCGCAAATCCGTCTAACCGGGCTATAGCAGTTAGACCGGATTTACCGATCAAGTGACATTCACGGTCGCAGATATAATGTAAATACTATGAAATAATGTGTTTAAAATATCCGATCAATCAAATTTTAACAAGTGGGCCACCAAGCATTACTGTAGCAGATCAGGAAATTCTGGGCCCAATATTAATATTCCAAAACCCCAATTTTAACCCCAGAAAGCCTCTGTAAAAATTTGGTGCAGTGAAACCAATAGAGTGCGGCGGAACCGCGGCCCAAGGGGGGGTTTGGCCGCGGTTCCGTGCTCCTACTGTAGAGACACTTCATCGAATTTTCACAGATCTCTTATATTTTCCAGTACATCACTTTTCTGTAACCTGAAAAAATTTTCGACACCAGAAAATTTTAACAGAAAACTGATGCAAGAAAAAATGCGAATTTGAATTTTGGTCGATCGGAAATGCAAAACACATTAAACCAAGCTAGACTAAGTTAATGGTGAGGCTCTGATACCACTGTAAGTGCACGGCGGCGCCCCGGCCGTCAATCCGACGGCCAAATGCGGAAGCGGTGATAAACTTTAATTTTTACTTGAACTGGCAAACCGCCGCGCACTAATACCCGGATCGAACCATTAATTAGTCCTAGCTATCTACAAGAAAGGGAATAGAGATATACCGACGATCCAAGTCCTCCGGTCTTCTCGTCATCGTCCTGATCTCCTGCGGAATGTCCCGTCTCCTCCTCGTCGCCGGAAGTGCACCACATCGCCTACTTCTTTTACGGGCTCCCACCACAATGCCGAGGCAACTCGGGCACGAAGCTGGGTAGTCGACGTGCCCAAGATTTGCTGTAGAATGTTGTGTAGAACTTGTGTCTCATTTTGGGTTTCGGATGTTGCCTTTTTGAGATGGTGGAGGAATTGATTTTTGGGATGAACAAGAGAGCTTTTCTTAGCACCATGAGAACCAAAAATTGCCACACAAAATGAATCCAATCCCCACTCCAAGAGTGGCCGGCCCAAGCATGTGTGAAGGGTGAGAATGGAGAGAAAGTCAAGGGAGTGGGTGAGCTATCATGCAAGCATGGAAAAAGAGTGATGATTAAAACAAAATCATCACAAACAAAAACAAACACTCCAAAACAACCATGATGACTCCAAATGGTCAAGCCATCATGAAGAGGTCAAGAAGTCAAGGTCAAAGGAGCAACCATGATGATCCAAGCAATAAGTAAAGAACCCCCTCCACAAACACTTATTTGCAATAATGCAAATAAGCCCTCCTCCACCAATCTTCGGCCAATGAACGATACAAAGGAAATCGGCCGAAACGAAAAGCAAACTGGCAACTCCAGAAAACTGGTCCCGTAATAAATTACAGGAAAACCCCGATACTGTGCATACACACCCGCATCTGTATTTCGACCGAAATACAAATGCAATGAGATAAAATCTACACTGTACTATACTAGGATCCGGCTTAAACCAAAGCCGGCTAGTAATATCCGTTCGATCCTGATCCGTGCAATACCGTACGTATCTAATCGAACCCTGCCATATAACCATACGGCCTGTAGTACAAACTGTAAGATCCTGATCCGTGCAATACCGCACGTATCTGATCGGACCTTGCCATATCTCCATACGGCCTCTACAACTTTTCGCCCGAAAGCTGAGTAACCGAATGTGGGGGACTCTAAAGACTCGTCAACACCTTGGTTGTGGATTTAACCACTAGCACGTTAGAGGTATAAGCCAATACATAACGGGCCACCAGGTATTGACCAAAAGGGATGTCTGTGAGCGAACTCAGCCTGACAACCCTACTGAGCCTGTCAGTGACAATATCCGTACAGTCCGGTCCGTTCGTCTATGAGCATCGCATGGCGGGCCTAGGGGGTTGGTAAAAGTCAGACCCCCAAAAGCGGTACAAGTCGTGTCGGAGTATAGCCCAGAACACCCTGAGATACTACTGGAATACCTACCAGTAAATCTCCTTGCCTCGGCCGAGGGCTTCGTGTAATGGCTTTCCTAGACACAGCACGACCTCACCCCCAATACCGGGAGAGACGAACCCCTGAAGATACGCTCACTGCCTCCATGTGGCTCGGGACTGTACCCAACTAAAACCTGTTTGCACGACTCCTTTGAGCCGTGGTAGGGTAGTAATCAAAGTACAGTGGGAACTCACACGAGACAAATGACGATCCCCAGGTCGATGAACTAACCTGTACACATGTCACCAGGGAACTGCCATCTGACGTCTGGTATATGACCAACTAGCATGTTCCCGGCGAGTCCAGTCCGGTGTACTCATAACCCAATGAGCACCTGTATACATCTTAGGTGATCCAACTGACACCAGTGGCTTGTAAGACCGGCCACCGCCCCTCGTCGGGGTCTCGACTGTATACACTAGTCTACTCTGGAGTATCGATGCCCTGTCTCGAAACTCACACGACTAGGGACCATTTAAGGATATGCTTATAGACCCCAGCTCCCACTTATATGATCGCCCTCATACTGCTGGTGGTCAAGCAAGAATCCTAGGGGCTCTATCAACGTGTAATAGCAACTTGTCAAGTCACCTAAAACAGTACACGATGATAAAGGTAAACCAGATAGCATACTATCATCTCGAGTAAGACTGTCCTACTGGGATAGGTCCTCCATCAATCATTGCAATCACGTACCTGTGACCTAATAATTGACTCTGAGGGCACTATCTCCAACAGTTTCGAGCAGGCCATCGAGAGTAAGACTCTGTAAGAATGGCTGGATGTTTAGCGATCTGAGATGGAATCCTTATACACCAACAAAGTATGGACTTTGGTTGCTATATCTGAAGGGTTAAATCCCCATCAGGAGCAAGTATATCTTGAGAAGATTACTTGGTGTAAATAGAAAAGTTGAGACTTTCAAAGCTGGACTTGTTAAAGGTTTTCGTCATCGACAAGGCGTGGATAATGATGAAACCTTTTCCAGTACATATGCTTAAGTCCATTCAGATCCTACTTACCACGGCTACATACCATGAATACGATATCTGGTGGTTGGGTGTTATGACTGCTTTTCTAAATGATATTTTGGAAGAGAGCGTCTATAAGTACACAGCCAGAGGGCTTCGTAAACAGTGGGAGCAGCGGAAACGTGTGCAAGATGCTTTATAGGATAAAGCAGGCATCGTGGAGTTGGAACATCTGTTTTGATGAATTAGTCAAAGAGTTTGACATCATCAAAATGGTAGATGAACCTTGTATAAACAAAAAGGTAGTAGGGAGTATGGTGACGATCCTCGTAGAGTACGTGGATGACATACTCTTGATAGGGAAAGAGTTTCCTATGCTACGCTCGGTCAATCTCCGCTTATCACAATGATTCTCCATATAGGATCAAAGTGATACCTACTAAATCCTAGGTTTTGGATCTATGAGATAGATCTAAATGGATGTTAGGATTCTCACGAGTTGTAGTGAGAAGGTATCAATCGACCCTGGGGAGAATCACTGGAATGGTTCCAGGGTGATAAAGACGACTGAGTGTCAGTCACAGGCATTGTCTTTACCCTCAGTAAAGGGACGGTATGTTGGAAGAGTTCCAAGCAAAATACCGTGACATACTAGACGATAAAGGCAGGATACATCGCTACTTAAGATACTACCAAAGAGGCTGTTTGGGTGTATATTGGTTCATAAGATGAACTATGTTCCTCCCATTGTGTGACAATGGAGTTGTGGCTTATGCCAAGGAACGCAGGTCCCATCAGTGATCCAGACATATTCTAAGGCAGTATCACCTGATCATGGAGATAGATGATCTCCAGGGAGATCGAGGTTAGGAGAGTAGACTCAGAGGACAACACAGCGGATCCACTCACAAAGGCCTGTTCCCAGAGAGAGACTTTTATGGGATGGTTGAGTATGAGATACTACAACCACTGCTACAGATGGCCCTAGTGCAAGTGGGAGATTGTTAGTTATATGTATACCCTAGAGGCCATTACTGTACATATGATGTATATTGTAGTGGATGCTAGGACGTATATAGGGAGGACTTTCTTGCTCGACATGATAGTATGCTATCTGGTTGATCTTTACCTTAACGTGTATACTGCTTGTCTCTCTGTTACATGTTGGTAAAGCCCTTAGGATGTGTACTTGACTACCTGGACTATGATGCGGATCATACTAGTGGGGACATGGTGGTCCATAAGTACATCCTTCAAAGTCCCTAGTCGTGGGTGTATCGAGACGGGGCATCGATATACCAGAGTAGACTAGCGTATACCTTCTCGACCCATACAGATGGGCGATGGATGATGCCATATCCATTGGTGTTTGACATCAGAGATGATATACGGGTGCTCAGTAGAGACTGGGTACACTGGAAGGACTCGCCGAGAACTCCCAGATGGTATTATACCTCACGTCAGATGGCAGTTCTCTGGTGACACTGGTACAGAGTAGTCTGTTGACCCGAGATCGTCATAGAGTCTTGTGTGGTTCCCACTGTGCTTTGATTTCCATCTTACCATGTCTAAGAGGGCGTGCAAAACGGTGGTTTTTGGGTACAGTCCCGAGTCACATGGAGGCAATGAGCGATAGGAGGGGATTCGTCTCTCCCGGTATAGGGGGTTGATGTTGCGCTGTGTTCGATTGGCTATAACCGGAAATCCCTGGCCAGGGTTGCTGAGATTTACTGGTAAGTATTACCAGTAGTTTCTCGAAATGTTATAGACCTCATATCGACACGACTTATCGAGCTATTGGGGTATGACGTTTACCACCCCTAGGCAAGATATGCGACATATCAGACGATCAGACCGGACTGTACGGTAGTGTTACTGGTTGGATTCACTGGAGTGTTAGCGGGCTTGCTCGTCGATCTTCAGATCGCTCAATACCCGGGTGGCCGTTACGTTTAGCAGACCGCTTGCGGCTTGTGGATGTTTGATATGATCATCATCTGCTGCCGGCGTATTGACGAGTCTTTAGAGTCCTACACAGAGGTTTCCTGGCTCAAGCGAAACGAAATAGGAGCGCATATGAGATATGTGCGGGACCGAGAATAATGCGTGTATGTGATACCGTATTTCATTCTCGCAATGAATGTATCGATTAGGTTATATGCGATATACCCTAGTTATCGAATCAAGGGTTGATTCGATAAACCGATGCATTGCATACTAGTCGGTTATATACGATATGACCGGATCGTTAAATCAAGTGTTGATTTAATGATTTGATGCATGATTATATATTTGATATATTACTTTGCATTAACTAGTATCGGTTTACTTTAAATGGATTTTCTCGCTCGGATGTGCGCATTACATATGCGATATGATTTTGTGCACTTGTTTGTATCATGTTTGATGATACATATCTTTTTGGTTAAGTGTAAAGATTTAAACCATGGTTAAGTGGATAATTAGGGTTTTACTTATTCATTTATTTATCCTTTTATTTTTGGAAAAAGGAAAAGAAATGAGAGAAAAATGGTGGCTTATTTTGTTTGCAACATGAAGCTTCATGAAGCATTCATTAAGTGACCATTTTTGTCTCATCTCCTTAACCCTAACCATTCTTTAACCTTGGTCAATTCACTACACTTAACTTAGGTTAATATTATGATAAGAATAAATTTATTATTCTTTTCATAATAACTTATCATATCATTTCTTCTTCTTCTTCCTTGAACTCAAGAAGAAAACCTTGAGGTCATCAATGGTGATTGATGATAAAGAGTGAGAAATCCAATTCTAAATTGAACCCACTTCCTATTTCTTCATCCTCTACCTCTTGCCAAGTAGTAGAGTGTGTTTCCTTCACAAGTTTCTTGACTTGGTGAAGTCGGAGCTTGATTTAGCGATGCCTCGACGTAGATCATCTTCGGCATGGACATCGACGACCAAGCTTGCCCATTCTCCGACGAAGCCGACGCTAGAGCCCGGGAACTCATTTGGACAGCGAGGGGACTTCGTTGCGGAGCTATGGAGGTGGAGCACCGGATCTACAAAGGTTGTATTTCCGTATTCCTTATAGTCAAGTGTTAACAAGTTACTTTGTTCGCCTAGAAATCTAGCCAACGATCCGTTCTAGGGTTTCTCGGCACCGTTTAAATTCGAAATTGGCATAGTTGATGCCTTGGGAGACCTCATTAGGGTGCCTAGGAACCCTACATTTTCTCTATGGTTCTTGGTTCTCAACACATGAGACAAGTGAACCATAGACTAAAGAGAGGGAGAGCAAGAGGAAGAAGATGAGAGCTCAAGAACACAAGAGAGAGAAAGGAAATGAAAGAATGGGCTAGACTTTTCTCTCTTGGCTCTCATAATCCAAAACCATCATAACCAATAATAGCAATCAAGTATTAGTGATGGTTTAAGCTACAATAGCCATATCATTTCATGCACTCATTTTGCACAAGAGAACAAGCAAGCAAAAGTCTTTGCATGAAATGATAGCCATTGTCATCATGATGGTCAACTAGTCCAACCTAATCAACCGGTCAACAAAGTCAACAAGTCAACAAAGTCAACCCCTCAACAACCATGTCACCATAATACTTAATTAATATTATTGTTAATTACATATCATATTCTCATTAGGGTTGAGCAAAAAGTCAATAGTCAACAGTAAACGGTCAACAACCCTAATGAGAATCCTCTGCCTCTGTCTCTTCATCAACTGTGCATACACACCCGCATTCGCGTTCCGAGGAACACGAATACATACTGGATAAAACCAATCCCAAAACGTACGCTAGGATCTGGCTTAAACCAATGCCCGCTAGTGTTAACTGTCCGGACACTGTACGTGCACAAGTGCACGGATGTGACCGAACCCTGTCGCAAAACCATGCGACCTGTTGCAAAACCATGCGACCGGTCGCAAAACCATGCGACCTGTCGCAAAACCATGCGACCTCTACTCTTTTGCCTAAAGGCGAATAACTTTCTGTGTGGGACTCTAAAGACTCGACACTACGCTGGCAGTGGGTTTAACCACAGACCGCAAGCGGCACTAGCTGTGCGTAACGGTCCCCAGGTAGATGCCGACAAGAAGACTGACGAGGTGAAACCCATCTGAACTCCTACTGAGCCTGAATGTGACAGTCTCCGTACAGTCCGGTCTGTTCGTCTGATACATCGCATGGCAGGCCTAGGGGGCTGTAAACGTCATTCCCCTAATAGAGGTACCAGTCGTGTCGGAGTGAAGCCCAAAACACCCTGAGATAACACTGGAAGCCTACCAGTATATCTCGCTTGCCCTGGCCAGGGACTACTCGTGTAATGGCTCTCCTAGACACAGCGCGATGTCAACCCCCAATACCAGGAGAGACGAATCCTGTCTAACCGTCACTTCCTCCAAGTGCTTCGGGACTGCACACAACTACTAACTGTTTGCATGACTCCTTTGAGCCGTGGTAGGGTAGTAATCAAAGTACAGTGGGAACACACTCGAGACGAAGTGAAAGTGTCAAGTCAGCAGACTAAGCTGTACTCATGTCACCTGGGAACTGATGACTGACGATAGGTATAATACCAACCAGTCAGTTCCCGACGAGTCCTGTCCAGTGTACTCGTAACCTAACAAGCACCCGCATACTATCTCCAGTACGACGTACTGATGGCTGTGGGACAGACCATCTCCCACTCTGGGATGAGAAGCGCATGCGCTAGTCTACTCCGGAGTATCGATGCCCTGTCTCGATAGTCCTGCGACTAGGGACCTGCATAAGGATGTGCTTATAGATTACCCAGCCCCCACTAGTGTGACTGCCATCACAACGTTGGTGTAAGGTTTGCCCAGCACCTTATGAAGAGTTTTCAAGCATCACATGTCTCAAAGTATGTATTTTTAAAGTGCTAAACAAACACGCAAAGGAATCGATCCTAGAATATTAGGGTTACGAAACTTTAAGTTAATAAAAATTAGGGTTTGAAGGCTACAACCTTTGTAGCTCCCCTTTTGCTTGACTCTTTTATCTCTAGGGTGTTGGAAGAAGGTCCACTTGTAGTCCTATTTCGTCCACGACGATCCACCCGAAGTTTCCCGTCCAAGCTTGCAACTTTGGAAAAGCAAAGAGAACACTCTAATCAAGTTGGCTAGACTTGAGTAGAATGATGTTGTGGCTAAGGATCTCACTTCAAAAACCTTTCTTTAATTGTGTTTAACTCACTAGAAAAAACTAGAGAGGAAAAGATGAAGGAGGATGAAGATGGTGGCTATTTTTAACAAGAGGTGAAGAAAATTAACCCTTAGTTCTTAAGAAAAAGAAATATATATCACTATATATATATTTATTTCCTTCTTGCATTCAACCATGATTAAATGATGGAGAGTTAATTTAACTTGGGTTTTAAATGATAAAGAGAAGGATAACCCTAGGTTAGTGGTAGTTGAGCTTGGTTAGGTTAGAAGAAGAATGTAGAAGCTAGAATGATTATCCTTTCCTTTTCATTTTGTTTTAAAACCAAAATTAAATAATAATCCATAATTTAATCCATGGTGTGAGTCTTATATTGCCACCATTTCCATATGCTAACAACCATGATGGATGGGTGTATGTATGTATGCATGTATGCACATCCACATGTGCATGAAACTAGAATGAAAGAATGAAACACATGCATGCATGCATACATCCATCAAACCCTAGAAAGGTTTCAAGTGAGAAAACTAATGGTTAGATGATAAATCAACACTTAACTTATCAAACCGGTCATATCTCATATGACCCCACCAAAAGCAGGCCACCCGATCAATGTTCGGTATCATATACGCACATTTTAATCGGGTGCATGCGCATATCGCATACGCGCACCACAACGTTTCGCCTGGACTGGGTAACTTCTTTATGGGACTCTAAGACTCATCAATACGCCGGCAGAGGGTGATGATCATATCAGGTACCCTCAAGCCGCAAGCGGTCAGCTAAACGTAACGGCCACCTGGGTATTGAGCGATCAGAAGAAAACAAACGAACCTGCTACAACTCCCGTCGAGCCATCCGGCAACAGTACCGTACAGTCCGGTCTCTTCGTCAGATATGCTGCATATCGAGCTTAGGGATGGTCACGTCGACCCTAATAACTCAATAAGTCATGCCGGTGAATGGTCTATAACAGATCGAGAAACTACCGATAACACTTATCAGCAAATCTCAGCAGCCCTGGCCAGGGACTTACTGATATAACCAGTCGGGCACAACACAGCATCAACCCCCAATACCGGGAGAGACGAAACCCCTCCTATCGCTCATTGCCTTCGTGTGTCTCGGGACTGTACCCAACGGCCACCTGTTTGCACGACTCAGTAGAGCCGTGGTAGGGTGGCAATCAAAGTACAGTGGGAGAGCACACAAGACTCCATGACGATCTCGGGTCTACAGACTAACCTGTACCAGTGTTACCTGAGAACTGCTATCCGACGATAGATATAATTCCATATAGGAGTTCTCGGTGAGTCCGTCCAGTGTACCCAGTTAGCACTGAGCACCCGTATATGATCTTGATGTCAAACATCGATGAATGTGGGAACATGCATCGCCCATCGCATGGGTCTAGTATCATATACGCTAGTCTACTCTGGTATATCAATGCCCAGTCTCGATATACCTTCGACTAGGGACTTTCCAGGATATGCTTATAGACTACAGATGTCCCACTAGTATGATCTCCATCATAATCAGAGCAGTCAAGCCAATATCCTCATGGCTTTATCAGCATGTATGAGTGAATAATAAGCATGATCAAGTCAACATGTCAGATAAAGAAGAACCAGATAGCATACTATCATGTCGAGCAAGAATGTATACTGAATATATATATATACATGTACAGATACATCCACTATCACATAATGGCCTCTAGGGCATACATATATCCAACAATCTCCCACTTGCACTAAGGCCAGTTATTGGCGTATCTCATACCCAACATCTCAAAAAGTCGCTCATGCTGTGGCTGAGGGAGGGCCTTGGTGAATGGATCCGCGGCGTTATTCTTTGTGTCTACCCTCCTAATCTCGATCTCGCGGCGATCTACAATCTCCCGGATCAAATGAAAACGCCTCAGGATGTGTCTGGACCGTTGATGGGATCTGGGCTCCTTGGCTAACGCCACAGCCCCATTATTGTCACAATACAAAGGTATTGGATCAATAATGGTTGGAACTACTCCTAGCTCCGAGACGAACTTCTTCATCCAGACGGCTTCCTTGGCGGCATCATTTGCAGCAATGTACTCAGCTTCCATCGTAGAGTCTGCAACGGTATCTTTTTTGGAACTCTTTGTTGGAGATAGTGCCCTCAGAGTCAATTATTGGATCACAGGCACGTGATTGCAATGATTGAGGGAGGACCTATCCCGGTAGGACAGTCTTACTCGAGATGATAGTTTGCTATCTGGTTTACCTTTATCATCGTGTACTGCTTTAGGTGACCTGACAGGTCGCTATTGCACGTTGATAGAGCCCCTAGGATTCTTGCTTGACGACCAGCAGTATGAGGGCGATCATATACGTGAGAGCTGGGGTCTATAAGCATATCCTTAAAAGGTCCCTAGTCGTGGGAGTTTCGAGACAGGGCATCGATTCTCCAGAGTAGACTAGTGTATACAGTCGAGACCCCGACGAGGGGCGGTGGCCGGTCTCACAAGCCACTGGTGTCAGTTGGTTCACCTAAGATGTATACAGGTGCTCATTGGGTTATGAGTACACCGGACAGGACTCGCCGGGAACATGCTAGTTGGTCTTATACCTGACGTCAGATAGCAGTTCCCAGGTGACATGTGTACAGGTTAGTTCATCGACCTGGGGATCGTCATTTGTCTCGTGTGAGTTCCCACTGTGCTTTGATTACTACCCTACCACGGCTCAAAGGAGTCGTGCAAACAGGTTTTAGTTGGGTACAGTCCCGAGCCACATGGAGGCAGTGAGCGGATCTTCAGGGGTTCGTCTCTCCCGGTATTGGGGGTGAGGTCGCGCTGTGTCTAGGAGAGCCATTACATGAAGTCCTTGGCCAAGGCAGGAGATTTACTGGTAGGTATTCCAGTAGTATCTCAGGGTGTTCTGGGCTACACTCCGACACGACTTGTACCGCTTTTGGGGGTCTGACTTTTACCAACCCCCTAGGCCCGCCATGCGATGCTCATAGACGAACGGACCGGACTGTACGGATATTGTCACTGACAGGCTCAGTAGGGTGTCAGGATGAGCTTGCTCATCGACGTCCCTTTTGGTCAATAGCTGGTGGCCCGTTACGTATTGGCTTATACCTCTGACGTGCTAGTGGTTAAATCCACAGCCATAGTATTGACGAGTCTTTAGAGTCCACCACATTTTCAGTTACTCAGCTTTCGGGCGAAACGCTGTAGAGGCCGTATGGAGATATGGCAGGGTTCGATCAGATACGTGCGGTATTGCACGGATCATGATCGGACGGTTTTTACTACCCGGCTTTGGCTTAAGCCGGATCTTAGTATTTGATAGTGTAGTTTTGTCTCTTTGCATTTGTATTTCAGTCGGAATACAAATGCGGGTGTGTATGCACAGTATCGGGGTTTTCCTGTAATTTATTATGGGACCAGTTTTCTGGGGTTGCCAGTTTGCATTCCGTTCCGGCCGGTTTTCCTTTGTTCTTTCCCGGCCGGACTTTTCCGATGGAGGGGGTTATTTGCAAGTTTGCAAATAACACTTTGAGGAGGGGGTTTATTGCAAAAGGTTTGATATGATGGAATTTAATGAGTATGGGTTTAGTGGTGGGGCCGGCCACTGTTTGAGTGGAATTTGGATATGGCCGGCCACTGTTTGAAGTATGGTGTGTGTGTTGTTTTATTGTGTGGATTAATTTCCTTTAGTAAGGAATGAATTAATTTATGTGTGTGTGCTGGAATTGCTTTGGAGGTGTGCTGTGAAGGAATTGATTAATTCCTTTGGTATTAATTTATTCACACTTTGATTCACAAAATGAGAGAGAGCTTGCTTCATTCTATTTTTTCCAGTGAGCCAAAGTAGTGGCCGAGCTCATTTCTTTGAGGGTTGCTCTATTTCATTTCCTTTGCATGCTCATATTCTCCATCAAGCATCCATGAAATTCTTTGTGCAAAATTCCTCCATCATGGCAACCTCATAAACCCCAAAGAGACCTGCTTGCTACACTATTCTATAGCATATCTTGGACGCGTCGGCTAGCCAACTTCGCGCCCGAGTTGCCTCGGTATTGAGGCGGGAGCCCGTAAAAGATGCAGGCGACGTGGTGCCCTTCCGACGAGGAGATGGAGACCGGACATTCCGCGAGAGATCGGGACGACGACGAGAAGACCGGAGGACTCGGTTCACTCGGTATATCTCTAACCCGTCTCGTAGTTTGCTAGAATAAGTTTAATGGCCCGATCCGGGGTTTAGTGCGCGGTGGTGCCGGTTTGCTAAGTCCGCAAAATTTAAAGTTTATCACCGCTTCCGCATTTGGCCGTCGGGTTGACGGCCGGGGCACCGCCGTGCACTTACAGTGGTATCAGAGCCTCGCCATTAACTTCGTCTAGCTTCGTTTGATGTGTTTTTCAGTTCCGATTGACCAAAATTCCAAAAACCGTATTTTTCCTTCACATCAGTTTCTGTTGAAATTTTTTGAAGTCTAAAAATTTTTCGGGTGATCTCAGAATGATGTGCAGGGAGTTCTAAGAACTCTGAGAAAAAACGAGACAATGAACCCTCACCTCGAGCGCGGAACCGCGGCAAGAACCCCCTTGTTGCCGCGGTTCCGCCGCAAGTTGGTGGGGTCAATGCTTCGTATTTTTCCAGTGGGCTTCTGGGCTTATTTTAGGGGTTTTGGAATATTAAAGTTGGGCCAATTATTTCTGTGAGTGCTACAGTTTTCTTTGGGGCCCACTTGTTAATTGTTTGATCAATCGGAAAATTTTAAACACATTTTTCACAGTATTTACATTATATCTGCGACCGTGAATGTCACTCGATCGGTAAATCCGGTCTAACTGCTATAGCCCGGTTAGACGGATTTGCGAACGTGATTTTCACGTTGATGTTCTGTGTTTTGCTGTGATGTTGCGGATCGGTCGTGAGGGATAGCCTGGATGCAATGCTAGTACTGTTTCTGTTGTATTATGTACATTTGATATTGCGGGGCGAGCGTCCGACATGTGGACTGCCGTCACTGCCTGATTGTATTATTCTTTTGGGGCACGACCTGGTTGCGGTCGATGTACCCGTTGTATGTGTATTTTACTTTCTGTACTAGGGTTACCCCGCGGAGGGATGCACGGATAGCCGGGTTCTAGAGGGCAACGGGCCCGCATCTCAGGGCATTGAGATGGAAGGGGCTTCAGTCTGGAATTGGCGGGCTATTCGCCGCACTCGTAGGGGGTACAGGTTGACCCAGGAGGGGTGCCTGAGTTACCGGATTCCGTGAAGTGCTGGGTGGTCCATTCACGGTGTTGAAGGGGGCTGCCTCGCTTCAGGTTTTGGCGGGTGACTTGCCGCGCCCGTAGGGGTCTAGGTTTTCATTGCACAGGCTATCCACACGACCAGGGGAACGTCGGGTTTCAGTAGTGGCTCTATGAAACCCGGGGATCCCAGATATCTGTATTGTTCTGTGATGCTGTACATTTCTGTGATGTTGCATTTTATTCACGCCTTGAGCGAAATACTATATATTGGTATATATATTAGTAGATGTTGTATATGTTTTTCATCCGCGCTAGTCCAGTCCCCGCTCTGCCGTTAGTTAGCTAACCTAACGGGTGATGACGGGACCCAGTGGCGAATGCAGATGGCATATACGTACGTCAGTATATTTTCGTTCTTTGTGGTGTGATCAATTGATGGGACTGCGTTGATTTGGATCAATGCATGTTAAACAAACCTAATCTGATGTTGTTGGAACACTTTTCAAAAAGCTGTTATTGCAAGGACGTTCATTTCTGTTTTGCATCGTGGTATTCATTTGGAATATCCTGCTCCTCAGTCGACGAGGCAAGGGCCGAGATCCCTTCACCGGGAGTGACCCCTTGGACAGAAGTTTGCGTCAGGGCATTAACTTCACTATAGCCGATTACTTTTGCTTTGCATCGTGGTATTCAGTTGGAATATCCTGCACCTCATTCTACGGGGAAAAAGCCGAGATCCCTTCACCGGGAGTGACCTCTTTAGTAAAGGTTTTCGTCACTATATTTTCTAAAAAGCTATCCGTTCCTTCAACGATATCAAGTTCATTACGTTAAAGGTTTTTGCCAGAAACCATTCGTAGCCCTCCGTCGTTTCATATGGATAGTCAATAGTATTCAAGCTGTGTTTGTTGGCCATAGTCAAGGCACAGTGTTTGGTAGCTGTTGGTTATTCATATGCAGCATAGATAGATGCGTTGGTTTGGGACAGTCGTATAGCCTTGTTGGCCTTAGTCAAGGGCTTGTACGGGTGGGTTCAAATCAACCTGGACAATGACGGGTAGAACGTGACATGTGACTTATGATTTGTTGGCCTTAGTCAAGGTCATAAGAGCATGGGGTAAAAATCACATCGGGAGTTTCAAAAGTACTGAAACTTGCCAGATATGCGCATACCTTCTGGAGTGTGATGACGTGAGCGGATTCCGTCACGTTATCATGCGATGAGAGTTGGATCCCGATTCCCACTGATGAGTTAGTTTACTCCTCGGGTGACCCCGACTAATTCTTCTTTCAGGTTTGGAGGAGAATTTGAGGTACAGTGGGAGGTTTCCAGATTAGATAAATTGGTAACCATTCTGATCTTGGTTAGAGTGCACGCTGAGTGTTTCTTTTCTCTCTCTCTTGGCAGCGACCATTGACCCAACCCTAGACTATGACTCAGTGACCAAGTTGACCGAACCTTCTTAACACTGGCTTTTGGATTATCAGAGTTGCAGACCTCATTGCCACTCCTACTTTTACCCTTTTCTCCAGGACACCCCGTATTACTGCGAACGTCCACTTCTATTGGACAAAACCATCGTATGGTTAGATACGAACTCGAAGGAATTCGAGAATGGTTTCTGGTTCTGGAGAAAACGGATAGGATTATTCAGTTGTCTTTTCCCTTTTACCTTCTCTCAAGTTACGAGTACTCCTTAGTTTAGGAGATAGTACGCCTATTACGCAAATTGGACAGTCTTCTTCCAAACCTTAGGCTGGTGCCGACCGGTAGGGAATGAAGAAACCCAATTAGCCTAAACGGTGTGCAGAAGGTATTAAGATTAAGACAAAGCAAGGGATTAGTAAGAGGGCAAAGTAAATTGCGACTGATATTCACGACCAAACCAAGTATTTCTTCGCCAATCCTAAATCACCTTTGTATTTCTCCAGGACACTCCGTATCACTACGAAGATCCACAGTTTATTGGATAATCCATCGTATGGTTATATACGAACTCGAAAGGAACTTGTTCCAGTTCGGGGATGGATTCTGGTCCAGGAGAAATAGGAATAAGGTTTATTCGGTTGTCTTTTATCTTCACCTTCTCTCGCATTGCGAGTGCTCCTAGGACTAGGACAGTACACCCATTATGCTCATTGGATAGTCTTCTTCCAAACCATAGGCTGGTGCCGAACGGTAGGGAAGGAAGAAAACCAATTGGCCTAAAGGGATGTGCAGAAGGTAATGACTAAAAACATATAAAGGGATTTGGAGAGGTGGCAAAGAATTATACGGTTATAGTTGTGAATCTGGATAATGGTAGAGGCATTACTAGGAATACCAGGATACCCCATCGAAACATTTCAATGTTTCAGTTCAACTGTGTACTGTTAAAAGAAAACTGATTTCCCAATTAACACTTGCTCCAGGGTATGTATTTACCAGGTATGATTCTCACATATGTATGGTTTTACAGATGATGAGTGGGAATAAGTTATTGGGAATTGGGTGATCATCCTCATTATATCGGGATTCGTTGTAATCGGTGATATCTGAGGAGATCATCTGGGCTGTTTGCCGGTCGACAAATATTTGGTTTTGAATATCCGTTGTTGTGCACCAATTTCAAATTGATATATCTGTACGTCTATTTTTATAGAGTGAGATATACCTTTTGATATTATGTCGATGACATTTACCTATATCAGTGGATGGTTAGGTAAGGAGCATTGAACAACGGTGTAATTCTTCTTAACCAAAAGTACAGTTTTCAACCTACGACACACAGTGATTGAGTCGCAAGACTCAAGGGACTTATACAGAGTATTGTATGTTGTCCAGGGTCCATGAGGACAAAGGGGTTAATCCTCGTACTATATTCAGTTTACTTATGACTTCTCTAGTTTTTAGACAGGTGTTTCGTGGAAACACAGTGTCTGAATTTTGAGAAGTTATAGGTATTTGAATAAAGTAGAAAGCCAGGTATTACAAGTATCGGGATTCTTCAAACTGATCGAAGATGTAGATACTTGTGTATGGTATTCAATTGATAGTAATGATTAAGAGAACTTGCTTCTCTTTCGGGTTACTCATAATTGGAAGCATTCCTAAGTTGAGTAACGCTGATCGGCCTCTCTCCACTTAGTTGACATGCACTGGAGACAGCTGCATGATTTGAATCTAGGTTAAATTAAATCAGTGCCTCTGGTTCTATATTGGATATAGAACAGTTCGTATGTTAACGATGTTAAGGTACGGGGAGTTGTCCGTCTTATGCTTAAAACCAGACTCTGGATAACTCAAAGGCACGTTTCTGTAATGGCTGTTTGTGGGTTGACCCAGGCTATGACGAGGGTTGATTTTCTACCATCCGGCAGATCAATAGAAATATTGTTCTAGACTCGCCACAGTTTTATTAAAAAATGGATTTTTCAAAAACAGTAGTGGGAGTATGGTAGAACTGGAAGTGATTCCAGAACCGCAAACGATTACTGAAGATTTGATAAGCAACCTAAAGATTCAATCTGATTTGACATTCCATTGGCCACTCCGCAGATAAGGTGGGTAACTTCAGGCACCCGAGAGGTACTCTGGTAGCCTCAAGGACGGTGACAGGGAAGTTCTTGTTTACCCACACTTGCCATTGTTGTTGTTCCAGACTGCGAGACCCGGCAGGAGGATGAGTATAGCGTCGTTCTAAACTAGCTTTAGAAGTGCACATCTATATGACTCTGCCAGAGGGTTTTCGTAGTCAGTGGGAGCAGCGGAAGCATTGGTGGACATCAGGCTTATGTCTATTTATAGACTAAAGCAGATATAGCGGAGATAGATCATCTGTTTCTGATGTGACAGTCATAGGTTTGACGTCATCAGAATAGGGGATGGATCTGTTGAGAAGGTAGTAGGAAGTGACATTCCTATACTACGATCGGTTATACTTTGGTCGTCACACAGTGTTTTCTCCACATGGGACTTGGACATTATATCAGACATACTGGTTACTAGATCTATGGTTTTAGATCTAGATTTGGGTGGTTTCCCAATCAGGGTACTTTGACAACATTCTAAGAGTATTTAGAATGGACGACTCTTGGCAGGGTAGTATACCTGCAGGTGATGGAGTCACCCTCTCTAAAGGTGTCTTATAGACTAAAGTAGAGAGGGATGCACATGATTGGCAGATCACTTGCTTAGGCAATTGAGTCAATCATGAGATGTCAAGTACCACACCAGATGTTGTTCTTGCAGTAAGTGCAATAAGTTGATATTGTTCCAATCCTGGAGAAACAGTCGGAAGCAGTTTTAGAACATAAGTGGATGTTCTAGGGATATGATAACGACAGCCTCATTTGGGAGGCAGTTATCACTCCAGGCTTCCAAGGTGACATGGACGACAAGGAGGTTGTTAGAGTTATAGTTTTCCTTCAGACGAGGGGCAGTATTTTGGACAGGTGGTCCAAGGCAATACTGAGGGTGGCATGGCGCAGGATACTGATTAAGTTCAGTTGACGATACAGTCTAAGAAGTTTGGATTTGGAGTCATTTATGAGCTCGGTCCCATCAGACATCCAGACATTCTAAGACAGGTATTGCTCATTTCGGGAGATGGCTTTCTCCGCGAACTTGAGATATAGAGAGACATAAAAAGAAACTTCAAGGCGGATCCTCTCACTGAGGCTATTCCTCGAACGCAATAGTTTCGCAAACAGGTTTTGTGCGACTGACTAGTAGAGGAGTTGGGTGTTCGGTATCACACGGGCTGTGAGTATGCGACATCGCAATAATTAGCCTTGAGTGCAAGTGGGAGATTGTTGGAGATAGTGCCCTCAGAGTCAATTATTGGATCACAGGCACGTGATTGCAATGATTGAGGGAGGACCTATCCCGGTAGGACAGTCTTACTCGAGATGATAGTTTGCTATCTGGTTTACCTTTATCATCGTGTACTGCTTTAGGTGACCTGACAGGTCGCTATTGCACGTTGATAGAGCCCCTAGGATTCTTGCTTGACGACCAGCAGTATGAGGGCGATCATATACGTGAGAGCTGGGGTCTATAAGCATATCCTTAAAAGGTCCCTAGTCGTGGGAGTTTCGAGACAGGGCATCGATTCTCCAGAGTAGACTAGTGTATACAGTCGAGACCCCGACGAGGGGCGGTGGCCGGTCTCACAAGCCACTGGTGTCAGTTGGTTCACCTAAGATGTATACAGGTGCTCATTGGGTTATGAGTACACCGGACAGGACTCGCCGGGAACATACTAGTTGGTCTTATACCTGACGTCAGATAGCAGTTCCCAGGTGACATGTGTACAGGTTAGTTCATCGACCTAGGGATCGTCATTTGTCTCGTGTGAGTTCCCACTGTGCTTTGATTAATACCCTACCACGGCTCAAAGGAGTCGTGCAAACAGGTTTTAGTTGGGTACAGTCCCGAGCCACATGGAGGCAGTGAGCGGATCTTCAGGGGTTCGTCTCTCCCGGTATTGGGGGTGAGGTCGCGCTGTGTCTAGGAGAGCCATTACATGAAGTCCTTGGCCAAGGCAGGAGATTTACTGGTAGGTATTCCAGTAGTATCTCAGGGTGTTCTGGGCTACACTCCGACACGACTTGTACCGCTTTTGGGGGTCTGACTTTTACCAACCCCCTAGGCCCGCCATGCGATGCTCATAGACGAACGGACCGGACTGTACGGATATTGTCACTGACAGGCTCAGTAGGGTGTCAGGATGAGCTTGCTCATCGACGTCCCTTTTGGTCAATAGCTGGTGGCCCGTTACGTATTGGCTTATACCTCTGACGTGCTAGTGGTTAAATCCACAGCCATAGTATTGACGAGTCTTTAGAGTCCACCACATTTTCAGTTACTCAGCTTTCGGGCGAAACGCTGTAGAGGCCGTATGGAGATATGGCAGGGTTCGATCAGATACGTGCGGTATTGCACGGATCATGATCGGACGGTTTTTACTAGCCGGCTTTGGCTTAAGCCGGATCTTAGTATTTGATAGTGTAGTTTTGTCTCTTTGCATTTGTATTTCAGTCGGAATACAAATGCGGGTGTGTATGCACAGTATCGGGGTTTTCCTGTAATTTATTATGGGACCAGTTTTCTGGGGTTGCCAGTTTGCATTCCGTTCCGGCCGGTTTTCCTTTGTTCTTTCCCGGCCGGACTTTTCCGATGGAGGGGGTTATTTGCAAGTTTGCAAATAACACTTTGAGGAGGGGGTTTATTGCAAAAGGTTTGATATGATGGAATTTAATGAGTATGGGTTTAGTGGTGGGACCGGCCACTGTTTGAGTGGAATTTGGATATGGCCGGCCACTGTTTGAAGTATGGTGTGTGTGTTGTTTTATTGTGTGGATTAATTTCCTTTAGTAAGGAATGAATTAATTTATGTGTGTGTGCTGGAATTGCTTTGGAGGTGTGCTGTGAAGGAATTGATTAATTCCTTTGGTATTAATTTATTCACACTTTGATTCACAAAATGAGAGAGAGCTTGCTTCATTCTATTTTTTCCAGTGAGCCAAAGTAGTGGCCGAGCTCATTTCTTTGAGGGTTGCTCCATTTCATTTCCTTTGCATGCTCATATTCTCCATCAAGCATCCATGAAATTCTTTGTGCAAAATTCCTCCATCATGGCAACCTCATAAACCCCAAAGAGACCTGCTTGCTACACTATTCTATAGCTTATCTTGGACGCGTCGGCTAGCCAACTTCACGCCCGAGTTGCCTCGGTATTGAGGCGGGAGCTCGTAAAAGATGCAGGCGACGTGGTGCCCTTCCGACGAGGAGATGGAGACCGGACATTCCGCGAGAGATCGGGACGACGACGAGAAGACCGGAGGACTCGGTTCACTCGGTATATCTCTAACCCGTCTCGTAGTTTGCTAGAATAAGTTTAATGGCCCGATCCGGGGTTTAGTGCGCGGTGGTGCCGGTTTGCTAAGTCCGCAAAATTTAAAGTTTATCACCGCTTCCGCATTTGGCCGTCGGGTTGACGGCCGGGGCGCCGCCGTGCACTTACACTCTTCCAACTCACCGCCCCTCCATTGAGGGTAAATACAAACCCAGAGATAGATTTGCTGTCGTCCTTATCGCTCTGGAAGCTCGAATCGGTAAAGGCCTCCATTTGGAGATCTCCACTACCATACACCAAGAACAATTCTTTAGTCCTTCGCAAGTACTTAAGAATGTTCTTCACTGCTGTCCAGTGATTCTCCCCTGGGTTGGATTGATACCTGCTTACAACACTAAGTGCGTAAGCTACATCTGGGCGTGTACATAACATCGCATACATTATAGATCCTACTGCCGAAGCATAGGGTATAATACTCATGTGAGCTCTCTCTTCATCGGTCTTTGGACAAGAATCCTTGGAGAGAGTGACCCCATGGAAAGCGGGTAAGGCACCCCGCTTGGAGTCTTCCATACTAAACCTTTTTAGGATGGTGTCAATGTACCTGGTTTGGGACAATCCCAATAACCTTTTGGATCTATCCCTATAGATCCTTATGCCCAGAATGTACGTGGCATCACCCAGGTCCTTCATGGAGAACCTCAGTGATAAGAAAGATTTGACCGACTGTAGCATAGGAATATCATTTCCTATCAGAAGAATGTCGTCCACGTACAATACGAGGAATGTGACAGCTCTCCCTACAGCCTTCTTATAAACACAAGGTTCATCTGGATTTTTGATGAAATCAAACTCTTTGATGACATCATCGAAACAGATGTTCCAACTCCGTGATGCCTGTTAGTTATATGTATGCCCTAGAGGCCATTACTGTATATAGGATGTATATCGTACTGGATGCTGGGACATATATAGGGAGGACTTTCTTGCTCGACATGATAGTATGCTATCTGGTTGCTCTTTACCTTGACGTGTACACTGATTGTCTCTCTGTTACATGTTGGTAAAGCCCTTAGGATGTGTGCTTGACTACCTGGACTATGATGCGGATCATACTAGTGGGGACATGGTAGTCCATAAGTACATCCTTCAAGGTCCCTAGTCGTGGGTGTATCGAGATGGGGCATCGATATACCAGAGTAGACTAGCGTATACCTTCTCGACCCATACAGATGGGCGATGGATGATCCCATATCCATTGGTGTTTGACATCGGAGATGATATACGGGTGCTCAGTAGAGACTGGGTACACTGGACGGACTCGCCGAGAACTCCCAGATGGTATTATACCTCACGTCAGATGGCAGTTCTCTGGTGACACTGGTACAGAGTAGTCTGTTGACCCAAGATCATCATCATAGAGTCTTGTGTGGTTCCCACTGTGCTTTGATTTCCATCTTACCACGTCCAAGAGGGCGTGCAAAATGGTGGTTTTTGGGTACAGTCCCGAGTCACATGGAGGCAATGAGCGATAGGAGGGGATTAGTCTCTCCCGGTATAGGGGGTTAATGTTGCGCTGTGTTCGATTGGCTATAACAGGAAATCCCTGGCCAGGGTTGCTGAGATTTACTGGTAAGTGTTACCAGTAGTTTCTCGAACAGTTATAGACCTCATATCGACACGACTTATCGAGCTATTGGGGTCTGACGTTTACCACCCCTAGGCGGGATATGCGACATATCAGACGATCAGACCGGACTGTACGGTAGTGTTACTGGTTGGATTCACTGGAGTGTGAGCGGGCTTGCTCGTCGATCTTCAGATCGCTCAATACCCGGGTGGACGTTACGTTTAGCAGACCGCTTGCGACTTGTGGGTGCTTGATATGATCATCACCTGCTGCCGGCGTATTGACGAGTCTTTAGAGTCCTACACAGAGGTTTCCTGGTTCAAGCGAAACGAAATAGGAGCGCATATGAGATATGTGCGGGACCGAGAATAATGCGTGTATGTGATACCGTATTCCATTCTCGCGATGAATGTATCGATTAGGTTATATGCGATATACCCTAGTTATCGAATCAAAGGTTGATTCGATAAGCCGATACATAGGATACTAGTCGGTTATATGCCATATGACCGGATCATTAAATCAAGTGTTGATTTAATGATTTAATGTATAATTATATATTTGATATATTACTTTGCATTAACTAGTATTGGTTCACTTTAAGATGGATTTTCTCACTCGGTTGTGCGCATTATATATGTGATATGATTTTGTGCACTAGCTTGTATCATGTTTGATGATACATGCTTTTTGGTTAAGTGTAAAGTATTAAACCTTGGTTAATGAATAGGTTAGGGTTTATTATTTGTTATTCATTTATCTTATTTAATTATCCATTTATTTATGATAAATGAATAAAAGAAAATGAAATGAAATGGTTGCTAATTTTGGATTCTAGTTGAAGCTTCTTGATCTTTTGACTAAGTGACCATTTTTTCTCTAGCTTGACCCTAACCATTCACTTAACCATGATTGATTCTCTACACGTAACCATGGTTCTAATATGATAAGTATACATTTCTTTTCTAATTTGAATTAACTTATCATAATTAGCTTCTTCTTCTTCTTCATTTCTTCATATGAAGAAAGCTTGCTCCATTAATGGCAAGTGATGAAAAAGAGTGAGAAATCCAAAACTAAAGTCTACCCACTTCCTATTTCTTCATCCTCTACCTCTTGCCAAGTAGTAGAGTGTGTTTTCTTCACAAGTTTTCAAGACTTGGTGAAGGTGGAGCTCGATCTAGTGATGCTTCGACGTAGATCATCTTCGGCACGTCGTCGACGACCTAGCCCGTCCATTCTCCGATGAAGCCGACGCTAGAGCCCGGATTTGATTTGGACAGCGGAGAGGACCTCATCTCGGAGCCGTGGAGGTGGACGACCGGATCTACAAAGGTTGTATTTCCGTATCTCTTAGTTAAGTGTTAACTAGTTAGCTTTTTCGCCTAAACTTCTAGCCGACGATCCGTAGTCGGGTTTCTCGGCACCGTTAAAATTTTAATTTGGCATGATCGATGCCTTGTGAGACCTCACTAGTGTGCCTAGGAACCCTACAGTGGTATCAGAGCCTAGCTAGAGCCTTAGGCGAAGTCCAGACGGAATTTGAAGTCCGATCGAACCGAAAACGCGAACCCAAAATTGCTCTCTGTCCTTTTTCTAAAAACTGGGATTTTTCCAGATTAAAAATTTCCAAAAAATTCAGCAGGGAATTGTATGAGTTACTGTGAAGCACGTGATGATAAATCCACTAAGGAAGCGCGGAACCGCGGCCCCCACCATAGCATTAGCGGCGCTTCCGCGGCCACACTGTAGATTTACACCACGTGGATAGCACAGTAATTCTTGTCTCAGAATGCTGAGTCTTCTGGAAATTTTTATATTTTATTCAAGAGTTGAATTTTCTGGAGTTGTTTTGGGGATTCGATGTTTCGATCGGAGTATCAAATTTTGTCTGTGTGGCTTTCCGGATAATTTTTAGAATATGTTAAAAAGTTCGACCGGATGTAAATACCCAATTTTTCCCCTGTCGGGAAATTTCCAAGTGTTGGATTTTTCTATAGTTTAACGACGTTCTAAGTAGTGCAAGTAACGCGATGGACCCTCTAGAAGACAACAAACCTTAACTCGATTATGTGACCGTCTTGAACTGCCCTTTGAACCTTCGGGTTTGGGGCAGTACGGCGTGCCACATGTGAGGCGTTGGCTTGACCCTTCTACGGCTGGACCGTTGGTACTGAGGCACGAACTGAATGTTGTTAGACTTATTTCATGTGTTGGATCTGTATCGGGAAAAATTGGGTGTTCGATTGTTCGATCGGAAAGTTTGACATTTTCTATTTATCCGGAATGGGATACAATAATTGGAATTCACAAGAAGTTATGAGATAACTGAATGAATGTTATAAACATAGCACTTTAGTCTCACTTGATCGGTTGCCACGGAATTTTGATGCGATCAAAAGTCCGTCGCAATCACGTAGCGTACGCGGATATTCGCCGGGTAAACTTAATAGACAGCCTCACTCCATAGCCCCGACCAAGTGACTGTAGGAGAACCCCGTCGCCGAAAGCATCCGTTCGGGTGCTCGCGGCAGCGGTGTTCCGCCTTGGTGCACTTCGTCGACGGTATCGGGGGTGCGGCCGCCTACTGAAGTTTACGACGAGTATTCGATCAGAATGTCGGGAATCTTGTTGAATTGCCCGACTTGATATTGAAAAGAGTTTTCGATAATGAGACTAAAATGCGGGGTTTATAATTGTTAGGCATGCGATGTCTAAGCAATTCATTTGGTCAGGCATGCGATGTCTGAGGAGGTTGCGGATTCCAACTGTTGTAGTTTTACACTTTCTTTTCTGTGACCGTAAGTGTAATATGTGATATCGCCGGTTTCGTTGCTATATGTCAACGACAATTGGGATGCACATATTTACTTACGTTGATGACATGTGATGTTATGTGTTGCTGGATATGTTATATTGGATCGTCGTGTTTGAATAGCCGGGGATTTTTATGTGAGATGAGTGTTTTTCATTTTCATTCATGTAAAAACTTGTATGTAATATTCTTTTATTGGGGCGCTTCCAGGTTGCGGAAGTTGTCACCCTTTGTATATTATTTACTTTTCCGCACTAGGATAGACCAAAGGAGGAGGGCATAAGTAACCGGGTTCTGGAGTCCAGTGGGAGACCAACTCGAGGAATCGAGTCCGGGTCTCCTAACTCTAGAATTGGTAGGGTTGCTTGCCGCTCTCGTAGGGGTCTTGGGGTGTGGGTTTGGCTATTCATCACGACCGTGGAATCCGTGTTTTATACTGGCTCGTATTGAAAACACGGACGTCCTAGTATATCCAATATTTCATATGATTCTTCTGCTGCGATATCTGTGATGTGATCATGTGATGTTCTGTGATAGATACAGTATATAGTATATATGATATATTATATAGGCGTTACTTATGTTTTACACCCGCGCTAGCCCTGCCCTGCTCTGCCGTTAGTTACCTAACCTAACGGTGCACGAGGGGACATCGAGGCGAATGCGGATGGCATAAGTGTACGTTGTATTTATCTGTGATGTTTAGGTACTTATATGATGGGACTTCATTAATGTGATTAATGAAATAAAAGAAACCTAAGATGTTGTAGAATCGAATTTCAAAATAAAACAGGTAGCTACAGTTTTTGCTTTGCACAGCGGTATATGTGATATATCCTGCACCTTATTCGATAAGGAAAGGACCGAGATCCCTTCACCGGGAGTGACTCCTTTAGCAATAACTGGCAGATGCTACACACTCGGTTTGTCTTTTGATTGCTTTTAAGTGTTTTTGCTTTGCACAGCGATATATGTGATATATCCAGCACCTCATTCAACGAGGAAAGGACCGACGATCCCTTCACCGGGAGTGACTCCTTTAGCAAAACTAGAAAAGCCTCAAAAGCACTCCATTTTAAAATCATTCGATCCTACAACGATATCAAGTTCATTACGCAATAGGTTTTCAGAAAAACCTGTCGTAGCCCTCCGTCATTTCAGATAAATCCTGTTTAGTATTCGTGCTGCGTTTGTTGACCTTGTCAAGGCGCAGTGTGCGGTAGCTAACCAGTATTTATCTGCTTATGCATATGATGCAGATTGGGTTAGGGTAGTCGTGCGGCCTTGTTGACCTTGTCAAGGGTCGTGCGGGTGGGTTTGATTCAATCAAGAAATGACGGGTTGAACTTGACTTGCGGTCTATGGTTTGTTGACCTTGTCAAGGTCATAGATCGTTCGGGGCAAAATATTATCGGGAATTTCAAGTGTTGAAATTTGCAATGAGATTGCATACCTTCTATGAGATAGTTGGATCCCGATACCCGCTGCGAGTAAGAGTTAGTCCTGGGAGAGTTTTATTCATTACAATTAGCCGATCAAGTAGGTGTCTAGAAAGGTGTCAACGGGGTTACGCCTCTGGGAAAACGATGTTTACATTAATTAGGTTCGTGCGAAAGCACGAGGGACCTCCCTCAAAGTACCGACACTGGCCTGGCTGAAAGATTGGCGAACTTGTAGTGTGTAATTAATCCCGGCTAGTCTTTCCTTTTAGGGTTTGAAGGAAGATTTGATAAAAAGCAGTGGGAGCCATCCTGTTTAGATAAAATAATAACCAATCTATTCTTGCAAGAGCGCACGCTGAGTGTTTTCTTCTCTCTCTCTCCAGGTAGCGACCATATCACGCCTTAATCAAGATAATAATACGGATTATTGACCGAACCCGCTTGTTATACTGAGCTGGGGAACGTTGGTCCCGCTCCAACTTATAATTGTTATAAGACAGAGCAAGAAATTGGGGAATACCAGATTTCCCGTGCCGCCCAAACGAAGAGAGTGCATGCTGATGCATCATCTTCGGGTGTGTTCATTACAAAGAACTGTTTCTCCGTATCCTCTATGTCCTGGGTATGTGATACCAGATCAGGATCCCAGATATGTAATCTGTTACATAGGGCTACAGAAAGGTAGAGAACTGAGAACGGGTGATAAGTTTCAGGAGGCAGAAAACGGGGCAAGAGTTGCAGCCATGTATGTCGGTCACTGTCACCCTGTATTACCGATACATTGATTCTGAACGAATGTTATTAGATACCGAACCTGATATACAAAATCATATCTGTCTCTTTATTAGTAAAGAAACGATAAAATTTTGTATTGTTGGATAATGTTTTGAACATTTCCTATATCAAAAGTTGATCGGTTCAGGCACGTTATCTAAAAGCATTGACGTTCTAAATCAAACTACAGTTCTTAGTATACGGAACACACACAAGAGGAAGAATTCAGAAATGAACGAATCCTTCTTGAGGTATTGTAGACTAGGTCAGATCAATGCGACCCGACTGGCTAGAGTTACATAAAGATGCATATTTAAATTAGTTTGAACTTACATCTTGTGAAACTCGCCAGTCATGTCACAAAGATAAGATGACCATAGCTCCGTTTACTGGAAACAGAGAAAGAGTTATTGAACTCTTAGGATGATACATGTTGATGTATGTAGGTCCCCAGTCTACAAATGCCGGGAATGGTTCTTTATACTTCATTACGTTCTCTGATGATCTTTCGAGTTTCAGACCTATGTTCCTGTTGAAACAAAAGTCCGAACCTTTTGAGATATTCACAGAATATAAGTTAGAAGTAGAGAACCAAAATACGGGTATAAGTATTATGTCCTTTGATGTGATCAAGGAGGAGAATACTTGAACACGGAAATCCTGGACTATTCTAAAGGAGAATGAGATTCTCTCTCAGCATTACTCCTCCGTATACACCATGGCACGATGGTATATCGGGGCGGAGCAATCACACCCTATATGATATGGTGTGCTCTATGATGAGTATTACTGAGTTACCTATTTCCTTTTAGGGGTTATGCACTAGAGAAGCTGCATACCTATTGAATAGGTTCGAATCAAATCAGTTGCCTACCACTCCATATGAGATATGGTATAGGAAGAGCCCATGTCTTAAGTCAGTTAAGAGTTGGGGTTGTCCGGCCTATGTCTAAAAGCAAAATCTGGACAAGCTCGAGGCAAAGTCTGTTACGTAGAACTGGAAAGGTTCCAGCTATACAAACTACAGCTGATGATTTGATAGAACCAAAGGATTCAGTAAATTCCAACGAACCTCAGCCTCTCCGCCGATCTAGTAGGGTTCCTCACCCACCTGAGAGATACTTCGGTTACTCTATGACAGTGGGAGCGAGGATTGCATCATGAGATGATGACCCAACTAGTTTCGAGCAGGCCATCAGGAGTAAGACTCTGTAAGAATGGCTGGATGCTTAGCGATCTGAGATGGAATCCTTATACACCAACAAAGTATGGACTTTAGTTGCTATATCTGAAGGGTTAAATTCCCATCAGGAGCAAGTATATCTTGAGAAGATTACTTGGTGTAGATGGAAAAGTTGAGACTTTCAAAGCTAGACTTGTTAAAGTTTTCGTCATTGACCAGGCGTGGATAATGATGAAACCTTTTTCCAGTATCTATGCTTAAGTCCATTCAGATCCTACTTGCCACGGCTACATACCATGACTGCGATATCTGGTGGTTGGGTGCCATGACTGCTTTTCTAAATGTTGTTTTAGAAGAGAACGTCTATAAGTACACAGCCAGAGGGCTTCGTAAACAGTGGGAGCAGCGGAAACGTGTGCAAGATGTTTTATATAATGAAGCAGGTATCGCGGAGTTGGAACATCTGTTTTTGATGAATTAGTCAAAGAGTTTGACATCATCAAAATGGTAGATGAACCTTGTATAAACAAAAAGGTAGTAGGGAGTATGGTGACGATCCTCGTAGAGTACGTGGATGACATACTCTTGATGGGGAAGGAGTTTCCTATGCTACGCTCGGTGAATCTCCGCTTATCACCATAATTCTCCATATAGGATCAAAGTGATACCTCCTGAATCCTGGATTTTGGATCTATGAGATAGATCTAAATGGATGTTAGGATACTCACTAGCTGTAGTGAGATAGTATCAGTTGATCCTGGGGAGAATCACTGGAAGGGTTCCAGGGTGATAAAGACGACTGAATGTCAGTCGCAGGCATTGTCTTTACCCTCAGTAAAGGGACGGTATGTTGGAAGAGTTCCAAGCCAGATACCGTGACATACTAGACGATCAAGGCAGGATACATCGCTACTTAAGATGCTACCAAAGAGGATGTTTGGGTGTATATTAGTTCATGAGATGAACTATGTTCCTACCATTGTGAGACAATGGAGTTGTGGCTCATGCCGAGGAACGCCGGTCCCATCAGTGATACAGACATATTCTAAGGCAGTATCACTTGATCATGGAGATGGTTGATCTCCAAGGGATCGAGGTTAGGAGAGTCGACTCAGAGGACAAACACAGCGGATCCACTCACGAAAGGCCTTTTCCCAGAGAGAGACTTTTATGGGATGGTTGAGTATGAGATACTGCAACCACTGCTACAGATGGCCCTAGTGCAAGTGGGAGATTGTTAGTTATATGTATGCCCTAGAGGCCATTACTGTACATAGGATGTATATCGTAGTGGATGCTGGGACATATATAGGGAGGACTTTCTTGCTCGACATGATAGTATGCTATCTGGTTGCTCTTTACCTTGACGTGTACACTGATTGTCTCTCTGTTACATGTTGGTAAAGCCCTTAGGATGTGTGCTTGACTACCTGGACTATGATGCGGATCATACTAGTGGGGACATGGTAGTCCATAAGTACATCCTTCAAGGTCCCTAGTCGTGGGTGTATCGAGACGGGGCATCGATATACCAGAGTAGACTAGCGTATACCTTCTCGACCCATACAGATGGGCGATGGATGATCCTATATCCATTGGTGTTTGACATCGGAGATGATATACGGGTGCTCAGTAGAGACTGGGTACACTGGACGGACTCGCCGAGAACTCCCAGATGGTATTATACCTCACGTCAGATGGCAGTTCTCTGGTGACACTGGTACAGAGTAGTCTGTTGACCCGAGATCGTCATAGAGTCTTGTGTGGTTCCCACTGTGCTTTGATTTCCATCTTACCACGTCCAAGAGGGCGTGCAAAACGGTGGTTTTTGGGTACAGTCCCGAGTCACATGGAGGCAATGAGCGATAGGAGGGGATTAGTCTCTCCCGGTATAGGGGGTTGATGTTGCGCTGTGTTCGATTGGCTATAACAGGAAATCCCTGGCCAGGGTTGCTGAGATTTACTGGTAAGTGTTACCAGTAGTTTCTCGAACAGTTATAGACCTCATATCGACACGATTTATCGAGCTATTGGGGTCTGACGTTTACCACCCCTAGGCGGGATATGCGACATATCAGACGATCAGACCGGACTGTACGGTAGTGTTACTGGTTGGATTCACTGGAGTGTGAGCGGGCTTGCTCGTCGATCTTCAGATCGATCAATACCCGGGTGGCCGTTACGTTTAGCAGACCGCTTGCGACTTGTGGGTGCTTGATATGATCATCACCTGCTGCCGGCGTATTGACGAGTCTTTAGAGTCCTACACCGAGGTTTCCTGGTTCAAGCGAAACGAAATAGGAGCGCATATGAGATATGTGCGGGACCGAGAATAATGCGTGTATGTGATACCGTATTTCATTCTCGCGATGAATGTATCGATTAGGTTATATGCGATATACCCTAGTTATCGAATCAAAGGTTGATTCGATAAGCCGATACATAGGATACTAGTCGGTTATATGCGATATGACCGGATCGTTAAATCAAGTGTTGATTTAATGATTTAATGTATAATTATATATTTGATATATTACTTTGCATTAACTAGTATTGGTTCACTTTAAGATGGATTTTCTCACTCGGTTGTGCGCATTATATATGTGATATGATTTTGTGCACTAGCTTGTATCATGTTTGATGATACATGCTTTTTGGTTAAGTGTAAAGTATTAAACCTTGGTTAATGAATAGGTTAGGGTTTATTATTTGTTATTCATTTATCTTATTTAATTATCCATTTATTTATGATAAATGAATAAAAGAAAATGAAATGAAATGGTTGCTAATTTTGGATTCTAGTTGAAGCTTCTTGATCTTTTGACTAAGTGACCATTTTGTCTCTAGCTTGACCCTAACCATTCACTTAACCATGATTGATTCTCTACACCTAACCATGGTTCTAATATGATAAGTATTCATTTCTTTTCCAATTTGAATTAACTTATCATAATTAGCTTCTTCTTCTTCTTCATTTCTTCACATGAAGAAAGCTTGCTCCATTAATGGCAAGTGATGAAAAAGAGTGAGAAATCCAAAACTAAAGTCTACCCACTTCCTATTTCTTCATCCTCTACCTCTTGCCAAGTAGTAGAGTGTGTTTTCTTCATAAGTTTTCAAGACTTGCTGAAGGTGGAGCTCGATCTAGTGATGCTTCGACGTAGATCATCTTCGGCACGTCGTCGACGACCTAGCCTGTCCATTCTCCGATGAAGCCGACGCTAGAGCCCGGATTTGATTTGGACAGCGGAGAGGACCTCATCTCGGAGCTGTGGAGATGGACGACCGGATCTACAAAGGTTGTATTTCCGTATCTCTTAGTTAAGTGTTAACTAGTTAGCTTTTTCGCCTAAACTTCTAGCCGACGATCCGTAGTCGGGTTTCTCGGCACCGTTAAAATTTTAATTTGGCATGATCGATGCCTTGTGAGACCTCACTAGTGTGCCTAGGAACCCTACAATGCCTGCTTTAACCCATATATGGATTTAAGCAATTTACATGCTTTCCCGCTGCTCCCACTATCAATGAAGCCCTCTGGCTGATCCATATAAACGCATTCTTCCAAATTTCCATTTAGAAATGCGGTTTTAACGTCCATCTGCCAGATTTCATAGTCGTAGTGAGCAGCAATAGCAAGTAGGATCCGAATGGATTTAAGCATGGCTACGGGAGAAAAAGTCTCGTCATAGTCCAAACCTGGTCTTTGACGAAAACCCTTCGCCACAAGTCTTGCCTTATAGGTCTCTACCTGCCCATCTACACCAATCTTTCTTTTAAAGATCCATTTGCACCCCACAGGTTTCACCCCAGGGGGTACAACGTCCAAAGTCCATACTTTGTTGGTGTACATAGACTCCATTTCGGATCTCATGGCATCCAGCCACTTCACAGAGTCTTTACTCGTGATAGATTGCTGAAAACTGGTAGGATCATCATCATCCATGATGCAATCTTCTCCGTTACCATCAATGAGGAAACCGTAGTACCTCTCTGGTGGGCGAGAAGTCCTACAAGACCTACGGAGTGGCCGAGGTTCTTCAGTTTCTGCTGCAACAGCCGGTTCAACCAAATCGTCATTTGTAGTTTGTGTCTCTAGAACCTCTTCTAGATCCACCACCTTGCCATCATCTTTATCTGTGAAAAACTCTTTTTCCAAGAATGTGGCATACTGTGAAACAAACACTTTTTGTTCCTCTTTGTGGTAGAATAGATATCCATAAGAATTCTTTGGATATCCCACAAAGTTACATAAGACTGATCGTGTCTCGAGTTTGTCCGGATTCTGCTTTTTAACATAGGCCGGGCAACCCCAAATCTTAATTCTCTTAAGAGATGGTCTCTTCCCATGCCATATCTCATATGGTGTGGTGGACACGGCTTTGGTTGGAACCCTGTTCAGTAGAAATGCTGCAGTCTCCAATGCATGCCGCCAAAACGAAACGGGTAACTCAGCGTCACTCATCATGGACCGGACCATATCTAATAGGGTCATATTCCTTCGTTCTGACACACCGTTGTGCTGTGGTGTGTAAGGAGGGCTGAGCTGAGAGAGAATCCCATTCTCTTTTAAGAAGTTTGCAAATTCTGCACTGAGATACTCACCACCTCGATCTGATCGAAGCATCTTGATACTCAAGCCGGTTTGTTTTTCTACTTCTTGTTTATATTCAATGAATTTCTCAAAAGCTTCGGACTTGTGCTTTAATAGAAATACATGACCGAATCTTGAGAAATCATCAGTGAATGTAATGAAGTACGAAAAACCGCCTCTAGCCTGTGTAGACATTGGCCCACATACATCACTATGTATGAGTCCCAGGAGCTGAGTAGCTCTTTCTCCGTGTCCGGTAAACGGAGTTTTGGTCATTTTACCCTTGATACAAGACTGGCAAGTCGCATAAGATTTATATTCAAAAGAATTTAAATATCCATCTTTGTGTAACTTGTTTAGTCTTGTTTCATTAATATGACCAAGTCTACAGTGCCAAAGAAAAGCTTCATTTAGTTCTGAAAGTTTTCTTTTATTAGTGTGTTGTATACTGAAAACTGTGTGTTGATTTAGGACATATATTCCGTTGTTAAGCGTACCATACCCAACCAACATTTGATTCAGGTTAATGTTCATAACATTATTCTGCAATACAAAATTATATCCTTCATTGTCCAACAAAGAAACAGATATTGTATTACATAGCATACTTGGTACAAAATAACATGGATTCAAAACCAAAATACATCCAGATGGCAACCCCAAGTGATACTCTCCCACTGCGACTGTATGTACATTGGAACCATTTCCAACGTGGAGAGTATGGTCACCTGTCTTCAAAACCTTGCTATTTTTCAGCCCCTGCATAGAATTGCAAATGTGAGAACCTGAACCGGTATCCAATACCCAGGAAGCAGAGTTTATAGAAAAAAAGTTTTCAGTCACAAACGCACCTGAAGTAGAAGCATCAACATGCTTCTTTTTGAGATTCAAGTATTCTGTGCAGTTGCGCTTCTAATGTCCTGTCTTGTGGCAGTGAAAACATTCGCCCTTCCCTGAGTCTCCAGCCTTGGACTTTCCCTTTCCCTTCACCTTTTTAATTCCGCCCTTAGGATTAGTGGGTTTCTTCTTTTTCTTTCCCTTGGCCTTGGCTTTCGGGCGAGAAGAGGAAGACTGTCCAATAGTCATAACGGGAGTTTTTGCTAACTTCATAGTGCTCTCTGCACTCCTTAACATATTAAGGAGTTCAGGGAGGTCCTTCTCCATGCCATGCATGTTGAAGTTCACTATGAACTGAGCAAAGGTGGAGGGGAGGGACTGCAGAATAATATCTATATATTGTTCATTGTCCATTGTCCATCCAAGGTCCTCAAGCTCTTCTATAAGAGCTATCATCTTCAGAACATGGTCTCCTACTGGTGTGCCAGGGGCCATTCGCATCTGAAACAATTTCTTTGATGCTTCGTATCGTAATACGCGGGATTGCTCCCCATACAACTCCTTTGTATGGAGCAATATACCGTGAATGTCCATGTCCTCATGCTGCTTTTGATGTGTGTTATCCATTGATGCAAACGCGAGGCATGTGGCCGTGGCACAGTCAGCGTCCCATGTCTTGCGGACTTCAATGTCCGCAACTGAGGATTTTGGACCAGGGACGGGCGGGGCTGAAGCCGTGAGGACATATGATACTTTATCATAAGTCAAGGCGATTTTCAGATTCCTCAGCCAGTCTTTATAGTTGGTCCCATTCAGTTTGTTTTTATCTAGTAAAAGCTTGAGTCCAGTCATGGGTATCTGCCATTAAGAGAGAGAAAAGAATACACTCAGCGAAAGCTCTTGCATAGAATAGATTGGTTATTATCTTGTCTAATCGATGTTTCCCACTGCTTTTATCGAGTTTTTCTTTCAAACCTTAAAAAGAAAAACTAGCCAGGATTAATTACAGTCTACAACTTCGCTAACCGTTTAGCCAGGCCAGAGTCGGTACTTGAGGGAGGTTCCCCGTGCTTTCGCACGGACCTAATTTGAGTAAACCTCGTTTTCCCAGAGGCGGAGCCCCGTTAACACCTTTCTAGACACCTAATGAGTTAGCTAATTGTAAACTGCAAAACTCTCCTAGGAGCAACTATTGCCCACAGTTGGATCAGGATCCAACCATCACATGGAAGGTATGCAATCTCATTGCAAATTTCAACTATTGAAATTCCCGATGTGGTTTTTACCCCTGGCACTTATGACCTTAACTAAGGTCAACAAATCATAAGTACCAGTCAAGTTCTACCCATCATTTCTTGATTAATTAGACCCACTCATATGACCCTTAACTAAGGTCAACAAAGTCATAAGAATGTCCTAATTAATCTGCATCATATGCAATGTAGGAAGACATCACTTAGCTACCGTACACTACGCCTTAACTATAGTCAACAAACGTAGCATGAATACTAAGTACTCTACTTCCTAAAATGACGGAGGGTTGCGGATGATTTTTAAGAAAATCTTTAACGCTTTGAACTTGATATCGTTATAGAATCAAAATGGTTTTCAAAAGGAGTGGCTTAAGCTCCGCAGTTTTGAAATATAGCTTTTTCATAAAAAGCTGAGTGGTTTTTCAAATCCGATTCTACAACATCTTTTTAGGTTTATTTTCTTTACATTAATCACATTAATGTAATCCCATCATTTAAGTCCTTCAGCCAATCACAGAAAAGAAACGAAAATAACACGTACGCTTATGCCATCCGCATTCGCCGCAATGTTCCGTTATGCACCGTTAGGTTACTTAACTAACGGCATACCGGGACGGGACTAGCGCGGGTGTAAAACATAAGCAACGTCTACTATATATCATCTATATAATATGTCATTCGTCTCAGATATCACAGAACACAGGCAGCAGAAATATAGATATAACGTGGGATATACTAGGACGTCCGTATTTAGTATTTAGCCAGAATAGAAAATACGGATTCCACAGTCGCGATGAATAGCCAAGCCCACACCCTGGAACCCTACGAGAGCGGCAAGTGACCCTGCTAATTCTGGAGTTTAGGAGATCCGGTCTCGACTCCTCGAGATGGCCTCCCACTGAACCCCAGAACCCGGTCACCTGTGCTCCCCTCCTTAGGTCCATCCTAATGCGGAAAAGTAAATAATATATACAACACTGGTGACACAACCTCAACCCGGAAGTGCCCCAAATAAAAGAATATTACATTACATTTGAATTAACATGAATGAAAATATAAAAACTCTCATCTCACATAAAACCCCCGGCTATTCAAACGCGACAATCCTGCACATCATATCTCAGCAACACATAATATCTCATATCATCAACGTAAGTAAGTATGCATACCCCAATTGTCGTTGATGTATAGCAACGAAACCGGCGATATCGTACATACTACACTTACGGTCACAGAAAAGAAAGTGTAAAACTGCAATATCTGGAATCCACATTCTCTTTAGACATCTCAAATGCAAAATATCACATATTCCGTATTTCATGTCTAGTAATATGAATTCCATACATTGCATCACATTCCGGATAAACAGACAGTATCGAAGTTTTCGAACGAACGACCAAATACCAAGGATTCACTAAAGCCCAACACTTGAGCAGAGTTCAAACACCTGGAGTGTGACACAGTAGTAGCGGTCCAGCCGTAGAAGGGTCAAGCCAACGCCTCACATGTGGCACGCCGTACTGCCCCAAACCCTAAGGTTCAAAGAGCAGTTCAAGACGGTCACATAATCGAGTTAAGGTTTGTTGTCTTCTAGAGGGACCACCACAAAAAGACTTACACGTATTTCCAAAGTATTTAAACCCCGTGAATAGTGAGCAAATGATATTCGTTTAAACACTTCAATACTTTCTTATTTACCCGGAAAAGCTACGAAATGAAAATACCGATCAAAATAACGCGTCCAAAACCATGTCCAAATAATACAGTACAACATTCAGATTAAACATACCTAAAATACTATACAAGCAAAAATATGAATTACAGTGAAATCCCCATGCAATAATACTAAAGTAAGGCCGCGGAACCGCGGCCTAAGCAAGGATTTGCCGCGGTTCCGCTGCCACATTAACTGTTCATGTTTTCGTATTTCACCATAATTCTTAGATTTACCTGCTGTATTTTGTAAGTATTTTTAATTCTGAAAAAGGTCAGATTTTAGAATTTGTCCAGAGAGGGTCCAAGAAAACCGTATTTTTGTCCGATCGGGATTTTTACTTCGTAAAAGCATTGCCTAATGTTCTAGGTCGGCTCTGATACCAATGTAAGGTTTGCCTAGCACCCTATAAAGAGTTTTGAAGCATCACATGTCTCAAAGTATGTATTTTTAAGGTGCTAAACAAACACGCAAAGGAATCGATCCTAGAAAATTAGGGTTACGAAACTTTAAGCTAATAAAAATTAGGGTTTGAAGGCTACAACCTTTGTAGCTCCCCTTTTGCTTGACTCCTTGATCTCTAGGGTGTTGGAAGAAGGTCCACTTGTAGTCCTCTTTCGTCCACGACGATCCACCCGAAGTTTCCCGTCCAAGCTTGCAACTTTGGAAAAGCAAAGAGAACACTCTAATCAAGTTGGCTAGACTTGAGTAGAATGATGTTGTGGCTAAGGATCTCACTTCAAAAACCTTTCTTTAATTGTGTTTAACTCACTAGAAAAAACTAGAGAGGAAAAGATGAAGGAGGATGAAGATGGTGGCTATTTTTAACAAGAGGTGAAGAAAATTAACCCTTAGTTCTTAAGAAAAAGAAATATATATCACTATATATATTTATTTCCTTCTTGCATTCAACCATGATTAAATGATGGAGAGTTAATTTAACTTGGGTTTTAAATGATAAAGAGAAGGATAACCCTAGGTTAGTGGTAGTTGAGCTTGGTTAGGTTAGAAGAAGAATGTAGAAGCCAGAATGATTATCCTTTCCTTTTCATTTTGTTTTAAAACCAAAATTAAATAATAATCCATAATTTAATCCATGGTGTGAGTCTTATATTTCCACCATTTCCATATGCTAACAACCAGGATGGATGGGTGTATGTATGTATGCATGTATGCACATCCACATGTGCATGAAACTAGAATGAAAGAATGAAACACATGCATGCATGCATACATCCATCAAACCCTAGAAAGGTTTCAAGTGAGAAAACTAATGGTTAGATGATAAATCAACACTTAACTTATCAAACCGGTCATATCTCATATGACCCCACCAAAAGCAGGCCACCCGATCAATGTTCGGTATCATATACGCACATTTTAATCGGGTGCATGCGCATATCGCATACGCGCACCACAACGTTTCGCCTGGACTGGGTAACTTCTTTGTGGGACTCTAAGACTCGTCAATACGCCGGCAGAGGGTGATGATCATATCAGGTACCCTCAAGCCGCAAACGGTCAGCTAAACGTAACAGCCACCCGGGTATTGAGCGATCAGAAGAAAACAAGCGAACCTGCTACAACTCCCGTCGAGCCATCCGGCAACACTACCGTACAGTCCGGTCTCTTCGTCAGATATGCTGCATATCGAGCCTAGGGATGGTCACGTCGACCCTAATAACTCAATAAGTCATGCCGGTGAATGGTCTATAACAGATCGAGAAACTACCGATAACACTTATCAGCAAATCTCAGCAGCCCTGTCCAGGGACTTACTGATATAACCAGTCGGGCACAGCACGGCATCAACCCCCAATACCGGGAGAGACAAAAACCCTCCTATCGCTCATTGCCTTCATGTGTCTCGGGACTGTACCCAACGGCCACCTGTTTGCACGACTCAGTAGAGCCGTGGTAGGGTGGCAATCAAAGTACAGTGGGAGAGCACACAAGACTCCATGACGATCTCGGGTCTACAGACTAACCTGTACCAGTGTTACCTGAGAACTGCTATCCGACGATAGATATAATTCCATATAGGAGTTCTCGGTGAGTCCGTCCAGTGTACCCAGTCAGCACTGAGCACCCGTATATGATCTTGATGTCAAACATCGATGAATGTGGGAATATGCATCGCCCATCGCATGGGTCTAGTATCATATACGCTAGTCTACTCTGGTATATCAATGCCCCATCTCGATATACCTTCGACTAGGGACTTTCCAGGATATGCTTATAGACTACAGATGTCCCACTAGTATGATCTCCATCATAATCAGAGCAGTCAAGCCAATATCCTCAGGGCTTTATCAGCATGTATGAGTGAATAATAAGCATGATCAAGTCAATATGTCAGATAAAGAAGAACCAGATAGCATACTATCATATTGAGCAAGAATGTATACTGAATATATATATATACATGTACAGATACATCCACTATCACATAATGGCCTCTAGGGCATACATATATCCAACAGCTGGTAATCAAGCAAAGATCCTAAAGGCTCCACTAATGTGCATAGGTGATATACTAAAATAAACACATGTACACATTGAAGTAGAAACAAACCAAGTAGCATATTACTATTTTGAGCAAGATTGTATATACAAGGTGAATATCCCAAGCTTCCATTAAGTAATATACAAACTAGTATGATACAGTAATGGCCTCAAGGGCATATACACTAACATCAATGTCCCTAACCAAGCAATATCATATCTATAAGTGTGTTGTGCGTGACATAGCAATTATTGACGGTGTGTGTAGCATACAATCAGTGCTCGTGCAACATGAATCGTCAATAATATGTGTAGTGTCCTAAGGATACTAGTCCAAACACAACAATATCTAAGTAATAGGGTAAATGCGCAATTCTAAATATGACATAGAATATGCGACAAGTAATAAAGTCTCTAGCGCTGACGCATAACGCCATGCGATCGATTCCCCCGTAGATGTTAAATCTACTCACCAACGCTCCTGACTAAGTGAAGCCTACCACCTGTTTTCCCTTGTCGTAGCGTCCGAAGTACCCGCTTGCGAACCTAAAATTTCACAAACACATCACATAAGCAAATATCCTGCATCGACAAAAAGACATCGAAACACAAGAATAACGCCCTGAAAATTACACTGCGCGCTTAGTGCATCTATCGCGCACGATATCGGCCAAAAACCCAAATCGGGGTCGCTAAACTACAAAACACAAATCTAGACCCCGATCGTCCCGATCGCGCAACACAACACAAAAATTACAAGGAATACAATAGATATAACCTCGCAACGACCAATCGAACCCAGGTTGGAAAAACCCCAAAATCTAGTAAGCAACCTATCGCAATATTTCGCACTAGTTTCAAGCTAACGCATATCTAGCGATTATAAACACCTTAAAATAGCTTAACTAAGCTATATAAACCATGTATAAATTTTTTACACTTGCTAAATAAATTTTAGCAAAAACCTAGTAAGCAAAATCGCATAATTAAACAAAGTGTTAATTAGCAAAAATTAACATTTTCTACTAGGTTAATCTTCTCCAAAACACAAATTAACACTTCAAATAAACATTAAACACATAAATCAAGTTTTATCCTAACTAGATTATCATAAAAATCAAGTCTTGAATTTCAATCATGAAATTAAAAGCTTAAATAAACAATTAATATGCTAATTAGTAATTTAGAAACAACAAAAAGGATTAGAGTTAGCGTTTTATAACTCCACAAAATATCAAAACCAAGAAACCAAACTCATCATCTTTTCCTCCAAAATGATGATTTGAATGAAGATCCAAGCTACTTTTGTGAAGAAGAAAGAAGGAAAATGAATATATTTGAGTTTTTGTGAATTTTTGTGAAGAAAATGTTAGGAAAAAGAGTAATAAATGCTAATTGCCACCTTTACACCTTTTCTTTTCTTTTTAAAATAATTCCTTTTGCACTCCAAAAATATCTAGATATTTAAAAAGATGTTTCCAAAATATTCTAGTGACAAAAATTAATTTATTCACAACAGAATTTTTTTTCCGATTTACGTGCACAAAATACCGCTTAAAATAATATTTTATTTCGGAAAAATTCTATCTGAACCAAAACCTCCCAAATACCCCTAAAGTTCGCGCACAAGCTTTATTTTAGCTAAAAAAAGTGCCGGCAAGTTTATACGGACGTTTGATCGAAATCGGGTTAAAACGGAAAATACCGACAATTTTTCCCTAAAACAGGAAAATTCGCAAAACGATTTCTGAAACATTACAATCTCCCCCCTTATAAAAATTCGTCCCCGAATTAAAATATTTTACTAAGCGTACCTTCAAAGAGAGGATTACTAAACTCTCATATCTCGTTCGCAGCCTCCCAAGTGATTACCTCACTATACGGCTACGTCCAAGAAAAACCCTTCACAGATGGCAAGACCCTTGACCGAAGTTTCTCCACCCGCCTAACCATTAACACAATTGGCTGCTGGTGAACAAAAGATCGCGTCCAAGAAAAATGGTCTGGTGCTGAATCATGTGAGAAAGGTCATGAAGGTAATTGCAAAGTATCGACACAAGAAATACGGGGTGAATACTCAATAATCTGGGCGGAAGTGCCAAATTAAAGGAAACGGAACTAACTCACTTTAAGGATCTCGAAAGGACCTACAATTCTGGGTAAGCTTCCCAAAACTCAACACGTCCTTCATCGGAAAAATCCGTAGGAATACATGATCTCCCACTGCGAACTCGAGCCTGCGATCATCATAGTTGGCATAAGACCTCTGTCCGCACAGGACTGTCATCATCCTCACCTGAAACAGCTGTATCATTTCCGAAGTCTCTAGACTAGCTGGGGTCCAAAAATCTTACTACGCAGAGTCAGAAAAACAGACTGGAGATCGACACCACCTAACAAACAAAACTTAAAGGTTGCCAATTGGAATGTCTCCTGATAACTGCTATCGAAGGAGAGTCCTAACAATAGCAAGTGACGATCCCAACTGCCGACAACAATTAGTACGTATGCACGGGTATAACCTCTAGAGTCGGTATAGCCCGCTCTCACAAAATCATCATCCTGCGGATGGAAACATGGAGCTAATGCTCAACCAGTACCCAAGGCTTCCTGAAGCTCCTGCCCAAGACGGCAAGCGAACAGGGTGCCTTCATTGGATACGGCCCATAAAGGAACTCCGTGCAACACACAAACTTAACAAAGAACAACTGAGCAAACTGAGTATAACCAGACAACAAGCATCCGAATGGAGTCACACCCTGACTAAACCTGGGTATACGCCACAACGGATATTCATGAAGATCTGCTCCCATTCCCACTTCAAAACGGTTTAAGGTTGCAACTCTCCAGCCGATCTCAGATGCTCAACCAAAACACACAACAAGACAACACCTTGAAACAAAATCCGAAACTTCTCTTTACATCCTTGCCCACCCGTAACTATCTCACAAGTCACGTCAAATGCTGGTGGAACTTGAATGAGTACAGAGAGTTGACAGATGTGCCTGCTCTAGGATTTCACGTCTCTACCCAATAGTATCAGGTACACAAACGCATTCCTAAACTCATCACACCCTTGTCACAAATCAAGGACTCCGAATCATTACCCAGCCAAGTATGCTCAAGTATTTTTGACGAACGAGCATCGGCGGGCAGTGTCTCGCGAAAGCGATTTAGGAAAAGTGGTCGAGCGCGGACATGAGAAAGTTGTCCCCTCAGTAGAGAAGAACTTAAGCTGTGCTCCACAATCACACAAGAACTGTGAATCTACAGAAGACTATCTCAACAATCAAAATCTGCTGCAGGAAGGTGTACATTAAGCTCTGATAGTCCATGAAAATCTGACACGACTCACGAACAAGTAGTGTCTCCAAATCTCCAACACAAGACCACCGCGGCTATCTCCAGATCGTGAGTGGAATATCCTGCTAGTACTTTCTCCAAATGTAGGGAAGCAAAAGCGATAACTCTATAGTGTCACCTCAGTACACAATCGAGCCCCACTCGTGAAACATCACAGTTAAAACAACAAAGTCGCCCGAACCAAAAAGCAAGAGGAACTGGTGCAGTTGTTAACCGAATCTCCAACTGCTGAAAAACTCTGCACGCATGCCTCAGTCCAAAGAAAAGAAACCTCCTTTAAGGTCAGTCCAGTCAACGGTGCAGCACTACACTAGCAATCCTGCACGAAACGGCGATAAAAACCTGCTAATCCCAAAAATCTGCTGACTTCCGTCCGAACACAAGCCTGGGACTAAGCTGTACGGCCACGATCTTCCTCGGGACTATATGAAAAACCGTCTCCCGTAACTACAAGACCTAGGAGTCAACACAAACAATCCTGAAGGAACACTCCGAGAATCTAGCAAACAGCTGAGGCTCTCCCAATGTCTGCAAAACAAATCCTCAAGTGCTGCTCCTGTCCCTCAAGACACAAAGAATAGACCAGAATGTCATTAATAACACAACAATAACTGGTCGAGGAACGGCCTGAAGAAATCCGGTTCATCATATCTACGAATGCTGCTAGGGCATTGGTGAGTCCGACGACACCATCAAAACACACAAAGTCCGTAGCACGCACAAGGCAGTCTTCGGAATGTCATCACTCTGAACCCGCAGCAATGATGACCTGATCCCGAACAAACTTAGAAAATGTCTCGCACTCTGGAGCCGATCGAAGAAATCGTCAATGCGAGGTAAAGGATACTTATCCGCACAGTAAGCCGGTTCAATTGACGATCCATCAGACACAACCTCAAACTGTCGTCTTCCTCCTTGACGAACAGAAATAGGAGCTCCCTAATGCGAAACGCTCAGACGCACAATCCCCCCAACAAACAACTCTGCAGCTGATCCTTAAGCTCCCTAAGCTCCGCCGGCTCATCTGGAACAACGTCGGATAACTCTAGCATGATAAGGACCCGGTCCAATAAACCCACTGTGGCTCCGGTATTACGAATGAACGCCAAGAATTCTCGACATCCTCTCCTCAAAAGCCGACTAGCGAAAAAGGCTGAATTCGAGCTGTGAGAGGCGGCACCACTGTCCCCCTGCACAACAAGAACTGACTTGCCGGGAAAACAAACCTGACTGTTTTCTTACGGTAGTCCACAGACGCCAAACACGTAGCTAACCCATCCATGCCCAGGAGAACGCTAAATCCAACATCTCTAGAAGGATCAAATGACGGAAGAATCTCCTAACCGATTGGCATACGACTGAAATACGTGTCGCGCAACAAAAGAATCGCTGACAGAAGTTAACACAACAAACGGCTGATCTAGCTAACATGAATCCCCTCGTCCCAAACCTCTGCTACTCCCGCAACGGTCACGAAAGCTGTCTCGACGACTAAGCCTCTGTCTCTGAGCTGATACCCCGGTACGAGTCCTCCACGGTCCCGGAACTCCCGAAGTCTCCGGAATACATGTCTCGTCAACTAAGGCTGCATCCACTGGTGCTATGTAAGTGACGGAAAGCTGTGTGCTGATCGCAAGGAACAACTGGGTAACATGGGTGACAACCTCCTGTCGCTGCGCTCGAATAGTCTCCACCAAAGAACTCATCGTCTGGCGCATGTCCTGCATCTCTGCAACAAGCCTAGCGAAACTATCTGTCGAAGGCGGATCCGTCTACACCTGTGCAACAATCGTGCCATCCTGGTCAGTCATTGACCCACCCGGGTCAACTCTGACCTCGGCCCTCACTGCACCTCACTGAGTCCCCATAGTCGTCGGCGGCAAAAGCTATAAATAGGAATAGGATTCGATATGAACACGGAAATCGAATCACAAGGATATGAGTCAACAAGGAAAGAATTTCAAACAATTGTACTTAGGTCACTTTAGATGGAGTACCACATCGTGAGTATGCTGCAGACATACACACACTACATTACTCTGCTTAATCTACCTACTCCATCATACCAAGGTCATCCTACACTCCGTAAGGTAAAAACCTAGCACTCTGATACCAAGTTTGTCACGACCCGAAATTGGAACGTGACGGCCCTAATACTGTCGTCAGCTCGTGTCGTGAGATGTTTGGTCAAGTCCTATAACGAGCGAAACCCTCGTTTTGTGTTGCTGAGACACGCAATGTCCACAGGCGTAACGCGGTAAAAGAAAGCCAAAACCCAGAAATCTAAACCAGTAAAAGACAAGAAAAGATAAGAAACATTGTTTAAAAGTCTTTGAAATCACAACCTAAATTCTTTAAAAGTCCAACTTTATTTCCTTTAAAATTTTGGCAGCACCTCCTTTGTAAAAACTAGACCCAAAAATGGGTACAACATAAATATAAAGTAAAGCATCCCCAACGGGAGCAAATCCACGCCCAAAGACGGAAAACAACCACCACAACGAATATACGACGCCGTAGCGAAGAAATAAAAGACGGTAGAAAGGAAACTGTATAAAAGACAACAAGTCACAAATAATATACAATACCGTCCTCACCAAGTCTCTAAGTCAACAAGAAAATATTAGATGGAGAGTCCAGGGATACAACGAATATACAATACAACGAATAACCACAAAACTCACCTAAGCAAACTGCACACTGTGAGCTGATGCGGTATCCGTAGCAAAAGATGATAAGATGTGTGATAATAGCCTGCCTCTGACTATCCTGAGGAACACCTGCAAACACTGTGGCATAACGGGGGTGAGTTGCCAACTCGTGAATATTAAATAACATATGCAGGTAATCGCGAGTATACATGTACAGCGTGAATCTAACTTGGGCAATTAATAGCAATAAAAATTCATATGAATGCAATAATCATGAAAGGTACACTAGCAGGTACAACTAATACATGAAGAAATGATATGAATAAAGGTATGCAAATGCAACAGTCATGGAAGGTACTCTAACAAGTACACTAATGCATGAAGCAGTGCATAAACAGTAAATGTAGAGTATGGAATGAAATATGTCATTTACAGGGAATCCTGACATCGTGGTAGGATCAAAATCCATCAAGACAATCCAAATCCCAATTTCATCAAATCAGCCCCTAATTTGGCTATCATATCAAGTAAGTCTCACATATCCTTAATGTACAATATCAAGTAGATCTCACATATCCCGTATGTACAATATCAAGTATATCTCACATACCCCGAATGTACAATATCAAGTAGATATCACATATATCCTGTAATCAATATCAAATAAATTCTCAAATGTCCAAAATCCAATGTCAATGAGCCCTTTACATTCTAGGTATATTTGCATGAATAAATATGATGATGTATATAATTTAATGTCAATACACATATATTAGCGTCCCATTCCACTAATATTGGTGTAAGGGCATATATAACAGCGGCCTAAACCCCTGTTATATATATAAAGAAGTAAAAAGAAATATCATGAAACCAATGTGTCAAGAATCGACACAGAAATGCAGGTCTATCAGGTGCTGTCACCACGACTGGCACCCTGATAGGTACGTATCATACGCTATCCCGAAAGCTCGAGTGCCTAGCTCTGACCCTCGCCTCTCGACGTATCTATACGTATATGACTCCCGTCGGTATCCCCATAATAACCGCTGAGTCATTGGTAATGTCACCGGATAGTATGGTTCCCCTAAGCCTCATCGCCTGACACCACGACATCGTTCTTGCTTCGGGGTACCTCCGGGCCCCACCATGTACCCGCACACGGACCCCTCCTTTCCTCGCGTGGGGTATACACATCGTAAACGACAAATCTCATGGTGGCTGCTGAAATATCATATCAAGGGAAACCGGGTTTTTCAAATAATGCATAATTTCATGAACTACCACGGTTCCCAAATCCAGAAAACATCATGAAAAATCCATATCTCAATGTGAAAATCCATGAATAAAGTATACGCATCATAAATCTGAAATGCGAGCATATAAAGGAAAAGCAGCAATTAACTCTAACAAGTTAATATAATATCATGCGGTTCCTAATCTTTCCAATTCTAAAATAATTCAAGTAAAGATAAACATGTTGCTATAACCAGATATATGTGCAACATAAAGGTATAGCAAGATATATGTATCTACCTATAAGTAATGATGTAGTATACCCCCTGGGTATAAGTGAAATAGGTGTGCAAGGTATACCTGTAGTTATGTCATAAAGTGTGCATGTACCTATCACTAATGGTACGATACACTATAGGTATACAGGTAACTAGTATGTAAGTATGTTAGAACATATGTGTAAGCATGTAGGTATACATGTATGCTATAAGTCAATGCGTAAAGAAATATGAATAAAAGTCTCAATGTCCCTAACCAAGCAATATCATATCTATAAGTGGGTTGTGCGTGACATGTTAATTATTGACGGTGTGTGTAGCATACAATCAGTGCTCGTGCAACATGAATCGTCAATAATATGTGTAGTGTCCTAAGGATACTAGTCCAAACACAACAATATCTAAGTAATAGGGTAAATGCGCAATTCTAAATATGACATAGAATATGTCACAAGTAATAAAGTCTCTAGCCCTGATGCATAACGTCATGCGGGCGATTCCCCTGTAGATGTTAAATCTACTCACCAACGCTCCTGATTAAGTGAAGCCTACCACCTGTTTTCCCTTTTCGTAGCGTCCGAAGTCCCCGCTTGCGAACCTAAAATTTCACAAACACATCACATAAGCAAATATCCTATATCGACGAAAAGACATCGAAACGCAAGAATAACGCCCTGAAAATTACATTGCGCGCTTAGCGCATCTATCGCGCACGACATCGGCCAAAAATCCAAATTGGGGTCGCTAAACTACAAAACACAAGTCTAGACCCCGATCGTCCCGATCGCGCAACACAACACAAAAATTACGAGGAATACAATAGATATAACCTCGCAACGACCAATCGAACCCACGTCGGAAAAACCCCGAAATCTAGTAAGCAACCTATCGCAATATTTCGCACTAGTTTAAAACTAACGCATATCTAGCGATTATAAACACCTTAAAATAGCTTAACTAAGTTATAAAAACCATTTCTAAATTTTTTACACTTGCTAAATAAATTTTAGCAAAAACCTAGTAAGCAAAATCGCATAATTAAACAAAGTGTTCATTAGCAAAAATTAACATTTTCTACTAGATTAATCTTCTCCAAAACACAAATTAACACTTCAAATAAACATTAAACACATAAATCAAGTTTTACCCTTGCTAGATTATCATAAAAATCAAGTCTTGAATTTCAAACATGAAATTAAAAGCTTAAATAAACAATTAATATGCTAATTAGAAATTTAGAAACAACAAAAAGGATTAGGGTTAGGGTTTTATACCTCCACAAAAGATCAAAACTAAGAAACCAAACTCATCATCTTTTCCTCCAAAATGATGATTTGAATGAAGATCCAAGCTACTTTTGTGAAGAAGAAAGAAGGAAAATGAATATATTTGAGTTTTTGTGATTTTATTTGGATTTTTCATGATTTATTTGATGCAAAAAGAGTTGAAAATGGGTGGAAATGATAAGGGGCAGCAAGGGGAAGGGAAGGGCCGGCCAAAGGGGTGAGGGGGGTATTTTTTTGAATTTTTGTGAAGAAAATATTAGGAAAAAGAGTAATAAATGCTAATTGCCACCTTTACACCTTTTCTTTTCTTTTTAAAATAATTCCTTTTGCACTCCAAAAATATCTAGTTATTTAAAAAGAAATTTACAAAATATTCTAGTGACAAAAATTAATTTATTCACAAGAGAATTTTTTTTCCGATTTACGTGCACAAAATACCGCTTAAAATAATATTTTATTTCGGAAAAATTCTATCTGAACCAAAACCTCCCAAATACCCCTAAAGTTCGCGTACAAGCTTTATTTTAGCTAAAAAAAGTTCCGGCAAGCTTATACGGACGTTTGATCGAAATCGGGTTAAAACGGAAAATACCGACAATTTTGCCCTAAAACGGGAAAATTCGCAAAACGATTTCTGAAACGTTACAAGGAATATCCCGCACCTCATTCTATGAGGGAAGAGCCTTGATCCCTTCATTGGGAGTTCGCTCTTAAGCAAAGATTTATGTTACTAGTTTTAAAAAGCGGAGCTAAAGCCACTCTATTTCAAAACAACTCGAGTTCCATCGACGATATCAAGTTCATTATGTTAAAGGTTTTTCACCAAAAACCATTCGTAGCCCTCCATCATTTCAGATATGTAGCGCTTAGTATTCGTGCTATGTTTGTTGGCAAGCGTCAAGGCATAGTGTACGTGTGCTACTTATCCGTTGCATGGATATGCGATTGATCAGGACAGTCACACTGCTTTGTTGGCAAGCGTCAAGGGCTAGTGTGGGTGGGTTCGATGCAATCAAGACAATGACGGGTTGAACTTGACTATGACCCTTGATTTGTTGGCAAGCATCAAGGTCCTTGGATCCTAGGGGCAAAAACAATTTCGGGAGTTTCAAACATACGGGAAACATGCCAGGCATGCGCATACCTTATGGAGTATGGTGACTTGAGTGGATTCCATCAGGTTATCACATGATGATAGTTAGGTCCCGATTCCCATTGATGAGGATGTATTGTTAATTATATGTATGCCCTAGAGGCCATTATTATACATGATTGTATATTATAGTGGATGCTTGGACATATATAGAGAGGACTTTCTTTCTCGACATGATAATATGCTATCTGGTTGCCCGTTATCTAAACATGTACACTTGTATCATTATACTGTCTCTCCGTTAAATGTTTATAAGGCCCTCAGGATTTGTACTTGACTACCTGGACTATGATGCAGATCATACTATTGGGACCAGGGTAGTCCATAAGTTCATCCTTTAATTTTTCCTAGTCGAGGGAGTATCGAGACATGGCATCGATGTTCCAGAGTAGACTAGTGTGTACGTTTCTTGACCCTGTATAGGGCGATGGTTGATCCCACAGCCATTGGTGTTTGACACCAAATATTGTACACAAGTGCTCATTGGAGAATGGGTACACCGAACTGTCACGACCCGTAATTTAGCACGTGACCGGCACCTAAATTAGGCAACGTCTAAAGGCGTGACGTAAATCAAGTAAGCCGAGGCCAAGAAAATCTAAACCTTTTTGTAGAAAATAGTGGGGGTGCAGTTTTGAAATAAAGGTATAATGAATCATTTTTTTCTTTTAATTCATAACTAATGAGAAATGAAAATGCAAGTGGATTATACTACAGTTGAAAACATGTTTCGTCTTTAAAAATTTGGGCAGCACCTCCCTTGTATATTTTGATCCAAAAACCACATACATACAATAAATTCATCCCCAAGCGGGAGCTAGCTCTTCGCCAACTAGCGGAATCATAACCATGCAATAACATATTTACGATGCCTAACGACGAAGAACAACCCAGAAAGAACAAATAATTAGCAAGACATCAAAACTCAAGAAAGCGAACATAAACCCATCGCTCTAACTCTCCAACAAAACCCAAGTCTGACTAGGCCTTCCAATATACAAATTCTAGTTTTTGATTTGATTTGATGGAGTTTATCTAGATACAACAGAATATAAAAGTATGAGAGTGGGCACGATCCAAGATGTGTCCCACCTACCAAAGCAAAACACCCTGGAAGAAGCTGTGTGCCAGCAAAACCGCAACTGATCCCAAGCGGTCAAACCTGCAAGAACTGTGGCACAACGGGGGTGAGTTTCCAACTCGTGAGTAGAAAAACATCAGTAAGTAGAAATCGAATAAAACTACGATTTCACAGGTCACTATATCCTGAAGGTAATACTATGATATCTAGGGTGACCATGTATGCATATATGTCAATAATCGAGTCAATGCAATGACATATATAAATAAACATCCGACATCATATGCCTATATGCATGTGGATATCATCCGGGTGTCCATCAACGACATAAACAATATCATGGAACCTGAGTGTCCTACACCGATACTCGAAACATCATGAAAACATATGCCTGTATATATATAAAGATATTAACCACGTGTGTCCATAAACGACACATCAAAATCATAGAACCTGAGTGTCCAACACCGACACTCGAAACATCATGAAACCCATGTCTAGTACTGGCACGTAAATCCTTATATCTCGGGCTCCGTCAGTCCGGATCAGCCCATATCACGACCACGGTCGGTATCCTCCAGATATCCGCCGCGCTATACTATCTCGGACTCCATCAGTCCGGATCGGCCCATATTATCTCACGACTCCGGTCGGTATCCTCCAGATATCCGCCGAGCCCAAAACTATCACCGGTAGGTAGTACTCCCCCTGCCAGACTCACCGCCTAACAATACGAGTCTTCTTGCCCCGGGATACCTCACCGGGTCCACCATGTACCCACAGACGGTGCCTACCGCTCCTCGAATCGGGTATAATCATAGCTCAGAACTGAGAAAACTCATAGTGGACGCATCGAAATATCATATCAAGAGAAACCGTGTTTTTAAAACAATACATAATTCCCTTTGAAATATAACTGCGGTTCTCAAATCCAGAGATCTCATGAAAATAACATCTCAAGCATATAACCATATGGTATGATGTATGAAACATAGAGTAGTAATATGAGCATATCGAGTATATCATGCAAGAATGTCACGTGATAGTACTGAACAATAAATGTACTTTTACGTTTAAGATTTATCTCATGATATGGCAGATCTACTGTGTAAGTGGCATGGCAATTATCGATGATGAATGTGTATGCCGGCAAATCTGTGTAAGTGTAACATGTGCATCAATAGTAATTGTGCAGGTGTACTAGCAAATGATATTATATAGCATTAAATACAAGAACATGGTATGTATATCACGAGGGGTAATATCCTACGTCGGCGATCCCACCTCATAACATCCGATATGACAATAATCCTCGATCATCATCCTTAAATCACTAGCACAGATCATTCATCCGGTAACTCATCGCGTACGGTAATCTATCGTACGGTCACAACAAGGAGAATAGGGATTATATCGTCCTATTCATTAATAAGGATACGGATCTAAAATCTCGTACGGCATATCTTATCAATCACATAATAAATCTATATCAATCTTATATTATGTCATCTTGCATTTACGTCATATCTTGTTAATCTCAAGTCATATTGATCTCGATCTCATATCCTACCATTATCAATTCAAACTTATTCTCTTTCAATTCATACTTATCATGATTCACTTTCTCATTTCATATTCTCATATATCAATCCGAGTCATCTATATCTATTATATTAATATCCCACATCATGTTATCTTATATACCTATATCATATTCTCATTTATCAATCCGTGTCATCTATATCTATCATCTCAATATCCCACATCATGTTATCTTATATACCTATATCATATTCTCAAACCAATATATCCATTAGTGTCAACTTTTATCATATCATCTTTTACTAAAACCTTTATCAAAATTATATTTAATATAGAAATCTTTCCATATAAATGGTTGCGGGGGTGCTATACGCTATCCACCCGACTTCCCCCGTATATATAAATTTCCTCACCTGCTAAACTCCTCGCTTAGCCGAAGTCGATGTACTTCGTCGTCTCGAAGGTCCATGTGTAAGTACCTACAATAAATACACAATCGCAATACTATTAAAATTAAGTCTGAAAAACCGATACGGCACACTGTGTGCTCATAGGTTAGAACCTATAGCTTACGCATGCAAGATCAACCAAATAACCCTCGTCCGTGGACGTACAAACGTCCAACGACGGAATCCAAACTCAAATATAAAAACCAAGTTTCAGAAATCGGAAAACGAAATTCAGCAACATGAGAATTCACTCCTATATTTAACCTAGGCCAAACTAGGGAATGTTGCATATAGAGTTAGCCTAGATATCACATAACAATGCCACACACCAAAAATCAACATAATCCCTCACAATGTGGACGCAAATTGCGGCCACCATGATTAAATCTGTGGCCATGTATAGGGCACTGGGGCTCGGGCTTCTTGGGGTGCTTCTAGGTTGCCTGCTCGTCTCTCTGTAATCGCTAAATAATTTTTGTTTGATATGTATGCCCTAAAGGCCTGTATTGTTTAGGATGCTTGGCATGTATATGTACAGAAACAATCTTTGCTCGAAATGATAGTATGATATCTGGTTTATCTTCATCTTAACGTGTGATGTGTTGTATTTCATATCTTTATATACATTTTGATGAAGCCCTTAGGATTATGCTTGACTGCCAGGATTATGATCTAGATCATAGTAGTGGGGCCTGGGCAATCTATTAGCATATCCTTTAATAGTTTCTAGTCGAGGGTATATCGAGACAGGGCATCGATATTACCAGAGTAGACTAGTGTGTAAATTTCTTGACCCTGGGGGCGATGGTTCATCCCACAACCATTGGTATTTGACATCAAAGATTGTACAAAGGTGCTCAATGGAGAATGGATACACCGAACAGGACTCGCTGAGAACTCCTAAAGGGTATATATACCTATTTGTCAGATAGCAGTTCTCTGGTGACACTTGTACAGGTTAGTCTATAGACCCGAGACCGTCATGGTGTCTTGTGTGATTCCTACTTTGCTTTGATTTCCTCCCTACGACGGCTCTACTGTGTCATGCAAACAGGTAGATTTTGGGTACAGTCCCTAATCAAATGGAGGCAGTGAGCGATAGGAGGGTTTTCGTCTCTCCCGGTATAGGGAGTGGATGTCGCGCTATACTTGATCGGCCATAACACAAATCCCTGGCCAAGGATGTCGAGATTTACTGATAAGAGTTATCAATAGTTTCTCGAACTGTTATGGGCCATAAATCAGCATGACTTATAAAGTTACTGGGGTCTGACATTTACCACCCTTAGACATCATATGCGATGTATCAGACGAAGAGACCTGACTGTATGGTAAGTGTTGCTTACAGGCTTGTTAGGGTTGGGATGAGTTCGCTCGTCAGGCACCTTTTCGTCATGTATCTGGGTAGTCGTTACGCACACCTAGTGCTGCTGATGTGCTTGTGGTTAAACCCACTGCTAGCGTATTGTAGAGTCTTTAGAGAGCCACAAAGAGGGTTCCCTGGTTCAGGCAAAAGATGTAGAGACCGTAAGTTGTTACGACAGGGGTTTCGATCATGTTCGTGTAATGGTTACAGGAATTATGATCGGAAGGATAATACTGGTAGGCTTTGGTTTAAGCCGGATACCAGTATTATATTATTGGGTTATTTGTATTCGTATTTTTCGGAATGCGAATACGGGTATACTTATACGGTGAGCGGTATTCTTGTAATTGTACAAGAATACATTCTAGAAGGAGACACCTCATAAATGGGTTTTTATTTTGTGAAAATAAAACAATGAGGTGGAATTTAGAATTGTCAAAGCATAAATGAAAGAATGGCTTATTTAATTTTTTATTCA